>OY829915.1:211236060-212436060 GCA_963691935.1 Nephrotoma guestfalica
TATATATATATATATATATATTATATATATATATATATATATATATATATATATATATATATATATATATATATATATATATATATATATATATATATATATATATATATTTATATATATATATATATATATATACATATAGATATATATTTATATAAAACTCGCTTACAACGTACGGTAAAGGGACTATATGGTGCGTACGTTATAGACAGGGTGTACGTTAAATCAATGATATAAGGGATCAATAAAAATTATAAAAATTGAAAAAATAAAGATTATTTCAAATGTTTATTCATGTATAAATTTAATTCATATTTAATAAACAAAAAAGTATAAAAAATCATACCAACTACATATATATATGCGCCATCATATGCACCATGTTTTGTATGTATCTATAATGTTTATAGCCATGGCCTTACCAGTTTGTACTAAAATATTTGGTAATCTTTTGTTGCTTCTGAGAAGATTGGGTATGTTTTTCAACATTGACTTCAATTTGAAGAAGTTTTTTTAATTCTTCATCCACTCCCTTAGAACAATATAAAAATGTTTCAATACATCTAAATGCTGAATCAAGTTCGGTATTCGTAGGCATTGATTTTTCGATCTCCTTGCTCAATAATTGATACTACTTCTAAAATTTCAGTCACAATAGTCGATTCGTATATGGGAGCATCCGTATCAAAATGATTATCGATGTTTAAAAAATCTTCAATATTCTAGATTTGTAGTTGACAAAGAATCTTGTACATATGGGTTGCACCACCAATTGTCGAGTAATATCCCAACCGTCGATTCATTATTTTGAGTTGTGGGGGGAACTCCAGCCTTTTTGAAGCAGTTGCATATTGTACTCTCCTTTACCTTTTCCCAGGCTTTAGCCATAAAATTTACAGCGTCCAGAAGATTTATTTTAATATCCTTGCACGTTAGTTCCGAAGATTTATCAGCATCAGCTATATTTTTTTAATAAATTTTATTTTATAAAAATCTTTCAAATTTTTTATGACGCCTTGGTCCATTGGCTGACAAAGTGATGCTATGTTCGGCGGCATAAAAACTAATTTTATTGCTCGTAAATTATCTATACATTTGAGTGTGATGGATACTCCTCCCATATTGCAGACGTCATCCAGGATTTAAATTAGCTGTATATTTTAAAGGCAATGTTTTTATGTTTTTAAAACATCTTGGCGAAAGAGATTTTCCAATCAACAACAGTGGCAACTTTTCAGACCCATCTGCTTTTGCTGCAACTAGTATTGTCACTCTTTCTTTACTATGCTTGCCGCCTGCACACGAATCGTTTTTAAAAGCGAAACTTTTATTTGGAAGCAACTTAAAGGAAAGTCCCGTTTCATCGAGATTAAAAATATTTCGTAAATTATAGCCCTCTAAAATAATTGGTAGCCAATTTTTGATCCAATCCTCACATATGTCTACTGGAGCAACTGCCTTTTCACCAACAATATTCTTAAATACCACACCGTGTCGACTTTTAAACCGATCTATCCAACCATTTCTAGCATTAAATTCTGGAACTTTCAATAAATTTGCAAATTCTTTCGCTTTTTCTTTTAACAGAGGACCACTAACTGAAATAAATTTTAATCTCATAAACTTAAGCCATTTCAATATTGTGTCTGAGCCAATAAAAAGTTTGCTCAAAAAACCGTTCTGAGCCAATCTACATTGGAACGAAGCATACTTCGTTTGATAAGTTAAACCCGTAGGAGTGATTCATATATGGTTTCATTGTGGTGCAATCTCCGTGATGTCTTGTTATTGTGAGAATAAATGCGATTCACTCAAAAATCATAAGGAGCCAATAAAAAGTTTGCTCAGAAAACCGTACTGAGCCAATCTACATTGGAACGAAAATGCTTCGTTTGATAAGCTAAACCCGTAGGAGTGATCCATATATGGTTTCATTGTGGTGCAATTCCGTGATGTCTTGTTATTGTGAGAATAAATGGGATTCACTCAAAAATCTTAAGGAGCCAATAAAAAATTTGCTCAGAAAACCGTACTGAGCCAATCTACATTGGAACGAAAATGCTTCGTTTGATAAGCTAAACCCGTAGGAGTAATCCATATATGGTTTCATTGTGGTGCAATTCCGTGATGTCTTGTTATTGTGAGAATAAATGGGATTCACTCAAAAATCATAAGAAGCCAATAAAAAGTTTGCTCAAAAAACCGTACTGAGCCAATCTACATTGGAACGAAACATGCTTCGTTTGGTAATTTAAACCCGTAGGAGTGATCCATATATCGTTTCATTGTGGTGCAATCTCCGTGGCGTCTTGTTATTGTGAGAATAAATGCGATTCACTCAAAAATCTTAAGGAACCAATAAAAAGTTTGCTCAAAAAACCGTACTGAGCCAAGCTACATTGGAACGAAATATGCTTCGTTTGATAAGTTAAACCCGTAGGAGTGATTCATACATGGTTTCATTGTGGTGCAATCTCCGTAATGTCTTGTTGTTGTGAGAATAAATGAAATTCACTCAAAAATCTTAAGGAGCCAATAAAAAGTTTGCTCAGAAAACCGTACTGAGCCAATCTACATTGGAACGAAAATGCTTCGTTTGATAAGCTAAACCCGTAGGAGTGATCCATATATGGTTTCATTGTGGTGCAATTCCGTGATGTCTTGTTATTGTGAGAATAAATGGGATTCACTCAAAAATCTTAAGGAGCCAATAAAAAATTTGCTCAGAAAACCGTACTGAGCCAATCTACATTGGAACGAAAATGCTTCGTTTGATAAGCTAAACCCGTAGGAGTAATCCATATATGGTTTCATTGTGGTGCAATTCCGTGATGTCTTGTTATTGTGAGAATAAATGGGATTCACTCAAAAATCATAAGAAGCCAATAAAAAGTTTGCTCAAAAAACCGTACTGAGCCAATCTACATTGGAACGAAACATGCTTCGTTTGATAAGTTAAACCCGTAGGAGTGATCCATATATGGTTTCATTGTGGGATCAATCTCCGTAATGTCTTGTTGTTGTGAGAATAAATGAAATTCACTCAAAAATCTTAAGGAGCCAATAAAAAGTTTGCTCAAAAAACCGTACTGAGCCAATCTACATTGGAACGAAACATGCTTCGTTTTATCAGTTAAAGCCGTAGGAGTGATTCATATATGATCATTGTGGTGCTATCTCCGTGATGTCTTGTTATGAAAACATACCTTTTTCTTGATATATGTTTCATTAAGATACGTGCACAGGAAATTTGCCTTTAAATATATAGATACCCTTAATATCTTTCCGATTTTCCATTATTTTTTCCGTTTAACCTTAGTTATAGAGAGATGGGAGAAGATGAAAAATAATGATCACGAAATATGATTTAACTTTAAGAGCGAATAAGCATTAGTCGGTGTTGTAATATGCGTTCTCGTCATTTTGTACAATATGTCGCAATGGTAGTGTTGATCTATTCCATTTCCTTCAGCGTATTCATTCCATGATGGACGACAAGTGTCAAAAAAACTGTAATATGTTTGTAGTTTTAGGTCGATGGATAATCTCGACGATTGACCTGTTGTTCTGTCCGTTAATGTGGACAAATCGATATTTGCAGATTTTTAAATTTATCGGTTTTTCGGTATATTCACCAATTTGTTAATACCCAAATGATACAGACATTATAGTTGAAGCAATGCAGAGAAAATTTTTGGGTATAGTCAGTGACACCATGTCATTTGTCAAATTTGTCAAAAATCTCATTAACTCGTTAACCTTCGTCTTAGTCGTCCATTAAATTGTATGCTGACCTAGCTTTCATAGAGTATACAAGGCTAAAGCAAGTCTTTATAAGATCGAAGATACCAACTTTAAAAATAGTAACAGATCTATTTGATTGTTATTCTCAGCCATAATCAATGATTTTAAAGAATTGCAGCAATCAATAAAATTTGTTGGCCATTAGTAAATAAAAAACTTTTGTTTCAGGTCACGAAATTTATTATTTCCCCAGTATATGTTCGTTCACTAATAATAAGCTTGTTAATAAAATTACCCCGGAGGGCGGAAACAATGAACATTTTTCATTTAATGTGGAGAATCAGAGACACATAATATACTTAACAAATCGACTTAAAATACCAAGCCACGCGACAAACACACAAAAACTTTTTCTTTGCTATATTCAACAATACAAAAAATCTACAAAAAAGTCATTAGCAAAAATGTTAAACAACTTTGTGTAAAGGTCTTGTGTTTAAACAAAAATTCAAAAAGTTTTCCTTGTTTATTTTTAAATAGCTTTTCGTTTTATATATTAACTTCCCAAATTGCCAGAGAGCAAACGAACGAATGATGGAAAATCATGTATGTGTGTCTATATATATTTGGTACACATAAAACACCGGCGTTGTGAAATTTAATCATATTACGAGTACACATACATTTACAAAAGAGACGGAAAACTTTTGACTTTTGATAGCATGCATACGACAGAGGGAAATCTAGGTACGTACAATACAAATTTTTATAGCTTTTTTTTTGTAAGTAGGAAAAGCTTAAAACGTAAACTAGTTCATTAACTATTTTAACAAATGTTTTTGAAAAACTTATTCTAAACTGCTTTTTTTTAATTCCGGAATCTTTTACTATTTTATGAAATACTCTTCGACTATGTTCAGGTATAAATGTATCCACTCAACAGAAACGGTTCTTGAACTCAACTCAAATAGTACAAAGTATATAACAACAGTTTTACTATAATTCGTTAATCGATAGGTAAATTTTCAACACAAAAGAAGTCGAGTACTTCTGGAAGTGTCGATTCGAATTTTAACATGTTAAAATATTTACTTTTAGAATATTATTTTATTAAAGGGCTTATAATTTAATTAGAGATTAGTTTTTAATGAATTTGTTTTTTGTTTATTCATAGTTAAATGACTATCAAGTTCAATTTTAGCTGTCATATTTTATAAAAGATGTCAAAAATCTTATACCAGCATCGAAAAACGCGGTCACTCTAGCATATCTAAAAACTGTTTATCTTAAATGAATTTGTGTGAAATTAAGTTTGACCAACTGTCTTATACTGTTTCAACTGTGTCTTATATCAACAAACGTCGTTTACAGTAGAAAATTTATAAGTTTACTTAAAATCGATTTGACCTTATTTTTTGTTTTTACACGAGGACTTTTGGATGCTGTATAAAATAGAGAAAATTTACCAGCGGAAAATAAGAACGATACTCACTACCAGAGGCAGCAATGTCACATAACTTAATTCCTAACGTTAAAATTCTAGGCTAGCGCTGCTTATAATAGCGGAAATTGTAAATTCATTTTTGTACCTCATTGTTGTATAAAAGAAAACTTTGCAGCAGAATAACATCTTAAAACTATTTCTTAAAATGTCAAATTGGTTGACCTCCGAACTCGTGGAACTCGGTATATTAAATTGTGGAAATGGTTCTACGCTCTAACCCTCCCTCACTTTATAATATTCTATGCTTCAGTCTATCCACGGTAGCTTAAGTTTTAGCTGGCATTTGCTCTCTTTCTCTGCGAATCGGAGCTCCCAGGGACTCTTGACCATCACCATTCCCCTTTGAATTTGCTGTACTGTTACCCGCATTTATGTTTTCCAGGCTAAAACGTAAAACAAGTACCGTCAGATATTTTTTGAAAAGTGTAATATGATTAGCATATATCTTCTAGACTTGTTTACGCTGCCCTTTACCCATTTATTATTCTTAAACAATTATACTTGTACTAAATCCCCAACATTAAATTTATTTTCGTTAATTTTAAATTTAGATTTTCTTCGCATGACATAGATTATGGGCCCGGCACCAATACTTTCCATGTTAGCTACGGTTTCCTACCAAAAATTAACTCGTGTGGTGTTTTACCCGTTGTGGAATCGTCTGTAGTTCAATATATATATAGAGGAATTTCTGAATTGAACTTTCTAGTGACTCACCCCTATTTTTGGGAGCCCACCCCTCAATACCTCTCACAGGTATTCCAAGAGTAATAAAGCTTTTTTCCAAAAACTGGATTTTTTTTGTTAGCTCCTTAGTTTGGGAAACTTCTAACCACTTAGAATACGTGTCGACAAGAACCAACATATTTGTTCCCTGACTTAGGCCGCAATAATCAACATGGACTCTTTCAAAATGTTGGAGGATCTCCCTGATTTGACCTACACACATCGCAATGCCTTATCCATCTCTCAGTATCTGAGTAAATTACAACAGGCCATCAGAAATATGATCGCACAATTGTTTTCGACTGTACAACACCTTGATGTGCAGAGTGCATCTCTTCCGTTCGAAATGCACCTGGAATTATTACGCTATGACCCCACATTAATACATTTTCTTCTAAATACAAACTGTTTTTATTTCAACAAATGGTTTTATATATGTCCTGTACTGTTTTTTGAAACTGGCCAACCATTATTTCTAACAAAAGTAATTATCTGCTTTAAAATGGGATCGCGAGCTAACTGAGCCGCTGCATCATTGATTGATTGACTTTACTATAAAGTTTAAACACGAAAATTATTTCATATCCTCTTCTTGGTGCGAGATTGCCATTCTAGATAAAGCATTTGAGCAGCCGTTGCTTTTTCCTGATACATGCCTAATTTCAAAATTAACATTCGATAAATAAATTGCCCATCTTTGGAGACGGCTCGCTGCCATACTCGAAATACCCGTCTTGCTACCATAAATAGCCACTAACGGTTTGTGATCAGTACAAATTACAAATTTTCTACCTAAAAGGTATTGCTCGATTTTTTTTATGCCAAAGTAAATCGCAAGTGCTTCTCTATGTATTGCAGCATACTTATTTTCTGCTTTCGTCAAGGTTCTGAAGGCAAATGCAATAGGACAGGTCTTCGTGTCGGTCACAATTTTTATAGCAATGTAGCAATGAGATAAACAACCCGGGATTGTATAGTGAGCCAAAACTGTATCAGATGTTATATCATGTTTTTGATTTTCTCTACTGCTTCGTGACAACTTTCGAACCAGTTCACCAGTTCTTTTTCAGTCAATAAGTTGTACAATGGTTTTAAAACTATTGACGCGGTATATAAGATCCGTCTTTATGCAGCCCCTGCATCAATCACAAATTCTCTTTGAAAAAATACACATTTAGACGTATTTACTGTGAAACCTGCGTTTCTCAACCTACTAAAATTGCTGCTAAATTTTGTAAATGTTCCTTGTTTTTCTTGTGACGAGTATATAGTCTACAAACACGACGATGTCGCTGCAACCCATCAAAGTGTTCGCAGTTTTTGATTGAGAAATTGCAGTATTTGGTCTACAGCCAAATTGTGAGGTGTTGTAGTTGACGATAGATTTATATTTTATAGTGAACTTGGCCAGTAGCCACACGAGATTTTGAGTACAGCAATCGAATGGATCATGGAACATGGCCAAATGTTGTTTTAAATCTTACGTACAACCATCTAATTGAACCACTGTTTGCAATAAGCTGCAATTATAAAGAGATTGCGATAATTGGTTCAGGCAGTATGATTGGACTGGAAGTCCTTGGTTCCAATCGTATATCATTGCATATTAAACTTTCCAACCATGACCACTGGAGAAAAAATCCATTTTGGATCATACATTTTCGCTAATTCTGACACAATCATCCTTTTGGCCACTTTGTTTAAATTAGTTCATGGTGAGACTTTAATTCGAGAACAATCCCTTGTTGAGTGCCAATGGCAAAATTTTATGAATTCATTTTCTTCGGAAAATAGCATGTTTGCTCGGTCAGCTGGTACAATACCGTCAAAAGCCCTTTCTTTGGTCGAACCCCATTTCCTTAAATGCATTCCAATATCTTGAAAAATTTTAAAGTCTATAAGATGTGGATGAATCAAGATTTGTCATCATGTGAATGAATCAAGATTTGCCGGTACATTTTTGGCTGTAGCAGCACCGATTGCAACCTTATGAGTTCTGAAGCGTAGAGGGATATCTGACATTTCTTTTTGTACCACTGTGGCATTTGCCAATAATGAATTCAGCGAGTCGCCATTTGTCGTTTTGATGGAACCATCTACGTTGGTTAAGGAATCGATATATTCTGAATACTATCATAGATTTCATTTCGGATAAGTGAATGATAAGCGTATCACAAAACAACCATGTTCGTTTTTCTCTTTAGTTGATATGAGATGTTTGCAGAAATTCTCGGAGATGTCAATGATATTTAAGCATTCAGGCGAGTCGAATTCGTCAAGTTGATACAAGCCTTCGGCTTTGGTTGAAATATTTATGCCAGCGGATACTGCCACCATTCTAGCTGAGTTTTTTGTAATATTGAAACCTGGGCCTGAAGAATAATGATTCAGACCCTATCAGTGTGTCTACTTTACGGTAAGAATTAAATCTTGGATTAACTAGCTGAATATTATTTAAAATGTTCCAGTATGAAATATTATACTCGTACAATGCTGAAGGCCAGTTTATCTCTACTTATTTTGCTGAGTATCTGCGTTTCAAGACTGGTAGTGTGTCCATTGAATTTAGTTTTAATAGTTAGCAACATATACTGAAGATATCGACGAGCCTCCAATGCCTTGAACCGATCCACCTGATATTGTTGGATGAATGCTAAGCTTAGACCCCAAAGATTTTGTGATAAGATTTAGTTGGGTTATGCATGAAGAACTGTCGCAGTTGCAAAATTTTGTAAAGTATTCGATTTTGTAAGTATTGCGGATACGTTCGTTGTAAGTGGCGTGTGGGATGATGTTGACGACTTGTCTGACATTAGGATGTGCAGTAACGAGTGATGTTTCAGCTTACAATGTTGATAAACTTCTTGAGGGTTTAATACGGAATGGAAAATTGATTTTTGGCATGGAAAATAGCTTTTAAATATAGCCGTGGATGTGATTTAAATGCGAGCTTGCTTATCGTGAAACCAGTTCTGATGTTTTTCAGCCAAAATTGCAATATCAATTTAAATTAACGAAAAAATCTGACTGCTATTTAGTTGACGTGTTTTGTATTCGATTGATCTGATTTTGACGTTTCACCAAAATATAGTGAACATGATTTATATTTTAATAATATTAATAAAATAAATGAATTTATAACATTTTAAGATAATAAAAAAATTAAGATAAACAAAATCCAGCTGTCAAATTATTAAAAATCAAAATCTTACCTCAAATTATTTTTAAAAAAATTATGTTGCTAACTTCAGATATGTTTATTACAAATTCGATGATACAAGTTACATAATAGGGTGAATTCGTGTCGGATCGAATATTTCCGCTAACGGAAAAATTTCGTAATAGACCCCTGATGAGTAGCAATCGCACGAAAATACGATACTAAAATCCACAAATCCACTGTATCGCAAATGAGCCACTCATACAATCTGAAAGCAATTCTGAGATGTATGCAAAATTTATCACCAGTCAGTATTGGAGTGTATCCCGCCGCTGCCACCACTGAAAATTCAAGAAAGGCTTTTCTTGTTTGAATAGTAGCAGCCCGTACGAGTAAATGTGCAGGTCTGAAATGTGTCCAATGGTAAATGTCTTACTAAGTAAGTGAAAGTATCGACTGAGGAAACAACATTTGGTTGAATACGCCGGGGTGAAAAGTATTTATGGAGAAAAAAATTTGTAATCAATTTTTATTGTTTTTCTCTTTAAAGTGAGTAAAGTGAGAAAGAGAGAAATTTGATTATTAAAGATAATTTTTGTTAAAAAATTTAAACGAAACAAATTTTGGTTCAGAGAGAATAAACAACCAGAAATGGTCGGCGATTGATCGTCGTAGAGGAAGGACGTGTTTTTGTCTCTTCTTTAAATAAATAAATAATTTATTTTAAATGTATTTTAATTAACTAATAAAAAGTATAATATTGATATAGTTGATAATTTTAATAAATAATAATTTCAATAATAATTTGCGTGAATTTAATAAGTGAAGTGAATAGTTATACGTATTGTATATTTATTTTAATCTGTGTACGGTGCGCTTGTGATGGTATAAAATATGTACATAACGTTTTCGTTTATATGTATTTTGATACCGTTGCTTGAACGCAACGTACGCAGTGTATGTAAATCTTCAATATGTATGACTTTTGATTCCAATGGATGCCTAAGATAAGTGTTTTTCATTATTTTAATTCATATTTTTCCGAAATAAATTTTAATTATATAAAATATGTATTTAACTGTTTCTATTTGCGTAAACGTGTTAAGAGAGGAGCGTAAAATAAAATACCATTTCATTTATATGTTTTGGTTTAGTATATTAAATATATTTATACATACATTTACATTCATACGTTACATACATTTCTATTTTTTGTTTTTGCGATTGTTGCGTGAGTGAGAACTGAGAATAGATTATTATGATCATGCTTAGTGTTTTATAATTTATCCCTTCCAAGTTTCAACTAAAAAAGAATAAACAGGAAATAGACAAATAAAATACATAAAACAAAATTTTGAGGGGATAAATATATGACGAAATTGGATAGAAACTAAACAAGCATGATCGTGGTTATTCTGTACTTTTCGTTTTCTCCTCCTGACATATCTAAGATTCATTCATTCATATACAGATGAATTCATTCATTCATATACACCCATCCTCCGATTTACACGGTAGATTGGTTCCGCGGAAAACGTATTATCGCATTCATATATACAGATCCTTGTAGAAGTATAAATTAATAATTTATTAATTTGAATTTTAGGTTTTAGTGTAAAATTAAATTAAATTTCTTAAATTTCTTATTATTCTTGTTTTGAACGTGAAAATAATAATTTAACGAATTTTGGAACTCTAGTTTAGGACATGTAGAGGTAGGCGGCTGTGATCGAATTGGAATTGTTGGCTTAACTTTATAACTTGTTCTAGGTTGGATAAATAATTATCGACGTATGTCGATTATATAATTTATAATTTATTTAATGCTGTTGTAGATATATATATATATGTGTGTGTGTATGTATATGTGTGTGTGTGTATGTGTGTGTGTGTATGTATATATATATGTATGTATGTAATTTTTTTCTGATTTATTTATTTTATAATTAAAGCATTGAACTATATAATTGGGTTATTTGGTTATCATGGATCCTACAGATGTGCTAGCTACTTATTATTAATTCTGTTATCTTGCAGATTCCTGATTACTTTAATAGTTTTATTTAATTTTGGTTGAATTTGTTTAGGTATTGGGGATTCTAAAGCTGTGAAAAACATTCATTATTAATACATTACCTTACAGTTTCCAGATTAGCTATTTTTGGAACCAGTTTTCGTTTGGTCATTTTCTATTTTTATAAATAAACATATTTGTATTAGATTAGGGATGACAAGGACAAGTGACTTTCATAAATATTTTTTTATAAATAAATCCATCAAATCAACAGACTTAGAAGTTAGGAAGGCCGTGCGTGCCTTTCCTGGATTCGATTTATTTTATTTGTTTTATGAGAACCAAATTAATTTAGTTAATACTAATCGTTACTTTACATTTATTTTATTCAAGTATAATTTTATTATATTGCATATATATTGTCCTAAATATACTAATGAATTTTAGAGTTATTTTGAATATAGTTCAAATAACTTTGGCTTCAGGAAATTCGACTGTAAGTAGCGGAGTTGCAGAATGATTAAATTAATAAATGTTTCAATTATTTAGGAAGCCGGAAAATATGAATTTAGAATTAAATTTCAGGAAATTTACAGATGCTTGCGAATTAATGCTTCATTGTAATTGCTGATTGTGTAGTTTAGAATTGTGTTGTCATTTTATTACTAACGACTTTACATAGGTGTCTGTAACGGGTCGAGTCAACCAATTTTGGTTAGGAAGCCGAAAAGTATTAATAGAATTAAATTTCAGGAAAATTCCAGATGCATGTGAAATAATAATATTTTTTCTTAGGTTGCCGTTTTAAAGAAGCAATTGTTGAAGACCAATACCATCGTTATCCATTAACCTATTAAGCCTTTATCCTTCATCTAGTAGATTAGAATTGTGTTGTCTTTGTGTTACTAACTATCGGCTATACCTAGGTGTCTGTAACCGGGCCGATTCTGTCCCACTTAACTAACCTATCCAATCCTTCGGTTTTGTTATGTGTAAAAAAGGGTGTACGGTGGACCCGGCGTCATCCGGGAACTCAAGCCTAAGAACTTGGTCGTACATTCAAAATCAATCAATCAATCAATCAAAAGAGAGAATAAACAACCAGAAATAGATTTTCTCCGGTTTTCTGTGTCCATGAAGGGAACTTTCACAGACTACTGCACTCAAATTGTTTGTTTGGAAAATGTACATTAAAAAAATGTAGCAAAAAATATAATTTTGTTTAAGCCTGGTATACCAATCACCTAGAACTTTCTGCATAAATCAACATCAAGATTTGCAGAAACCGCTGTCTATGTAAGGT
Source organism: Nephrotoma guestfalica (assembly GCA_963691935.1). Lineage (NCBI taxonomy): Eukaryota > Metazoa > Arthropoda > Insecta > Diptera > Tipulidae > Nephrotoma > Nephrotoma guestfalica. Next base: position 211,248,512 of record OY829915.1, read on the forward strand.
TTTTCGATTTTTTTTTAAATCAAAATTTTTTTATCTATAACCAACCGATAGGCCATTCAATTTTCAGCGTAAACCACTCATAAAGTATCATGATCTTTACACAACCTCTGTCTATATGGACCTTAGACCTTAGAATATTTAATGAAGTTTTTTTTTCATTATTTCAAAAATCGTTCTTATTATTGGGATAGATACTCGATCAGCTAGCAAGCAAACTAATTCCCAATTTACGCTGAATTAATATCATGCCCAAGTAACCAATTCACGCTGAATTGACGCCCACCAGACCAATAGGGGAGATCGCAACAATATAAAAAGTTTATATTTAATGGCCAAACATTACATGTGATGTCATTAACAATTAACTAATACAAATATTCTGAGATTTCTTCTCGTTTACCAAAATGTTACCGGTGGCTAGAATAGAAAATGGCGCCAACTAGGCATATAGACATTTGTATAAGAGATAGTAATATATATTAAGAGAGTATTGTAAGAACGTCGGTTGCTGGCCAAAGTAGAAACACTGATTTGCCGTTGCATTGTTCTTCCAAACACGCTGCATTAGTCAACTAAATTATTCGATCATCATGACCTTAGTATTATTTCTTTAGCTAGAAAACAGAGAACACCGTAACGTTTTATAAGATGTAATTTATATTTTGTACAAACTGAAATCAAATTTCCGTGCCAGCCAATAACGCAAAAAAGACAACGAATTGCATAATCAACCAGGGCAAATTAGTGAATTACTACATAAAGTATTGTTTAGTCGTATAATTAAGTGGTAAGCTTCTTTACGTTCATAACCGTTCTTATTCCCATTTTAATTACGATTTTACAGTTCTTTACTATATCGACAATAAAGCCAACGAACAGTTTGATCTTAAAAAACCAGTCTCACGCCGAGTTATGTTTAGAATTGTGTGGTATGCATAATTAAAATTAATCAATATGAGATGCGATGGGTGATTTACTATAACGCTCGATGGTTGTTGGTCTTGTAAATCATTAGGCAGTGAAAAATAAAATTTTTAGCTTTCAACAATAAAAGTATTCGGTAAATTTTTAAATTAGTTTTCTGGATGCTGTGTATAAGTCATTAAGACGGAAACTAGTAATAATTTAAGCTATAGATAATGATTGTATTTGTGTAATGAGGCGAACAAAGCACACAAGAAACAGAAATGTAATCTGACTTGCAATATAATGTATACAGATTTCTTCCCAAATTAAATAACCACGTTAAGATCGTTTTTCTTTGTGTGAATACAAATAAAACAATTTTCCAGGGATTTCTTTATAATTTACAGCTTTTGCGTCGATTTATTTCTTGGAATCGAATGTTTCTAATTATAATTTTACGATTGATTTAATTTTTTTTTTGTTTCATCACAAGGCCGATTTAATGTTGTATGTATTCAAAAATAATCGAAAATTGTATACGAGATTTTTAAATTCATCTGACGCTAATTAATGCCGATTACCTCTGTAATTATGTTCCGCCTTGAGGCGTCTTTATATGAATTCGTCTCACCCATCATCTTAGACGAAATGAAATTTTAGTCACATCACATTTCAGAGTATGGACTGCAATTAAATAGTGATTTTATATTCATTTCTAATGATTCGCCATTTTCTAAGATGGTATAACGGTTAACGTAAAACCTCACGCGAAAGATTTTTATAAATGGCTTAAAATACTCGTATAGCTTTTATTTATTAACTCGATATACTGTTATGGGAATGTGAATGACTATCCATTAAATTATTTCAACACTATTAATTCAAGGCACGGCATATTCGTACATACGTACTCAGGTTGTGTGGGATGAATGCCCGGGTTATATACAAAATCGCTTAGTCAGTAACTAACATTTATACACTCACATATAACGATGAGTCAGGTTAATTTACTATATAGTAACGTACGACCAATTGCTTATTTGATTTAATCCAACTAAAATTTCTATAACTGCAGATCATTTTTCACACAACGATATGAAAAAAGTCTGAGTGGCTCAAATTAATCAGATTTGCTTAACAATTGTTTAATGCTTCTCTCACTCAATTTTTTGTCGAATTATTTTAAAAATGTTGAATACCACTGCCTCTTTACAATAATTTACTGCCATGTCATATAAAGTTCATTCTTTTGCATGTTACAAAAATGTAATATTACTTTTTATTATTTAATTAATTACGTTAAGAACAAAAATTATTGTGCTACTGTTAAACACAAAAAATATGTAGACGTTGTATTGCGTGATCTATGATTTTCATTATACGAATAAATTTTCATGTTGTGTCCATTAAAATTTTATAAATGAATAAGCGAGTGAAATGACTTTAAGAATGTGTGAAAGTTTTATATTCGTTCGTTAGTGCCACAGCAATAATCTTTAACATGAACACTGTACATGTATATAATTTATGAAGTTCATGTTAATGAAACTGTTTATATTGGTATATATGCATTTTTGATACTCCTTAGGCGACTGCCCGTACATTATAAATTTGTTTTCGCCTAATTTGAATTATTTGTACACCACAGGACCAGTTTCCCCTGTTGTTGAAGCCTCAGCTGGTTAATAAATTTGTTTGTATCGACAAGGTCAATAAGGACCAACTTATAAACTAGAATTCGATACAATTTAGAGAAAATAAGCGTTTATATTTAAGCAGTTTGATATCCTCATTGGTTTATATGATTAAATCAATCCTGGTAGCACGACAATTCACAGAAAACCACCGAAATAGCAATCTACTGAAAGCGACACTTTGCCAAAAAACATGAATTCTTCGCAAATGACAATTCGACATTTCTACAATACAATTCACCGAAAACGACAATTGATCGAAAATGACAGTTCATCGAAAGCGACAATTCACCTAAATCGATTATTCACATGAGATGACAATTCCCCGTAAACAATAATTCACTAAAAAGGACAATTCACGGAGAACTAGAGAAGTTCTCTGGGTTTATGTTTCGTATCTTTGGAAAAAATAGGATTTTTTTGTTAAATTGGTTCTTCAGTAGTAAAAATAAGACGAGAAATATACCGAATTGCAGGTTTTCATACGCCATTTCAAAAAGGAGGAAGACTTTTTCTGTATATACTGACCACCATCCATTCTAATAAATAATTCTTTCTCTCCGTTTGTAAGTCATGTTTATAATGACACTACTGAGAGAAAAAACGGTTTAAACCCAAGTGTTTCTAGCTTTGGGACGGATGTCTCATCTGTAAATATTTGGTTGTCGTTGCATAGAACTCGTATCTTAGATTCATCCAAAACTGCTATTAAAATTAATCATTAAATGAGGTTTCTTATTTATCGGTTGAAAAATAAATGGCACGTTCCTTAAAATTGACTGGTAGGCCATATTCCACAACTACTTTCGTAATTATTTTACAACCGCATGTTCAGGCTACATTCTCGATTTCATCATTATCGGTGCAGAAATATCATAGTTTCCTTTCAGTTGACCATTTAATGGTTAAATTTTGGAACATACTGAAACAATAATTTCACGTTTAATTAACTTTTTTGATTTGCTTCAAAAGCTCATTACATCGTTTCCTTCAATACTTGTAGTGTGTAAATTTATTTTGTTTCGATTTTGAACGCATTATAATAGGCGTAAGTAATCACAGAGCCACCTATATATAAGAGCCATAAGAGCCCGCCTTTTTGTATTGTAAGCTTTAAATAGAGGGGAGGCATTTTGTTCTTTCTCATAAGAATCAGAAAACTAATATTTTTTAAATACATTTTTGTAAATGAAAAGTTAAATGCGCAGTTTCAATTTTCAATTAATTCAATAGTCAGGAACAGTATATTTGAAAAATCAATAACTTTATTTGTATTGAGGTATGCAATAATATTTAAATTAAACTTAGACTAGACGACCCACAAAAGTTTACTATTTACGTTAAATAAATTTATTTCACACACATACGAACATATATGTAAAGAAAATCAGAAACAAGTACAGAGTGTTCTAGTCATGAAGATTCGTTAAAAAAAATGTATTTCAATAATTCACCTGGGTCTTTATGTTTTAAATTCTATTTCAATTTTAACATACCACAACATTTGCTTATTCTTTTTTATATACATTTTTTATTTTAAACGAAAAATTCGCATATACAGGGTGCCCCAGAATTGGACGACTAACCGAAGCAGGGTGATAGGGGAGCTCATTTCCAACAAAAACAGCCAAGTACAGTTTTTTCAAATTTTATTCCGCTTTTAGTGTTGTTTAGTGAAATCGCAAGCGCACCCACCAAAAAATTAATTTAAAAAAACCAAGAGTCCTTTTGTTCAACAAAATTATTTTTATAAGCTGTATTATCTTCTGTCAAATAAAAATAATGGTTATGTAAAGTTTTTTGTGTCTCACAATTTTTTGTTGATGTTTATGTAACGCCAGCGGGAAAACAATGTACTGCAGAGTCGTTATGCAAGCCGTTACCCTAATAATCACTTTAATTTAACGCCTTTCAAAGCCTCAATTATCTCTTTTGTCGTTGGCGGCGCACACATATAATAATACAACTGCGTCAAATTGCAGCTCCCAGGAGGCCAGATATATCACTGTTTCGGCTGATAACGGCTGTTTTCGGCCGAAAACGATACAGCTGGTTGTGTGGGTAGTGGCGCCTTTCTGTTGAAATCAAATGGCCATATTTGACCATTTTCCACAACAAATTCGTTTTGGGTGTATTGGCTTCTCAATTGTCACCTGTGGATTTTCTGTGCCCCGAATACGGAAATTTTACTTGTTCACGTAACCGCCGCGGTCAAAATGGGCATCATTCAAACTTATCGTTTTTTTGGTAAAAATGATTCATTTTCTCCCAACCAAGAATTGGTTCATGCAGCGAAGTGAAAAGAGTAGTTGTTCAACTTACAGTTCTTTGTAAAATTATTCGCAAAGTCATATCGCTTATGTTCAATTTTTGTGAACGATGGCGAGTTAAAGTGCTCGGAGCAGCAACATTTTCTATCGAACGAGCTAGACGACAATGCGGAACGTGTATTATATTAACATGCAAGTCAAACGAATTTTATTGAGATATTTCCGCACACTGGCAGCTGGCGCTACATTTCAACCGAATTTTGTACGGCAACAGACTCACTACTTCGGAAATATGTTTTCAATATTTCCCAACGTTGATCAAGCGTATATCGTCTTATTTCGTTCACCTGGAATATAATACTGAATTTTGTCACTTGACAGATAACATTAGAGCTATGAGCGGAGAAATAACAAATACATTTAATTTAATTTTCATTTCTAATTTGTTTTAATTTAGATTAGCGAATTTTCACCCCAATTCCGCTAGTCGTGGTTCAAGTGACTCATTTATTGTGAAACTCTGTTACTTTGTCAAAACATGTTATATCTTTATTATCGTTGTCACTAAAAACACAAACGGCGTGTTCCGCCGTTCTAGTCCTCAGAATTTCATATTTGACTCAAAATGACGGGTTTTAGTTGTTTACTGATTAATTTTTCATGCAACTAGCAGATTTTTATAGTTACTTTGAACGAAAAACAACTCTACTGGCAGAACCGAGGAGTGTTAATTATGTAATATTCTTTGAGATTATTGAAAATTATTGTTTTAGTTCGCGTTTTCTGTCAAATTTTCTTTAAAAGGTTGTTGTTTTGATTACTACTAAAACTCTTGCACAATTTACAGGAAATCAATTTAAGTATTTTTTTACTAACCTTAACGACAAAACAGAAAGTTCATTTCTTTAATTTATATTCATTAATTAAATATTACATAATATTTGCTGGTTTTATGTGTTTTTCGAATATGTTCTCAATCGTATAAAATAATAATTTTAATTACTCAGTTAAATTTTCATTCCGGAACATAGTACAAGTTTCCCCTCTAAATAAAGTAGACCTTTTAGGTCAGCAGATATTACGGCTCTCTAAATCATAGATGGCTCTGGTAATAATTCTTAAACAAAGATCACAATTGTTTTCCTTTCTTTCTTCAGTATCATTCATACCAGCTGAAATGTTGAATGGTCCATAGGTAATTAATTATTTAGTTTGGAATGCATCGCTGCAGATTTGGTTGACTCGAATTCTTGGATTTTTTTACGAATGTGTAACATTTAATACTACAATTGTAAATATTAAAGCTTGATCAACTAATAACTGTCATTGGTATTTAAAATGATATGGCGCGTATTCATCACAAGACGAATAGTTGTGAAGCAAAGTACCAAGACCTTTCCAACCTACCACATGATTATATGACAATGAGATAAAACGTATCTCCCCCAAGCACTTTTCAATGATATGCGAGAAGTATATGTCTGCAAGCGCTATAACGGTGGATTTCTAAACTGATGGGCTGATAACAAAATAGTAACTTTTTCCAAGACCTTTAAACGACGTTCCACGTGATTGTATTGGAATGTTAAAAAATTCATCCGTTTACGGAAGTTTTTAATATTCAATACTACTGTGCTTCAGCAAATTAGTAGCATTCAAGACCTTTTCCATGAGATGCGACATTTGTATGTTCTATAATAAACAGTTACTTTACCATCAGCTCCAAAAGAGTGGATTTTTGATTGCTCCAAAACATTTTAATCGATATGTCACATGATTATCTCGGAGCTGGAAAAATGGGAGGACAGTCGTTGTGAGTATATGCGAGTGAGTATATAAAAGGTAATCCTTTTCGAAACAAATATTGTTTTGTGACTCTTAACGTATGTTTCGGGCCGTTGTCTTGTTGAAACACGAAACGATTTAGCTTCATTTTCTTTGTGAAAAACATCTAGCTAAAACATCAGAGTGGCCGCCGCAATCACTCGATCTAAACCCTATTTAACACCTCTGGATGAGGAAATCTCGATCCATACAAGATCTAACTTACCGGGATTATGTTCGAGTGTACAACAAGAGTGGTCTTACATTTCAACAACTTGATCATCGATAATAAAGGAAGACACACTAAATATTGAATAGTTTAATAGTTTTTAAATTTTTGAAAAAATTTATCAATTTGTTTACTTTTTTTTGCAACATAAAAAATCAACCATTGAAATTTTTAATCATTTTCTGTTTTTCAAAGTTCCTGCGATAATTAGCTATTTCAAATAAAAGTTCATTTAATTTCTAATTTAATAGTTTCTGTTATTTAAAACTCTTATAATAAAAAAATTAAAATTAGTTTGTCAGAACTTTTTTTCCATACTGTACATCGATATAAAAAACAAATTAGAGCCCCATATCGTTGTATTTGGTAATTTTTTTGGATGATTCTCTATGGCAGGTACCCGAACCTCTTTTACGTACAGGTTCTAAAACTTTTCAATTCTTTGAATTAAAAATAGCAAGATTGCCGAAAAATGCATTAGATATCATCAGTAAAGACATTCAAACAATAAGGGTGTACGGTGGACCCGGCGTCATCCGGGAACTCAAGCCTAAGAACTTGGTCGTACATTCAAAATCAATCAATCAATCAATCAATCAGTAAAGACATTCAAACAATGTGGGTAACTGCAGCAGAGAAGTTTCGAATTTCAGAGAGAAATCTTGCATACCGATTATGCCTAATTTATGCTAATTAATGCTCACGAGAAAAGTTAGTGCTAAGTGGTTTAGGAGCCGAAAAATCAGAGAAATACAATTTCAAATATCGCCTTTAAGAGAATAAAAATAACACTCGTTTTCTAGAGAAATCAGGAATCATTAATAGCTCAACTTTAACATTTGTGCTTATCATAGAAATTTAATTTTCATTCGTAAATTAAGAAAAAAACAAACAAATCCCTAAAAGATACTACACTGCGTAAAACAAAAAACGTAACACTAATTTTTAACCTATTTTTTAACTTTTACAATGTAGGAAATTTAGTCTACTTTCCGAGCCTGTGGTTTTTATTATTTTGGTTTTTATGACTTTTTTTGAGTCAAACAAAAATGTTTTAACGAGAAAAAAATCCAAAATTAGTGGAACTATTGAAACTGATGTACGACAAATCGCTGTTGAGTTATTGCGGTTTTAGCGAGAACCGTGACAAAAAATTCAAATACTTGAGTTTTGCACAAGGAAAATATAAGTTTTAAAAAAAACAAAAACTAAATCGGTGTTTGATAACAGAATAACATTTTAAACTTTAATCAACCATAATACAGAAAACCAAAAAATAATAATTCAAAAACGGGTGTTTCCACCTCTAGCCCGCATTACTTCATAAATCCACTGTGGTATATTTGAAACGTTCCGTTTTTGTATATCTTACCATGCTTCTTGCAAAGTATCTCTGAGCTCATGCAAGTTTGTTGGTTCTCTTGCTCGTTTTCTTAGACGTTGTTCGATAGGGTTTAAATCTGGACTTCGCGGAGGATGGTTTATTAAACGAATGCCCTGTTGCTGCAAAACTTGCCGTGTATTTAGCGCTGAATGTAGCCGAGCATTATCATACACAAAAAAAAATTCACAACCAATTTCTCGTTTCATAGGAAGCGCATGAAGCCTGAAAATTTCATCTACGTAACGTCCTGATGTTAAAGCAGAGTATGGTATTACTGCCAAATTTGTCTTATATTTCCAAGATATTCCTGCTCAAACAATCACCGAATCCCCATACGCCTCCATACCGTACGCCAGGGTCTTTAATAGTCCTTAAGGACTGTATTGGACTGTAACGTTTGAAATGATTAATGGAAATGATTTAAAACGATTTTAAATAAAATTTGCAAATTTATAAAATGAATATTTAAATCACCCACCCACCCGTTTTAATATTTTAATAGTTTACTTCATTTACGTATAATAAATTCTTTACCCATATTAGACAAACAATGGTCGATGACCGATTATATCTAGATAACCACCAACGAATTAATTTATGTACCTGATACTAAAAAAAAGATTATTAATTTCGTATTCCAATCACATTTCAATGATAGCATCGAAATAGAAAAACAAATAATAAAATTTTTAATAAACTAATTTGAATAAAATAGCAATAAAATTGTGATAATTTATTCAAAATAAATGATTTTATGTTAATAAATTATCTATCTTACTCTCGACCAAAAACAGACCACTAATTAATAAAAATAAATTAAATATCATAATTAATGTTCGATATATACTCATAAATATGTTGGACTAGGTAGGTATGGCGAGAAAGTGACTATAAATTCATTTTCATCAAACCATTAAATTAGTTATGGTACGCATACGAGTAATTATTACATGGCGAAATATTTTGTGTGCGTTCAGATTCGCTGGCCATGAAAATACTCGATGAAAATTTATTACATCACACCGCGCAATCTTTTATACCACATACCGCATAATTTTTTTTTTGTTAATTTTGTAATCTCTTCATATATGCATAAAAATTGTGTTGCTAGATACCATACATTACCATCCATCCGTATCTCTGTATCGAGCATAAATCAACGACTAGAAAATTATGTTTATGTTATGGTGGTATTTTGTACATAATTTGTTATTTAGTGATTAATGATAATATAGCAATGTTAATATAATTATATATATTGAATGATATGTGTAGGTACTATATGGGTTTTCTCTATTTCACACGGACTACCTTCATCACATCATAAGAACACTGTAATTGGGCAGAATTTAGTTTTTGTTTCAAAAATAAAATTTTTTTTTTAGGTGCGTGTTCAGAAAAGAAAATTTTGTTTCTCGGAAACATTAAGGTTAGAGATGTGGTGAATGAATACAAAAAAGGGAAAAGTCAGCTATTTGATAAATGTGAGTGATTTTTTACATAATTCTAATGTAGTTTTAGTGTGTAATTTATGATTATATAGGCACGAATTACGTATTAATAACATAGTTGGACATGATGATATAACCAGCAATGTTGAATTTTCTATGGTTAATAAATAAATAACAAAAATTAGAATTCAGAATGAAGTTTACAAAAAGTTAAGACCCTAAGTTTTTATTCAAACGAATCTAGCTGGGATAAGTATAGTGATCGTGAAAGAAAATGATGGATTCAATCTTCACATCAAAATGATTAAGCAAACACGTAGCGCAGTAGTAAATGCTATTGCATGTGGTTTCTAACTTCTCGTCAGAGGCAGGATGCAAAATCAAATAAAAATACAATTCGGTTGTAAATTACTGGACCCTAAATTTTCACGTTACTCGTTCTCTCCTGCACACTGTTTCTCTCAAAAACAAGATAATGTGTGAACCTGAAAACCATAGTAAGCTTTTCGATTTTACATAAATTACAACAACAGTCCGTTGTGATTTTGTTTATTTTTTCGTTTACTAAACTCATGCCTTAGCTCTATCCAGTTACAAAACGTGTAAATAATAATTATCAAAAAATACAAATATCGAAACCTTGATAAAGCACAAAATAACAGCCCAATGTTAAATTTTTCGCTTTAGGATTGTTGGAACTAGATGTTTCAATTTAGAAATTTAGTTACACATTCGGTTTCCAGGATTCTAGCTGGAACAACTTTTACCAATAAACAGTTTTTCAAAGCATTTGAATTTTTTCTAAGAAAAATTCGCTCGTAATAGCGAATCAATCTATGTACATAATATCGATGCGGGACCAGCTTGAAACCTTCGACTATCAATATTCCGGAATCCTGGAATTCAAAATTCCGAAAATAAAAATACCAATAATCATAAATCCTTATTAAAATCCCAGTAATCCCATTCCGCTAGATGAGTCGTTTGTCGTAACTAATGGATGTTTTTTTAGGCCTGATAGAACTTGAAATTGTAAAAAATAAAGCAAAAAATTAAATTTTTATGAAAAATATACTCTGGCAGATCTCAGTATACTCTGGCAAATCATCATGAATAGACTCACGCTTGAACAACGCTACGAAATTATTAAAATTTACTTTGAAAATCAGTTGTCGATTCGCGCAACTTATAGATGTCTTCGTGATTTTTATGGCACACATAATCGTCCATCTGAGCAGGCAATCCGTCGAACTGTGGATAGATTTCGTACCACATACTCTCTAGAGGATGCAATAACATCAACACGTTGAACGAATGTGCATACTGAAGAGAATATCGCCGCTGTAAAGGAAAGTGAGGAAGTAGATCCAAATGTATCGATTCGTCGTCGTTCGGAGGAATTGGGGCTCTGTCCGTCTACTACATAGAAAATTTTGCGCAAAGATCGTGGCCTACACCCGTACAAGATCCAGCTGGTGCAGGAATTGAAGCCACGAAACCATTATGAGCGGCCGCAACCATCGACTTATTAAAATCAAAATTTTTGTGATAAGTTGATTTCGAGAATTGAACCTGTCAATTGGCCTCCAAGGTCGTACGATTTATTCCTCGATTATTTCCTGTGGAGCTACGTGAAGTCACTGGTTTATGCTGATAAACCAGCAACAATTGACGCCTTGAAGGCCAGCATTGTTCGTGTTATTCGTGACATGTGGCCTGCAGTGCTCGAAAAAGTGACCCAAAATTGGACGTGCAGAATGCGTTTCGTCAAGAACGCGGTGCCCAGATGCCCGAAATCACTTTCAAATATTAATGCCATGTACGCATGTATCTTTCGAATAAAAAAAAATTTTTGATTACAATTTAGTTTTTTGTGTTATTTTTTACAATTTCAGCTTTATCGGGTTTAAAAAAACACTCGTTACAAAAATACAAAATAAACACTTAAATAGTGTCATTTAGAGTCGTGTGAAATTTTAACGTGGCTATAAAAGAACATAAAATACGCATTTGCTCGATTGAAGTCACTTTGATATTTTAGCAAGGCTGCCGACTACGAATTCCAAACGTAATCTCGGATAAAAACAAGATTATGGGTTTCAAAATTTGATTTAAAATATGTAAATCCGAGAGATTTCTTAGACAAATGAGATGAAATTCACTTTTTACAATGAAGATGGGATTTTTATATGAAATACGAATGAGGTTCTGCAAAATCACCAATTTTAATACAACTTTCCATGAGATCGAGACGTTAATGAATTCAAACGAAGGGGTCGCTACCAATAAAATCTGAATCCTACTTATAAGGTACACAATTTATAATCAATTAAGAAGGTGTTTCCATTTTTCGATCTAGGGTAAGGCCCCATTAAATCGACGTAAACACGTTCGCAAGGACGTTTTGCTAAAGTTTCCAAAAATAACTATCTGCTAGGATTGGACCAATTTTTGAGGTAATTTTAATATAAATTCGGTTATCTACAATTTTGAAATTTCCATAAAATTTAGGATCAGTGGTAATTTTCCCTCTTAGCCTTTTATAGTCAAAGTTTTCAAAGGATACTACAAAAAGTCGGTTGCAGCCAGTGTGCATATTTCTACCGAGTCGCTAAACATTCGGGAAAGTGTATCAGGGACGATATTTTAACTGCCACGTTGATGTTTGATGTCAAAGTCAAAAGATTGAAGTTTCAGAATCCAGCGAGCCAACCGTCTATTTAAATCGGTTTGCGACATTAACTACTTGAGACTAGAGTGATCTGTGATTATTGTAAAATGATTTTTTTTTACACGGAGGACCGCGGCCAGACACTCTAGCTCAGTGGTTGAGTAATTAGATTCTGCTTTATTCAGTTTTCTCGACATATAAGAGATACGGTGTTCGTTTCCATTATCGTCAATTTGATATAATACGCTTCCCCTCCCGTCTTACACGCATCACAACGAATAAAGAATGGCTTAGCATAATTTGGATTCACTAGTACCGGGGACGTTGTTAGTAAATATTTTAATTTTTCGAATTCCGTTTGAGCATCATGAGTCAATACGAATTTGGGTCCTTTTTTTAAAAGGTTGGTTATCGGAGTAGTTATTTCAGCGTACCTTGGTATGAACCTATGATACCAACCAGTCATTCCTAACAATCGGCGTGTCTGCTTGGTAGAGGTTGGCGAAGGAAAATTTTTGATTGCCTCTATTTTATCGGGGTCAGTTCTGAGTTCACCTTCACCTACCATGAAACCTAGATATTTTACCCGGCGCATAAAAAACTTATTTTTTGAGAGATTGATACTCAAATCAGCCTCTTTCAGCTTATTGGCTATTAGTCATAACATAATCAGGTGCCCTTCTATACTACATGATATAACCAGAAGGTCGCCGAGACATACCAACACTTGGTCGTGCAACTGATGCGGCACCATTTTATCCATCAAACGGGACATTTTCTGCGGCGAGTTACACAAACCGAAGGGCATGACCGTAAAATGGGCGTTGTGGCATGGTAAGGGCCATTTTTTCTCTTGTATCCTTAAGATCAATGCTGTAAATTACGGTGATATTGGTTAATCTTCCTAGAAGTCCGTCTATTAGTGACAACGGATAGGCGTCCCTCTTGGTTACAGTATTTGCCTTCATTGAATCCAGGCACAATCGAACTTTATTCGGTTTCCGTATCAGGACAATCGGCGACGACTAAGCGCTGGCGCTCTCTTCTATGACTCCCAAGGCTAACATACAATTATTTGAAAAAAAAAAATTGTTTCCCTGATTATGTGATTTTTGTTGTCAAATCCCACTAGAAACATGATGATTGACAAAAAATTCGAATAACAATGGGGAAAAGTTTGATTTTGGGACAATATATCGTTTCGTCAAGAGTAAAATTTTGTTTTTCATTTTGAATTATTCGAGATCAGCTTGGAAAGATGAATTTACAACTATAACACACTATACATCGCAAACAATTGTAAACCTATATAAATTCTATCACGCTTTGGTTCGATCGACTATTTTTAAAAGATCATTGTAAATTCCAGATAATTCACATGAACATGTTATTTAACAAAATCATGCTACGGTTCTTCTTCTTTCCGAATAACGGGTTTTCTCGTGAAGTGATGCTCCAAAACGGAAATGTACTACAAAGAACCATTTTCTAAAAATTCTTTAAGCATCATAAAAATTCACTTGGGTATTCTCTGTATCAGGCTGAGCAATTACGTAGAACATAATTGTTTGCCTAAAGTTACGGGAAACTACTCAAATCTGGACCATTTAAGAAAATGGTCTTTTGTACGTGCCAAAATATATGGTTCAAGATTATTTTTCGATTTTGGAGCATCACTTGACGAGACAAATCTGTCTTTAAAAATACTCCAATCGCCATGAAAATTAGGTATTCTTGGGTGACTTTAGGCAAAAATGATTTTCTGTGTAATCGTTCAGAGTATTCTTAAAGAGAGAGTTTTCACGCCAAATGATGTTCCAAAATCGAAAAATACTCTTGAACAGTATGTCGCCTGATACAAACGACCATTTGCTTAAAATGCCCCAAGTGATGGCCCAGATTTTTGCGGTTACCGATTTTTTTTAAATTTTTAATTTGCTTTTGTAATATGCAAAACCTAAAAAAAATTTAATTGACACGTTATTCAAGGAGAACGCCTCAACCAGGCCGCATTTAATAATTTGATGTAGGGAAGCTTCATAAAATCATTCCAAAACAGGAAAGAATTTTAATCTATTAGTTCTAGATTTATACAAAAATAAAATTTCGTATCTTTGTGGTGAATGTAAGGTGTAAGTTATCGCATAAACGGCAATGTGTAAATATCCAAGACCACCCATTCTACAATTGTGTTGGGTACGACTAACGCAACGTCAGATATTGGACCAGATACTAAAATTATAGGAATAAAATAAAAGACAAAGAAAAGAGAAAACATTATCAAGGATTTGTTAGTAGAAACACCCCACACCTCATTATAAATGAGCTTTTGAAAATCCAAATGGGGTGAGAAGGTTGTAAAATTTCTGTAACGTATAATTAAATAAATAAATTAAATTATGGACCGAAGGGGTAATGGCGGGGGATATTGCCCGGAGAATAATATCCCGGAGGGTATGTTTTGTTACGTATGGTGATATACTCTACAGCAAAATTTAGCTGTTATCAGCACGTATGGACCAAGATAAAAAGGTTTCACCTAAATTTACATGGAGTACATTCTAATCTGCTCCAAAATACAACATCAAATAGTTAAGACAGTTTTAGGAGAAACTGCACATCTCTACTTAGCAATATAAAGAAGATTAAGATTCTCATTACAATGGGCAGTTTTGAAATACAAATGCCAACATACCGAAATTTCAAATTTAAACTGTGGGAACAATAATTAACAAAAATCAGATTATAACAAAATGAAGGAGTGTATATGTTGTGGCCAACACCCGACTTTCTTTTACGTCGAATGTATACATAGATCTCGAATACTCCACACTTAATTTCTGAAGAAAAATTCATCTTACCAAACTTTTGGTAAATCTGTTTTGTATAAACAAAAAACATTATTCCTGCTTAAATTTCATAAAACCAATAAGGTCAAAGCTTGTAAAATTTAATGATTTTAATGAAAAGGTCCCACTTCCGGTACACAGATTTCCACCAAATTTCGCAAGCATCCCCCAATTAATGGGACAAATTTAAATAGAAAGTTTTATATCGAATAGTAAATCCGCCTTTACTATAAAGACGACGAATTTTGGTGAGATAAAGTTTTTTTTAAATCGCCATTTCCGGTAAAGTTGAAGAAATGATTTGAACTAATTTCATTTGAAATTTAATTTACAATCTTTTCGCTTCTATTCGTTTTTTCGTAAATGCTGGTATACTTTTCAAAAGCTGAAAAAGCTTCTATGGAAGCTGCCTCTTCCGGGGGAGCGATGTCGCCCAAAAATAACTGGGATCTCCGAATTTATGGAAAAAGCTTAATTACACTTCAATTTCATCCCGATCAATCAATCCCCTATGAATGCTCCTATGGAGGGTGTCACCTCCGGTGCCGATTTCAGCCAAAAAACATTGGGATCTCCCAATTTATGAGAAAAATTCAAGTATTCGCTATATCGCCAAATTATTTTTACTATACTTACTGAAGTGCTTTTTAAAAAAACCTCTGTGTGCTTGCGAGCGTTGTGGTGCCGTGCAAACTAAATGTCAGTAGCCTCTCTATCTCTCAGGCGGATTGACTGATCGGAATGAAACTTCATACTTAAGCTTTTCTCATAAATTGGAAAATCCTAATATTTTTTGGCTGAAATCGGTGTACCGGAAGTGGCAAGGTCCAGGAAACATTTTTGTGTTTTACAAATATTTTGTAAAGTGTATCATTCATGAGAAAAACGAGAAAGGACTAAAAGATTGTAAACTAATTTTTGCAACAATACAGATTTAGATTAGTTTTGCATAATTTAAACGGAAATGACGATTTTTCACATTAAAATTTGATTCTTCAATGACAAATAAAACAATTAAAATTTGACTCTTCGGATTGATTGATCGGGTTTTCAAAAGTTTTTTTTTCCATAAATTGGGAGATCGTAGTGAGTTTTAGCCAAGATCAGTCTACCGGAAGTGGCAGCGTCCAAAGGAGCTTTTCGTTTTTGCAAATATTTTAAAAAGCTTATAGCATATATGAAAAACGATTAAAAACAAAACGATTGTTCAGGTAATTTTTTAAATTTAACCGAAAATAACGAATTTTGATAAAAAAAAAATTATTTCATCAAAATTCGGATCCATCGAAAAAATGTTATAAATAAATCCTACGTACTTTAAGCCGTAGAATCCGGATTTCTACTTTAATTTCAAGGGTACCCCGCCCACTCTTACAAGACGGGGAGGAGAGCCCCCCGTAATGATTAAATTTTGATAATCAACATTTTTTTCATAGAGTGCTTATTTTCCGAGATATTTGAAAGTGTCAGCTTAAAAAAATCATCCGGTATATCTACCATTATTTGAAATATACTCGTATATACAATTTATAATGCGGCAAGAAAGCTTTCCACACTTTCCATCATCATTTTCTCATATTAAAGCAAATAAAACAATGAATGATATAATAAAGTTCATGTCAAACTGTTTTATAAGTTATTATTGTAAACTGCTAGGGACTACTTTTTCTCTTACTCGTATATATTAAAAATTAGATATTGTTGCTATCATGGGAGCGTGCATACTTTGTCTTTATGTGCTTTAACACAGAAATATGTTTCGTATTTATTATGACCAAAATGAAAGCCAACAAGAAAAGTGTATAAGAATATAGCAAAATAATATTCTTGTGAATTTTATTAAGTTATCTCCTCATCTAATACTTGTTGTTTTCTGTTTGTTTGTCAACCAAACCAAAAAGTTTTCGAATAATATTTTTGCATTTATTTTTCGACTATACAAGTATAATGTCAAAATGATATGTTGATGATCATAATAATAAAATTATCGTATCGAGGTTGACTCTCGCATATTCAAGTATTTTGTTCTATTCTAAATTATCGAAAGTTTCTGCCAGCCAATTTTAATTTAATTCTAATTCATTTATCTTTCAAATTATATTCTTCCGTATTTATAATCTCGATGTATATGGAAACGAAAATTTTTATATTATTCCATGTATTTTATGTCCTTAATCTCATCACTAATCGCGTCTGAACGGATGCTGTATATTGTGTATAGTGTATATATGCGCTTATCAGATTTCCCATTATTTTGTCCTATCTTTCAATATTCACGTCGCCTTTTTTCTATTTTATTTCTCATTTCTCTAATGGTTTTTAAAAACAAAGCACACAAAAAATATTGGCATTTTCTATTTTTCGCCCGTGTGTTAATGTTTTCTATTGTCACGTAGTTTTATCGAATTTGAAAAAGGAAAAAACGCGGACCAACCATTTCCTGTGTACTGGAACAGTATATGCTATATACCGGTATATATATATATATATATATATATATATATATATATATATATATATATATATATATATATATATATATATATATATATATATATATATATATATATATATATATATATATATATATATATATATATATATATATATATATATATATATATATATATATATATATATATATATATATATATATATATATATATATATATATATATATATATATATATATATTGAGAAGTGATAAATCAATATAAAGTTAATTTAATCCACAGTATAGCATATATCGAGGTCTGGCCCACCGCAAAAAACTACATCACAACTATTTAAAAATAAAAACGTGATTTTGAATAATTTAACCTTTTTCAACACAGAATTGGTGAAAAGTACAATCTTTAGGCATTTTACATACATTTTAGTTTAAGTAGTAAATATTCTCATATTTTGGGTAACATACTCCAAAAATATGAAAGAAACCACTTTAGGGAATAACAAGAATTTATCTCGTTTGTGCAAAGCAAAGTTGTGCTTACATGGAATACACAAAAAAAAAATCACAAAAATAAAACAAACAAACGTTTAAATTTTGATTTCCCTCAGTACCTACCTGATGGTGTATATGCTTAGCCTAGATTTTGATAACTTTTTTTTTGTTTCTTGATATGGGTATAATTTAGTTTAAATGTTCCAGACTAAGGAAATTATACACGTAATATGTAAAGTGTAAAGCCTATAAATTTGAATTAGTTGTTAACCCAGGTTATATAAAATGATGATGTACTGATTTTGTTTTATAAATAGGCGCTTAACAATTTTAGCTAGCATTTGCGGTTTAGCAAATCTAAAAGTTTTACGCACATTAATGTAGTACGTATTACTGAACGATCCGCAGTGTTGCCAGGTTATGAGATGTTCTCCCGTGGGAATTTTCGAATCAAACGGAAGAACGCAAATTTAATAAATAGCAACAATTTCTTTAATAATATTGAGTTCATTCGCGTAAAAGATAAGATCAATCATTGAAAAAATAAAAGTACTAAGTAATTGTGTTTCGCAATTAATTCCCAGGGCTGCCAAATTTCAATGCAGATTGAAATAAAGAAATTGATAGATGATATTTCAAAGGAGAAATTTTTAACTGTACGTAAGTAATTTATATTAAATTATTTGCCTACCTATTGGTAAAATAAACGGAATTAATCTGGAATTTTTGGCCCAAGGATGGGAAAATTCAAGTAATTGAAATTCTGAGAAAAATGTCAAAACTTGTTCTCGTCTAAAATGAATTATTTCTCCAGCATGTTGTTCAGGTCCTCGATAATAGTTTAATTAATTAGTTAATTAGTTTATTGCAACGATTTGTTTGTAGATTTTTAAATAAATCATTCATTCATCATTCGCCGTGGTCATTATTAGAACTATTAGTCAATTATTGTAAATTTGTATCAATTTGTTACAGCTAGCTTGCTTAAGGAACTGATATCTGTATCTTGTATATTTTTGTCGGTTATTATTAAGAAATTATGACGTCTACGAGAGTACAACCCCTTGCCGTGAGCGTGAGTCTAACTTTAACGTCTGTAATGAAATGAAAGATAGATGTACCATTGACCAGACAGTATAGTTATAACGTCTAAAATTACAATGGTTCCTTTAGAATATGTGCAGTTAACCTTGGTTACCGTTATAAATTTTTATGAGTGCTTTAGCATTTATAATTCTCTTAACAACCGTCAATAATAAATGAGATAGTTTCTTAATATTTTTACGCGCATGTTCTAATACATGAGAAGTTACTGCTATCCATTCATCAAAGACAACTCCTTATCTCACAGTTTTTACCATTTTCATCGATCATTGTTGGAGGTCGAGAAAAGTCAAATTTTTCTTTTAGCTGCAACATTATTGTTTTATCTGCAGATAGTGTTATTTTATTGTGATTTGACCTTGAGGTTGAAGTTCAAATCTCGAGATATCTTACCATATGTTTCTCCATATAACGAACGATTGTTTCTGCCGTTGTCTATTTCAATGTTTGCTGCTAACTGACTAAATCAACCTGTTAAAATTGATATAAGCACGGCAGCATAGTAAATTTGATGAATGATTTACTGAACGAGTGTTTTGAAAATTTAACAGAGTGAAAAATATTGAACATCGTGCTGTGATTTTAATTTAAAAAATAAACGAGAGGACGATGTTCAATATTTTCCATTTTAAAATTTTCATAAGGCGTGTTCAATTAGTGTTCAAAAGTTAAAAAAATAACAAAATTATGACGAGGAACAACTATGTAGTTATAATTCAAAATGCTTGGGTGGAAATCTTTAAATGTGTTAAGTACTTCATTCGTTCAAAAAATCCTAATTTACTTCATGAAGCTTTCGTTTTGACTGTATTAATTATTTGGCTTAAACATTATAAAGGGCCGTCTTTAGAATTCTCGAAGTTATATTAAAATTGATTTTGTCGGACAGGGGATTCGATACCGCCTGTTAAAATCTGATAAACAAATACAACGTCTGCAACAACGCGGTGTTTTGCGACTGGTTGAATGTTGATGAGCTCTAACGTATCCATGGTAAGGAGGATAGTTATAATTATCCATCCAGTGTAGTCCACGGAGGGCGGCGCTTAGCAGCGGAAGGTAGTGTGACAACAACTTCACCAACTTGAGTTAATATAAATTTGGGTGACCGCATGAGAATAGCATAAAAGTAATTGTAAAAATCGAAGAAAACGAGATGATTCCTCGATATAACAGTATGCTTCACCCAACAGCATGCACCTTCCAGAAGTCCTGGAACTTCGTTATTATTAAATTTACCAATCATTCTTTAATCCGAAATTAAATAGTAACCTTAAAAATAAGGCGTTCAAAACCCTCAATGGGATCTGGCGCTAGCAAAAAAAAAAGTAGTTCACGCAGACATATCGGTGAAACCTGCGCTGCACCACTTTAGTTTTGTTTACAGGACTTTATGGTATGGAGGTAACAATCACCTGGCCTATCCAAGCCAAGGGTTCTTAAGGTCACAACGTGTACTCTGATACGCAAGTCCCAAATGACGTTCTTCCTTATAAAGAAAGTAGGTGGCGAACGATATTTACCGCGACATTTTAGTGTCCTTTAATGTTGTCAAAATTTCACGATAAATTTTCATGTCGTCTGCATGGAGAGAGTAGTAGTTGAATATTTAATTTTTGATTACATTCTCCTCGTCGTTGATTGCCAGAAAAATCGCACAGTGATTTTTGAAAAAAAAAATAATAATAATAAGAGTGTCGTAATCGTTAACAATTAAGACCAAAGAGCACTAAGGTAAATTATGTATGTTCTTCAAAGAGTCAACGTCGGGCTCAAACCCGCAATAAGAGAAAGCCTGACTAAAATATAATGGATAGGAAATAGAAAGAAATAGAATGAATGGATAACTATCAGATTTGTTCTTAAGATGAACTGATAAACTGCTAGCACCCGGGTTTCTGCATTGCAATATTTTATTATGTTTTATCTCATAGCCCGATTTGTTTTGTTATAAAAATAATAATTTTTTTTTAAAAATACACATGCTTGTTTCTTCTATTTGGTTATGAATTTCCCTGTTATACCAGGAGGAGGCGACAAGGTTTTTTTATTCTGTTCATGGGATCTAAATTCTTAAAAACACTTCGAAATTAGCTGGTTACAAGTTAACAGCTTGAGTTTTAAGATTATTGATACTTAAAAGGGATCGAAATCAATAGTTGCTATAGTAACGTCAGACAGAAGAAAAAACGATCGAGATGTCTGCTCAAGTTATTCTTTATACTGCCGATTTGAAATAAACGAAAGTTTAACATATTATCAGTAAATAATATTTCCTTCCAGATAACTCCCATCTCAGTTAGAGCCTCGTGTTCAAGTTTCAGAATTAAATCCATCTTTACAAAAACAATAAAATCAGCTTAAAAGCTCTCGCGATTCATAAACGTAATTTCCTTACATTTTGGTAATAAAGGGACAAACACTAATGTTTTGGGTCTTAAAATGGAGTTTTTATTGTTAACAATATTCTGCGATTCGCGATTTTCGGTACGACGATTTTAAAAGAGGCCGCATGAATAAAGGAAAGTCAAGAGCATGAAAGTCGGTTGGCGAAAGGCCATAACATGGCTGGGTGAGTGAAAGGGACAAGACGAACAACTTCTTCGCCATTAATCCGAAATAAAAGTAATTATCGTAACTTAGTTCAATCGGTTAAATATCTTAATGAGATGTAGCGCCCATAAAAACTTGAAGCATCTAGGTTGAAAACAGAAAACCACATTTCAAACCATTGAAAACTTTAAAAATGTTAAACTATTTGAGATATTTCATAGTTAGACTTCTAAGCCGCGAGTCCGATTCAGATTAAATTACATTTGTTCGTGACATTTTTATTATCAAAAAATTTGGATATCCTAAGTAGTAGATCCTAACTACTATTATACTTTGTGGCAGTCTATAAAAAGTTTTCTTAATCACATAACTAAATTGACATTTGACAGCAATCACATTTTTACAAAAGTTGTAAAATTGTACGGAGAAGATTTTCCTCATTCGGTTAACCAAATACAAGAAAAATTTAAATGGGCATCCGTTTCAACAGGTTAATATTTAAGGGTATTGAAGACTTACTAGATAAGTATTTAGGTAAATTTGACCCATTGCATTTTCAAAATAGATGCGATATACTAACTTTATACCTTTGGTTGGAAAACTGAAGTTTATGTAATCGTTTTTTTATATTGCAAAACCTGTGGTTCAAATTTCCGACATTGTAATCTAGCCTAGTTCGGTAAATTTAAAAATTAGAGTGTTCTGCATGTGAAGGGCAAAATTTACATTACGACTTTTATTGAACATGGTGTCGATCGAAATGTAAGTTTTCTCTTCGCGAAGATTCATAGTTTGGAAGTGGTTCACAATTTCGTGTCTCTTCGCTAGAATCGCTAGCTCGTATACGATTTGGTTGACCACTGTTGACCTGCCTCCCCTCCCCCCACCTTGAAAAATTGCAAAAATATTGCAGAATTATGAGCTATTTATGAGCTTCGAAGTTCGCAAAACAAAAGTGTTGAGCTCGATTAGGTTTGCAGGAATTTAAATAAATGTATAGTATCCTCCTCCCCTACCACTAAAAACAGAAAATTTTGAATACATTTTTATTCTACAATTGGAGCTATTTATGAGCTTTCAATTTAAGATAACTTCGATTTTTGAATTTATAGCTATGACGTGATTTAATAACGAAATAAATGCCATTTGATTTTTGAGCTATACCCCTTAGCGCAAATTCCACTTTTCATGTGCAAACGAGAAATTATTTTAAAATTGCAAAAATTAATATTTTAATGTCGTCTATGATGCATCGATTTATGAGCTCACAAATACGTGCAATTTGATTTTTGAGCTGCTACTTAAATGTTGGTATAATTGTTACAAAATCCGTGCAGCTTAATTAGACCAACATACGGCTAGTAGGTTGTAGCTTAAAAATCAAATTGCATGTATTTTGTCAGCTCATACATCGATACATAATATCCGCCATTGAAAATTTTAATATTTGCAATTTTCAAATTATTTTTCATTTGAGTTACAGAAATTAGGGAGGATGGAATTCGTGCTAGTAACTCAAAAATGAAACTTTTTTCGTGAGCCCGATACTGAAATATTTAACTTTTCCATTTTTAAAAAAGGTTTATTTGCACAAGCGAAGTTGGAGGTGGAATTGATGCTAGACTGAAGGAGTTCAAAAATCAAACGGAGCGTAAATCGTAAGCTAATAAATTAATACTTGATATCCGACATTGAAATTATTTTTTTTGCAATGTTAAGAGAATTTGTCGTTTGCACTTGAGAAATTTGGGGTGGATTTCGTGTTTAGAGGTAGTAGTTAAAAAACCGAATTCCTCGTATTTCATGAGTTCAAAATCAGTACATCAATTTTAAAAGGATTTGTTATTTCTAAGGAAATTGTACGAGGTAGTTTAGTTATAAAAACTAATTAAGGGGTTGTTTATGGTTTTAAGAGCGAGGTCAAAAATCGAAATTATCTTAAATTGAAAGCTCATAAATAGCTCCTAATTCCACTATAAAAATGTATCCAACATTTTCTGTTTTTAGAGGTGGGGGAGCGCTGAGTGAACGTTGACTCAGATCCTCACTATACATTTATTTAAATTCCTGGAATCCTATTCGAACTTGGTTGGGATTTTCGGTTACTGGGTGGGTGCCTTCTGGTTAGGATGTCAATTTAAAATCCAATTGGAGGAATTGCTAAAATCTTGTAGAACGAAATAATAATATTTTTGTCAAAATCACGAAACTTCAAAATTCAAAAAATCATTGTTAGACTCATTACAATTGACCCATTTTCGCTTCATAGAAAGAAAATACTATAAGGTGTCGCAAAATGTAGACGCGTTTCCGTAGACAGCTCTATTATAGGCATTGCAAAACTGATTAGAATCGGATGCAATTCACTATAACGGTAGAATATTGTGTAATCTATTCGAAAATGTGGGTGAGAGCCTTTGGACTTCTCTACGATCTGCGGTATACAAATCGTAAGTTTTGTGTTCAGGACTTGTAAATATATTTAGCTCTTTCTTTATTAAACTTGAAATAGTTATCAAAATTGTGAAGTTTTCTTAATCCATCATAATTTTAATTAGCTGGAATATCATTTGAAACCCGTTAAAAATGCTCAATTTCTAAATATAATTTTTAATAGAACGAAACTCAAAAATATACTTTATTTAAATTTACCTTCTCTAAAATGTCAACTAAAATCTGTAGATATTTCTAGATTCAACGGTAAAACATTTAGAATTAGTCCAATTTTATAATTTTATTTTGAAAATAAATTCCAATAGGAAAAATAACAAATTTAACAGTGTAATTTTATATTAATTTTTTAGCACAAACTTAACTATCATAACTAAATCACATCCATCTAACATATGCGCATTTGGGGTATGTTTCCAATATGCATAATGTATTCGATTCAGGAAAGTTAAATATTCGGCACTCCGAACCACAAAAAATTAAAATTCTTCTGATATTGAACATGGAGAGATTAATTTACGATAATTATGTACGGTGTAGCAGCGCCACGTGTAAATGGCCGGAAGACAATAACGAAAGTGATGGCATTACGTATTCATGAAATTGATTTGAATATTTAATTTTACATTAAAACTAAAATCTCTTTGAACGAAGTTCGCTCTCAAATTATAAACTTGTTGTTGAATAGATAATACTATATGTAATCCGTTTATTTACGATCGGCTGTTGTTAAATCGGTGACATAAAAATTCTTTTAAATTTCTATTATAAAAGATTATCGACCCCCTCCCGTATACGGTACAAAATATTTCTTATACAGTTCATGACTTTTTCATTCACTAATATCTACAGAATGGCTTAATTTTATTTAAATTCTTGATCTTATTCATAATTTCTGATTTCGATTTTATTTAAACCGACAAAAAAATTTAATTTTTTTGATACTTGTGTGTTTTTGAGAAGATGAATGTATCAAATAAGATAAAACAGTTACCATAAAGTAATTCGTCCTAAAATAAAAAAGGAAAAGTCCAGAATTTGTTATCTTCATATAAACAACTCAATTTCAATAATATGTCCATTAAGAAGATAAATATTCTATTTTACTTAAAAGGAAATAAAACCAAAGTTTTTTTTTTCAGTTTGTCCCAAAGTCAATTCTGTTTCAACAAAAATTGTTGGATTTCTTACAACACACCAACGATTTTCATTTCTAATCCACCAGGGTGTGTCGCCTGGTATTTGTTTTGATTGTATAAATTTTTCAATTTTGACAACAAAAAAAAATATAAATGAGAGACAGAGAGAGAAAATGAAAAGTGAAAATATAATAAAATTTTATAAATTTATCTTTAAGACAAAAGATTTATCCAGATACAGTCAAACACAAAAAAAGTTTACCGTTAGCTTCTCGGTGTTATGATTTGATCGGATTATCATGTCATTCGTTTCAATTCAAGTCCCACTCACATGCTGATATTTACACTCCTCTATAAGTAGTATACGTGTATTTCACTTCTCGGGATTTTGGTTTCTTATGTACCATAAAAAAATGAAATATCTTTTCTACTGATAACATTATAGCATTTTGTTATTTCTTTTATTTTCAGATTTCGAAAGTTCATCATCTCGCAACCGAGTGGAAAGTGTGAAACATATAAAAACACAACAATAACAACAACAACAGCAACGCAGTGTCAAAAATAAATTTACAAAACAAAACAAAAAATCTAGGTAAGTTTAGTTGATGTGGTTTGAGATGATGATGACAGTGATGAATTTAAAGTTGTTATTTTGTTTGATTGTTTTTGGAAAATATTCCACACCCAAAATAGAAAAAAAAAATTTGAAAACAAAAATAAAGTTTATGTTTGGTAAAAAATGTCATGGTTAATGGATGACGTGGTGTTTGAAAAGTTTACGAAACATTATACGAATCAACGCGATTTTGTGCAAAAGTATTAATTTATTTATTAAAAAAGTACAAAAAAATCTTCTTTGCACAGGTGCACAAAACTTTTAGGGGCCAGTGTGAATTTTAAACAATTAATTTAACCAAAAGTATTATCATCCTACTCAAAAGATGATGCAGCAAGGTTGACTTTTCCATATTATGTTACACGTACGAAAATTTTATAAAGGAAAAACATTAAAATTGAAGGTCATTAGAAGGTAATTCTAGAGATCTCTATTCAGACCAGTGAAAGTCGAATTTTGTGTACTTTTACACTTTTATATCAAATATCGATAATACTCACAAAATTTTAAGGTAGCAACCTTAATATTTTAATTTAGTAAGCCTTTTTTATGTAGTATTTTATTTAGAATAAAGCTAAATACCGATTTATTATAATGTTATTAATTTTATAAATAAAACCCCGACGTTTCGACGGTAGATTCCGTCATTATTCTCCAGGGATATAATAATTCATGAAAATTTGACTAACCCTAGAACTATGTAAATTGATTGTTTACGTTAAGTATTAGATAAAAGGGCTTAGTACCCTCCAGAATGCATAACAAAGGAGGAAAATATAAATCATGCAAGTTAAAATTTAAAAAAAATCGTATTTCCTACACTTTATCGAGAATGAAATGTACCTGTGATTTTTTTTTCTAATCCATGCAATCTTCGCGGTTAACTTTTCCTCTTACTTTATGCATTTTCCGCCAACTCGAGAAGACGTACGGCTATGGGACCGGTTTAAGTTACCATCTGCTCATTGCATAGCTCCATGCCAGCCTATAGTACGGGACATGGTAGATGGGTCGGCCCATGAGTTTTTGCACGCCGATCGGGGGTCGTAGTTGTGTTCCTTTTAATCACAGATCGTAATCTGTGAAAATTTCCTTTTGCATCCTGCCCCTATCGGGATTCGAACCCGGTACCTGAATATTTAGTGTGTGTGTCAAACGAAAAAAATATCGCATAAGCAGTTGAATTTTTTAATTGTGGTAAAAAAAAAATTTACCACAACTTTTAAACAAAACAACAAAATAATTATTAATTGGATATAAAAATTAATTAATTGGGTTCTAATTTTATAATTAAATATATGCCCATGATTTTTAACTTAATTGTATTATAGGGTTTTCCAATAGGAGTGATATGATTTCTTAAAAAAAACACACTAATTGTTAAGGAAATTGAAATGTTTTTTATTTAATGTGAAGTACAAGCGATACAATTACGTTCTGAATAAAACGTCATTCAAATGGCCTCCACGACTTCTTCTGCAGGAACGAATTCGATGAACCCAATTTTCGAGCACTTTTTCCACTAAATCAAGGCGTATGTCATGAATAGCACTTTCAATATTGACTTGTAAAGCTTGAAGTTTGGTTTATTGCTAAAGACTTCAAATAACCCCACAATAAATAGTCTAATGGTGTTAAATCACAACTTCTTGGAGGCCATTCAATATCACAATTTCTTGAAATAATCGAATCTCCAAACTTTTCTCGCAATAATTCAATTGTTGCACTTGTTGTGTGGCACGTAACCCCCCCGTCTTGTTGAAACCAAATGTTGTCAAGATCAACTTCTTCCAATTTCGGCCATAAAAAGTTGGTTATCATCGATCTATACCGATCTCCATTGACAGTAACGGTGTTACCAGCTTCATTATGAAAAAATACGGACCGATGATTCCACCAGACCAAAAACCACACCAAACTCTCAAATTTAGGTGAATGTAATGGTTTTTCATGAATAATTTGTGGATTTTCTTCGCACCAGAATCGACAGTTTTATTTATTTGCCGCACCACTCAGTTGAAAGTGAGCCTCATCGGAGAAGATGATTTTCGTAAAAAAATCGTTATCGTTTTCAAGTTGTTCCAAGGCGAAATCAGCAAATTTACGACGTTTACGATGGTCCAATGGCTTCAGTTCTTGAGTGAGAACAATTTTATACGAACGCAAACCCAAAGCCTTTCTCACAATCCGCCAGGTTGTGGTTTGAGACAGTCCCAATTCTTAAGAACGTGTTTGAATCGACAAATTGCGGTCTTCAGCAACACTTGCCTAAAGGGCAGCAATATTTGCATTACTTCGACCGAATCTTTATCTTATTGGCACTTTAACATTCTGTAAAGAAAAATTTTCAACAATTCGACGAATAGCGAGCACACTTGGACGATTATTACGACTATAAAATGGCAAAAGTGCACGAAAAGTTGCAATTGAAAACTGAATAATTTGTAAACGTTGTTCTTGCGTATATCTCACCATGATGAAATTGCAAACATTACTGAATACAATGAAACAAAAAATGACAGATCATGACATATTACAAATGGCCGAAACGTCACTTAAAAATCATATCATTCCTATTGGAAAACCCTATATAATGTCTTTCCTTCAAATTTATTTTAGTTGGTAGCGTAGCAACGCGCGCTACCAATAGCGCTACAGGGTACAGCTAGTTATCTGATAAAAATGATTTGTCTCTTTGTGATTTTGTCGAATTTAAGTTACCTGAATTTTAACATTTGATGCAATTAATTAAATATTTTAAAAGTTTTGTATTACGATAATCGCGATCGATAATATTAAAAATTTGATTTCTTTATTATCAATTACATTATGTTGTAGTTTAAACCGTACTATTTTGATTTTATAAAATTATTTGCCTACTGTATAACACATTACTAATACATCTGTTGTTAATTGTTAAAAACTTCATACACGTCACTGAACCAGTTTCTTCAAAACGATCAATAATTCTGCCAATTGCACGCTCTGTAGGACGTCCATGTCGACCCAAACTCCATTATTTCATAATAAATTTGGACAATCAAAATGTGTTGTTAGCGACTCCGTCATGATAAATGGCATATTTTTGTCTTTTCATATGTCAATTATGTTTTTTTTAGAACAGTTGACATTAAGTACTAAAATGCATCGATTGAAAAAAGGACCAGCAGATGGCCCACCCTGTATTTCATACAATCGTTGATCTACAAAATATTAAAATGATAAAAAATCGATAACGCATGCGAGCAATCACGAGAGAAACATTTGTGCAACTACTAAGCTTTTGCCCCTTGCTTGCACAAAAAACAACAAGAAAATAAACAGTAACTTCTCTGAGTTTGAGAGTTTTGTCTAGACATATAAACATAAAACTTTAACTCAAATTTATTGTACTCTAAAAAGACAAATTATGAACATGGGGCCCAGCAACTTACGAATCGGTCTAACTTCGCCTAGTCCATATTACCTTTAAACAAGCGACTTGAAATACAAAATATGTCGATAATCCAGATTTTTCGGCTCAAATTTTCTGTTACTTCAGTAGTATGCAATTAATTATCGAATTAAATTGACTGTAAAAGGTTAAAGTCTCCACCCAGGTATCAAAACCTATAATCATATTGCGTAAAACATCCAACATCGGTTGCATTACATATACTTGTACTACACGTGTATTTTAAATGTATGATGTACGAGTATGCTCTCACGAAATTTACATTATCAAATTGATTTTTGGCCGACAGACTATGAAATCTAATCGCAAAATACTATATACGTACACAAAAAATATTCGTTGCATAAATTATTTAGTTATGTTTACGTTTAGATTATATCACTTTGGGAAAAAAATCCTCGTTTATTTCATTTCTGTCTCGTTTTTTGCTGCTTTCAGCTTTGGTCGGTAACGTAAAAATCTAGTGATTTATTAATAGCTTTGCATGCTTAATAAATCAATTTATCAAAATCAAAAATATTTTAGAGCTTTTTTTCCTCATTCTCGAGTGTGGGGGATAAACACTACCATTGATAAGCGCGATACGTTATACAGGCGCATACATACTCGTACATCGAGAAGAAAAATTATATAAAATCAAATTATTCGACCAAACATTTTTATGTTTAAATTAAAACGATTTGAAAATTTAATTTTTCATTTATTGATTACGGGATTACACATTATCGCTTGTAATGATCGCTCTGGTGTGTGAATATGGGGCGGACTTTATTTTTATTTTTTCGTATTTATTTTTTCACATTAGGTGGTTTTTAAAATTAAATTTTAAACCGCTCATATTAAAATTTTTAATTCCGATGTTATTTTAATTTTAAATATATGCGCAACGACTATTAATATGAAAAAACTAGTTTTGTTGAATCCAAATAAATTACGTGCTCTAATAATTTTAGATTGGTTTACCATGGAAATATTTAAATAAATAGATGCACATACAAAAAGACCTAATGAATGGACGGACACAAAAAAAAATACTAGACCAACAATTTATTATAACAAACATAATATGTTTAGATTTAATTAAACCTCAGGTAACTACTAATACAATTTTTGTGAATTTTCATTTTGCTAATTGCAACAGAATTAAAACTAGATAAAATAATCAAGAAATATTTATATTCTAGTTAAAAGTTCATAAATTGTAAATGCCATGAACGGGCAGCAGCTTATTGCCAATTATGGTAAAACTAGAATTTAGTTGTTATACGACGTGACTGGTGAACTGCAATCAAAGTACTAATTGTTTTTCTTAAGTTTGTAGCCCCACTCCATTTGGTTGGGCAATGTTGGGAAAAATTTCACTTTATGTTAGACGATAATTATTATGTAACATCCGTTGAAGTTGTAACTATTATATTCTTCTTCTACCACAAGATATTATTCTTAATCTCCTTTGGCCAATTACCTTTTCAGTCCTGATTTCTTGACATGTTTGGGTACCATTTTAAATAAAAATAAGAAAACAAATTTTAAAAACAAGCCAAGGTACACACTTGAAAAAAAATTTGATATGCGACGCAAATAATTACGTATATGATTCCAGCGCAAGAGTTCATCGTTTTAGAAGTAAGTTTTGCATCATAACAAAAGCGTTATAGTCTGCATCAAAATATGTGACCAATTACATTTAAATCAAATTAATGCATCGTAAGACTAATTGTGAACCAGGCGTGTACATTGAAAGTGTTACGATACAAGTTACATCATAAAGTGAGTTGAGTTTAAGATTTAAATTTAAAATCTAAGTATTTTATTATCCTGTTGAATTATATTTTATACTTTCTCATGTTTTAAAATCTCTAATTAAAAATTCAGATGTCTCGGCAAACTGTACTGCTGACCATACTACAAATCTACGGAAAATACTTTGACCTTACATACAAAGTATCAACACAATGTCTTAGCGAATTATTTTAAATTCGCTAAACAATAGTTAACCTTGGGTTATATCGAAATTTTCTTTTGATGTAATTATTGCACTAGTTTTAAACGTAACTGCATTGCAAATAGATTCGATGCGTTCCAAAATGTGATACACGATTCCTTAGAATAAGCCGAGATACAAAGGTTACATCGAAAAATGCCGCAAAATTTCTGAGTATACAGGTTTTACCTAATTTACACGCACATGTACAAATCGAGCCAAGAGTAACTATTTTTTGTATTAAGGAAAAAGTTTATAATTTTATTACTTCAAATTCAAACTTAAAAAAGTGTATTTAAAATGAAGAAATAATTAAAAATACATACAGAGTGGGCTACCTAACTTTTTTTTTGAACTAGCGGTTATTTTGAGTATGGTAAGGGTTATGTCACTTCTGATTTGACATAAAGTTAGTTTTATCCTTCCGCTGAACGAAAGTGGTTGTGTATTCGGTTCGCTGAGTGGGTTTGCGATCGACTTGAAGAAGATGCCGATTTTGGCAAAAAAAAAACATCTTTTCGGATGATCGTAGAGAAGCCGATGCATCCTCAACGAGTGACTGTTTGGTGCGGCTTTTGGTCCGGTGGCATTATTGGGCTATTTTTCTTTGAAAATGTGCAAGGAGCCGCCATTGTCAATGGTGAGAAGATCGAATTATCAGCTAAAACGCTGATGTGATTTGCCCGCCTCGGAGCTGTGATTGGATAGGACTATTAGCTTTGGGGTGCCGTCAAAGATAAGTGTTACGCCGATAAACCAGCAACGATTGACTCAAGGACAATATTCGCATTGCCATTGAAGACATAATGCATACCATGCACACCATAATGCATACCATACCGCATACCATCGAAAATGTGCTCAAAAATTGGACCGACCGTATGGGGTAAATCATTAAGTTCATCAGCGGGTGTTGAACGTGGTATAACCGACAGTGTTTGTCTAAAATCACCAAACAATAAAATGAGTACGCCACCCAAGGTCCGTGCGTTTCCTCTGAAATCTCGCAGTGTTCGGTCAGGCGCGTCCAATGCTTTCTTGTGAGACATTGTACATTCGTCCCATATGTTAATTTGACACGTTTGGAGTACTTTGCCCATTCCAGAGTTTTTGCTGATGTTGCATGTTTGTGCCTCACTGTTTTGTAAATTCAACGGCAGTTTCAATGCTGAATGCGCTGTTCGGCCACCATTCAAAAGAGTTGCCGCAATTCCAGATAATGCAATGGCCAGTGCAATATTATTTTGTGTTCGTATGGCTGCCAAAATGAGTGAAAGAAGAAAAGTCTTGCCTGTACCACCGGGCGCATCTATGAAAAACAATCCATCGCTTTGTTCTGTGATTGCACGCATAATTCTGTCATACGCAATGCGTTGTTCTGGAACCAACTGCGGAAGATTTGTCTGAACAAATGTCTCCAGTTCGTCAGAATCCAAGTGTGTTTCTCGTTGCAAATCACGATCGAAAAGGTCGTTCGCTGGTTGGTTCGGAGCAGACATTCCCAGTTGCACCAGTGCCTTGTTAGCGATTGCCAAACATATGCCTTCAATCAAAATCAATGCCTCATTATACACGTTTGGTGTGAATTGAATGTCCGGATTTTGATTTGCAGCGCGCAAACGATTTAGAATATCTTCACTCATGTAGTCCTTGAACTTTTCCCAAAGATCTTTTGGATTAGATGGGAAGCAGGTTGTCAATATTATGGCAAATAACGTGCGTATGTGGTCGAGCACTACGAGTGCAGTAGCGAGTGCAGTGTCCCAATGTGCATCATTCTCAAGAAGATTTAGTTCCTGGCAAGCTTGGTGATAAGTGGCGCACACCTGACCTTCTTAAATCTTGGAAATATGTCGGTCCACGTACATTGATTAACAGCAATCGCAGATAGAAGCATTCTGTATTGTTCGGGTGAACAGTGTACAGACGACCCAATGCGTCACTGGAATACAAATTGGGATGTCCTTTAACTGCTTTACCTTGTTTGCAACGTTGAAATTTTTTAGCCGATGCATTCCCTGTGTAGAATTTTGGTACCTCAGAATAAAGTAGAGTCTTTGCAAAAATATCATCTTGGCACAATGAGTAAAATTCAGTTAAAGTTGTTGCCGATGGAACCAATGCCCTTGCACGTACATTATCTGCTGTGAAGTACACACGCTGTCCATTATCGAGATGCACCGCTAAGTGTACTACTGTTGGATGTCGTTCATGGATTGGAAATGATAATGAATGATGATGCGCCATACTGCTTGTTTGCTGCTAATGTAGCGTCCAAGTTGGTATTGATTGATTTCATTGAGCGGTGCGGCCACATTCCCTACTCCGAAGAATGCCATGTCGCTTTCTTTGATGACATATTTGCAAATATATTTGATCGACTTCACTGAATTGCAATACTCAACATTAATGTGTGCTTGAAGGTCTTTCAGAGCAACGGTGAATATGGCACAACCCAACGATTATCGATTCGACATCAACGTTTCGAACTTTCAGAACGATGGATTTGCCGCCATCCTCAACTGATCGTCGACGATACAGTAGGTATCCGTCATTGCCAGTGATGGTATCAGAAACCAAGTTTCTTGGGTACCGTTTCGCGCATTTCCCTTCAGACATGCATGGTGAATTGTTGTTGAATGCGCCACATGGACCATGAATCATATTTTTGGTAACGACGTCGAATAAGTCTGGATCAATGTCCTTATCTGGTATTTCTGCTGAGATGATTTGGCCAATTTAATCTGGCGTAATTTTGTCGATTAACCAAACCAAAATATGTGCAAGTGTCAATGCTTTTTTCTGCCATTCAATGGAATACATCCAGCATCGTGTCTCTCGAAAAACGTAATGCTTGATAATAAAATCCATCAAAGATTTCATGTCGTGGCGGTCCGAAGATAATTGTCCAGCTAACAGAAGTTCTTTAATTTCATCCCATGTTGTACTGCATGTAAATGTGATGAACAAATCTGGACGACCATACGCCCGAACGTATGTCATCGCATCTTGTGCGTATTCATGCATGTGCCGTGGACTCCCCGTGAATGTTGACGGTAATATAACCATTCTTCCCAATTCGTTTGGATTCACGTTACCATCATTAACGATTGCGTCTCGTAAATGTACTCTTCAGAAAACAACTCGGTTTGATTCAATCGAATATATAGGAGTCGTTCGGTTTCAATATTCGCGTACATCTCGACGATGTATTGATGGAACAATTGTCGACACTTCAGAATGTGGTTCTCAGCGTCTTGATGGATCATCAATCGATACGAATAATAATTCATGGCACTGACTTTCTTATTCGTTTCCTCGTCTGTTTGTGGATTTCTCATTTTGATATTGAAATGATATCCATCTTCTCCTCGCCCAAACAGAATCGAATACTGCAATCCGTCGTATGAGCGATGAGTATCGGAGACTCGCTGAACGTCACCACTTCTACGATGAAGAATTATGTCGCGCGATTCGAATTCTTCGCCAAATGTCACGATCGCCACTTCAT
Organism: Nephrotoma guestfalica; assembly: GCA_963691935.1. Classification (NCBI taxonomy): domain Eukaryota; kingdom Metazoa; phylum Arthropoda; class Insecta; order Diptera; family Tipulidae; genus Nephrotoma; species Nephrotoma guestfalica. Next base: position 211,283,549 of record OY829915.1, read on the forward strand.
CGATTGTTGGTGCATTGAACTGTCTTCCGTGTTGGCCAACGGGTCTTTTGTCTGCTCGAATTACAACTGCGTAGTCATCGGCTGGCATTCGTTGAATGGCGGTTTTAAACAACTGAACTCTAGTCTAGTGCCCGCATTATAATGGCATCGTTGTTCAATTTGTTCATCACTCTTTGCCATGAAATAAATTTGAAGAAACTTGTGATCTGCGTCCGGCAATGATAGAAGCGATCCGGCACGATGATAAATTTGCCCTTGGACTCTGAATATTGGCATGTAATTTTCGCGCACGATGTTCGTTGCACCGAACGATGTCATTTGAAAACATGACTTGTATTTGCGGATGTTTTCCAAGAAATGCTTCAACTCACGTGTAACACCTGATAGCAACATTGATAGTGGTTCGGGCGGTGGATGTAATTCTGGCAGCTTAACTTTTCCATTGGCGTAGCACATTCCTGGCGTTTCGTTCTTAAATTTGAGGGCGCTACAATACATGCAAATTTTATTCATTTTTCCAATGACGACACTTGGATGAAGACTGTAATCATTATTACTGCCATAATGGAATGCACCAAGATTTAAATCAGCATACAGTGTTCGTCTTGATCGAGCGGTGCTTATTCGAACATTTTGCAGCTTTCTTTCCCGTTGTTCAGTTGTCTCAGACGAATGGGCCTGAGTAGTACGTATTCGATCAGTTTCTAACCTCACTTCTCGTTGTTCAGATGATTCAGACGAACGGTATCAGCGGTATCACTCGAAGATTTTCCAGCCTTAATGCTCGTTGCTCGTCTGATTCTGGAGCTGCTTGTCGCTTTGGAGGCATAATTGTACGGGAACGACGTGAACAATGCGTTTGAATTTATTAGAAGTCAGTCAACAATCCGAATCTCACAATGTATCCAATCCAATTGAACCGGCTGTTCACACACGGATGGAAATTTTATTTTTTTTGTGAATTTTTAATTTTTGTGAAATGTATTGTCTTGATCATGGAATGCTAGAAATTGTATTTGCCTACTGTTTTACAAAAACATTTACATTTTTTTGTTAATTTTTCCATTTTCCACAAAAAAGGTGTGTTCGTGGAAGGTCATAGACCGGATGAACATGTTCATCCAGTTCGTACCCCTGTTGCAGTGGCAGCTGTTGAAAGTGCTCGTAATGAACCAAGCACATCAATCAGGCATCGTTCACAAGAACTAAACATTTCACGAACCACATTACGACGCATCTTGCATGGTGACTCAAAAATTGAAGTCACCAGAACTAAATCGTCGTCGTTTTGTTAATTGGATGCTTTAACGAAATGAAGGCTTTTCGTCAAAAATCGTCGCGTAAATAAGCAAAATTGTCGGATTTGGGGAGCGAAGAATCCTCATGTTATTCACGAAGCACAAGTTACTATTTTTTGTGCGATTATTTGAAAGGTTAGGTATATACTAATCATTCATAAACAATTCAACAACTTAACAACAACATTTGAGCCGAAATTGAGGTTATGATCCGCTTTTATAGGAAAAAGTCCTCGAAAATTTTGATGTTCGGATGCAAGCCTGTAGACGAAGTTGTGGTGGGCATACGAACGATATTGTTTTTCATACATAAATGAAAAAAGAACTACCAGATCGTCCACCCTGTAGTTGTAACGTAAAAATAAAGAAAACAAAGTTTAGATGTTGGTTTGAAAAATGAAATGTTAGAGGTCAATCTTTGTTTTGGTATTGTTTGCTTGTGAATTTCCAGTAACGAGGAATAATTATTCATCAGAGTATGGTTATTTCTGTAAACATTGCATACTGCCCACACTTCGTTATCAAATATTTGCCTTAATATTCAGCTTATCGTTGCGTACAAACACGGCCAAGTCGAAGGCAAAAAAAAGATACGGTTTGTAAATGTGGCGGAGAAATGAATTTCCATTCTTCTGAGCGTGAACTTTGTTTATTTATCTTTAATTTTCATCAATTGTTTTTCATTTTTAACGTGGTTTTCATTCGGAGTTTTACCGTTTTCCGGTATGGTGTCTTTAATTTGATGATCGTCGTATGGAATATAGAGCGAGGTTTGTGTGTTTGCATGAAGAGCAGGTTTTTTTTCCTTTTTCTTCTCTGTGTCGTCTACTTTTCATGTATACACACAAATTTTGCTCTCTACAGTGTGCCCGTTCATCCAATTAAAGTCGTCATAGCGAAGGAGGGGAAGGGGGTTCATTAGTAAGAATATGAATGACTGAATATTTATTCGATATATGCTTGTGTTTGCGCGTTAATCTATACAATTTCCTGGTATATACAACTTAATGTTAAAACTGGCCAATGAGGACAGACGGTCGAACAGAAATCCCCTCACTCGATTACAATAATTAAAAAATGTTATATTTCCATCATCAATTTCACAAGAAACCCACATATCAAAATTTAATACAAAAATTTCATATGTAGTTCAACATTTTAGATATTGCGTCGTTTTATTTCATCTCACTAGCTATGAAGATAGGGAACCATAAACATTGTCTTTTATATTTTTTCATTGTGCTGGTGCTACATCCCGTGGAAGAATTTGGCCGCTTCATGAATGAGATACACAATCAGGCTGTTTTGAATTAACGATTAGCCCATTGAATTCTAGCCAGTTTCAAGGGCTGCCAGGAGGGGCATGCTGTTCCTGAATGAGGCTTACTGGTATGTCGGGGAAGGGGAATACTCCCATTTCTGTCGTTTTTTTTCCACATGAAACAACAAAAATATTTTGGATTCGAAAGACATGTTTCTGAAAGAAAAACCAAACTTGTATGCTAAGTCTTTTACGAGACTTTTGTCCAGCTCATATATTTCTATATGGGGGTATTTCAGAGAGCCCCTCTACCAGTGGTATTTGCAGAGCGTTGGACAATCCCTGTAGAAACTGTCACATAAGAAAATGTCCTGATAAATATTTTGTTTAAATTCGTGTTAAATTCGTATTGAACAACAAAGACAGTTGTGTATAAACGCATTTCTGACACAGGAATTTGGTAGGAGTGCATTTTCGTTCGTTTCTTAGGACGTCTATTGCTCTCATTTTATTTTAAATCAGGTGTGTTTGCTTTTCCTTTTGCAGTTTTTGCGCTTGTATGATATATTGAGTGCTCATTACATTCTTCGAGATGATTTATTGAAACACTCCATCTCGCAAAAATATTTATATTCCTTGATTATTCTTGACAGGGTTTTATCATTGGTTAGTTCGACATTGGTTGTAAATATCGAATCGTTGACAACTATTATGGTTGACCTGTTTATTATTATACTCACTATCGTGACACATTTCATCTCTCATATAACGGGTGTTTTTTTAGGAGGTTTGTTTTTCCGATAGATGTCGTTTTATTTTATGACAGTTGTTTTGACAGCTCAAAGTGGCATTTCTACTCAGTATTGTTTGGCAAATCATTATGAATAGGTTAACTCCAGAACAACGTTTTCAAATCGTGGAAATTTATTTTCAAAATCAGTGTTCAATTAAAAATGTTTATAGAGCACTTCGTGAATTTTATGGTGCACATAATCGTCCGTCAGAGACCACCATAAAGAACGTAATTACCAAATTTCGGTCTACATTCACTCTTTTGGATGCCAAGCCACCGACAAGAATGAGAAGAGTTCGTACAGAAGAAAATATTGCTGTCGTTGAGGCCAGTGTCGAAGAAAACGACAATTTATCGATTCGTCGTCGTGCTCAGCAAATTGGACTTTGTCCATCGACTTTATGGAAAATTTTACGTAAAGATTTGGGTTTGGTGCCATACAAAATTCAATTGGTGCAAGAATTAAAGCCACACGACCATCGTTTGCGCCGTGAATTCAGTGATTGGTCGTTAAATCAATTGAACGAAGATCCATTTTTTTACCGTAAAATTCTCTTCAGTGATGAGGCGCATTTTTGGTTAAATGGATACGTCAACAAACAAAATTGTCGCATTTGGAGCAAAGATAATCCACACGCCGTTCTAGAATTACCAATGCATCCTGATAAATGTACTGTTTGGTGCGGTCTATGGGCTGGTGGGATCATCGGTCCATATTTCTTTAAAAATGAGGAAGGACGACGCGTTACCGTGAATGGAAATCGATACAGAACCATGTTAAATGAGTTTTTGTTGTCAAATCTTGAAGATATGGATATGAATGAAATGTGGTTTCAACAAGATGGTGCCACTTGCCATACAGCACGTGAAACAATCGACTTATTGAAAGAAACTTTCAACGACAACATTATTTCGAGAAATGGTCCGGTGAATTGGCCTCCGCGTTCGTGCGATTTGACGCCACTCGATTACTTTTTGTGGGGATACGTGAAGTCATTGGTTTATGTGGATAAACCTCAATCGATTGACGCTTTGGAAACCAATATTCAACGTGTCATTGCTGACATACGCCCTCAAATGCTTGAAAAAGTGCTGGAAAATTGGACCTCCAGAATGACATTTGTGAAAAATAGTCGTGGTAGCCATATGCCAGAAATTGTGTTTAAATGTTAAATGCCAAAAAATTATCTACCAAATAAAAAAAAATTTTGGTCATTTCATAATTTTATATGTGTTTTATTCAAAAAAAAAATCGGCAACCTCTTAAAAAAACACCCTTTATATCTGGTAATAGACTTGTACTTCACACGGATTTGCTGATTGTTGCTACCTACAAGTTAGTTGATTGTTTTGGTGAATCGCAGGATTGCCGCCAAATTATTTCCATGATAACTCCAACGTATGCTACCGTATATCGTGGGTTTATTTGACGGAGGAGTGTACCGAGTAGTTGGCTACGCAATAAAAATGGCGGAAATCCCAGAATTTAGAAATTTTGGTTAATTTGTATTGAGGACTAAATAAATCTGTTATAGCTAGAAAGCTTATTCTAGTAATGATTCTAGTAGTTTCTCTACGAGCTCTGTAATGCTCCTTACTTGCTATCGCATTAGGAAAATCTTGGTCTGTCCATTTCTCGATCACTTTTGTATTGAAGCTTTAAAATCGTTTTCTCTTAAATATTTTTTTTATTGATAATTTCCGCTTAGATTGTAAATTGCTTATTTATTTATTTATTTCATCCCATTTTGAGCTTAAAGCTGGAAGATGGGTCGGCCCGTGAGATTTCCACTCCGACAGGAGGTCATGGATATGTTCCATTTCATGACAGATCGTAATCTGTTGATAAAAATTTCCTTTTGCATCCTGCCTCTATCGGGAAACTCGGTACCTCCCGATTCAAACGCCAAAGCTGTAAGCAGTGCCGCACAACCGTGTACTCAAATTTGTTTTTGTCTATAGAATTAAATTTCAATTTTAGTCGGAATTGAATTCTTCAAAATGCATTTTAGCGAGACCAAATAAAATATCGTTACGTACGGTCTAAAGTCGCGGCTATAAACGAAATTATCTGTGCAATGCCGTCTGTGATATCCATTTCTGGATTGGGTTCAAATTTTCCAAATGTGAGGTAGAAATGAAGCTCTATGGAGCCGAAGTGGTTATATAAAAAGTTAATCATAAAATTTTGCTGATTGCCAACAGAAAATAATAATAATTTTCGACATTGTTTACATTCTTTACTTTGTCAACGTCATTTTTTAATTGTTTACGTTTGTTTTCTACACTAAACAATCTGTAAGTAAATTTTTATGATAATATTTACATTAAGTTTTTATATAAATTAAAAAAATTATTAAAAATTTGCGATGCATTTTAGAAATGGTGCAGCGATCCATTTTAAAAAGATTTGGTTAAATAAAGAGCACGATACGGGCACTAGTTTGGTGCACCATCTGCGGTATACCGACTGTTACTATTTAAGTATTCATATTCTTGAGAGCAAACAAAAATTTTTCAATTTTTTTATGCTTTATATGTACGTATATGAAAGTATGTTTTATGATAGGCAAATAAATTATTTTATTTAAATTTAAATTTTGCATGCTAACATAAAAAATACCTGAATTGGTTTTACTTGGAAATTGTCTTCCTCATACTATTGTACAAATATGAAGGTGGCATTCTATACGACCAGAACACATATATTATTATAAAATGTCGGGGCAGATAAAACTAAAATACTTAAATGTATTCTTGCAATATACACTAAAGTCAAGTCTGTCTGATGTACGGTGAAGCAACCGACCATTAAACGTTCTGCTGTACATAATAAATCATTCGCGACTTGGCAAGAATGATATTACCATTATTGGTTAGCTAAGGTTCAATTATAAACTCGTACGAGGCAGCAGCTATTAGAAAACGATATACGAATAATGTAGTTTATCGATTATGACCCACACGTTATACAGACGTTATTATCGGGAACGAGAATTTTTTTTTATTGCAGTCTTCGATTGGTGTTATAAAAAGATGTGGCTAGTAATAAAAAATTACCATAAATAATAAAAATTCATGTGCAATAAATCGACGACGATATAAATAAAAAATATATAAATACAACACGTATGTAGATATGGACAAATATGACGAAAGTAATAAAGAAACAATATTTTGTCATGAAATAAATCAAAGAAATGTTCAAGGTGTATTAACGTCGCGATGGACTTATAAAAATTATTTGTCGGATGCTATTATTCAGTAAGTTGGAATGACAACTCTTATGTTTGCGCGTAGTTCATGAGACCGTGTGCTATATTTAATACAAATACAAATCCCAAGAAAGTGGCTACTCTGTGCTCTCAACCATAATTGAAACAATTGCAAACATTTACACTTGCCCGGGCAGGTATAAAAACGTAAATTTTTAAGAAATATATTTTGTATTTATTTTAAATATTGAACAGTCGCAAATGCGTCAAATATGTATATCTATATCTTAAAAAGATAGAAACCGACAAAAAAATTAAGAATTTAAATATTGAACGTCAATTAAACAACTAACTAACTTTTTAGTTTAGGTATGATTGTTTCAACCCATAAATCAAGCAGTGAAGTACTTTAAAATGGGTTAGGTTTGAAATCCCGTATTTTAAAAATAAAAAAATGGAATCCAGGCCCCATCGGAGGACTCTGTAACCGGATTCTTCGCAATCGATTCTGGCTACTCGAAAACCTTCTTTCAAAAATTTACGTCAAAGTAATTTGAGCTGAGGAAAAAAATAAAAAAGTAACCCAGGTCCTGGAACTCGAAAACTCACTTTCACCAATTTTCATCAAAGTTGTTTGGCTTGAGAAAAAAATTAATTTAATGATACCAGGCCCTATCGAGGCACCATCTTAATTAATTTTTCTGAAATCACAACCATAATTGCTTCAACCCATAAATCAAGCAGTGAAATACTTTAAAATGGGTTGGGCTTGAAATCCCGAATTTTAAAAATTAAAAAATGGAATTCAGGCCCCATCGGAGGACTCTATAAACGGATTCTTCGCAGTCGATTCTGGCTACTCGAAACTCTTCTTTCAAAAATGTACGTCAAAGTAATTTGAGGTGAGGAAAAAATTAAAAAGGAACCCAGGTCTTGGTACTCGAAAACTCACTTTCACCAATTTTCATCAAAGTTGTTTGGCTTGAGAAAAAAATTAATTTAATGATACCAGGCCCTATCGAGGCACCATCTTAATTAATTTTTCTGAAATCACAACCATAATTGCTTCAACCCATAAATCAAGCAGTGAAATACTTTAAAATGGGTTGGGCTTGAAATCCCGTATTTAAAAAAAAATTAAAAAATGGAATCCAGGCCTCATTAGAGGACCCTGTAAACGAATTATCCGCAACCGATTCCGGCTACTTGAAAACCTTCTTTCAAAAATGTACGTGAAAATTATTTGAGGTGAGAAAAAAAAATAAAATAGGAATCCAGGTCCTGGTACTCGAAAACTCACTTTCATCAATTTTTATCAAAGTTGTTTGGGCTGAGAAAAAAATTAAATAAATGATACCAGGTCCTATCTGGGCCCTTGACCATAGTCGTTTGAGTTGAGAAAAAAAAAATTAGAACAAAGAACTCGGATCCCGCCAGGAATACGAATTTTACCGAAATCTGGACCTATCACAATCGATTGCTGATAGTCTCAGTATAGTCTGCTGATACTCTTTCTCAGCAATTTTTGTTTTCAAATTGCACGATAGATTAATCTATCTACCCCATTCTACCCCATTTTACTTTCTTTTACGTAGTAATTACATATTTCATCTTGTATGTTGTGATGTGTAGATTAAATGTTTGTGTCCTCTCGAAAACTCAAACGGGTTGAAAAGTATATCCTAAATTTGCACTAATATCGGTCCAGATCAATTTTCCAAAATTTAGGCGGAAATTTATCTGATGTTTGGCAGAAATCAGTCCACCAGAAATGAAAACTTCCTTAAGTGGTCTTCCGGTGTTTGCAAATATTTTGAAAAGTGCTTACTATTTACGAAAAACGATTAAAATCAAAAAGATTGTAAATTCAACTTCATATAAAATTAGTTCCCATCAATTTTTTAAATTGATAAGTTCTGAAAATGATAAGTTTAATAAAAAAAAACATTATTTCACCAAAATTCGGCAATTCTACAAGGTGGATTGATTATTTGGGTTAAAATTTCCTACTAACGCCTTTTCTATAAATTGATAGATCCTTTGCGAAATGTGGTGGAAATCTGCGTACCGGAAGTGCCAGTTTCCATAGAAGCTTTTCAAATTTTCACAATGATTTATTGTATAGCAAACGACAATGAATTAACACGTTCAAATAAATTTAACGATTCAATTTTCAACAAGGGTTGACCTTGTTGGATTTCTAAAATTTTATCAGACTAATGAGTTTTGATTAAACAAGACAGTTCGGTAGGTTTAGTTTTTCGCTTTAGAAGTGAAGTGTGATGTAATCGAGATCTACGTACATGTGTGGTAAAAAAGTCGGTTGTTGGCCACAACATAATCTACATTCAATTTGAACCGAGGAATATTAAACGGGAATGCAGGATTTTGGTATCAGTTCCCTTGGTAATAAAGTCAGATATAGACCTAATCTATCTACTCATCAAATTTAGTAATGTTGGATGGATGGACGAGGTGACAGAATTTTGTCATCGGTTTTCTTAAGAATGAAGTCAGATACATGTCTAAGTTACCAACTTTGCCAATTTTATGAAGTTCTAATGAATTCTACCTCCGTAATGGTGCTCGGAGTCCGTACCACCCCACAATTCTTGAAGCCGGTAGTTAGGACTAAATACTAAAGGAGGTTGCAGTAATTTGGCATCGAACCTTTTTATAATGGGGCAAACAGAGGCCTAATCTACCTACTCAGCAAGTTTTATAAAGTTCTAATGAGTTCTACCTCTCCTAATGATGTTCGGAGTGTATACCGTTCCATAATTAAGCCGTACAATTACAATGCAATACTAAACGAGGTTGCAGGATTTTGTCATCGGTTTTTTGGTAATGGAGTTAGACACAGGTCTAATCACCTACTCAACAAGTTTCATAAAGTTCTAATGAATTCACTCCACAATTGTGTAAGCCGGTTTTTATTTTATACCTCTATAAGACGAGTAAAATTATAAACAACAAAAAACACATTCCAGTATTTGTTGTCGTTTATTTGTTGGTTTTGTAAAGCAAATTTATTGAAATGCTGTAATGTGGTTTGGCGATACTAATTCTTAATATTTTAAGCTCGAAATAATATTGCGTCATATTATGAGTTAAAAATGTGAAACGTAACTTATAGTGAGTGCCAGTCGTATGTTAGGATTGGTACAATCTTCTAGCTTTGATATGGCACCATATAAATTTATATGAAAATCGTCTATAACTTTCAAACCCTTCCTGGGCCGGAAATACCGATTGATGTTTTGAGATGGTACGTAATTATGTGAATGCTGACCAAGTGGCCAGCACCAGCCGTAACTTCAAATTTGAGAAAATGGGCAAAATCCAAAATCTCCGGTTAAGTTAAATTAGAATTTGTATCTCTTAAGAACTTTCTCGGCCGGAAATGGTTCTTTATGTTTTGAGTTGATAATTGTAAGGGCAAACTATGGTGAGCTTCACAGTGCCAGCCGTATTTTAGGATTGGCATAATTTTCCTGCTTCGATATGGCCGCATATGAATTTATATGAAAATCGTATATAACTTTCCAAACTTTACTGGGCCGGGATTAGCGATTGATGTTTTGAAATGGTACGTAATTACGTGAATGCTGACCAAGAGGCCAACATATGTTCAAATTTGAGTAAATGGCGAAGTTCCAAAATCTCAGGTTAAGTTAAATAAAAATGTGTATTTCTTAGGAACATTCTCGGCCGGAAATGGTTCTTTATGTTTTGAGTTGGTATTGTCAAGGGCAAACTATGGTGAGCTCCCCAGTGCCAGCCATATATCAGTATTGGCACAGTCTTCCAGGTTCGATACGGCCCCATCTAATTTATATGAAAATCCTCTATAACTTCCAAAACCTTCCTGGGCCGGAAATGCCGATTGATGTTTTGAGATGGTACGCAATTATGTGAATGCTGACCAAATGGCCAGCACCAGCCGTAACTACAAATTTAAGAAAATGGCCAAGTTTCAAAAGCTTTATCACTTAAAAACTTTCTAGGCCGCAAATGGTTCTTAATATTTTAAGTTGATAATGATAAGATCTAACTAAGGTGAGCTCTCCAGTGTCAGCTGTATGTTACTAATATGTTAACTAATTTATATTAAAATCGTTTATAACTTCCAAAACGGCCGGAAAGTGATTGGTACATTATTATTTAATTGCTGACCAAATGGCCAGCACCAGCCGTATATTCAAATTTGAGCAAATGGCCAAGTTCCAAAATCTCCGGTTAAGTTAATTTAAAATTTGTATCTCTTAAGAACTTTCTCGGCCGGAAATGGTTCTTTATGTTTTGAGTTGGTACTGATAAGGGCAAACTATGGTGAGCTCCCTAGTGCCAGCCGTATGTTAGGATTGGCACAATATTCCAGCTTCGATATATCGCCATATAAATTTATTTGAAAATCGTCTATAACTTCCAAACCCTTCCTGGGCCTGAAATAGCGATTGATGTTTTGAGATGGTACATAATTAAGTGAATGCTGACCAAGTGGCCAGCACCAGCCGTAACTTCAAATTTGAGCAAACCGGTTATTTATTTATTTATTTGTTTATTTGCTTATACAATTTTTGAAAAACTGCACGTCCTATTTTGAGCTTTAAGCTCATTTACAACAGACCGAGCAGCCCTTAATAAATTACAAATGTAAGATAAATTTCTTCTAATTTCTTTGTAAACCGCAAATTCAATTTATACCATTGTATGTTTTGTATCATGGCAACTGCAGTTATCGAAGCTTCACAAAAACTGTCCATCGAATAAAAGAGTAATAAAACAACTCGTAACAAAATTGAACCTCCTCTTCGTCTTCTAATTAACATCTACATCATCATGATTGACAATATTAAATCACGTTTTCATATTATTGAATTGGACATAATTAAAAATTAAAAAATAATAATTTAAATCTTACAATATAAAAAAGTGACAGGTCGACACGAAAGCTTTCTAAGTTAAATTCAAATTTGTATCTCTTAAGAACTATCTCGGCCGGAAATGGTTCTTTATGTTTTGAGTTGGTATTGATAAGAGCAAACTATGGCGAGCGCCCTAGTGCCAGCCGTATGTTAGAATTGGCATAATATTCCAGCTTCGGTCGGTTTTGAGATGGCCAGCACCAGCCGTTTATTCAAAAACGTTTATTTGTTTATTTACGAAAATTCATTAAAATTATGCGAAATTTCCGAACTCGCTCCGATATCGGAGATTCAAACAGCGATCGAACATTCGTTTTTATCAGACGGTATCAGTACCAATAAACAAAACTACGGCGATATAATTTTCTTCACTACTACGAAAGACAACTTTTTATAAATCGGGATTGAGCATCCTAGTGCTGCCATTTGGTAACTGACGTCTCTATCGTAAAGTTTTACATTTTAGACGGTATATTTACTCGGAACGTTTTTTTAATGAAATGAAACTATATCATGAACGCGATTATTTTTTACAACCTTCGATGTGAATTAACTCAACAACGGTGAATTGATGAACTTAATTTTAGCGATGAAGTGCCATGAAGGACCAGTACTTATGGATGGCTTATATAATTCAATGGTGCCGCAGCTCGCTCGAATTTCGTGAAAGTCGTTCAAAATCAAGCTCAAATCTGCAAGATCGATATGTTATTGTGAGATAATGATGAATAATTGGCCGTCAAAAAAATTTGTTCGCGTTGGATTCCACATAATTTGACGAACAAAGAAAGACTCGTGTCAATTGGTCGAAAGAAATGCTCAAAAATATGATCGCAGTGCATGAGCAAATCAAAAATAAATTACCTCAATCGGTGTATGCTTGCAAAAGTGTGTTGATATTCATGGAGAATGTTATGAAAAACAATAAAGCCATTTTTGATAAATAAATATTTGTTTTCATTCTTCAATCCTGAAATTTATATTACAATTCGAGTTTGAACATTTCTTTCGTAAAATGTCGAATACTGTAAAAAAACTGATATGTTTAAGTATTTAAAGCGAATTTGAATCTGAATAGATCTCTAACTAAGATAATTTACAGTTTCAAACTTTTGCTAAATACTCTATATCTTATGTGGCTGAGATTTTTTACCTGTTCTGTAGAAATTAATTCCATGTGAACAGCCATGATTTGATTGGTATCGTATTTAGCATACTGATGTGGAAATATTTTGACATACACACATGTCAAAGCTGATTTTTTTCTACTGATCATAAACCATAAACATAATAACACTACCAAACACATCAGTAAATGCTTAAATAAGATAAATTAATCAACAACCTGTTAAAAATCAAAATATAAAGTAAACTGTCGTTTTTGGTAGATCGTACATTTTTGCTTGTTTAACAGACAAATCTGAATAGAAATATAAAATGAAAACCGTGGCGGATTATAAATGCGTCGCAATATAACAATTGGCCTATTGTTCAACGTATATCGATGAATTCGACAAAAACTTTCACGATTTGTTATTATTTATAACACACAAAACAACTTATGGGGTACATTGAGCACAAAAACTCGGCCAACAGTTACTAAATAATTCATGCAAAAAAACTCAACCAAACATTTCGACTTTTAAATTTTAACATAGGTATTTTTGTTTATGTACAGTCTCAAAACAGGATTCATCGAAATATTGTGGAATGAGTGCGAGCCAATACGCTATTCACCAACTCGTATATTGCTTCTCTGATTTCTATATACAACCACCATCATTCAGTGACCCAAACGTAACATTGTTTGGGCAAATACATAAAACGACAGCAGAAGAAAATTATTTTTTTGCTTGTACATATTTACAAAGTCACCGTATCAATAAATAATTTTTCGATGTTCAAAACAAATTTTTTTTAAATGTTCATCAGTCGTCCTCGTCATCGAATCTACGAGTATATCCCCATTTTATTCGATTTGGTTTACAGTATTTATATTGTACGAAGTCGAAGACAATCGATGCCACATAACTTTGTCTAGTCAATTATTAGATTCGATTCGATTTCGCCCAAATATTGTTTATATAATACAGTTAAATATTAACTACATTATAAACATGGAATCTGTGTATCTCATACTGAAGGGTAGGTAGCTATACCAGCTCTATATAACAAAAAAAACCAGAACGATGGTACGTGACATGCCGTTAATTCGTTTATTTTGTCGAATATCTGTATATCTATGTATATCGATAAATTGTTACTCCGTTTTTGGTTATCAAGGAGAAAATGTATCCTTACGAATGGAAAATAATTTAAATAAATACGCCCACGCACGATGATCATAATATTGATAAAACGAGATTCTCAAGAATTTGTGATTTTCCAGCACACCAAATGAAAACAAATCGACAAATTTTTTGTTTAGATAACAATGCTCGTTCTACATAAACATATTTGGGCAAACAAAGTTATTTCAATGCGAAGAAAATCATCTTCGGTATAACATGGTAGATTCAAATACCCATTACCTAGTCATTCACATCGGTATATATGTTATAAGTATATACCTTTACAGTACAGGTATGTACACAACTCATGAATTGAAAAACATGAGGTATACATGCTACTCGCTATCGATGCCGAACCTTTTTGAAAAATTGATACGCGGGGGTTGGATGATTTATCGCTCTTTATACAGTAAATTTCTGGATCAGTAGTTTTCGGATAAAATTTCGACCTCCATGCGTAAGTACAGGATCCCTATTTTTCTGCAAATTGATTTTTGCACCAAAAAATATCAACGATGAATTGAAAAATAATCACTACCCATCACCCGTATCAATCCCAAATTTGCAAGATTTGAGAATTTTATAAGGGCGTAAAATTTTTCAAATAATATTGTAATCGTTTACAAATATTACTACAATAATCCCTCATGTCGAAACCGCTTCGTTAAGATCCTAGAAAAACTGAAGCATAATGCTACGCAGTTTCGAGACATTACCTTTCATATCTATGCGGGTCGATAGCTAATCTTAATAATTTTACTAACCTGCATAGTATGAATTATGTAGATCGCAATCTATACAATTTTGAAAAAACTATATCCACCGTTTCTATTTGCGGATCGTCCGGTGCATCAGCTATCCATTAAAAACACTTTTTTCCTTTATTAATTACAACCGAGACTGTCCTCATCTAGTAATTTATCTTTCAAATTTACAAATTTTACATTTTTTAAACAATTCCGATTTACTGGGGTGAAACCCAATGGTTAGCCCCAAAATTAATTAAAATACAATTTTAATTTGGTATGTTGACTAGGTCAAGTGGCCTCGTTCTTTGAAGTCTTCTTTCAACGACAGGGTTATCTATCATATGGCGAATATACGGGTTTCCATGTTCCTGGAGCCATATTTCGTGTTTGGCGGCATGCTTGTATTCCATCTGAAAGTCCCTGTGAAGGTCTTCATTTCTTGTGTACCACCGAGCATTTACGATGCTACGGAGAACCTTATTTTGAAACGTCTGTATCATTTTGGCGTTTGTTTGCTTCGTACATCCCCAGCGTTGAATACCGTAGGTCCATATCGGCTTCAGTATTTCGATATAGCAGCAGCTTGTTGTGTATTGTAAGCTCAGAGTCTCTACCTATGTTCCAATACATTTTTCTGAACTTAATATTAAGTTCTTCTTTTTTATTTTTGACATGCTCTCTCCACGTGAGCTTGGCATCGAGTGTCATGCCAAAATATTTAGCTTTGTTTGCATATGGCACCGGTCGTGATTTCTATCGGTAGATGGCCTCTTGATACGTAAAGTTAATATGCGTGGATTTCGTCTCAGTAAGCTTGATTCTCCAGCGCTTAGTCCAGTTACAAACCGCATTGGTAATCCTCTGGAGTTTGCTCGTTGCATCAGCGACATTGCTTGCCCAAGCGCCGCGATTGCTGTGTCATCTGCAAATGTGGCTATGGTTCCTTCATCTGTTGTTGGAATATCCCTTGTATATAATAAATACAGGATTGGTCCTAAGACACTCCCCTGTAGGACACCAGCAGAGATTTTCTTTAGTTCGAAATATTCAACCTCATATTTCACACGAAAATGTCTTTTGGATAAATAAGATCTTGTTATGACATAGAATTGCCTCGGCAGATCTCTGTGCAGCTTGATTCCAGTCCTCTGTGCCAGACTATCGAATGCTTGGGCGACGTCCAGAATTATGCTAGAGCATACCTTTTTACGTTCTAACGTTCTTTCAATAATGTTGGTGATTCTATGAACCTGTTCAATTGTGGAGTGCTTTTCCCTGAATCCAAATTGATCTGGAGGAATTAGTTGTCGGTCCTCAATTATTGGTTTAAGTCTTTTTAGTAATAATTTTTTAAAAATGCTAGATGAATGCTGGATGAATGGAGTGATATAAGTTATAACCCCGTATTTTAACAAACGAAGATTTAACTAGATGGCTTTCAGATATTAAAAACATGTCGATTTTTTCTGAATTTAAAAATATTCCTATTTCTGGATATGTTGCATAATGCCATTCGCATTCCCGATTGCTATTTTGAAAGTTGTGTTGTTACTTAACATTTTTTGTTGGATTGCGTTGAGGGAGTTGCATTTTCTTCAGTTGATCAAGTATCATGTTGTTCAGATTACTTTGGTCATCTAGCCGCTTTGTAATAGCTGCAATGCTGTTCATAATGTTTTCCATAATTTGGTTACTTTCAGAGCCCATATTTTTGGTTAAACCCAAACCTTTCACTACCTGCGCAAATGAACTTCTTTGCCCTGTATTGCTTGGTTGTGGGTTTTGATCCATCTGATTTGATATTTGAACTCTTCGATTTTCGCGATTTTGCGGTTCATTTCTTATTTTATCTGTTAATTTTTGTAGTTGTTTTAATAACCCCACAGCCTCGATAATTAGCCGGATGTTGGCCCTTACAATTTGTACACTTGGTTGGTACATCTCTCCCTATTGTACATGCCTGGGTTAAATGATTACCTGCTAACATGTGTTGCAAAACTTTGACCATTCAAGAGATGCATTTCTGGCACGTGAAGATCAACTTATGTCAACGAATCGATACATTTAGACATTTAGAAATCGGGATCAGCAATTAGAAACTTTCACTCGATTTCATATATTCGAGATTCAGAATCAGAAGTATTCGATGGTGTTTATGATGAAGAAGAAATACCTAAGGTAGCAATGAATGTTGAGCAATTTCATTGTGTCACAATGAACTTGTAACAATGTGAGCTATACAATATAATCACGCAATACGTTCAGGAACTGGTGTGAGGAAGTGTTGGAGTTGGCAAGACCTACACTTTCAACACATTGTAGAATCAGATCTCAATCAAGTGATACGGTAAGCAAGCCGTTAATGATGGAGCTTTGACTTGAGTTGCCGCTAGACTTTCCGGCGGCTCGACTCTGCACTGAGGGAACTGAAGAAAAACGATAACATTTTCGGAGGCATCAATGTTATCATGAGATCTGATGCAATTACCACCAGCAAAAGGAGTTCAGATGTTCAATGAACTACAGCGGTTCGTGCCGGCTACGCATCTGTGAGGCTCTTTACACTTATCGAGATTTCAGAAAACATACGAAAATATAGCGATAAATCATTCGATGCACTTCGAATTGGTGAGCTCAAAGACGAGCACTTTGCGCTGCTTATGAGTTAAGTCAGACCAAAATGAATCCTCCCGATACGAGTGCAAATAAATACTCACAACTAGGCAGTTCTTGAGCACTATAAACTTCAGGACTTTCTTATTTATCGAAATCGAGCTTATGATCAAATTGTTGATTCGGAGAAGGTCATCTCTAAAGTAATGCTAAGAGCAAACACTATCATCGAGCAAGGACTTGTGTATGTCGTCATCGCGGTAGAATCACCGAAATCATTTAGTCATCAGGCATCAGATATCATAAAACTCACGAGAAAGAATCCGTGCAATGTGGAAGCAATTGAAAAAATGGAGGGTAAAACCTTTCGGATGGAAATTAAGCGCTAAGTATATTATGCTGATGTGTTACTTGCTCTCGTCTTTGTCTACGTTTTATTTGTAAAATGTATATGTTTGTAGTCCGGCACTAGCCTCTCATACACATACAAATTGCTTCATCGTCACGCGGTTGACCTGGGATTTGAAAGATTTGAAAGCTGAGAAGATATAGGTTGCCTCAATACGCGATAAGAAAATTAATAAAGTTTAAATTGAACACTGAAAACTCTGAATTTTGTATGATGCTTCACATTACATGAGGAAATTCGATTACAAGATTTAACCAAAAAAAACTAAAGTAGAAAATATTTTTTACACACAAAATCTTGAAAATATTTCTCAGGTCTTTTGGTGGAAATTTCTGAAAATATTGCCACTGGAAAACGTTTGGAACGCTGCTCCCCTTCACAGGCAAATGGATTATTTGTTTATTTATTTAATTAATTTTATTTATTTGTTTAATTAGTTATTTAGTTAATTTTTAGACTGCACGCCTCATTGTGAGCTTAAAAGCTCATTTTTATGGAGTGTGTAGTCCATGGAATCCAAAAAATGCGACTTTCGACTTCCTACGTGTTTCCCGTTTTATATTTCTTATTCTTATTTCCATATTCTCGTCTAGATTTGTATTTTCAACGTCGATTACCAGCGCCACACTTCATCTCAAAAGAATACATTACAAATAATTTACATCTTAATCGCATTTTACCGAGCGATTTGGATAACTTCGGGACTCAATACAAAATGGATACCTTATAAGCTTCCCTCCACAATTTATATTAGTTATTTTTTATTTTTGAAAAAAAAAAGTTAAATTTCCAAAATACAAAAAAACAAACACGTCTCACGACATGAAAGTCAAAGCCCACTAATGTAGTAATGTGTGTCAAATAATGATCATTAATGGTGATTATTGATTATCACGTAAAACAGTTTTCAATACATTATTCAGTTGAAAATATGTTCAACACTGAATTTTCTTGTGACTACTCAGAGATGTCACTCTCACACGGTATATATCGTTTGATTAAATTCATTGATTGGTATACTAAACTTCATATGCCGCATGAGGGGGACATCTCTGAGATTGCCACAAAAAATGCGAAAAAATTGAAAATTGTTTTACGGGATAATCAATATTCACCAAAAGTGGGATTAACGGAACCAAAATTTTGAAGCCTCTTAACAGATAATGAAGTGCGAATTCTAGCAATAATGACTACACAAGCCGTAGGCGGAGACATTGAGGTGCTCGAATTGGGTGAAATGGTAGGATTATGAATCTCCAACGCCAATAAAAATAATAGTAATTCATACACTTATTTGTTTTTAGGTCGAGTTAGAAATCCACTGCAATTCACCAAATTCTTCACCTCCTCCCCGTTTAGTAGTAGTTACAGACGACCCACAAGATTCGTCTCAACAAACAACACCAACCAACACTCGGCCATCTTCACTTATTCGGCCTAGTTATGGTGATGTACCACCCACTCGGCCATCAACCAGAAAACGAAAGCGAGTTTCAAAATATCGAAAAATTGAGAAAGATAGAAGAAAGTAAAATTAAGTTGTAGTCTGAAAATTTGAATATGAACGTTAAATGAAAATATACGTACATACGTTAAATGAAATAAAAAAACAAATTATGGTTAATTTATTTAAAAAATCTAAAAATATTCGGTTAAAAGCCAGCTCCTCCGTAGCTTCACGGTTAATGGAGCCTCGAATAAATACACAAATACATGGACAATTTATCTGCAACAGCGCAATATGGAAAGATCGAGAATCGCATTTCTGGGAGGACAAAAAGGGAATAAAATCGCAGCATAAGTCAGTTGTTATTTAACCAGGGATCAAGTGGATACAGTAAAAAAAAGTAAACGGTGAAATTAAAATAAGTAGTCAAAGTGTTGAACTGTGTAGTAATTTGTTGAGAAATAAATTCTACCCGTGTTAATAAAAAGAATCACTGTTATTAATACAAAATCCGTAACGAATCCTTGTGAAGCCCGAAATTCGTAACAATACGATTATAAAATTCTCATAAAACAAAAATGTCTTTTCGTTAGAAAACACAAACTTTTTGACAGATAAATGAACAAAATAAATGAACTCAATAAACAAAAAATTACAAAAATGAATTCAGCATGAAAAAAATTTATTCCGCATTATATTCAGCACTTCGTTTCATTGTGCCAACAAGAATCGCTTAATTTCGTTGTGTGATAAAAGATAAAATGAGAACAAAGTGACAGTACTCAAAGTGACAATATTTTTTTCATCCCATTTTTTCACGGGACGAGAATTGACTCTCAGTACACACAATAATCTATTCACATATCACATTGCATCGTTACTATTCAACATCTAGTACGAATGTAACAAGACCACTCTAAGACATAAGCCGGCTGTGGAGTACACCACATAAAAATTTTGAGAAATTCGGAGATGGACCAACCTCGAAAAAATCTCTGCCGTGATAGTATCAAGTATCACCAAAATATCATATTTTTTACTCTCAGCACCGAATAATTATTGTCTCCTGATAGTTTTAGTATCATGACAGTAAATATATTAGCGACTGAAATAAAAATTTGGCTAATATTGCTTACATTTGGTGTTGCCTGTTTGGCTTAAACTTGTTAGAGCGAAAAATTTCTCCCAACTTCCTTTATTGCTCCTACATGTGTCACTTATTCTAAGTACATTAACTTCATTTTATTGATGTCTTTTGTCAACCCTTCATATCAAAACGTATTCAAATCGGTATTAAGTTTACTTTATGATTTAAAAATCACTTTTCTTTCACATGTATAAATTTAAGTAGTTCCCTCAACATATACGAAATCAATATACGATTTAAAATCCAGGCCAATCCTGTACTAACGTTCTAACTATATAAACATACCGAGCTCTTAAAAACACAAAACGTTTATAATCTAAATTTTATTGTCATATATGGTACGTATCCAATCAAATTCCCATTAAATTTAAATGGGAAAATTTTGAAATAAAAAATACCAAAATTTAAAGATATTTTTGATGAGCTTTTATGGTTTTAGGGCATGTCAATGTATAACGATTTGCTATATAAAAGCCATATGTCTTAAAACTCGAGTCAATATTAATGTCGATTTTATTTTTGGTATCGACAAAAAAAATGAAAATCTAAAAATTACCCCAGTTTACTCTATTCGTATACTATAATTGGTTTCATGTTAGTGATAGTTTTTTAATTAAATTTTTCAATCCTTGCGGTTTTGATAATCAACCATTTTATCACACTTGAAAACAAAACTAATTAAAATTTTTGTTCTATTTATTACAGGTAAGCAGCGTGCTTCATCGCAAACGAATAAATTATGTGAGTACCAAAAAAAAGCCATTTCCGTTTTACACCAAATAATGATTGATCATGTGTATCAGGTAGCAGTACTAAGAAATTGTTCGACATACAATAATATTGTACTAAAATATGGAAACTCAATTATTTGCTAATTTTTCAATTTTGTGCTTCAGGTTTGCTAAAAAAACAATTTTACTTGAATTAAAAAATAATAAGAACAGCACATGCTGCACATCAAGCTCTGGAGGGATTAGTAGGTTATATTGCGGAAGAACAAATAAATAAATATTTATGTACTCGTATACCAAATCGGTATTGACCTTTTGTATATATGGACATCACTCAGATGCGATATAATTACCACCCTGTAATTTATTTAAATATATATAACTTTCTATTTCTCTACGAGTTTATGTCAACTCAATATGATCATGTGAAGCAAAAATTATTTTTCCAATTACCTTACTTAACCATTAGCTTTGCTAATAAAGTAGTTAAGCAAATTAGATAAATAACTTAATTTATTTACAAGATAAAACTGTTGTCAATTTATTTCACCTAATCGGAACAAAAAAATCTTAATTGGATAAATTATTGTTATAATTACGGTTGGCCTCATTTTGTGTGTATAGATAAAACTACTTCAGAATAATTAAATTAATCGTTATACAGCTCGATTTGAAAGAAAATAATCGCCATGCCTAATTTAATTAATTACTTAAGATGGTTAAGATTTACTTACATACATAGTTGAGTACATTTTTATGCGTAAACATAATAGATTTGGGTATCACTGAGATTTGTTTTAATCTACGGATGTGAAAATGTCTTTTGAAAATTTTATGACTTTTCCAATTACATGAACTCACGAACATAACGTTAAAATATCATATTCGCCAGTTTATATTAAAACCTGAGTAAATTTACTGTTAATTAAATTTATTTAAATTGTCATGTGAATTATTTTTTTTAATAACACGTACGGGTTTCCGGAGCAATATCCATTTTTATGACAGCAAAATAATAAAAAACATTTCATATAAAAATCGATTCTCGTACTACAAAACCTATGCATTGTTCAACACTCTCTATGGACTATAAAAGTAATTACATCCGAGTATTTCTAAGGAATTTAATTATGTTTATCATTAAATTCAGTGCTCCTATGCCATTACGACATATTCGACTGTCTAGTGTATAAATTAATCTACATTCTTTTAGATTTGTTTTAGATGTACAATTGGTGATTTTATTGGTGTGATGCCAAAATTTTAAACGTTATATTGCAATTTTCCGTTCCAAGTTTTCGAATCAAACTCTAAATTAAAGTTTAATGTGATTCGTTTGAAAACGTCCACCTTTTAAATTGTTACTATTACTATAATTGCCGCACCTTTGAATATGTAAAAACTAGGGCGAAATCATCAACGCCGCACGCAAATTGTAGACGAAAGTGCAATTTTATGTGGAAAAACAGCGACTATTCTAACGGTATTATGCTGGTGTTTCAAAAATTATAACAAATTCGTTTGATTACTATAAAGCTGACGAATGAATTTGAATTTCTATGGCTTTCTATTTGTATTTGTTTGTGAAGTTATGGAACAAAACCGGCAAAATTTATGTTATTTCCCATATAAAATTTTCGTCCGGTGTTCAAAATCCGCCTGAACAAGTAACTAATACCATTTTCAATTATTTCTAGATCGTATTGTATGTATGTAATGTACTCAAACGCATAATTCATAATAAGCTATTACTTACTAGTGCTTTCGGAACATAAATGCAAATTTCCAGGAAAACGGTGTAAAAGCCATTTAAAATTTTAACTCAAACTCAAAATTATTTATTTCTATCAGTGAGCTTCCAGTTAGTACGGTTGAGTGTGCAAATCATCGAAAATGAGGGCTACAAATTTCACTCAAACTCATAATAAGTCATAATAGCTATTTCACGTGCAATTGGAACCTGAATCCAAATATTCGGGAAAGATAATTTATGATTATTTAATATTTTCACTTAAACCTATAGTTTATTTAATTATTTGTAAATGCCAAATTTCCTTTGGGCTCTTTGAGTAAGCGATTGAATAAACTATTTCAGATACCGTGGCTTATATTTTATTTCGTTATTTCTTATTGTGAGATTCTTTTACACTGGTTGAGTGACCGATTGCATATGCTGTTTCAGGTGTGGCAATTTGAGATCTTCAAATCTTCAGGAATAGAGTAGTTGGTACTGAATATAGCTTATATGAGTAATTTAAACAGTTGAATTAGCTATTCGATAATTTTCCGATAATAAGAGTTAACGGCCATTTAAAATTTTCACTCAAACTCATAATTCATATATTTAGATCCAATTCTCATTAAATTTAATAGCTACTTCAGGTGCTCAAGAACCTGAGTCAAAATCTCCAGCAAAAAGATAATGGTAAATTAACATTTTCACTCAATTTTTTACTTTATTTATTTAATTCTAATTTCAAATTACTATTTGGGCTGGTTTAGTATGCGATTGCATAAGATATTTCAGGTGCTATGGCAGGTTATGTTGAAATTATCAAATGTGATTTAATTAGCATTTAAAATTTTCACTCAAACCCATAATTCTTGTAAACTATTTCACGTGCTATCAGAACCTGAATCCAAATCGGCATGAAAAAGAATTGACCATTTAAAAGTTTCTCTCAAACTCATGGTAGGTATATTTATGTATAATTAGTTAGGACCAATTTGGGCTGGTTGGGAGAGCAATTAAATAAGCTATTTCAGGCACTATAACAAATTAAGTTGAAGTCTCTCTGGAAATTCGTATAAGGTATTTTAAGTTCATCGGATGAGTTTAAGTGAAAATATTAAATAGTCATTAAATCTCTAAATATTATTTCTCTCACTCATTATATGAGTGAAAACTTTTAACAGCCATTAGTTCTGATTCTGAGATTTCAACACAACTTTAATTATAGTTAATGGTCATTTTAAATTTTCGCTCAATATGTATAAAATAGGCAGTTTTGTTTGCTGGTGCAATTGATAAGCTATTTCAAGTGCTATGAAATCTGAATGCATATCACCAGAATTGATAATTAAAGCCGCCTTTGTTTAATATTTTCAGTCAAACTCATAATTTATTTATTTATTTATAATGAGGAGATTCCATTTTGGCTGGTTTATTGAGAAAATGAATAAGTTATTCCATATGATATGGTAAGCTGAAACTAAATCACACGGAATGAGAATTAATTTTAAAATTTTCACTCAAACTCATAATTAAATAAGCTACATCAAGTGCTATCGAAACCTACCTATGTTACCTACAGGTACTAAGGCAAACGGAGTTGATTTCTCCGGGAATGCCAGTTAATGGCCATTTAAAATTCATATACACCGTTTCAAGTGCTATCGGAACCTGGATCCAAATCTGCAGGAAAGAAAGTAAATTGTGAATTAACATTTTCACTCAAACACATGAGATTATTACAATTTAAAATTTTCACTCAAACTTTTATTTCATATAAACTGTGGCATGCGCTTTCGGAACTTCAATTCAAAACCCCGCGAAAGAGGGAATGAACTTCTCACTACGATTTTCTTTGCAAGTTGAGTTGAAATCTTTAGGAATGAGATATTTCTTACCAAGTTTTAAGCAAATCAGAACTGTTTTAATTTTTTAATTCATTGTGTATCAGGAAAAAATATTAAAACTGGTATGATTTTCAATCAATGTTGATCTTATATTAAGACCATATTTTCCTGAGTCATTTTGCGATCAATTTTCTTACAAGAAATTTGTGATGTTTCCCAAAGTTTTCGAGTTTGTTAAATTCCAGACCGAAGCAGACCATTACCTCGTAAAGTTTCAGCTCTTAGCGCTTTCATTAGTTCTTCTTTGGTGAATGCTTGTTTACGTAGCACCTCCTCTATTTCCACGAAGTTTCTCAATTGCTTATCTATATCAACTTCTCTTGTTCCAATTGGTTGTGTCGCTGTTGAAATGTGACAATCGAATGAACCCCAGCCTAGAAATATCCAGCCTAATTGTTTGCAGCTTCGGTTTTTTCCATGCCTGTAATTTCTGCATACGCTGCGATCTTTGTTATTTTTAGTCTCTAACAGGATTCTTCTGTAATGAAGGTTTCTCAAAACCCAGGGCCTATTATCACACGAATCAGTTCATTGCGAGTACCAGGTGATGCTTTCACTAAGACGGTTCTTATAGTAAGATGCACTTGCATCTGCATGTATGTGCTGCTTGTATATTTGTATTAACTAGTTTTATGTTTTCTGATGCAGCAGTTTGCGTAACGTTGTTACTATTAAGGCTGTGGGGTGAACTTTTAAATAATTCATAACTTGTATTACATGAGAGTTTGTGTTCTGGAAGCAAGCATATTCAGCGCAGTGGTTTATAATATACTATGCCTTACTACTTTCGATTTGTGGTAAATTTCGAAACTTTTTACATTCCGGTATGCTTGTGCTCCCCATAACTTCATTTATTTGGTTTCTTTGGTTACAGCAATATTTGCACACAGTGAGCTTGTCCTTTCACAGTTTGAATTTTCTTCGTGTTCTTCAGGAAAGAAGGCGTCATGTATAAGACATTAGTTTCCCTCTCTAACTTCCTTGTTAGAATATTTATCAAGATGCATCCCAAGAATCAGTATTGATTCCTTGATTGTTAATTGCGGGAAAGCATTCTTCGGAGATCATGAGTCTGATAATAAATTTAGCTTGATTGTAAAAATGCTGCTCATATATAAATGATCTTCTGGAAGTGTGTGTAGCATCAATTTATGGGTCGTTCATCACAATATTATTTTTTCTTCTGCCAGCTCCATCCTCTTTAATATTAGATTTCAACGGGTTAATTAATTTACCACTCATGTTTTAAAAATTAATTAATGCTTGAATACGTGTTTTGTGGTGTATTTCTAAGCGCTGTTCTTTTTATTTCGAAGTACCAATGTTTAATTGTGTATTCGGTTGTATAGATTATCGTGGCTGAAATGTATTGTGCTGTTAACATTCTTGTGGGTTAACCCAACATCCTATCTGCATGTTCAAGGATTAACTAAAAAGAATTTAAGTTGAAGCAAAAGTGGAAATTAATTAAAAATTAATTTAATTAACCCGGTCTATCAAAAATGATCAAAGGCTGGATGGATTGTACTCAATTCGATGATCCTGTACTGATAAGCTTCTGTGACAATAAAAAAACATTTGTATTTGGGAATGTCGCTATGATTGTTTGAGTCAATACTACATCAACCTCGTCAGGCCGAAAGTTGGTAAATTATTGCAACTTGACATTAAACTAACCTAAATTTCAGATTTTACCGGTTGTTCGAATATACCAATGTTTAATTTGTTAAACCAATTTAAAAATTTCGGAACCGCTTTTGAATTTCTAGCTTTATGCCAAGTTATTATAGAGCAAACCCTATGAAATCGCCAATGTATTTGTCAAATTTCAAAACATTTATAAGTCCTGAACCAATGATGTTTTGTGTGTTCAACATGCTTTTAACACGGATGGCTCTTAAACCGTGTTAAAAGCATGTTGAACACACAAAACATCATTGGTTCAGGACTTATAAATGTTTTGAAATTTGACAAATACATTGGCGATTTAATAGGGTTTGCTCTATAATGGCTTGGCATAAAGCTAGAAATTCAACGTCACTAAACTGAACGAACTAACGTACTAAACTGAAACTGTGTTCAAGAAAGATTTATTCATATTTATTCCCGTTTCTATTAGGATTTTAATGGCCGATTGCACATGAACATTTTACTAGCAATAAACTAACAACCAGTTTAAAAATGGAGGTTTGTAATTGTTGTAACCCGTGATTGTACCGGATTATTCCTGCTTAAATTTTTGGAAAATCAACAAGGTCAATCCTTGTTAAAAATTTAATCTTCATTGCAAAAAGTGAAAAAGCTTCTATGGACACTGCCACTTCTGGTACGCAGATGTCCATCTCATTTCGCATAGCTTTTCCTATTTATGGAAAAGTTATAGTATGAGGCTTTTTCCGAATAGTCAATCGGCCTGGTATGTATTGATGTCGAATTTTGGTGAAATAACGTTTTTTTTATCAAGACTCTTCATTTCCGGTAAAATTTAAAATATGATCTGAACTAATTTTATTTGAAATTTAATTTACAATCTTTTTATTCTAGTTGTTCTTTCGTAAATGCTATATAATTTTGAAAATATTTGCAAAACATCAAAAAGCTCCTTTGGAAGCTGCCACTTCCGGTAGACCGATTTCGGCCAAATTCACTAGGTTATTCCGATTTATGGAAAAAGCAGTCAATTCATCTGAGCTGTAGAGAGGACACAGACATTTAGTTAAAAAACTTGAGTCCAAAAATTTCATGATTACTTTAAAACAGTAATATTGCAATTTTTGACATATAAAACAGTTTTTTCGCAAAAATCTTTCCGCTTTAATTTTGAAAAATTGATCTGAACCGATATAGTTGAAAATTTAATTTAGAATCTTTTAGTGCAGACAACGAAAAAGCTCCTATTGAAGGTGCCACAGTTTAAGTATGAAGTTTCATCCCAATAAATCAATCCGCCTGAGCTGTATACAGGGCAGCATTTTATTGAAAAACTTTTTTTGTGTAAAAAACGTTATTTCCGCTTAAATTTTTGAAAAATGATCTTGTTGCAAATCTAATTTAGAACCTTTCAGTTCATAATCGTTTTTCTCGTAAATGCTATACTTTTCAAAATATTTGCAAAAATCGCAAAAGCTTCCATAGAAGGTGCTCGATTCCGGTCAAATATCACTGGGAGTTTATGGTAAAGCTTAAGTATGATGTTTCATTCCGAACAATTAATCGGTTGTTAAAATATTTTGCAAAAAACGAAAAAGTTCCTATGAAAGCTGTCACTTCTAGTGGACCGATTTCGGTCAAAATTCACTGGGTTCTTCCAATTTATGGAAATGCTTAAATAAGAAGTTTAATCCTGATCGGCCATAGGCCGCTTTTTTGTTAAAAACAGTTTTGTGTCAAAAAATGTCATTTTCGCCTAAATTTTAGAAAATTCATTATAACCGATATTGTTGCAAATTTAATTTAGAATCTCTTAGTTCATAATCAACTTTCTCATAAATGCCATATTTTTCAAAATATTATGAAAAAACTTTAAAAGCTCCTATGGAAACTTTCATATCCAGTAGACAGATTTTGGTCAAAAATCATTGGGATCTCTCAATTAATAAAGAAAGCTTAAGTATGAAGTTTCATCTCGATCGAACAAACCATTTATTTTGCAAGTAATTCCACACAAAGAGATTTTTTTAAAAACCACTTTTTTGACTTTCGGTACAGCGAATCGTAAATCTGCAAAAATTTCGAGGTTGAAAATTTTCATGATTACTGTATTTTATTTTTCTATGTAAGAGAAAGTTAAGCAGTTTTTTGTCAAAAATCAAATTAAATCTTTGTCGCTTAAATTTTGGAAACTTGATCTGAACCGATTACATGAAATCTTCAACTATATGGAAAAGGCTGAAGTATGAAATATCATTCACGTCAATCAACCCATCTGGGATGTATAGGGCCGAATTTTTGTACGTATGTTTCAAAATATTTAACAAAAGCTCAAAAAAGCTCCAATTGAACCTGTCATTTCCGGTGGGCCGATTTCGGCCAAAATTCACTGGTATCTCCCAATTTGTGAAAAAAGTCTGGGCTGCACAGGAAAAACAGTTTTTTTATCAATAAAGGTTATTTCCGCTTAAATTTTGAGAATTTCCGCTTAAATTATTTGGACTTGATATTGATTTTGTAGAAGTTTAATGTCCACCACGGGCACTATTTACGTTTTCGAAATAATGCGAGTCAATGATGCCTCCGGTTCATAGAGCACACCATACAGTAACACGGGAAAAGTGCAATGGCTGCTCAAAAAACTACCCTTGGATTTTCAGAAGCCCAAATGCGACAATTTTGTTTGTTCACGTAGCCACGCGAATGTAAATGAGCTTCTTCAGAAAAAAATAATATTTTTTTAAAAACCATCGCCTTATTCTATAAAGAGTACAAGTTTAGTTGTTGAGGACGTTGTAAAATTGATAAATTTGGGTTCTCTGCAATTCTTTCTCTCACTGTAGCAATATTTTCGGATAAACATCGGCTCGGATGGACGATTTTGACTTTCAAAAATATCGCGAATTTTACGAAATGTTGTTTTTACAGATCTTTCTTTCTTTTGCAGATTTTCATAATGGATTTTAAATATTTTAATACGATTTTTTAGCAAAATTGAATTATTTTACTAAATGGTGAACCTTCTACTGTTAATTTGTAAAAATCCTGAATAACAGAACTTTTGAAATTGCTACTTTCTACTCTGTTAAAAAAGGTTTTTATTGGACGCCCCCCATCCAATTCCCAATGAAAGATTTTGTTATCAATTTCATCTTCTTCTTCATAGAAGTCCATTGTACTTTCTTTGTAGAACAATCAAATTTTTAGCACTAATGGCCTATGGTTATATTGGTTATATATTTTAAGGACGATGTTCGTCTTCTTCAAATTTATAACGCTTTAATTTATCTGTAGAGCTGTATGTAGAGATCTACTCCTGCTATATGTGCTGGTTGAATATGTAAGATTCTGGTAAAGCTTTTATTCTTGACAGCTCTTCGCTTTTACGAGTACGAAATATAACAAACCATAACAAGAAAGAGATTTGAGTTATGGTTCACCCGCTAATGTATATAATCCATGACATATCCAATTCAATTATGATTATTACTTACATAATAAGTGTGATATGAATATCATATATAGTGACACGAATAACCTTTTTTATGCGTATTGTTGGTCGTGTTAAAGAGGAAAATGGAAAGTCATGCTCAACTCATCTATTGTATTTATTATATGGTGCTGTACGAGCGTACGTTACAGCATATTTTTTATTTTTTTTTATTATTAACGGGTGTTTTTTTAGGAGGTTTGTTTTTCCGATAGATGTCGTTTTATTTTATGACAGTTGTTTTGACAGCTCAAAGTGGCATTTCTACTCAGTATTGTTTGGCAAATCATTATGAATAGGTTAACTCCAGAACAACGTTTTCAAATCGTGGAAATTTATTTTCAAAATCAGTGTTCAATTAAAAATGTTTATAGAGCACTTCGTGAATTTTATGGTGCACATAATCGTCCGTCAGAGACCACCATAAAGAACGTAATTACCAAATTTCGGTCTACATTCACTCTTTTGGATGCCAAGCCACCGACAAGAATGAGAAGAGTTCGTACAGAAGAAAATATTGCTGTCGTTGAGGCCAGTGTCGAAGAAAACGACAATTTATCGATTCGTCGTCGTGCTCAGCAAATTGGACTTTGTCCATCGACTTTATGGAAAATTTTACGTAAAGATTTGGGTTTGGTGCCATACAAAATTCAATTGGTGCAAGAATTAAAGCCACACGACCATCGTTTGCGCCGTGAATTCAGTGATTGGTCGTTAAATCAATTGAACGAAGATCCATTTTTTTACCGTAAAATTCTCTTCAGTGATGAGGCGCATTTTTGGTTAAATGGATACGTCAACAAACAAAATTGTCGCATTTGGAGCAAAGATAATCCACACGCCGTTCTAGAATTACCAATGCATCCTGATAAATGTACTGTTTGGTGCGGTCTATGGGCTGGTGGGATCATCGGTCCATATTTCTTTAAAAATGAGGAAGGACGACGCGTTACCGTGAATGGAAATCGATACAGAACCATGTTAAATGAGTTTTTGTTGTCAAATCTTGAAGATATGGATATGAATGAAATGTGGTTTCAACAAGATGGTGCCACTTGCCATACAGCACGTGAAACAATCGACTTATTGAAAGAAACTTTCAACGACAACATTATTTCGAGAAATGGTCCGGTGAATTGGCCTCCGCGTTCGTGCGATTTGACGCCACTCGATTACTTTTTGTGGGGATACGTGAAGTCATTGGTTTATGTGGATAAACCTCAATCGATTGACGCTTTGGAAACCAATATTCAACGTGTCATTGCTGACATACGCCCTCAAATGCTTGAAAAAGTGCTGGAAAATTGGACCTCCAGAATGACATTTGTGAAAAATAGTCGTGGTAGCCATATGCCAGAAATTGTGTTTAAATGTTAAATGCCAAAAAATTATCTACCAAATAAAAAAAAATTTTGGTCATTTCATAATTTTATATGTGTTTTATTCAAAAAAAAAATCGGCAACCTCTTAAAAAAACACCCTTTATATAGCATGACAACAATTTGTACAGGGGGTGCACAGCAACAACAAAAAAAATTCATTAATAATATGATAAAAGATAAGAAGGAACCAAGAGAAAAAAATATTTAATTCTGTTTCAGGAATACCAAAACATCCAAAGCGCACATGAATCTAAACAAAGAGTGATGTACGTACTTTATTCAGTACGAATTGCTTTGTATACCCGATTTTTTTAACTGCTGTTATTGTTAGTGTATATGAAAAATGATGAACATTTTCCCAACTCACAACCCAATTTATGTGTTTTTGACGAGTCTCTGCGATTAGACTGTAAAGTAACATGTTAAAAGCACATTAACAAAAAAGATTTTAAAAAAATCTTTTATTCTCTCGAGAAAATTTTTTACTAATGGGTTACTCTAGCTAGAGTTCACAAAACACAAAAGACTAAAAACCTCAGACGGCTAATGATTGCTATTGATGTTTATTATTATTGCCATAATACGATTATGACTATTGGAAATTGCTCACAATCTGATGATGATTAGATATTTTCTGTAGCAGTCTGTACCACTAGCTACTTAAAATATACTTTGATGATGCTCAAAATGTAAACATGACTAAAAGAATTGAATCTCGATGACTTTGATAATTACTGGTTAAATATTTTAACATACTTGACAAATACTTGATAAACTTTGAGCACGAGTTAAACATTAAGGCCGGGTACTAACAGCAAACGTAAGATTTTAAAAGGGGGATAATTTTAAAGACTAGGAACTAGATATACTAATTCTACGACCCCACCATGTTTACATAGCCACACCACAATAAAAATGAGCTTCATCAGAACTTTTTTTGGTTTTTTGAAAACTCAATGATTAAATCTGCAAATTGTCGACGTTGAGGATAATCTTGAGGCTTTAATTCTTGGACCAATTGGGCCTTATAAGGCAATATTTTCCACTCTAGCAATATTTTCGGTTGAACAACCTGAACGAGCACGTGATGCGTTGGATATTTGTTACAAAATAATATTTCCCTTTCCCCGTTTATTTTTTTTTAATTAACAACACTCGATCCGCTCCTCGTAATTGCGGGGCACAGTTTATAAAAAATATAGAAAGAAAGGAAACGAAATAATTGGAGGACCTAGTATGTCAGCCCTAGGACCTAGCTAGTATTCAATCATTAATCCGAAAATAAAATGATTAAGTAACCTCAGCAATGAGGACCAAATCCCTCCATGGCAAGTGGCAATTGCTCAAAAATTAATTTAAAAAGTCTAAAATAAGAGCAATCTTAAAAATGCAAACTATTTAGAAAATTTAAAATTATGTGAGTGTGGGGCCATGACCATTATCTGCCCATCTAGTGTCATGTCAAGTTTAAAAGGCCTTTTACAGCTCTCTTGTTCACCTTACAACGCGCCTCATCAATAATTTAATGAACCATTGGCATATTATTGCCTTATACGGTTTAAATACATCCCCTAAGGGTAAGTAAAAATCTCCAAAGGATAGCCTTTAACAGAATAAACTGTCTAAATATATAGATAGTAAATACTGCTCCTAGAAATCAGTAAAATATCAAAAAAGGTAAACCTTTAATGATAATTTCGACTATTATAATAGTCAGAGCATAAAACTCAGAAAGGTAAACTAATTAAGAGGCAGTAAAGTTTTGCTTTCAAAAAAGCAGATTGCCACTAAGGCGTAGATCCCAACACCACAACAAGCAAACCAATAACACTCGCCAACAACTGTCATCTACAATTTCAAAAGAAAAAAAACATTAATTTAATTATTATTTTAACAGTTTTTAATATTAATATCCATTTAATTTTTGACTACAGTACACATAAATTATTTACTGTTGTATTAAAAAAAATCGTCAAATAATAAACAACAGGTTATTGGAATACCAACGTACATCCAACTTATTAATAACAAAAATTAGCATGTCAGTGACGCGAATCATAAGATTTTACCAATCCAAAAAATTCGCCCAACGCGTTTAAAGAAGTTTTCACTTCAATCAAAAAGTATAAAAGAGAACTTCACAACTTTGCTCGCCGGCCTAAACCATTTTTTTAACTTTTCTGTTATAACTCGGGGGCAAAGGTCGGACGATACTTATCCTCAAACTCAGTCGAGCTATTACCGTTTTTTTGAGACATAAAGGGCACGTGTACAGGCAAGTGACAGACAGAGTTGGCAACAATAACCTTATATATAAAGAGATGTGTACAAGGCTCCGTTAAATTCAACAAAAGGCACAACACATTACCCAAGAAAATAACAATTTTACGAATTTAAAAAAATCTACTGTGGGCAAATAGTAGTAAGACTATTTAATTTAAATTTCGCGCGGAAAACCATTCGTCGAAATATTTTTTTGTCTATGTTGGTATGACTGTCAGTGACATCTGTGCCAAATGTCACGTCAAAATAATCATTAGTGTTTAGTATACGCTTGTCTTTCTGAAGTACAAAAAGTGCATTTGGTGATTTTTACAATGAGTGAAATTATTCAACATAGAAGTTCCATTAAATTGTGTGTGCGGAATCAATTTTGTGGTGCCGAAACGTTCAGAATGTTGCAAAAGGCCTTCGGTGATAATTGTATGTCGCGAGCAAGTGTTTTTGATTGGTACAAATTGTTCAAAGAGGGTCGAGAACGTGTTGACGACGAGCCACGTCTAGGACGGCCATCAACATCAACTGATGATCAACACGTTAATAAAATCAAGGAATTGGTGCTCGGGAATCGACGATTAACAGTCAGAGACCTTACTGGCATCGTTGAAATATCGGAAGGATCAGTAAAAACCATTTTGAAAGATCATTTGGGCCTATGAAAAGTGAAAGCACGATTGGTTCCAAAATCACTCAATTTTTT
The DNA here is from genome assembly GCA_963691935.1 of Nephrotoma guestfalica. Taxonomy (NCBI): domain Eukaryota; kingdom Metazoa; phylum Arthropoda; class Insecta; order Diptera; family Tipulidae; genus Nephrotoma; species Nephrotoma guestfalica. Next base: position 211,317,572 of record OY829915.1, read on the forward strand.
GGAAAGACAGCGTCGCGTTGACGTCTGTGAAACAATGCTTTCCGACTACCAGGATGGCATGAAACGTATTATAACTGGCGATGACTCTTGATATCGTGCCAAAGGTGAGCCGAAGCCGAAAAAACCACGTCAAAGCAAGTTAAAAATCAAGGTGATGTTGACAGTTTTCTTCGATTATCGAGGTGTGGTGCACTCCGAATTCCTTCCGACCGTCCAAACTGTCAACAAGGAATACTGTTTGAGTGTTATGCGTCGTTTGTGCGAAGCTATTCGTAAAAAGAAGCCGGAATTATGGGTCGACAACTCTTGGTTTTTGCACCACGATAATGCACCTTCTCATACTGCATTGGTTTTTCATGATTTTTTCGCGAAAAATTCCACCCATATCGTTCCGCAACCACCGTATTCGCCTGATTAAGCTCCGTGTGACTTCTAGCTGTTCAGCAAACTCAAACGACCGCTCCGGAGAAACCGTTTTGAGTCAATTGAAGACATTAAACGTGAATCGCTACGCGCATTGGAGGCTATTCCGGAAATTGACTTTAACAAATGTTTCGAGGATTGGAAAAAACGTTGGCACAAGTATATTGTGGCGGTGGGGGGGGGGGATTACTTTGAGGGGGGCGAAATAGATTTGGAGAAATAAATAAAGAATTTTAAAATTATGAACAAAGTCTTCTTATTGATTGTTAGTATCAAGCGTCTCTACCTATGAGCCAATACATTTTTCAGAACTTAATATTAAGTTCTTCTTTTTTCTTTTTGACGTGCTCTCTCCACTGGAGCTTGGCATCGAGAGTCATGCCCAGATATTTAGCTTTGTTTGCATATGGCACCGGTCGTGAGTTAATTACTATCGGTAGATGGAAAGCCTTCTGATATGTAGAGTTAATATGCGTGGATTTCGTCTCATTAAACTTGATTCTCCAGCGCTTAGTCCAGTTACAAACCTCATTGGTAATCTTCTGGAGTATGCTCGCTGCATCAGCGACATTACTTCCAATCGCCGTGTCATCTGCAAAGGTGGCTATGGTTCCTTCATCTATTGTTGGAATATCCCTTGTATATAATAAATACAGGATTGGTCCTAAGACACTCCCCTGTGGGACACCAGCAGAGATTTTCTTTAGTTCGAAATATTCAACCTCATATTTCACACGAAAATGTCTTTTGGATAAAGAAGATCTTAGTATGACATAGAATTGCCCCAGCAGATCTCTATGCAGCTTGAATTCCAGTCCACTGGTGCCAAAGTTCATCGAATGCTTGGGCGTCGTCCAGAAATATGCTGGAGCATACTTTTTTGCGTTCTAACGTTCTATCGATAACGTTGGTGATTCTATGCACCTGTTCAATTGTGGAGTGCTGTTCCCTGAATCCAAATTGATGTGGAGGAATTAGTTATTGGTCCTCAATTATTGGTTTAAGTCTTTTTAGTAATAATTTTTCAAAGAGTTTTGACATCATTGGCAGCAATGAAATTGGCCTGTTTGATTTTTTATCGTTAGGTGGTTTACCATGTTTTGCTATCTTGATTACTTCTGCTGCTTTCCATTTTAACCGAAAGCTTGCATTGATTATGTGTAATAGCTTACGAAATGCTTTATCTAGTAAAGCCTTGATTATTTGGCAAGTAATCAAGTCATATCTCGGGGATTTTTTAACATTCATGTTGCTTTTCACGTCTTCTTTTAATTCTTTGAGAGTTACTGGGCGTATATCAAAATCATCTCGCTTTTGAATTGACATTATATTTTCATTGGTCGTTTGCCTTGGTAGTGGTTGGAAGGTATCCTCGAGATACTCGGCAAACAGATCAGCCTTCTCTTTAGGACCTCTTGCCCAGGTTCCATCCTCCTTTTCAAGTGGAGGTACTTGCATTTTGGGTCTTTTGAGTCCCTTCGTCGCCTTCCACAGAGAATAATCAGAATTTCTTTCATCGGTTAGGCTAACTAGATATCTGTTGATTGATGCATTTTTAACTTCTTTAAGAAGAAGTTTGAGACTGTTACCTAAATTGTTAAGAATTGTTTTGTTCTCCGATATTCTAGTTATTTGTCAGGTTTTACGTACCGGTTGTTTTTTTCTTACCGCAGCTCTCTAACTTCTATTGGGTAGGATATATTAAGCTTCTCCCTATTTTGTATAATGGGGTACTTGCCAAAGCAGCATAGTGAATTGCTTCATTGAGTTGTTCTAATTCATCTTCCAACTGGTGGAGCTTTCTTATTGGCACCTGAAGATTGATTTTTTTCTCCAATACAGTTTGTTTTTTAATTTGTTAATCTGGGTGCACTCTCCCTTTGAATTACCATTTCACTGACTGTCATGATAACCGCGGAATGATCCGATGCTAGAGAATTACTGTCTTCAATGTGAATGTAGTTCTGGGATATACCTCTTGCTACATAAAAGTCTATTAGGACAGGTATCTTCGTTTCGTCACTGGACCAGTATGTTGGAGAACCACCAGAGTAAAATTCACATTTTGATGTATGCCCTGCTGGCAGCAATTCTTTATCTTTTGACGTCGTAAGTCTAGATCCCCAATAGGTGTTTTTCGCATTAAAGTCACCTCCAATAATAAAATCACGTCCAAGCGATTTAAATAATTTAAGGTAGTCCTCCCTTTTCTAGTTATGCCGGGGAGGACAATATATTGCAGAGACAATAAGCTGTCTGTGTTTAATTTGGATCCTTACAGTAGTGACTTGCATTGTTTCTTCTTCGATATTTGATTCTAAATGGTGTTTTATATTTTCTTTAATTAGTAATGCCGAACCACCTCTTGCTCTTTCCGCTGGATGAATGGAGTGATATAAGTTATAACCCCGTATTTTAACAAACAGCGATTTAACTAGATGGCTTTCAGATATTAAGAAGATGTCGAGTTTTCTGAATTTAAAAATATTTCTATTTCTGGAATATGTTGCATAACGCCATTCGCATTCCAGATTGATATTTTGAAAGTTGTGATCTTAACATTTTTTGTTGGATTGCGTTGCGGGAGTTGCATTTTCTTCAGTTGAAATATCTTGTTGTTCAGATTACTTTGGTCATCTAGCCGCTTGGTAATAGCTGCAATGCTGTTCATAATGTTTTCTATAATTTGGTTACTTTCAGAGCCCATATGTTTGGTTGAACCCAAACCTTTCACTCACTACCTGCGCAAATGGACTTCTGTGCCCTGTATTGCTTGGTTGTGGGTTTTGATTCATCTGATTTGACATTTGAACGCTTCGATTTTCGTGATTTCGCGGTTGATTACATGTTTTATCTCTTAATTTTTGTAGTTGTCTCACAGTTTGTCATCTCTCCATATTGTACACGCCTGGGTAAAATGATTACCTGAGCATTTTACACATCTTGAATCCTGGCCGCAATATCGTTGGGTGTGATTAAATGCCTGGCATTTCTTGCATTGGGGTATGCGTGTTGTGGTTCTCCTCATTAGTTTAATTTTCACCTTCATGTGAAGAATTCCTTTTATTCCATAAATTTTTTGAACATTTTCTTTGTTATCAAATACTAGCATAAAAAGAGGGAGTCCCTTTTTACTGTTAATTTGGTTTCCTTCCCGAATTTTTGTTCTCTCTTTTTTACAATATTCACAGCATCTAGTATTTTAAGGCCTTTATTTTGTAAGTCTTCCATTATTTCTTTGCTTGAGCAAGTGTGATGCAAGCCTCTTGCCATGACTTTTATAGGTCGGGCCTGTTTGTTTTCGTAAGTGAACCACTGATACTTTTCCGCATTCAATTTCATAGATAAGGTTCTATAAGTATCTGAGTCCAGAGTATTAATTTTCCAGACGTCATTATTTAACGCTGTTACCTTATAGTATTTGTCAGTCTGATGAAATCGGACTAAATTTCTGGGTAACTGGTTACACCCACAATATTTATTGGTGGGGGTGATTTTTCTTTCGGTTGCACCAAATTTGGTGTAATGTTCTTGGTAGATTTACTACCTTTTGGTTGATTGGTTTTGGTTAGAGCATCGTTTGAATCGACTAGATTTTCCCTTACCATTTAATTGCTCAGCCTCAGGTGACGATTCAGCTTTTCTTTTCTTACTCTTCCTGAACTGTTTTTTCTTCTTTAGGATCCAGTCCGTCTCTCTTTGTAATTCATCTTCATCAGTGGAATAGATGACTTTGTCTAGTTCAATGCTTCCTATATCGCATTCTTCTTTTGAATCCCGATTCATTTTTAGGTTTTCATTTTCTAGCTTTTGATACTCAATTTCTTCGCTTAGCTTGGCAAATGATTGCTCCATATGCTCTAGCCTCGCCAAGAGATTCATATTCTCCTTTTCTAGGTCAATATTTGTTTTACTAGATTCGGCTATTTGCAAAGTAAAATTTCCGGTGGCATCACTTATTTCGTGTAATGTTTGTGTAGGTATAGCGTTAGAAAAAGTATCGGCTTGGTCAGCTACCGATTTGCTTCTATTTTTCTTTATCGGTGATCTTTGTAAATTTGATCTTCTCTAGAGCGGATTTGATGTTCCCTGATAATGCAATAGGTGGCCCTCCACAGTCTCCACAGAGAGTGGATTTACCAATGTTGATATTGGTGTACCACCTGGGGTATTATTTCCTTTTGTTTGTACCATTGCATAGTTTTGATTTACTAATTAGCTATTCTGCTTCACTACTACGAAAGGATTGGGTACCGCAACCGTTCGTTCGACAAAACATTGCCCAGAGTACGCTCGTATCCATTTATGAATATTTCGTGGAGGCTGTTAATCCTGTACTCCTTACACACTAATAAGCAAATGTATGATTAACATTTGGAGTTGTAATCCTTGCCCCCTGCTCAAGTGTCGTTAAATGTGATTAAGCCACTGTTGAAGAATTATAGTGGGTCGGCTTGGTGTCCGTACATCTCCTGTTTTTTCTTGGTTAGGAGTACTTAAGCGCTTCGTTTCCTATTTCTGCTTCTTTAACTATGGTTGAATGTGTGTTGTGTGTTCACATTCAAATTTTTTGTTTTAGTATGGTTGACTAAAATCAATTTCACTTTCGATTATAATCACTGGTTAGATTATTAAAAATGGTATATTATTAATTCACACTTGGCGGGGTCCCTGTTTCGGCACCAGTTAAACTTCTTACGTTCACTTTTATTAAAAAAAATCAATTTCTGATTTTTAAGTTTTTTTTCTATTATTCTTTATTTATTTATTAATTAATTTATTTATTTATTAATATATATATATATATATATATATATATATATATATATATATATATATATATATATATATATATATATATATATGTATATATATATATATATATATATATATATATATATATATATATATATATATATATATATATATGTATGTATATATATATATATATATATATATATATATATATATATATATATATATATATATATATATATATATATATTTTACATATATATATATATGTATGTATACCCAATACCAAACTTCTAAAAAAAAATCAACTTACTTTTGGACGGAGCTTTGTACTACGTTCCTCTTCATCGGGGCTGTCAATACGTAGCTTCTATTCCAAACTGAAAATAACATACAAAATACAAAATAATAATTGAGGTTAAGTTACTCGTAGGTAAATGAAAAGTATTATCACTTTACTTACATCAGAAATATTCAAATTATAACTGCTTGTTGTGGAGTCATGTGTGTTAATTAAAAATTCCAATTCATTGTCGCACCATAACTTCGGTTGATCCACTGAATCGCTACTTACATCGCTTTTTCTTAATTTCGAATTTTTGACCTTTCTTTCGAAATTTGGCTTTGCAGCGTTCTTATTTTTTTGTTACGTCCGGCTGTGTTTTTTGTTTTCACTTCGTTGTTTTTTGTTGGTAAAATTATTATCAAGTGGGTTGTAGACGCAAGGATATTTGCGAAGCTCGCTTATTAATAGTAAGGTTTGTACCTTACTCCACCCACCTTTTATTGAATTAATTACCGACATTGTTTCTAACTTTTACAAGATATTACTTTTTTAATTTTACTTTTGTTCTTCACGAGACGGCGGTTAAAACAAATGTAAGTCAAAAATATTGTTGTCAACCTCTAACACAATTTTTTTGTATATACGTATTTATTTTTATTATATTTGTGGTAGTGCGTAACAACAATAAAGAAAAAAAATTGTTTAAAATTTAACAACACAAAACCCCCACCTCAAATTTAGTTTGTAGGTAAAGAGGAAAAAATCTGATGCAAGAATACAAGTGTGGAAGGGCTCATCAGCTAGCGGCGAAGTAATGAACATTTTTCCAATAATAATCAATCATAAAATGCAGAAAAGCAAGTAGAATTCATTTATAAATGTAAGACGAAAACTATCTATCTCCGGAAAAATGCAAAAGATATTGTTTAATCGTAATTCTCTTGCTGTAATAATAATTCAATTTTATTTCACGCCACTGTACAAAATACTTCCCACCAGTTCATCTTCAAATGCGTTTAATCCCAGTAAAGAAAAAGAAAAGATCCGTGAAAAATTGGTTCCCGCTTTATTAAATTGGCTGTACAGTACAGGTACACTTCTATAAATACCCATAACAATTTCAAATTAGGTATCTAGGTATTTTTGGTATATAAATTATACGGTATCCAAAATACAAACGATAAACATTAAGTTAAAAATGTTATGGAGGCAATATAAAAATCTAGAGGAGAATCGAAAAGATTAGAAAAGATTATTCCGTTCCGTTGGAGCGATATTAATTTAAGCCTTAGAAGAGACGAGCAAAAAAAAAATTTCAAAATTAGGTTGCTACTTTATATTTTTTCGCTCCTTCTACCAATTTTCCGCAGGTGAATTTAATCTGGGTATTTTAAAAAGTGTTTTGTAGGAAAATTCCTATAAAATACTCGTATATACTACACCACAATGTAATAAATGTTTAAAATGCTTTTTTAATAATAACTGTGGTTACACAGCATACAGCAATAAAAAAAATCCTAATTATATACGATTATATCAATAATTAGATTAACAATAAATCTCGGAAATCTTTTACAAGTCGAAAATTAAATCTATATCACAATGTTTTATGCCTCCGTGGAGATTATCTTTGAATCATCCCGGCTATACACAGTAATACCCAAATATCTACATAATAAATTTGATATTTTGTTAAATGAAATTGAAGAATTAAATGGTTCGAATAATTTAATAAAATTAAAATATTTCATGCGCTACGTCGCTGCTATCCTACGAGTATATCTTGCTTTATATATATCAAGACGTTTATTTATTTCATTTTATTACTGTTAAATGATTTTAATTTTTAAGCCTACGATATTTTGCCTCCGAGAGTATAATCTAAGTATGTATATATAATACGTACACCCAGAAGATAATATAAATGAAGTCACAAATTGTCTCATTAATAACAAGGCAAGATAAATAAAACGACGAAACAGATGAAAGAAAAAGACCACCGATTTGTTAGATGAATAATATTTTTATCTGTTGCAAAAGGAAAGCGACAATCTTTGTGATATTCAAGTTGCATTTTTACGGATTATTATCCAATTTGACATTTTGGTACGCAGCCAGTTCAAATGTATATGTTGTAATCTGTGAAATATCTAATTCAATTTGGATTATCATATAGCCCTCTTTTTTTCACTGGCATTATGGTAAAAGCTTTTGCTTTTTGGACTTAACCTAAAGCTCATATTTTGACAAGATAATAAGTCTCCTAAAGGATATTGCAAATATATAAAATTTATCTCAAATGTAGTATTTGTCATACTGAAGATACATACATTCAAAGACGTAAGCCAACATGCAGTGTATACAAAAGCTACAACAGTTTTCTGTTTCTGTCTTCTAACCGAAATGCTTTTATTTGGATCTGCATGAATTTGTAAAAATTCAAGTGTGAGGGTTTGAAATCTCATGAGGCGTTTAAAACTTTGGTCCAACCCATCCAACTCAAAAATTTCACGTGAAAAATTTCCACTCAAAAAATTTATCGCAAAACTACTCACAAAAATAGGGGTAATATTCTTAGAAAATTTTACTCTATTTACATAATCAAATTTCAGGAAAATCATACCAGTATTAAATTTTTGTTTTTACTCCATGGTCTTTAAACAGGTTGCTTAATGAACATAACAACCGAATAAATAGCCACCAGCACCAAAACGGTTGTTGACAAACACAAAATGTCCACAACAAATTATTTGTTTCCTCTAATTCCTGTTAATCGATAAGCGACAGGAACATATCGGAATTTAAAAAATGAACGTGCCTGCTACGCCGTAGCGGTAGTTTTGGGTACTAAGGTACTCGACTCTTTAAGACATTTTCGTATTCTTTATAAATTGTTTCATGACCCAAGACCTCTCAAGCTACGTACACTATATGATTACATCAATTTTAAAAGAAGTTGTATCTGACCACATATAAAGATTATTATCGAAGTACTTAGTACTCAAAACTAACTTTCTGGTGCTGATTGTCATATGAAAGGTTTAGGAACATGCAACAATTTTATTTTTAACACTTTAGTTTCAAAAGTATACCGTTTGCATGTTAGTGGAAAATTATTACTATTTTGTAAAATACGAGTAAATGAGAGAAACCGAACATGATAAAACTTAAATCTTTACAAAATCATTGTATGCGAGTTGTTTCGCGCTACATTTTTGAGTGGAAATTCTCAATTTCACGCGTTTAACGTACATTTTCCCTAATTTAACTAAATTTAGTGGTAGACTGGAATTTCTATAATTATTTGGCTCAAATTTAAAAAAGTGGCTGCTCCTCAATGTTATACTCAATTTTGAACATAATTTTTTAATTAATTTTTTACTTAATTTTATTCTCATATTTGCCCTCAATTTAATACTCACATTTATTGTACTCAAGTTATTATTCAGTTCTACACTCAATTGTGTACTCAGTTTCGGAATTTTTATGCACTTTTATTTAACACAATTTTGCACTCAATTTTATGCTAAATTTTATACACAATTTCAATTGTTAACAATTCATTTGTTAATACTCAATTTTGTACCAGTATTACACTCGATGTTATACATAATTTCGACTTAATTTTATGCGCAATGTTATACTCAATTTTAATTTCAATTTCATCTCAATGTTATATTCAATTTTTAGCACAATTTTATATGTAATTTTACACCGAATTTTACGCTCATTTCTATACTCAAATTCCACTCAATTTTACACGTAATTTTATACTCAATTTTACACTCAATTAATAACAAAAAATTTATTTAACTTTATACTCAATTTATACTCAAATCTACATTCAATTTTATATTAAACTTTATACATACTCAGTTTTACACTCAATTTTTTAACACAATTTTATACTCAATTTTTGATTATGCAACATTAAAAATTCATTTTATACTCATTTCAATTTAAAACTCGCTCTTAACTTTTGTACTTAAATTTACACTCAATTTTATACTCATTGTTACACTCAATTTTATACTCAATTGTTTGCTCAGTTTATACTCAATTTTAAATTTCATTTTATACTCAATCTTATACTTATTTTTGTACACAATTTTCTACGTAATTTTACACTCAATTTTATTCTCAATACTCAGTTTCATATTCAATTTAATGCTTAATTCTTGACTCAATTTATTACTCAATTTTATGCTTATTTGTATACTAAATCTTTCAATTTTAAACTGTTGTTTGTATTTAATTTGACTGTACCTCTCCGCTATTACTTTTACTAAATATTTTTTTTTTTTTTTTTTGTTCTTTGCAATCTTTTCTGGGGCCGAAGCACTCCTAACTCTTTCGCAGTTCGCTTATTTACGTCCTTACCTTACGCAGTTCTGCCAAATCGAGGACGTACGGATCGGAGGTCCGATTTGTTACCATCTGCACATTGCATAGCTCCATGTCAGCCTATACTGGCATGGAAGATGGGTCGGCCCATGAGTTCTGCACTCCGACAGGGGGTCATAGATGTGTTCCTTCTCATCACAAACCGTAATTTGATGATGAAAATTCCCTTTGCATCCTGCCCCTATCGGGATTCGAACCCGGTACCTCCCGATCCAAACGCCAAAGCTTTAACCACTATGCCATTTGGTCGGTTACTAAATATTTGTTTGCTTTGTTTAAATGTTTGTTTGCTATAATGCGTTGGCATTTGGATCGGGAGGTATCCAGTTCGAATGCCCTATCGGGTGGCAGGATGCAAAAAATATTTTATATTATCAGGTTACAATATTTGATGAAAATGTACACATCTAAGATTCGTGTCGGAGTGCAGAACTCATAGGCCGACCCATCTTTCAAGCCATTACCTACGAAAATCCGACTTATAGCCGTACGTCCTCAAATTTGCTGGTAAAGGCGTAAGGTATTACGTGAAAAGCGAACCACGAAAGAGTTGGGAGTGCTTCGGCCCCAGAACCGATTGCAAAAATTATTACCTTTGCATTCTGGGCTGAAGCACTCCCAACTCTTTCGCAATCCGCTTTTCACGTCCTACCTTAGGCCGTTACCAGCCAATTTGAGGGCGTACGGCTAGAAGAGGTCCGATTTTCGTAGAACCATCTGCACATTGAATAGTTCCATGCCAGCCTATAGTACTGGCATGAAACATAGGTAAAAAATAAAAAAAATTAATATTACGGCGCTGATGGCATATCGTTTAAAAGGTTATGGAAAATTACAGTTTTATAGTTGCAAAACTGATTTTTCTTCTGTACCAACCCTTATAAACTGCGAGAAATCGAACATGGTAAAACTTAAATCTTTCTAAAACCATTGTTTGCTAGTTGTTCTGCGGTATATTTTTGAGCGGAAATTTTTAATTACCGTATATTTCGCAGATTTGAGGCTTGAACCGAAGTTTTGATTATCTTTTGAGGTTCATGGTTTCAGTTTATTTAAATTGTATGGAGTACTCAATTTTATACTAAATTTTTTACTCAATTTCTTCACAATTTTTAATATAATTTTTAACTTAATTTAATTCTAAAATTATCGCGCAGTTTTTTAGTCGTTTTTACATTCAATTTAGACTCAGTCAATTTTATAATCAATTTCTGAGTTTTAGACTCAAGTTTATTCTCAATTTTATACTCAATTGTTTGTTATACATAATGTTATTCTCTAACATGAACGCTCACTTTTATACAACATTCAAATTTACGTTCAAATTTATACTCAATGCCTGAGTTTTTCACTCAGTTTTATGCTCATTTTTACACTTAATTTTATACTCAGTTTTGTACTCAATTTTATAGAGAATTTTATTCTTTACACTCTATTTTACGTCCTCGATTTTATACTCAATTTAATTCTCATTTTTTTCAACACAATTTCATATGTTATTTTACACTCATTTCTATACTCAATTTACACACAATTTTATATTTAATTTTACACTCAATTGTTTAACTCGACTTTATTCTAAAATTTATATGCAATTTTATTCTCAAAATTTATACTCAATTTTACATACAAATTTTTCAATTTAACACTCAATTTTATACTCAATTGTTAACATAATTTTACACTTAATTTTATACTCAATTTGATACCCAAATTGGCACTCAATTGTAAACATAATTTTCTACAATGCTTAATTTTATGCTCAATTTTATATTTAATTTGCTGGTAAACACGTAAGGTATTACGCGAAAAGTGAACCAAGAAAGAGTTGGGAGTGCTTCGACCCCAATTCCCGATTGCAAAAATTATTACCTTTGTATTCTGGGCTGAAGCACTTCCAACTCTTTCGCAATACGCTTTTCACGTCCTACCTTACGCCGTTACCAGCCAGTTTGAGGGCGTACGGCTAGAAGAGGTTCGATTTTCGTAGAACCATTTGCACATTACATAGTTCCGTGCCAGCCTATAGTACTGGCATGAAAAATAAAAAAAAGTAATATTCCGGCGCTGATAATCACATGGCATATCGTTTGAAAGCTTATGGACCATGCAACTATCTTATTTTAAACGTGGAAAATTACAGTTTTATAGTTGCAAAACTGATTTTTCTTCTGTGCCAACCCTTATAAACTTAAATTTTTCTAAAACCATTGTTTGCTAGTTGTCCTGCGGTACATTTTTGAGCGGATATTTTCAATTATCGTATATTTTTCAGATTTCAGGCTTGAACCGAAGTTTTGATAACCTGTTGAGGTTCCTGCCCCTGGTTTCAGTTTATTTAAATTTTATGGAGTACTCAATTTTATACCAAATTATTTACTCAATTTTTAACACAATTTTTTACTTAATTTTATTCTAAAATTAACGCGCAGTTTTTTAGTTATTTTTGCATTCAATTTATACTCAGTCAATTTTATAATCAATTTAATACTCAATTTTACATTTAATTTCATACTCAATTTCTGAGTTTTAAGCTCAAGTTTAATCTCAATTTTATACTCAATTGTTTGTTATACATAATGTTATTCTCTAAAATTAACGCTCACTTTTATACAACATTCAAATTTACGTTCAAATTTATACTCAATGCCTGGGTTTTTCACTCAGTTTTATGCTCATTTTTACGCTTAATTTTATACTCAGTTTTGTACTCAATTTTATTCTTTACACTCAATTTTACATCCTCGATTTTATACTCAATTTAATTCTCATTTTTTTCAACACAACTTTGTACGTTATTTTACACTCATTTCTACACTCAATTTTATATTTAATTTTACACTCAATTGTTTAACTCAAATGTATATGCAATTTTATTTTCAAAATTTATAGTCAGTTTTACACTTAGTTTTATTTTCGATTTTACAATTTAAGACTCAATATTTTACTCAATTGTTAACACAAATTTATACTTAATTTTATACTCAATTGTATATGTAGAAGTAAGCCCAATTTTATGCTCAGTTTTATGCTAAGTTTTGTACTCACTTTTACACTCAATTTAATACTCAGTTACTACTTATAATCAATTTTACACTTAATTTTACACTCAATTTGATACCCAAATTTGCACTCAATTGTAAACATAATTTTCTACAATGCTTAATTTTATGCTCAATTTTATATTTAATTTAACAATAAATAAAGGGTGTGTCAGCAATCGCGCCGGATTTAATTTTAAAGAAAAACACATTTAGCATTTTTGAATTAAGCAAACATTTTTATTTCAACATAAATTAAAATAGTTAAGTCAGGCAAATGGCCACCACGAAACCTCTGGCACAGGTTTATTCTTTTGTTGAACTTTGAATAACGCTTTCGCATAAATGTGGCTGTAATTCATCAATAACGCCCGTATCTCCTCTTTAAGATGTTCAACTGTCTCAGGCTTATTCGCATACACGTTTTCCTTTACATAGCCCCAAAGAAAAAAATCGTCCATCGGTGTTAGATCTTACGATCTTGGTAGCCAATGTTGATCGCCAAATCGAAAAATGACACGGCCTGGAAACTTAGTCTGCACTAACACCATTGTTTCACGTGCTGTGTGGCAGGTCGCACCGTCTTGTTGGAAAAACATGACCTCAACATCAATTACATCCAATTCGGGCTACAAAAACTCCGTTAACATTTCGCGATACCGCACTCCATTAACAGTTAGCGCATTTCCAGTCGCATTTTCAAAGAAATACGGCCCGTATTACGAACAAAAAATGATTTTCTTCGAAAAACCCGCATTAATTTGATGATGTTCCAACACCCAATCAGCAAATTTACGGCGCTGCGCATGGTCCCTTGGCTTGATTTATTGCATCAATTGAACCTTGTACGCGTGCAAATGCAGATCTTTTACCAAAATTCGTTGCATAGTGCTTCTGGAAATGTTTAATTCTTGACCACGATGCCGAATCGAAGTTCCTTAATTCTCGGCCGTAGATTCCCTTACTGTGGCTATATTTTCGAGTGACCGACAAGGATGACGACGATGAATGACGAATGATCTTCTGATCCATCAGCGTAAATTTGGTCTCAAAAAACTAAACGCCTCACTGTCGATTCATTTGGCGTATTATTGCGACCGAAAACTTGACGTAATTGGCAAACTGTTTTCGCCATTTTTGTAATGTGCTTTTACAATAATTAAACGTTGTTGGTTTGAATCCATATTCTTAAATCGCGTGATCTGTACGTGACAACTGTCAAAAAAAATCACTTCGCTTGCTGAGACACCCTTTATAAAAGGTTTATGTGTCACCTATAAAATTAGAAAGAAATGAAAGAAAGAAAAATTCATTAATAGTTTCTCTTTTCTCGAATCGTATTTAAATTCTTTGCCAGGATTCTCAGAAAATTCCAGAATTTGTGAATGTTTTGTTCAAAAAAAGGATTTTTGACCGTCCTACTAATGAGTAAAAGCTTAAATTAAGTGAAAGTGTTAGATTGGCTCAACTGCTAATTTGTCAAGTTGAGCAATAATTCCATGGTATAAGCCCATTTCTTGCCAAGTTCATACATTCTTCACATAAAATTTACTTAAAACAATCGAAGATATAGACTTTTCTAAATCTTAAAGATGATGATTGATAATGATGACATCAATCTTCATCTTAAAGATTTACATTGCATGCAACGTGATTTTCATACAATTAAAACTATTTTTTAAAAATAATAATCGTCTGGTTCACGGGTGGATAAGCCTTTAATTTTTCAACCTCTGTGTAGATTAGAGTATTACCAACCACTACCGGCTTCCTTAGAGTTGTTTTAGACCCATTCGAGAGTAAACGTGGCCCTACTTTATTATGTAACATAATTATTAGAAATATGTTGATTCGAACAAGAGTACCATGGGCTCGAGTAATTTAACCTTAAATGTGCCGGCCCCAAAATGTGTTTCCTTGTTCCAACTGTACAATCACCACAAATATTTTTAAAATTTTCTTGTGACTTATTCGAGAGCTGACCCCAACGTGACCACCACGTGGCTGGTCATAAAAATGGGTCAGTGAAAAATTCTGAAGAAGTCTATGGTGATTAGAAACAGTTTGGTCTACACCTCAAAATAAATAAGCTAACTCGAATGAGTAGACACAAATGCTGAAGATGTCTGTACTGATTGGAGACAGTCTGCCTCATACAATGAAATTAGTTTTTGGATTGATGTTGAGTCATCCCAAAAAATTAATACAATTAAGCGAGCGATAAGATTTTAGTAATAACTTCAATGGTTCTAGGAGCCGGTTATTGAAATCCTGCTAAAAATTATCTAGATACAAAATCACCTTTCCCGACGTTTTCATAGTCACTGAGCCCAAATATGCGAAATAAATTTGTCCGTTCGTGTGGAAGTCTGTACCGATGATATCTCAAGAATGACTCGTGTAATTTGATGATTTTCGTCAATTTAGTACTTAAAACTACCGTCGTGGCGCTGGAAGAAATTACATTTTTAACATCCCGATAGTATTATGTGGCACGTTTATTAAAACACTGTTTTGCGCTACAGTCTTCCCCGGAACAAAAAGCCTAGGTTTAGCCTAGACACTCTATTAAGGTTATATTTGTTCAATTTTAAAATAAGTAAAAAGAGCAATTTTTGTTCTTCAAAATTTTTAAAATTTTACAAAACAAGGGAAACAATTTATTTTCTTAACTATTTTATTGTAGTTGTAGTCGAATGGTAAGTTGTTCTCTGGCGGTTAAACATTTAATTAACTACGATATGATAGGGATATTTAACACGAACATTTTATTGAATTTGTTCGTAGTTTTCATAATTTTATAAAAATTTTGTTAAGGAATTATAATTAAAATTTTAATGAAATTTTATTTTAATAAAATTTTCATGTTTGAACTAAATCAAAATAATTTTATAGCGATTAGCTAATTATTTTAATTCCCAGTAGATGTCTCAAACTCAACTTTGGCATTCGTCGATTGCAAAGAAAACTCTTCCAGAAACGTTATTAAATAAAAAGTTGAAACATATTGTAAGCCAAGTTTTTCTTTATTTAATAGCACAACTTACAAAACTTGACTCACAAACATGTAAGAACAATTTAGTTTCCTGTAAAATTGTGAAAATAGGTTTATTTAAAACGCCTAAGCGTTATATTAAGAGGAGCGTTATATTCGAAATAAAAAAAACTAAAAATTTGAAAACTAAACAAAAAAATGTTGTCGAATACAACGCCTACGCGTTCGGGGGCACGCTGTGACTTCTCCTTTGTCAAATTTGCTGCGTTTTTTTTAAAAGCTGCTCTAGACCGCGATAAACTATATTTTGATTTTTTAAACAATTTACATATTATTAAAATATTTGTGCTTCGGATTTATTCAATCGAATCCAAAAGAGCTTATACTATGTCAATATATTGATGTATGTGAAGTTGGCCCGAAAAACACCTATTCTATTTTGGTGCGTTTCTTTGCTAATTTCAATACCATTCCGAAAAATATCGTAATTGTATGGAAAACGCCTATCTCATCCCGAAATAATTTTTTCATCTATGTATCTACGAAATTTGTATTAATTAATATGAGAAAGCTAAAATTATCCCGAAAAGTTACCAAATTAATAATGCGATATTATACAGATAATAATTGTAATATTTAAAATAATTTCCATAAATATTCAATATTAGAGCCTTATCTTTATCCATGTGTTACTATGGTTGTATTGAACTTTTCCATTTTTTATGAAAAGTCGGTTAAATTAAAAATGTAATTGCTGGAATCCAGGAAATATCCCCCCAGAGATTATTTGCTCAAAAGATAGGACCATCCATCTCAGATATAGCGCCAATAGCTCGAGTCTGAATGATGGATATAAAGGCCTGATCTAAAGCAAAGTTTCAGCATAGGTTTCAAGTCTAAAATGGGTTAAATTTACAATTTATTTGCGGAACTCCTAGGGAAAACCTCATTGGTATTTGCTCAAAAGATAGGGTGAAACCAGAGACGATTGAACACTTGGAACACAACATTCGGCGAGTTTTTTGTGAGATACAGCCACAATTGCTGCGAAGAGTGATCGAAAATTAGACCTCCATTTCGCAACATGGCCGAAATCATATTCAAGCATATAAGCAGCTAGTTTTACTGATATTCAAAATGTTTTTCTTTGTTTTATTTTAATTAAAAATTGTGAACCTCTAAAAAAAACTTCCTTTATAGTGGTGAAATTTGATATCCTAACGCCATTTATTGGTAGAGCGGTGATTCTTCTTTTGGTTTTGTTGTTTGTTGTTTTAGAGCTAGTTGTTTCTTGATGATTAACTGATTTTTAGAAAATTATTTTGAGGTTGACAGTAAAATTTGTGCTGGTTCTGGTGAGTGTTGAGCTTTCATTTTTTAACTTGGTATTTTATCCCGGTTCAACGCCTAATTGGGTTTCTCTTTCTAATTCTTCCTTATCCACTTGTAATGAATTAATGTCATAATTATTTGCAGGGTTAGGTGTAGTCCCAAGTAGTTGCCGTGTTCCAACAGATTTTATGAGTTCCCCATTTTCATTTCTCTCTCTTTAAATATGGGAATTCTTCTATTGATTTAGTTGTGAATTTCTTTATTTCTCTTACTTGTTCACGGAGTTCTATGTTTTCGATAATTTGGAGCTTCATCCAAATAGGTTAAACAATCATTGGGCCAGCCTCTGAAGAGTGTGTTTTTTGCAGCATATCTGCTGCTGTACCACCTCGGATATATGAAACCTATGCTGAGATTTTGCTTTAGATCAGGCCTTTATATCCACCGTTCAGACTCGAGCTATTGGCGTTATATCTGAGATGGATGGTCCTAACTTTTAAGCAAATAATCTCGAGGGGGATATCTCATGGATTCCAGCAATTAAATTTATAATTTAACCGACTTTTCATATAAAATGGAAAAGTTCAATACAACCACAGTAACACATGGATAAAGATATTGAATATTTATGGAAATTATTTTAAATATTACAATTATTCTCTGTATAATATCGAATTATTAATTTGGTAATTTTTCGGGATAATTTTAGCTTTCTCATATTAATTAATACAAATTTCGTAGATACGTAGATGATAAAATTATTTCGGGATGAGATATGCGTTTTCCATACAATTACGATATTTTTCGGGATGGTATTGAAATTAGCAAAGAAACGCACCAAAATAGAAAAGGTGTTTTTCGGGCTGGTTTTTCGGGCCAACTTCACATACATAATATCTTGCATTATATTATCGGATAAAGTTTATTTATGCTTGTTCTCAACAACTCTGAACAACTCTTGATATTATGTAGAGTACAACAGCGTTCATCATAAAACTTAATAATTGCTGAACTGACGAAACAGGGAAATTTTTTTAGTACACAATTTTTTGATTTTTCCTTACTTCATTTACAACCGGAAATGTGAAAGAATGAAAATGAAATGACTGAATTGTGTTTTTAATAAGACAAAATGGATATCCTAATGTTTGCTGGTGAAATTAATTAATTTATTTAAATATTGGATATTACTGTCTTTAATTATAAACCAAAAATTAAATTTCAAAATGATTGACTTGAAGTTAGTTAAAGTTGTTGTTCTAATTTTGTTGTCTAAATTTCCCTGTATTTTCCCTATATTTTATCGCGGTCTCGAACACCATATTTCAAAAAATCAGCTAATATAAGCGTTTAAAAAAGGTCTTCCACCGAAGTAGCCTGTGTTAAAGAAACGCTTTATCTCTTACGTCACTGATTAGAATTTTATAATATTCAAATTACAAATTTTGCTAAAAATTTTAGAACTCAATGAGCTTTTTATTAATAAACTTTATTTAATGAACTCAAAACAATTAAATCAAATACAAATTTTACGTTCACACTTTTATTAATTTTAGAATATCTTGAGAGAGAGTCTGTATATTTGAACAGCATGCTTCATGATGGTGCGAACTTCAAATTGCAAAGCGACTGTTTTTAGAGTGAGAATAGTTATTAGTGTGATAGTGATATTTTCGATTTTGTTGCTCTTCCGCAGGAGCAACAAGTTTAGAGCTACTAATTGTTTCGTGTTTCCTGTTACTTAAGCCTAAATTTGTTAAACCAACCTAAGCGTGGGGTCAACAAAAGGGTTTTGCTGTAACTAATCATTCTGATCTACGACAACTTACATATTAAATTAAATTATCCAGAGCCAACAACAAAACCTTACAACTTTAATTGACAAATTACATACCTGTTTGCTTGAAGTAAACGACATACACAAATTTGTACGACAGTAATAAAATATTTATCCACCAAATGTATATAGGTTTATATCGTATACATAATCCTGAAATTTATATAAATGTATGTATCTTTAATTTCCTTCTCTTTATAAAGTTAAACATCCCATGTTATCGGAAACTGTATACGTCACACATGAAATTTAAATTTTTCTTTTCTGCTTCTGCTTTTTGTTGTAGGTAGGTATGCTTGAAAAAAGTAAAATCGAGCTTTTGCAAATATGTGGAACACATACACACAAGACATTGATAAATTACATACGAGATACAATTCAAACAAATTTTCCTCTTCTCATTCCATGATGTCAGAATACTATTTACACAAAACTAATCAATTTTCCAGGTTTATACGAACGAGATAATATTATGGAAAATGATTATGCTAAACGTGAATATTATATTAAATATTACTCGACTGCGGGTATGCAATACACCAAACAACACAAACGAAACAAAAAACAAGAAATCTTATCGCAGTAAATTAATCATATCGCACACGCTGAGAGAACACAAATAAATTATAAATCATCTCAAGTTATTTTTGGGTTGGATGGTTCAGGTGTTCCTTAATTATGATATTGCGTAATTTTAATTAACTTAAATCGCGCAGATAATTGTTTTTGTATTTTAGATATAGATGTACAACCCAAGAAAATCAATTGTTTGTGTATTTGTATTTTTTTGTTTGTTGTGGGAGGTTATTTTGGGGAAAATACCACAGCCAACCTTAAAATAATAACCCAGCTTAATTATTTCACAGTACCGAAATGCCGATGTAAATATTTTACTTCGTTCAAATTTCACTTTTATTTGTATTCTACCAAAGCTTTGAATTTTTTTTTTGTGATTATTTATTTTAAATTAATTTGATTGAATAATTTTAATTTTTAATTTATATAAATAAAAAATTTATACGAAATGCATTTTTTTATATTATCATTTTATAAATAACAGAAACTATTTAATATGCATAATTCAATTATGAAATATGAAAATTACTAATTAAAATTATTGTAATTATTAATCGGAAACAAATAATGTTAATAAATTTAAATATGTTAAAAAAAATGTTTCCAAGTGGGTTGGATTTTTTGCATGCATACATTTATTGAGTTTTTATTTTAATTTAACAAAATATGCTAATTCCGTTAATTAAATTTACACAATTTTTTGGCTGATTAACTTAATTGCTCGAAATCGATAATCGTTAAAATTTTAATGATGTCTATTTGAATATGTTAATTATATATAAAAATAGAATTTATATCCCGCTTTAAGAATAAAGTTGATAGCTGATTTACCATAATCTTCACTAATACTAATCTAAACTCTTTGGAGTTAATATTTTTAAAATGTCCAATGAAACATTTTCAATTTATCATAAAATTATTGAACACAACCTTTTAGTTCACCTAAGTTCACCAACTCAAAAAAAATTTTTTTTTTAAACTAAACTTTCGTTTGGCCAACAAAAAAACTCAACTGATTCACATCAAATTCGAAACCGGACTCTATCACACAAGTCGCATCCGACTCATCAAAAATCCAAAACTAGACCCTCGAAAAATTCCCGCACCACAAAAAAATCTAGAAGAAAATATTTTCGTGGTGGTGCTTTTTGTTTTGTTTTTTCGTGCGCGTCACTCGCCCACTCCCCTTTCACCGCACATCAATCGCACCAGACAAAACGAAAAACGTTGATACGTTGGATGTGGATACGACATAAAACAGAATATTAAGGGTAGTTTCCAAAAATTTTAGTATCAATACCATAAAACTACTAAAAACTACTTTAATCATAAAATTGCAACGACATTTAGAAATTAAAAACACCAAAAAAATTGTGAATTGATCAATGTTATGATCCCACAAGGAGCCGTAACAAATGGTGATGGTGTATCAACGAGTGATGATGTTGCGTTGATAGTACGCTTAGTGGATGGATCAATCAATTTGAAATTTTTCAGATTCACTAACAAACCTAATTTCGTTAAGAAATCCGCATCGATGATGGGTGGTACCATTTGCTGCTGACAGAACTAAATCAGGATTGCAATTTGTTCCGTATCGATAGTATTTGTGGTACGGGATTACGCTTAGATCAGCACCAGTATCAATCAGAAATGTGACGTTATTTTCCGAATCCCGTATAAATAAGTGTGTGGCGCTTGTTTTAAGTCTGCCACTGCGAGCTTAAGACTTACTGTTTGGGGAACGTGTATATTGCGGATCCCGTTTGTTGTTTAACGAAAGTGCATGGTTGGTTGCATTTTGATGCTGCATGGCCAAATTTTTCGTGGTACCAACTTTTGCGAACGCAACTTCCCTGTGCTGATGAAGATTGCAATTTTGAGGATGAGGTGTTCGTCTCCAGGGCGATTTTATTGCATCCAGATTGCATTTAAAATTTTGTATATAAATTAGAGAAAATTTTTTAATTTTTTTCGTCATCCACAAGAACCTCCATTTTAATCTCTTCATCATCTATTTGTGAAGCTGTGGCATCTTTTATCAACCATATTACTTGCACCTCCGCTTTAAGTTCAGATACATGCACATCATCCAATTCTAGTTTCGCAATAGTTGTGGCGTTAATTACATTGTTCTCGTAAAGAACGTCGTAGACTTAAAGTTTCTTCGACTGATAATTTCACTATTCACTGGGCGTACTCGTTTCTCTAAAATATAAATTTTGAAAAAATTATTTTATCAATGCCAAGTTAATTAATGCAGGATAATAACTTAAGCACTAGAAGGCTACAAAATTACGAACTCGGTCGTGCATTATAACGAGGGGACGGTTTTTATGTTTTTGCACGTCTAACTCCCTCTTACTTAAAACGTTTAATTTCTTACCCCGATTTTACATTTGATACCCAAAAATAAAATAGGCAAACTAAAATGTTTCTTAGTTTCAACATCGAACATAAAGTAGGGAAATCTACAACGACCTGATGAAGAATCGGCAATCCGGTGAGGGAAACATCCTTCAAAGATTTCAATTAATCTTCATTATGATTGTTGACTAATAGCCCGGAACATCCACGATCATTTTGTTTGGTAATGCATGTGGTGCACGAATATTTTTTAACATCATAACAGGTTTGTAAATGTACCCCAAGATTTGATTGATCAGCGAAGGCGCGACGATAATATTGACAACTGAATAGTTTCTCGCCTAAACGATTTTTTCACTTGGTTGCCTACAGTGGGTGGGCAATTGAATTGCTGTTGTTTTGATAGGCCCGAATAAGTGGAATATTATTTACGACAATCCAGACACTGATACCGCGGATCACTATTATTATTTTAACTATTCACTATCTTATCAATATAGATGAATTCGGTGAAGAATTTGGTTGATGTTGACAACGACATTGGTAATAACGAACGACATATAATTATATATGTCGATATGCCGATATAATTGAATTGTGTAATGTATGACTTGATGTTCGTGAAAAGCTGAAAGTGATAAATTTGCATCATAAACTATGGCGGGTGATAAAGATGGTTTAGTTGATACGGCAAGTAACAATTTTGTGTATTTTATAATATAAATCTGGTTTGATTACACTGCTATGCCTGCTGTCTCGTTGGTCATTCCACCTCTGAGGCTGATGGTGATGATGATACTGTGTTGGTGGCGACAATGAATAGAAATGATAATTGTGCGGATCGTGTTGGTGATACATGATGATAAATTGTGCCATAATTTTCATAACCAACCGGAATATGATGATAATTTGGATAGGGTAAATAATTGTGGAAGGTTGGAGACTCGCTAATCGGCGTATACTAGATGCACTGGCCAAACTCACGCTGCACGTCTTGTACACATTTTATACGTCTTTACATATTTAACACAATTTAGATGCATCATTTTATAAATATTATGAACTAAAACTTACCAATAGCCTTTAATTAAATTTTAAATTATATTTTTCTGGTTGTTTGTTTATAATTTGTTTCAACAATATGACAGTTTAAACACAAAAAAAAAAATTGAAACAATAAATGGAATGGTCAAAAAATGGAACCAACGACATAAAATGACGTCATATAACAAAATTTGTAAAGCAGTGTGGCCTGTAGTATTGTAGATGCACTGATAATATACAATTTTATATTAGTGTGTGTAATTTTTCTGTGATAATATTTGTTTGTTGCTTGCGAAAGTAAGCATCAAAAATTATGAATCAGTACCAATCGGTTCAATTTTTATTGGGCTTAGGTCAATTCGTTCGTTACCGGACAAGTGGTGCAGTGGTTAAAGCTTCGGCACTTGGACAGGGAGGTACTGAGTTCGAATCCCATCAGAGGCTAGATGCAAATCGAATTTTCATCATCGATTACGATCGGTGATGCTAATAAATACAACTAAGACCCTCTGATGGAGTGCAGAATTCCGTGTCACGCGCCGACCCACCTTCCATGTCAATGTACAGGTTGACATGGAGCTTGCAATGTGCAGGTGGTATACTTTAGTTGTGTGAGTAGGTGAAGTAGGTGTGTTAATGATGTGGAGTGAACGTGTGGTATCACAATGGGCCTAAAAATTGGCCTAAGTGTGCAGTAAGCAACCACTGAAACCTAATAAAAATAAGAAACCTAGGTTCGTTCGATTCGTTGGCCCACGTTTTTTGACATTTCCCTTGCTTTTGAGCAGGCGAATTAGTAGAAATAGTTGTTGAGTAAAGAAAACTTATTTTTGTAACTAAATACATGTAACTTGACGTCGAATAAATATTTTTCGCAAAAACTCAGAATTTGCAATGTAATCGATCAAATTTGATAGCTAAATTATATGTTGTAGCAAATATTGAACACCTGCTTTATCTTACACTAAATATTTGATTAGTTGTAACTGTAAAGTAGAGAGCTGTATGAAAATCGTGTAAAATTCAGAATCTTACCAAATATTAACGCGAGTGCACCTAAATACGGAGAGTGAAAATTTTATCGCAAGATGAAAATCAAAAGGTTTAAATTACCTCATAACATAGTGGAGGAGGGCACCAACGTTGAAGGCAACGAGTATTTCTTAAAAAATTTAAGAAATGTTCTGAAACTTCTTGGCGTTAATCTTGTTGATCCGGGTTTCCACTTTTCTGCGCCATTGTTTTTAGCGATTTTCATGTCGCACATATTGATGTTGTCCTTTTTCTACATGTTATTTACGGATGTGCCGTTGCGTGCTAAGTTAGAGGCATTCTGTGTTGCTGGCGCTCTCTTTCAAGTGAGTATACTATTTTTAGATCATACGGGACTCGTATTAGATGTTTTATATTTTTCGTTTTGTACGCAGGGAGTTCATAAATTGTATGTCGCCGCTTTCTGTTCGGATGAATTTCAAAGTTTGATACAAAAACATCGTACACTACATTCGGAATATGAAAACCATCCCGATGTGGCACCGACTCTCAAAAAGATATGTGTGTACAGTATTCTTCTAGTCGAGATTTTGGCAGTTGCGTTTTTCGGTGCAATAATGTGTTTTTTACTTATGTCGGTATTTTTATGGAAACAATATGGAATATTTTCAACCATATTTCCCATTCACTTTCCATTTATTGATTGGCATACAACGCTTGGTTACACAATGAATACCATTGATCATGCGTACTGTGTGATTATTGGAATTACCGGTGTATTCGCTGGCGATGCTGGTTTTTTGCATATCATATTACATTCAATAGGATTTCTGGAAATTTTTAGGTATCGCGTAGATGTGTTAGATAAAATGTTGTTGGAACCGGGACCACAAGACAAAGAGAAAATTCAAGAACAATTTAATGTTTGTATTCGGGCACATCAAGAATATTTGGCGTATATTGATTCGGTGGATCAACTTTATGCTCAATTATGTATGTTGCAGCTGGTAACTAGCGAAATAATGCTCACGACTGGATTGTTATTGACGTTGTGGGTTCAATGGATTATTGGGCCGTTCCTCGCATTTGTGGGCCTATGCCAGATTCTCGAATATTGTATATTAGGAACGGTTATAACTGTTCAAGTAAATTAGTATATACGAAATTATTTAAATAATACATTTACTCGTAATTTATGTTTTATTCCAGAATGATAAAGCTTCGGATATAATTTACGGTTTCAGTTGGTAACTGTTACCAATAGATCTTCAGAAAAACGTTGTATTTATGATATTAAGAGGCCATCACTCACCAGAAGTGAGTGTGGGCCACTTTGCTAAATTAAATGTTGAAACTTGTATGAGTGTAAGTATAGACCTACTAGTGAGACGGTAATGAAAATTGTATTATTTATGGCACTAAATTTCAGCTCTTAAAGACAACGTACTCTTTTATAATGATGATGCTCGAATTTCTTTCATAAATTAACACCGCGTTTAAATGTTAAATAGAACAAATTAGTTACCCACCGTATGTATTGCACGAATGTTATAACAAGATTTAAACAAGTTGAATAACATTATTACAGCATATTTATGTAAACCACGTTTTTTGACACAATTTGTTGATTGAATTAATAAAGTGATCAGCACATATGATATTACAATTAATCCGTTTGCCTGTTTTTATTTAAAAAATAACTTTCAAGATCAATTTTCTCGAGTTATAAGAGAATTGTTTTCAGTTCAGGGAGTAGTAAGCAGATATTTGAATGTTGACAATTGTCACTTCATTAAACTGTATTACGATATACGATTTGATAAATGAGTGGTATAGTTTTTGACTCAAGTATTTCGAAATTAGAACATTGAACACGATAACTATCACACCAAGGTCATCAGGATCATAGCGCTGTTTACCATAATTAATGAATAAAAATGTCTAAACTGGTAGAAAGTAGCGTGCAAGTCTCTTGACGAAATTATCAGAAGGCGTTTGAAACTATGCACTTGTTTCGAAAGAAAATGAACGCCTGTCTAAACTAGTTGGATGGATAATAAATGGCGAGACCTCATCCACAAATTGTAAAGCCCGATTTCAGTGACAGTGCCCTATTAATGGTTAGGTTAAATTCATCAACAAGTTTACTATTCTAATTATTAGTGATTTACGAACAATTTTATAATTGAACTCAAATTTTAAGAAAAATTTTAATATTTGGTACAAAGAAACGAATTAATGGGCACAACACTCAGTTATTATTGATAGTGATTTACAAATATTTTTATATTTTCAAATTTACACTCAAAAGTTAAAATTAGTTATTTGGTGGGTAAAATTCATCAAGACGTCCACTATTAATACATTGAGTCCACATGAAAACGGTTGGATTCTGCCGTTACCCCTTCCATTTTTATGAAAACTTTTATGAATACTTGCTGAAAATATTCTCTATATTCCAGAAACAGATTTTTAAATAAAGATTCAAATGAGATCTTCATTAAATGAAGATTCAAATGAAAGGGATCGGTAATTTTACAAATATTTATTATTAATAATTTTTATTAATTGCGGTTGTGTCAAAAATGTTTTTTTTAAGTTCGACCATTCATCAGACAAATAAAAAAATAAAATATTTTTTTGTTCAATCTATGCCTATTTTAAAGCGAAAAACAAGCATTGAATCTTAAAAATGGTCCTATCATAAATGAAAATACAAGCTCTACAAAACAAGGGTTGACCGGTGACTAACAAATATTAGTTTTATTAAAATACATTTTATGACTTTGGTACTTTTTAATGATTCTTTTATTGGATTGTCACCACTAAATTTCGACTAATATTAATT
The DNA here is from genome assembly GCA_963691935.1 of Nephrotoma guestfalica. Taxonomy (NCBI): domain Eukaryota; kingdom Metazoa; phylum Arthropoda; class Insecta; order Diptera; family Tipulidae; genus Nephrotoma; species Nephrotoma guestfalica. The sequence continues at coordinate 211,344,473 of OY829915.1, forward strand.
TTATTACTGAACGTTTTACTGAAATTAGATGATTGATTAATGTTCGTTGCACTAGGGGAAACCTACCCCTGAGATATCTCAAAGTCGGGCTCTTAAATTCATGTAGTCTGTTCAATATCTTTCATATGATAAGTACCAAAAGGCAACATTCCCAATAGATCTGTAGAGCAGTGCTTTTATCCACCTAGACGCTAGTTTGGCTGCAAAAATGTTTGCTTGCGTCACTTTGCGCAAAATTTCTAACATAAATTACATACGGTAACAGCGCGCGAACATGTGCGCAGATTATAGTATTTAGCGCTATTTGCGTGAGCTACTTTGAAATGTTCAGTAGCGTTTTGTCGACTATTGCTTAATTTGTTGGCCGTGTTCGTGGCAGAGAAGTACCCTTCTTCAGACTGACCCAACAGTTGATAAAGTTCATACTCTTCTCCGTTACAAATTTGGTGTTGACCGAACAACACAAATTGTAGTGAATATCCGATTCCGCTATGATTTGCAGGATTAATCGCCGATTCAAATTCTAATAGGCGTTGGTCCCTTAATTGGATCTTGTTTGAGGAATGATTGAATAACCGTTATTATGGTCCGATTCATGCGCTCAGATGAATTACTCTGTGACTAGTATTTCGGTGTGTTTAATACCATACTTTTCTAATAATTATTTGAACACGAGGGAACCAAACTGTGGCCCACCATTCGTAAAAATGCCTTGAGGCACAGAAAATCGAAGCACAAGTCTTTCCAGAAAATCGATCGTGCCTCTAGTCGTATGGTCTGTCTCATTTCGTGTAACCATACAAACCGTGACAACTTATCAAGTGCTATGAGAATCAAAGAATTTCCCAACTTAGATCGTGGATATGGTCCAAGGTAATCTAGATAAAGAAATTGGAATGACCTAAATACTTTCTGAGATTCTTCTCCAATCGGCGGGCGTGTGATATAATTTATTGGTTTGCAGGTCTTGCAAATAAAACAGTTTTTAATGTATTCTTTTACCTGTTTCACCATTCCTGCCAAATAAAACTATCGTTGTAACCGTTCCAATGTTTTTGACACTCCAAAATGAGCAAAGGTGGGCGATTCGTGAGCTCTTACGAGCAAATCATATATTGATGTAGGAATGAAAATGTCGGAATATCATCAGATAATACATTGCTAGACTTCAGTTCAGTTATAACATGCTCTAGCGCCACTATGGTGTATTATATTAAGTTGGCACGGTTACAATTTCAGTGTTCAACCGGAAAGTCGTCCACGCAAATTGTGTTGCGGCATGAGCCATTACAACCAAGCATGATCCATGATGACGGTGAAGGTGTATCTTATCGATTGATCCAACATCAAGAGGTATCTGCCAGAAGGCATCGTATAGGTCGATACTAGAAATATATAGCATTTGGTCGAGACGGCCGCTACCCCTCAATGATGGGTAAGCGATATGCATCCTGCTTCGTAACCTTGTTTAGCATCTAGATCAGATTGTTTTGCCGGAGAAACGGGGTAATAACGCTGGGGTGTTATCGATTAATTTTATTTCATGTTTAGTAGGTTTACCCAATCCCAACTTTTCGGAAGAAGGCAATGAATTAATCATTTCTTCGAGATTATGTTGTTGAACAACATAACAACACAACATAAATGATACGGAACTCTGAATAGATGGAGTGACCGCAAACAAAGGAGTAATTGAATATAAAAATCAATCCCCAAATATACTTTTTTAAATCGAGGCAAAAATGAAATTTAAAAGGTTTAAATTTGCCATTGACAGTGAATACCACTGAATGACAACAGAACCCAATACGCACGTTTCCTTTGTCTACTAGTAGTTTTTAAAATAGATGGTAAATTTATTATTTTATTCAGCCTTTCGCTAATACGCTAAAACTTATTAGACTGTCTAGCAGACTACAGTAATCGAGATCACTAATTTTGATATTTGCTCTAAATTTGGCTCCAAATAGAGAGTGTAGCTTGCTATTAAGAATGGAACACAATTTCACCCAAATGACTTGCACAGTGTGCTTTATTCTGGCAACCCAATTTCTCAAAATATTTTTGATTGCATAGGCTCCTACCTCATCAATGGCACCTTCGGTTTGACTTTTCAAGTCTTTGATAGTCTCTGAATGGTTAGCGTAAAACTTATCCTTTACGGTTCCCCACAAAACAAAGTCCAACGGAGTCAAATCGGAGCTACGTGGTGGCCAATTGGCATTTCCTTTACCGCTGATTATTCGATCCCCAAAGACAGAGTGCAAAAGACCGATCATGCGTTTGTAGTGTGCTAAATGTCGTGTGTGTGCTGCTCTAGAATTCTGGGTAACAAAAATTTGTTTATCATGGCTCGATAACGCTCCCTATTACTGTAAGGGCGGCTCCTTGCTCATTTTCGATAAAAATAAACCAATGATGCCGTTGGTCTAAAACCCACACCAAACAGTCACTCGTTGTGAATGCATCGGCTTCTCCATGGTTACGTGAGCATTTTCTGAGCCCCAAATGCGACAATTTTGCTTGTTGACGTAGCATCCGAGGTGGAAATGAGCTTCGTCGGGAAAGATGATTTTTCGGTAAAAATGATCATTTTCTTTCAAGCGTACCACAGTCCAATTAATGAACCGAAAACGTTGCGGATGGCCGTTTTGATGCAGCTCCTGCACTAACTGAACTTTGTACGCTTTCATACCGAGGTATTTATTCAAAATTCTCAGTTGATGTTCATTGATGCTCAGACACATTCTGAGCAATAGCTGCAATGTTCTCGACTGTACGCGCTGTAACTGCACGTGCACGTGTTGGTTTATCCAATAACAATCCAGTTTCACGAGTTTGCTTCATAAATTGATCCCTAAATAACCTTGTAGGTATTTCATTTCTACTGAATTGTCCACGTAAATTTCTTATATTTTGGAAAGTTCCCAATTTTGTTCAACCGTGAAGCGATCTATTTCGTAAATGTCAAACATTAAACAAATTTTTTGTCATAACACGAATGCCGTAAGTGTTGGCACACTCGAAACAACCGGTAGTTGAAATTGCGAATGCTAGATGGGCCATCCATTACCTTCAGTATGTGAGTTGGGATTATGAAATGGAAATGAATCAAGGGAATACAAATGACTAGTAGTTGTAGTACTTATTGTTTGTGTTTGGTCGGCCACATATTTTCCGTTGAGTCTTCCATTGTGATGGCAGGTTTTGGAGCTGGTTGCGTTATGGGGGGACTTTTTCCAGCTGAAGAGTTCTCCATCTGCACATTTCTCTACAACACAGAAAGGTATTTTCATAAGCATCTGGTAAACTACATTTCTTACAGAATTGTAGACACTGAGTGAATGTATATCCAATTTCGACACAGTTAAAACAAAAGAGTTCTGTGGTTGCTAAATGGTTTTGATTGATAGTTTCGGGTAGAGACATAACTTCGATTAATATTCTGCCTCTGAAATATGTTTGGTACGTTAGGGTCACTTAGTCGTTCTTCCATGGTTCGAATAGCTTGTGGCGACGGGCCGTAATACTGCCTTAATGCGGATGGTAAATCTACCATCGTAAAATGAGCGTGATGACTTGTGAATATTTGACTTATATGATGGGGTTTGGGTTAATAGATTCTTCTGGGTCTGCATAGTAATTTCAATTTCATCTCAATCCATCCCTCCTCCGAATCAAGGCGACGATGTAACAGTTGATCAATAGTTTGGAAAGTCTCTCCTCTGGTAGCAATTTTAAGTCCAGGGCGTATGTTCTTTTAACTATTCGCATAAACTCAGCATCTGTATACGGTATATGAAGAGAGCTGGATATAAGGTACATGTCTCGAAAGTAGTTCTTAAAATATTCATTGTGTTTGTAGTTTTTTTGTCGTTTGTCAAACTCAGATTACAAAATGTCGTAATATTTCCTCGTGCAAATGACTCCAGGTTATCTCTTTATTGAAATTTCTCCGTTTGAAGGCCCAATACCATTCTAACGCATCCTTCGTCAGTAGAGACGCAAACTCACTATAGTTAGTCGGGTTTGAGACACATTAAAAGTATTGGCTAAGTAGTCTAATTCCGTCAACCATAGAATTTTGTTCTTATAACTCAACATCTTATTTTACACGTCTATAGTCGGATAGAGCGGAAACAAGTTGGAATTTTAACGAGTTGATTTCCTCTGATATTTCTGCAATTTTACTTTGCGAATTAGCTGATACAGGATCATTTAATTGTTTTACGGTATAGTGATTGGAGAAACTGGTTGAAAAGTACTCTGATAATTAATTAGTTGTTAATGATAAAAAAATTTTACATTATATTTTTTTATTACAACTGATTTACAAATCATCTATAGTAGTTTTTATAATATGTTTTATATGGCCGATCCAGATTGGATCTAGTAGATCAAATGGTTCCTTCAGTCGCAACCGTCTTGCTCAGTTTGTGTCATCCATCATATGACGGTTCTCAACATTTTGGTGTAGACTAATACGTTACATGTGTTTTCTCACATGTTTGCAGAACTCTATGGAGGTTGTCATTTCTTATGTACCACGGTGCAATTACTATCCCACGTAGGACTTTGATTTGGAATGATTGGATGATATTGAAATTGGTTTTCTTTGTACAGCCCCAGAGCTGAATACCGTAAGTCCACGCAGGTTTTATGATTTGCCGGTATAGTAGCAATTTATTATGTAGAATTAACTCAGAATTTCTTCCTAAAAGTCAATCCATCTATCTTGGTTTAATGTTGACCTCTTATTATTTTCTTTTTGGCATGCTCTTTTCATTTTAATTTCGTGTCTAGAGTCATGCTTAGATATTTTACGTGTTTGCATAGGGGATTTACTGATTGTTGAATTCTACTGGTATCCAGTTGACCTCCTGCTTATATCTTTATTGAATATTCTTCTTGAATACTCAGATTCGCCATCTAGTTTAACACGAAAGTGTCGGTTTGATATGTAAGATTTTACTATTTCATAAAACTGCTTCGGTAAGTCTCTTTGTAATTTATATTCCAAGCCTTTATGTCATACTCTGCCATTGTGAAATGATCGGCTTTCTCATCACTTGATTCGAAATTGAAATCCTCTACCTAAATCGGGGTATTGTGAACTGATTCCTTAATCGTATCTGGACCTACGGTTCGTTGAGCGGTGTTAGCTTCACGTACGATTCTTAACAAATTAACACAGGCATCAATTGTGAATACGCGGAGAAAATTATGCGACTTCGCAATCGGTTCAATTTTTATGGGGCTTATGTCAATTCGTTGGCCCACGTTTTGACATATCCCTTGCTTTTGAGCAGGCGGGTTAGTAAAACTATTTTTGTTGAGTAAAGAAAACTTATTTTTGTAACTAACTGCATGTAACTTGACGCCGAATAAATATTTTTCGCAAAAACTCAGAATTTGCAATGTAATCGATCAAATGTGACAGCTAAATTATATGTTGTAGCAAATATTGAACACCTGCTTTATCTTACACTAAATATTTGATTAGTTGTAACTGTAAAGTAGAGAGCTGTATGAAAATCGTGTAAAATTCAGAATCTGACCAAATATTAACGCGAGTGCATCTAAATACGGAGAGTGAAAATTTTATCGCAAGATGAAAATCAAAAGGTTTAAATTACCTCATAACATAGTGGAGGAGGGCACCAACGTCGAAGGCAACGAGTATTTCTTAAAAAATTTAAGAAATGTTCTGAAACTTCTTGGTGTTAATATTGTTGATCCGGGTTTCCACTTTTCTGCGCCATTGTTTTTAGCGATTTTCATGTCGCACATATTGATGTTGGCCTTTTTCTACATGTTATTTACGGATGTGCCGTTGCGTGCTAAGTTAGAGGCATTTTGTGTTGCCGGCGCTCTCTTTCAAGTGAGTATAATATTTTTAGATCATACGGGACTCGTATTAGATGTTTTATATTTTTCATTTTGTACACAGGGAGTTCATAAATTGTATGTCGCCGCTTTATGTTCGGATGAATTTCAAAGTTTGTTACAAAGACATCGTACACTACATTCGGAATATGAAAACCATCCCGATGTGGCACCGACTCTCAAAAAGATATGTGTGTACAGTATTCTTCTAGTCGAGATTTTGGCAGTTGCGTTTTTCAGTGCAATAATGTGTTTCTTACTTATGCCGGTATTTTTATGGAAACAATATGGAATATTTACAACCATATTTCCCATCCAATTTCCATTTATTGATTGGCATACAACGCTTGGTTACGCAATGAATACCATTGATCATGCGTACTGTGTGATTATTGGAATTACCGGTGTATTCGCTGGCGATGCTAGTTTTTTGCATATCATATTACATTCAAAAGGATTTCTGGAAATTTTTAGGTATCGTGTAGATGTGTTAGATAAAATGTTGTTGGAACCGGGACCACAAGACAAAGAGAAAATTCAAGAACAATTTAATGTTTGTATTCGGGCACATCAAGAATATATGGCGTTTATTGATTCGGTGGATCAGCTTTATGCTCAATTGTGTATGTCGCAGCTGGTAACTAGCGAAATAATGGTCACGACAGGTTTGCTATTGATCTTCAGAAAAACGTTGTATTTATGATATTAAGAGGCCATCACTCATCAGAATTGAGTGTGGGCCAGTATAGAGCTAGTAAGATTTAATTATTTTAAATATTTAGGAGTAACTTTTGACGTTCATATGTGTTGGCAGGATCATGTTAATTATATTTTTAACGAAATTGCCACTTGTAGGTCTTCTTAGGAAATTATCGTATTTTGTTCCTAGACGGGTGTTGTTAATGATTTATTTCTCGTTTATTCAGTCACGAATCTGCTACGGCCTTCTTATATATGGAACAGTCCCTGCGGCTAAATAAAATTCAAATAATGCAGAACAAAAGTTTAAAATCAGTTTATAGGTTGCCATTGTGTAACATGCTTTCATGTCCCAGTTGTAAACCCCTGTTATTCTTCCATAATAAAATTGTAGTAGTTTCTCCCACCAACCTCGAATATAAATCAATTACTCCGTTTGTTGTTTGGTATGAGGTAAATAAATTTTTATTAATCAGTTAAGGTTGAGGTGTGCTACGAAACCATTAAAATTAAAAATAAAATCTAAAGATCGTTTAGTGTATCGAGTTAAATACCCACCCGGTTTGAAAAATCGTGATTTTTTTTGTAAGTTGTGTATGTTATGTAGCTGAATGATTGTTAAACATAGGAACAGAACGTCTAGTGTCCCAAATATTGAAAATATAGACTCTAATAGTAAATTCCGTGATATTGAAAGTACCGTGTTAAGCTAAGTTAAAACGATCTGGCAGATAAATTTATCGTAAAGAAAAGCGTGGATGTGGTACGGTTCCGGAAAATGTGTTTCCTATAATGTTGTGATATACTATAATTGATGCCAGTTTAACTATATTATAATTAAGTGATAGTATTATATAACGTTAAAATTGAAAATTCGAGAACTTATTATAACTACGATGTTACGGTATCGATTGATGATTGAAGGTCATTTATAAATCTTATGTTAATCCTGGTGAATTTTCCCCCGCCTGCAACACGAACACTAATAAATCAAAGTTTATGATTTAAAACTGCTAAGTGCAATTAACAAGCTCTATTCGAATATACTAGCTGAAGCTTGTTCACAAATGATTCCTTTATGAATGATCTGGTGGAGCCTGAATCCAATAAATCTCGAATGACATGCCAATTGTTGTGGTTATCTTGCAATTCGACCAACACGGTAGGTAAAATGGCGTTTACATTTCCGACATGGCTGACCACAGCTGATGTATAGATTTCGCCGGTAGAGGCCTTATTGCCCTTGCTAGACGATGGTTCAGCATCATGTGAGGATGCCTTATTGATTGTAGCTGGTTGATGGTCGATTTTCGTTTCATGATGGAGATGAACGAGAGTGTGATGCCTGCAAACAGTTAAAACATCGCTGTTTTTCGGTGAGAAAGTTTCTTCGATTAGCCACCGACATTGGTTTAAAACGACCGCATTCAAATAGGCGATGACGCTCCACGTTACATAAAATGCAAGGCAATGGTGCGGTCTCAACATGGAAGACTTTTGAAGACTGGTGCGGTTTGTTGTCTGGTTTGCGTAGGTTTACGTAGTAAAAAATTTAAAAATCCTTGCAATGTCGGAAAGACAACATCAGCGGTATGATATATCCATGCTTTCCTTGTTTCATCATCAAGACGATCCACTGCCATATAAATGATCCACGGATCGCGAGCTTCAGCCTCCTTGCCTAAGGATTTTAAGCCTCGCACTACCTCGTCTATATTGTCGTGGAATAAAACAAGTTCGCAACTTCAACGCGATTGATTTAGAGATCTATGGCTGATCGATAAATGACGTAATGTGGACTTCAACGATAGGTTTTTTCTTATCGTATATTTTGCAAAGCCGTTGGACCGCCTCGATGTAATTAGCATCGTCCACTCGTAGATGGCTATAACCAGCCATCAATATGCGTTACCTTTCAATAAGCCTTTTAGATGTTTAAATTTTTGTGCAGGCGATAGAGACACATTTTCATGCTCAGTCGATGTAAATATATCGTAAAACGACTGCCAATCTTCCTTCACATCTCCGTCGAATGTAGGCATTGTTAAGGACGGCAACTTAAAGTCGGACGTTGGATTGGTAATTCCGCTGCTATCGAGTTGTTGATCAGGAGCTAGCTACTTGGTGAATTCCAGATTTCACCCGCATTAATGATTGTAGCTTTGGTATAATCGCATAATACTGATCGTCGATGATGTCCAGTTCGGATACGGCATTTGCATCTAGACCAAATATGGCGTCTTATAACTTATGCACGTTGTCACAACGTGTTCGTAAATCCTCATATGTTAGGTTTTTGCCGTATGATTCGATATAATTGGCAAGGCAGGTTAGTTGTCCCTTAATTATGCCTTTTTGGTGTGGTAAACTTTTCCATTCTGCCACAACTTCACAACACCGCACTATATAAAATTTTCAGCTAACACTTTTGATGGTTGACGAAAATGGCGGACTACAATTGAGCTTGGCTTTATCTTATATAAGGTCATAATGTTGATTTTGATATACCGGTTTGCATCGACATCCGGCTCGAAGGACCACAATGTACAGGTTACTTTTGATTGTTGATTGATTGAATTATTATGATTTTAATCTACACGTCGTCACCATCAAATTTGTTCTGCTTTTTTATTGGAATGACATATCAAAAAGTACAAGTGTACTAAAATATAAATTGGTATTACCCATGCATAGTCAAATTGGGCAAACGTCTTAACAATTATCATGTAACCTTCTTTACCTATAATGTACGTAGTTGGATACATGTAGTCATGTTTTAAATTCTAATTTGACAGAATACTATTTAATGTTGTGTTTTAGGTTTTACAGCTTATCGATATAGCGATGTACATGAATAGATAAGTATTAATTTTAATTATAGTTAACCAACTTTAATAATTTTGGTTGTTTATTTTTTTGGTAGCGGTGATTCTACTGGTATGCTCAAAACGAATCCAAACAGCGTCAATTGTGAATACGCGGAGAAAATTACGCGACTTTTTTGGTGTTAATCAAGTGTCGAGCAAGTCAACCATTCTAGAGAAAGTAAAGACTGTGCGACAATTAAGCCAACGTACACCAGAAAAGATTGATGCAATGAGGCAGAGTGTAGCAGAATGGCCAGAACGCAAATTTTATTCGAATTCCGAGACTCGAGACTCGACATTTTCGTATACGTATATAAGGTGTAAAATTATACAATTTTATATTAGTGTGGTTTCTGTGAATTTTGTTCGTTTTCTACTAAGGTAAGCATCAAAAATTATGAGTCGGTGCAAATCAGTTCAATTTTTATGGGGCTTATGTCAATTCGTTTTTGACATTTTCGTTGCTTTTGAGCAAGCGAATTAGTAGAAATAGTTGTTGAGTAAAGAAAACTTAGTTTTGTAACTACATGTAACTTGACGTCGAATAACTATTTTCCGCAAAAACACAGAATTTGAAATGTAATCGATCAAATTTGATAGCTAAATTACATGTTGTAGCAAACATTGAACACCTGCTTTATCTTACACTGAATATTTGATTAATTGTAACTGTAAAGTAGAGAGCTGTATGAAAATCGTGTAAAATTCAGAATCTTACCAAACATTCACGCGAGTGCACCTAAATACGGAGAGTGAAAAGTTTATCGCAAGATGAAAATAAGAAAGTTTAAATTACCTCATAACATAGTGGAGGAGGGCACCAACGTTGAAGGCAACGAGTATTTCTTATTGAATATAAGAAATATTCTGAAATTTCTTGGTGTTAATCTTGTTGATCCGGGTTTCCACTTTTCTGCGCCATTGTTTTTAGCGATTTTCATGTCACACATATTGATGTTATCCTTTTTCTACATGTTATTTACGGATGTGCCGTTGCGTACTAAGCTAGAGGCATTTTGTGTCGCCGGCGCTCTCTTTCAAGTGAGTATAATATTTTTAGATCATATGGGACTCGTGTTAGATGTTTTATATGTTTCGTTTTATACACAGGGAATTCATAAATTGTATGTCGCCGCTTTCTGTTCGGATGAATTTCAAAATTTGGTACATATAATACGCTCACTACATTCAAAATATGAAAACCATCCCGATGTGGCACCGACTCTCAAAAAGATATGTGTGTACAGTATTCTTCTAGTCGAGATTTTGGCAGTTGCGTTTTTCGGTGCAATAATGTGTTTCTTACTTATGCCGGTATTTTTATGGAAACAATATGGAATATTTACAACCATATTTCCCATCCAATTTCCATTTATTGATTGGCATACAACGCTTGGTTACGCAATTAATACCGTTAATCATGCGTACTGTGTGATTATTGGAATTACCGGGGTATTCGCTGGTGATGCTGGATTTTTGCACGTTATATTACATTCAATAGGATTTCTGGAAATTTTAAGGTATCGCGTAGATGTGTTAGATAAAATGTTGTTGCAACCGGGACCACAAGACAAAGAGAAAATTCAAGAACAATTTAATGTTTGTATTCGGGCACATCAAGAATATTTGGCGTATATTGATTCGGTGGATCAACTTTATGCTCAATTGTGTATGTCGCAGCTGGTAACTAGCGAAATAATGCTCACGACTGGATTGTTATTGACGTTGTGGGTTCAATGGATTATTGGGCCGTTCCTCGCATTTGTGGGCCTATGCCAGATTCTCGAATATTGTATATTAGGAACGGTTATAACTGTTCAAGTAAATTAGTATATACGAAATTATTTAAATGTATTACTCGTAATTTATGTTTTATTCCAGAATGATAAAGCTTCGGATATCATTTACGGTTTCAGTTGGTATCTGTTACCAGTAGATCTTCAGAAAAACGTTGTATTTATGATATTAAGAGGCCAGCACGCATCAGAAGTGAGTGTGGGCCACGTTGCTAAATTAAATGTTGAAACTTGTATGAGTGTAAGTATAGAGCTAGTGAGACGGCAATGAAAATTGTATTATTTACTTCACTAAATTTCAGCTCTTAAAGACAACATACTCCTTTATAATGATGATGCTCGAATTTCTTTCATAAATTAACACCGCGTTTAAATGTTAAATAGAACAAATTAGTTACCCACCGTATGTATTGCACGAATGTTATAACAAGATTTAAACAAGTTGAATAACATTATTACAGCATATTTATGTAAACCACGTTTTTTGACACAATTTGTTGATTGAATTAATAAAGTGATAAGCACATATGATATTACAATTAATCCGTTTGCCTGTTTTTATTTAAAAAATAACTTTCAAGATCAATTTTCTCGAGTTATAAGCTTTCTAAGAATTGTTTTCAGTTCAGGGAGTTGTAAGCAGATATTTGAATGTTGACAATGTCACTTCATTAAACTGTATCTTCAAGATCATGTAAAACTGGAAGTTTACCCAACTACCGCGGAATACGAACCCTTCCCTACCTGTATCCGTTTGAAGTGACGAGACAGTGTCGGGAGCCGTAAGAAACATTCCATTAATAGTATCAGACAATTATCACTGCAATTTAATGTCTACTGTACGCTGAATATAGCTTCATCCTTATCACCACAGACGTCTTCGGGGCCTTTTGTCTGCTGATTTGAATAAACGAAGAGAATTTTACAAATTATTATTACAACAATAAAGGAGCGAAGTCGAAAATGTGTGGGCTAATCTTTCTAGTCTATCTAACCAATAGGCTTTGAATTTTGTATCGAGTCGTACTTGTTTTTTCTCTGCACTTTAAATTAAATTATATTTTTTTATTCTTATACTAAAAGTTCTAATCAAATTGGAGACCATTGGGCATTACGAGAAATCCACCATTACAAATTCCGGCGAATAGAATAGTTCTGAAAAGTTTAATTCTAAGGAAACTAAAGCTGGTAAGGACTGGGACTGCTACAATAAAGACCTCAAAAAATACATATACGAATTAAGAAATGCTCAAACCTGGAGTCAGCTGAAACTTCTAGGCTGCGTTATTTACTATCTCTAAGTTCCACCACTTCGAGTTTTCACCAAAGACCGGATGTTTCTTGGACTGTAATCAGTGCAAATCCTTGGAGCTACTACTGCAAAGTCACTTTCCTGGTAGCTCTGAATATGTGTCACAGAGACCTCGGGACAACAGAATCGTAGGTATTGAAGCCATGTTATAGGGGGGTAAATATGGGCTGTAAATATATTGAAGCCTTGTAACTCGGCAGGACTTGATGGTATTATACATGCGAATGTGCAACAAACAACTGACTTACCCTGCGGTAACGGTTACCCTGCCTGGAACTTATCCTCAATACCTTTATGCCTATAGATCTCATTGCAGTCCCAAAGACCTTAGACCTGTGAGCCTTTGTCCAAAGGTTTTTGGAAAGGCAGATAGAAGTTCAAATTAGAAGTTTGATTGAGCCAAATAGGCTATCGAAATCTCAACATGCATATTGGTTATTGCTCTTATCGAGAAATTCCTTCAACAAAAGGAATACTCCAAGATAACTTTTCTGGATATATAGGGGCCTTTCAACGACAAACCAGGGGTGATCACGCAGGCCTCTCCTCGGTAGAATTAAATGCTTAAAAGCACGGTCGTGACTGCCAGCCTGGGTGGATGCTCCAAAAGCAGATTTGTGAGTACAGGCACACCATGGTGGCATATTATCCCAAGTGTTTTAGAACTTGGTCTTACATGACTTGTTAATTAGGGTGGAAGGGTGTGGCTGAGTGTTGGTTATGCTGATAATGTTGTGATTAATGTCTTCGGTAAATATCCTTGCAGCCTTAAGAAAATGCATGTAAAGTGAGCCTTGCCATTCTCTCCAATTAGGCTAACATTTGTGGTTTGAATGTGAATCCATATACATCACTGATAAAACAAAGTTTCCGGCTTTCATGCTGGATAGCAAACTAAGCAGTAAATCTAACATATTAGATAGAGTAAAGAATTGAAAATCCATCATTGGAAAAGGATGGAGCTTTAAGCCCCATATTTCAGCCAGCTGTAAACATTCAATCTAAAATCCTTCACTGTACTTTCACCGGACTTAATACACAAGGTATTAGTGGGGCTCTTAGGAGTGCATCCACTCAAGCAAAGGTAAACAAATAGTAGCGAGTTCAGCTATAACAACACAGGAGCTTCATCTTTCATTTTAAGAAACAAGAACATTTCAAATACTACCGACTATACCATCCCATCATCATCTTTTGATCAGAGGTTTAGGATTGATATTCCAACTAGAGAGGACTGGTTGAGAAAAGCATTTCTGAATACTGAAGGTGTTAATTTCTTCACTGATGGTTCAAATATGGATGGGAAGGTTGGAATGTGTTTTTTGTGGCTAATGGAATGTAAACCTCGCTTTTCGTTTCCCGGACTACTGCAGCGTTTCTCAAGCTGAACTAATCCCGATAAGGGAAATCGTTGATTGGTTGTGGTATAATTTAATATTCATATGATTTTCAAATCAGATTTCCTTACGGCGAAAGTAGCCTAGAATTGCTCTCACCTATTAACAAGATGGCAGATCAGTTCGACCCACATCAGGTATGTGGGGGCCAGGATGAAATCCCCTGGGCATATTACGAGTAATTAAAAGATGAATGAACTCGCTGGGCAAGACACAACCTGCCTCATTTCACCAAGCTGCGCGGATCTTGATATACCGCTCACTACCTGCAAATTACTTATTCAATGAGGATCTAAAACAGCAACAGATGGTCTAATAGTATCTCATGCATAATACCTAAGCCGATCTGGCCAAAGCTGAACCTGTCTCGATCCGGACAGCTGGTATCGCTGTGACGGCGTCATGTCAGTATGGTGGTGGATACTATTATGGAACATTATATCATAAGCAAGCATGAGAGCAGAATTGGGGCCTCTTCACATGATTACTGTGGAAGTTGCGAAGATGAAGAGGAGGAAGAAACTGTTCCCGATTTGTTTTGCATCTGCCTTCGTCTAGCGCTTAGCATACTGAAATTCCTGGGTGCTGAAGGATATTCTACGCTTCGTTGAAACCTCAAGATGGTTTGATGAGTATAGGTGAGGAGAGAAAACAATGTGGCATGGCTACAGACCTAACTGTATCTATGCCAGTCCTTTAGAACAACCACTCTAATATGATTTCGGACATTGGTCGCTGCGGCTGGTGCGTACATGGCGTAATCTGGAGGTCTAATTTTCGATCACTCTTCGCAGTATTCCTGGTCGTATTTCTGCAATAACGCGCCGATTGTTGGCTTCCAAGTATTCAAGTGTAGACAAGTGACACCAACGGTGTAAAATCACGCGAACGCGGTGGCCAGTTGGCAGTGCATTTCTCGATATTAATCGTTTGTTTCAGCAAATTAATTGTATCGCGCGCTGTATGTGTACATGTATCCCAATTGAGACACAAAAAAATTAGTAATCATGTCTCTACATCGGTCTCCGTTGACTGTATCGTTTTCATCAGCACCATTTTGGAACACATATGGTACTATGATTCCTTCGGCCCATCAAGCACACCAAACGATAATTTTTTGTATGTGTAATGGTTTTTGAACTATGGCTCGTAGATTATCTTCATTTCAAAGGCAACACTTCTGCTTGTTGACATAGCCATTCAGTTTGCACAAGTTGAATCTTTTAAGCATTTAAACCAAGATCCTTACGTAAATTCCTCCTCTTTCATAAATTTTTTTAACCAAACTATTTCCATCAGTAGGCCCTAAAAATAAATTTCAATCAAAAACGCTATGAACATATTTTTACCAATTACCTATCCCCAGAGAATACCAGAATAGTACCACAGACCACAAATTGTATTGTGTTTTTTGTAATATTTACTTTCAATAAAATCTTGTGAACTAATTTTTTGATGATCCTGATTCCTCAATACAGTTTGCTAAAGATTGCTATAGGAAGTCAATTCTGAGTCAAGATGAGCTGAAATGTCAAAAATAAAAATTAATTAAAATCACACTGATCGCAAATTTGTTCTATTTACACTTACATTCATCAATAAATTCTTGAGCATAAATCTCCGTATCTTCTTCAATCGTCTCCGTCATCATGTGGTGGATCGATAAATATCGAATGAACTAAAGGAAAATATACAGTTACATTTTCTTTATTAATTCGAATAATTTTAGATATTTTATCCAACAAGGTAAACGTTCAAAGTTCTTTCGAAGTTATTTCTAAATCAGTCGAATAAGTATGAAGCTTAGAAGATTCGAATGGAGTATCATAAAAATTCAATAACTGTTCTACCATATGGGCTTCTAACTGAATTAATCCTTCGTTTTCAAAAATGGAAGCTATTTTAAAAATTTTGCCAGAAACGCGAGAGTTTAAAGGATTGTAGAACTACACTTCTGAAATATTTGCCACTAAGATGTCCCTTTAATTTTGGTTCGAATTTATAATATCTATTAGGTTCATTTTTAGGTTTATTTTTAATTTAACAGACGATAAAAAAATTTCAAATTTAAAAGCGCTTTTGTCATGTAGTGTTGTGGAATATTTTAAACATTCATCAGGTAAATGTAGCAAGCTGTGTACATTGAATGTAGCACAAGACTTCCCATATATAGTTCCTCCATATTCCTAACAAATCTTTTAAGAAGCGTGGAAGCTGAGGGATTTTTAATTTGGCAATACGTTTTGTTCAAAAGTATTGAAATGGCACATGATAAAGTCAAAAAATGATTATAAAAGGGACGCGGAAGTGTATCTTTCAATACTAATGGTCCAGAATATACTAGAAAATGTCTCATTTCCGTTGCCTTCCAGTGTTCAAATTCCTCCAAACCTCTTGGATGCCTGTTGAATTCATATGGCAATTTAATTTGCATCAAATTGTCTGAAATTTTTTTGACTTGGAGATTTGACAAAGAAAACGAACACTTTCGTTTTTTATCCACAGTGATATCAATTGCTTCATTACGCCTAGGAGAACGCAGTGCATGTAGTCGATAGGTACTTGACTGACACACCCAAAGTTAAGATTTTCTAGTAGAATGGCCTCTACGGTTTTATGGTGTTTTGAATCTACTCTGCTTTTAAAACTAACGTCCGTTCTACTAGTAGCTTCCAATGCCTGCGAGTATGGAAAAATGATATGACCCTTATTTATTTTTACACCTTTTATCGTACATTGTGTGCACGAGAAATAATCAGAATGAGACCTAACACAGAGGACTTTACACCTAGCATCACAATCGCAAATAAGAGATCCGATTTTAATTTTAACAATTTTACTACCACAATCAAAACCAATTGCTTGTATTATCTCCATTTCTTCTATGGAATCTTTTAAAAATTTACTGAAATCTATATGTCTCGATCTACCATGGCAAGATGAAATTACAAAAATGCCTTCAAATCCTACTATGTTAACCATTAATGGCCATATCTGACTATTGGAGCTTTTCGAAACAGGTAAACCATCAATCCCTAAATCAATTTCTAATCATATTTTCTGGGGAAGTAATCAATAGCCCTTGATAATCCTAAATAAAAATACGATACACCTAATCCAAAATCCGATGCATCTGTTGAGAATTTTTAAAATTGTATTCATCGTTTCTCCGCATATAGTCGTATCTACGGCAATACGCTGTAAATTTTTTGCTTTAGTTTAAAAATATTAAAATTTGGATGATCCAATGGAGAATCAATCGAACTAAACGAAGAATTACTAGCTAATGGTGGAACTGCATATCTATAATCACCGTCATACTCGACATTATCTCCGAAATATTCGAGTTATCACATGACGTGATACGCGATGTTGTAATTTTATAGCTCGCTTCCTATGTTTTATGTTCCGGAAGCTTCCTCTCGAGTTCTAATTTCGTCCTTCTTTGTCTCCTCCTTTCTGCCATTTCTTTGATTCTGTGTTAAATTACAACAACAATATTATATTTTTAATTCAATTAGAATTAAATTATGTACTTGCAAAATTGCAATCTTCGAATTAAAGCTAGAGACATAAAAGGCGTACAAGAAAACAGTCGACCGGTTGGTATTTAATACGAATTTCACGTCTCGAATGTTTAGTGACGAGAAATTCGTCACTTTTCTACAAAACCCAATTACCTTGTGCATGTCAAAACAAGCATGATATAGCTTGCTCAAATTTGGTTTAATGTGTTCTTCGCGACAGGTACAGTACTAATTTTGCGCTGAGTTCCATTCATCCGTTCTTCGAGTTTATATAAACCCTGTACATAACACTTGCAGAAATTTTTTGACCTTTGTCGGTTTTCTATTGAGGCTCATAGAACAAAAAGTAACCAGAAATACAATAATAAAACTATTAATTTTTTAATTTATTTTAGAAACAATGAAATACCATACATATCAGAAATTAATAATTCCATAAATAAATATTTTATAAACACACTACATAGCATTATAAAAAATCGAAAACATCTATTTTATTAGCAAAACTTTTACTATGCAGTAAAATAAAAAGCACCAAACCGACCATTTTTATTTTCATTTGAATCTCGTATTTCCATTTTCATAAAATTGCTTATTTAATTTAACAACAAAAAATAATGAACAACTTTTTCGAGAATTTATATTTTTAGTTACTTATTGTACCCCATTGTATCCAATAAATTATCTAACTACATAAAGCTCCTATTTACTTACTTTAAAAATGGGAAGTTAATACACAAGAACTTTAACTGTTTATAGCTTATACTAGGTATTACGATAAATAATTTAAAATTAAATAATTGTTTTCATCACAGAACTGTTTAAATGGCGTCGCAAACAACAATGATTTTTATATCCAAAACGAAATCCAAAATGTCCAACTTTTTCGTCATATTTTCGGAAAAAATCTAGTACATTAACACTTTTTTTCGTTTTGTTATACTTGGGTTGTTATACTTGGGAAACAATGATCAAGTACAATTTTTGTTTGGCGTATGCAATACCCAAGTATTTTTATATCCGAAAATTTTTGAATTTTTCTGACATCTAGCTGAAATCATCACCGACTTTTTTCAGCACGAATGTCCGATTTTATCTAAGATTTACTATGAATGTTGTCGCCAAAACTCGGAAATGATGAAAAGAAAAAGTTAGGTTATGTAATACTTTTCCGGTAAAAAAGTGGGTGGAACTTATTTTCGATTTTAGCGGCATATTTTAAATTTTGAATTTTTAAATTAAAACAAAAAATTAATGTTTCATTTATAACAAATAATTATTTATTATACATATTTGATTTTTAAATACACTGGTGATAAACACACACAGTTCCATATTAAAATATTAAACATAAATTATGAAAAATCGGAAATATCTTAAATTAATACAATCACAGTTGTAAATTTAATTTAATTTTTTTTCTCAAAAAAGTTAATAATTCGGTTTTCAATTTATCAAAAACTAACTAATTCTTACAATATACTTATTTATGGGCAATTAATTTAGAATTTCAACTCATATCCATATTTATTCAAATTGCTGTATTAAAAACAATCACAGTTGTAAATCTCAGAGAAATTAATTTAAATTTTTTTTAAAACTTGAAAATATTTAGAAAATTCTATTAGTTAGCTAGCTAATTAATGAAAAATGAGTAATTTGTATAATATATATATATATATATATATATATATACTAGCGGCCCACTCCGGCTTCGCACGGGTATAAAATATATAGCCTATGTCACTCACTGAAAAAATGATTAAAATCGAGTAGTTTTGATTGATTTATTACTGCCCGTGGCCCGCACTCGTTAAATTTGGAGTAAAACAATTCCCCTTTCCCTTATTTATTTTATTTTTACAACAATTAATATATTACAGAATGTCTTTATATACAACGTTCACAGCTTTCTTGTCATTAGACAATACAAACATGTTTTCACTAGAGGTTACTCTTGAAAGAGCGACATACAGTTGGCCATGTGAAAAACAGTCAACGCTCAAATCTAAGTCTGCAACGTTGAAGGTTTGACCCTGCGATTTATTAATGGTCATTGCAAAAGATGTCTTTACCGGAAACTGTAAACGTTTAAATTGGAAGGGTAAATCCGATGGTATCAGAGGGATTCGGGGAGTCAATACATCTTCTTCGGTACCACATCCTGTGAGTATTGTGCACTCTATTATGAAAGTTTTCAGTGATTTTACCAGCAAACGCGTGCCATTGCAAAGTTTAGGTGGATTCAGGTTTCTTAATAAAATAACAGGACAACCTGCTTTCAACACCATTTTGTGAGGAGGGAGTCCAGACGGGTCCAAAGAGTTTAGAAATTCTGTAGGAAAATGAACAGCTTCTTCCAAATCGAGAACAGTATCGACCGAGTAGTATATTTTCGTCGGCGCATCAATCTTTGAAAGAATCAAGTTATTTACCTTATCTACTTGTTCGTAGGTGACAGAATCGCCCTTTCTTTAAACCAAGATATTACGGAAATCTCCTGAGAACAGAATTTTACATCCACCCATAGGTGAATTTTTGTTGCGCAAATCGCGCATTGTCCTATCCAGTGCTTCCACAGACGTCTTGTTTGGCATGGTAGCTTCGTCCCAGACTATTAATGAGCAGTCACGCATCAATTTTCCTGTATTGCTCTGTTTAGAAACACTACAGACGCTGTTATTATCATATGTGGCGATTTTCAGCGGGAGCTTGAATGTAGAGTGTGCGGTTCGGCCTCCTTCAAAAAGCGTAGCGGCAATGCCGGATGACGCAACAGCTAACGCAATTTTTCCGGTAGATCTCACTTTTTTTAAAAGCAGATTGATTAAAAATGTTTTTCCTGTACCTCCTGGGGCATCAAGGAAAAACAATTTCCCTTCATTGTTACCAATTGTTGATATAGTAATGCAGTGAATACTTTTTTCTGATCGATGTTTAATCGTGGCTCATCTTGAGCTATATTTTGTAAAAGTCTCGTTTGATCGTATGATGTTTCTCTTGTGTATTCGGCACTGTTAGTTAAATCTGAGTTAGTAGTATTAGCTGGCATCGGCAGCCCAAAATCCTTGATCGATTTACCCGAAAGTAATTGCACTACTTTGTTCAATTCAAATAATGCTTCGTCAAATATGTTTTGATCATATTGTACACCATCTGAGTTTAACCCTCGCCGTCGCCGAATCAGAATATCACTGGCCATTTTTCCTTGAAATTTATTCCATAGATTAACAGAATCAGTTACTTGACAAAACGCTACTATGACGGAAAATAAATATCTTAATGATGTAGCTGAACTACAAACAGCTGCTTCTGATAATGTGTTTTCCCAGTGAGAATCGTCCAAGAGCCCCATAGCCCTTTGCATGCTGCTTGATAAGTATTGTAAACAACACCTTGTACAGTTAGGTGTGCAAAGGATGTCGGGCCTTTCAATTTCACATATCGATTTTTCTTGTTGAGTTAAGGTGAGACGCCATTACGGTTGTTTGTGTGTACGTTCTATAAAAAATTTTTGAGGTCTAAATCTGTGAGGTAAATATTAAAGATTTATATTTTAAATTATTAAAAGTTTTAAATTTTTTTGTTAAATGTGAGGTTATGTGTTCCCATTATTTGTTTACATAGGCTTCCAGCGAATATCAGGGTAATCGTTTACCATTTTTAAATAATTATTTACACTTAAACAAAGCTTTGCTCTACTATCATACAACCTACAATTCCAATTTATTTTTTATTTCAACAACTAGAAAATGTCGAAACTGACCCAACAAAGGCGAATAAAATTGGAACAGCAAAGAAAACTTCAAAAGTCAAAGCCGACACTCAACCCGAATTTTTGAATCCTTTAATGTTTATTGAGGAGCATCTAGAATCAACCGAAAATCAATTTTCCATCTCTTTAGGGGAGAATTTCGATTAATTAAATTTAATTAGTCTGTAATTTACAACTGTGATTGTATTAATTTAAAATATTTCCGATTTTTCATAATTTATGTTTAATATTTTAATATGGAACTGTGTCTGTTTTCACATAGTGCATTTAAAAATCAAATATAATAAATAATTATTTGTTATAAATGAAACATTTACTGAAATGAATTAATTTTTGTTTTTTATTTAAAAATTCAAAATTAAAAATATGCCGCTAAAATCGAAAATAAGCTCCACCCACTTTTTACCGGAAAAGTATTACATAACCTAACTTTTTCTTTTCATCATTTCCGAGCTTTGGCGACAACATTCATAGTAAATCTTAGATAAAATCGGACATTCGTGCTGAAAAAAGTCGGTGATGATTTCAGCTAGATGTCAGAAAAAATCAAAAATTTTCGGATATAAAAATACTTGGGATAATCATAACGTGGTGTAATAGAGTAAAAGTAGAAAATATTATTATTTTTGTTATGTTTACCAAATTGTAAAAGGAAAATAAGAAACACGGTCCCTTTTCCTGACGATATTCGAGCTGAGCTTCATGCTTATATGTAATGTATAAAAAAAGCTTATATTTTAATAAATAAAATTTTGTATTGATATATTAAAATAGTAATTATAAAATAATTAAAGAGCTTAAAGTTTTATGAACACTGGTGAATACCTGATTTAATACCTACTGATTTAAAAAATGTCACGGAGTTACGATTCATAACTAATAAAAAAAAGGATATAATACAAATTAGAAGAATGTAACATTAAAATTAAAAATATAAAATATAATTTAACAACTAGGACAAAATGCATATAAATATAATTTAACAAATTTAAAAACATAAAAAAAAATATTTGCAATATTTGCGCATGGTCTGAATATTCGCCACATATTTTTACCCTTGCTTTCCTTATAAATAAAAGTAGCATAATATACTATTTGGAATAGTGTTCTAACCAAGACCATTTTATAAATACACTAAAAGTACCCGCGGTTGTAATATAGGCTGGTACTCGTAGCTGGCTATAAAGCTTAGGTGCAGTGTAAGAAAATAAATTCTTGAAATGCTTTTTAAACGGTTGCGGAATACTAATTCTGTTTCGTAACAAGTGTGGCTCACTAAATATATTCATTAAACGATTCCCGCGATTAAATAATACATTTTCAAAACTTTAAATATGTATAAATACCGCAGTGGTCATATTTTATAATTTAAAAACAATGGGAAAGATGGTGTAGTTCTTGGTAAATGATCCAAAATTGTATGCACACTTTTTTGTATCGTCAATAATGGTTTGATGTTTGACCAATAAATTCCACCCCAACATGTTAACCCATACTGAAGATAAGAATCAATCAAAGCGCAATAGACATTTTAAAAATTCGGAGCTGCAGATATTACGCAAATGGAAAAATGATCTTAAAGCACGACGAAGTGAATCAAGATTTAAACCTAAGTATTTGAACAAAATAATGGTTTCAATGGGTACGCAGAGATTGCTGCAATTAGAGTCATTACACGACAATGAGTGATAGGTCTCTGAGTCATAATTAATTACAGGACTACTCCGATTGAAGTATATAATTTTAGACTTGCAGCTAAGAACCATGAAATGAACATAGAACCATTTCTTTAGTAATTTTAGGCCACACTTAACGTCATATTTCAACGAATCCAGATTCAAATTTGAATACAGCAATGCAACATCATCGGCAAAGGCGACAATATTACCACGAAATCAGGAACAAATGAGCAAATGAGGAACTCCAACATTAACCATTTTTTCATTGCTTCGGACATGGTCAATACATACACTCTGAACGCGGTTATATAAATAGGATTTAAACAGCGAAAGTGCCACACCCCTAATACCAATAAGCGATAACTTCTCCAGTAACACTTCATGATTAACGGTATCGAATGCTTTAGTAACGTCTATAAAAAGAGCGGATACCTTAAGGTTATTATTCAAATTGTTATGAACAGGCATTAAAAATGAAAGAAAGGCCAGTTCGGTTGAAGAATTTTTAATGAAACCAAATTGCCGTTTATCGAGAAAATTAATTTTGTGTAATTTTGAAAATTAAAAAGTGTTCAATAGGGTGATTGGACGATAATTGTTTGGGTCAGCACGTGAACCCCTCTTAAAAAGTGGTTTCACGATACCTACTTTTAACTTATCAGGAACACCCCTTTAGCAAGGCATAGATTAAAAACAAACGCTAATACAGGTGCGATACTAAACATCACATTTTTGACCACTACATTTGAAATTCCATCAATACCGCAAGATTTAGTATTTTTCAGTTCACAGACGGCTGAGACAATTTCCAAATCACTAACTGGGGGGAAACAATAGATTCGAGCTATTACACCGAGTCAAAACCATATTATTTCGAACAGTATTTTTTACAGTCATATTTTCTTGTGTTTCGTTTAGAATGACGCTTGGTATATTAATAAAATGATCATTTAGTACATTAGCAATTTCATTAAGATCCGAGAGTTTAAAAAGTCGTTCAACTCTCTCAAAAATTCTTCAAATCAATAGGAATGCAACCTATAAATCAACACGAAACAGTATTTAATTGTATCTAGACTAATGACAATTTTCAAAACATCGGCGGATGACTTTCCAATTGAGTGTTGCCAATTATGTTAGGACCGGCGCCGTAACATGTGAACCGGCATAGCGACTATGCGATGCAAAAAAAACCTTTCGTTTATGCCTAGCAAGCAGCATTTCACATGAAAAAATCGGCGTTCAACACCTCTCGGCTTCAGTTCATATGGAACCCAATTTCCTTTTGAATCATTCCCTATTTTATACTCCTAATGTAAGTGCAAGTTCTTCGTGCATTTGCCACGAACCTTCATCCAATAATTCTTCTAATTCCGCGTCTTCACACACTTTCGGCCTTCCGCTACGTTCTTTATCTTCGACATTAAATTCACCATTCGTAAACTTTTGAAACCACTCGCGACAACTTCCCCCATTTAGGGCAGTCTCACTATATGCTTCTGCAAGCAATCGATGCGCCTCAGCTGCAAATTTCTTTAAATTAAAGAAGTAAAAGCCTGCTTTATACGTATTAATTCCGGCAGTTCATAATATACATACCAGACCTATCTGATACCACCAGATTTAGAGCATAACATTATTGCAATGAATATGTCGCTTTGGTTGTGATGGACCAGATTCACCTAAGATTTGTTGCATTTGGGATTCTCATAATAAATCAATTTTTCATCTCCAGTAACTATTCGATGCAAAAAACCTTTCCTTTGTTGTCTTTGAAGCTGTATTTTACAAATGATTTTTCGACGTTCGAGGCCTCCTCTTTCTTTTAATTCATGTGGACCACAGTTGCTTGCTTTTTGAACCATTCTGATAATTTGTAAACGTTTTGCAACAGTTGATCGATCAACATTTAATGCTACTGCCAATTCTGATTGTGTTTGAGAAGAATAACGTGGGTAGTTTGAAATTTTGTGGGTGGTTGTCCCTGCTCTTTATCTTCAGTGCCAAAATCATCATTTTTAAATCGTGGAAAGATTAACCGAATATATTAATGTAATAAACCTTCCCGCAATGATGTTTATTTGCAATAAAATTCGCCATTTTCAAGGAGATAAAAATACAAGTTGTTTACACAACGACCAAATGACGCTTCCTGTGTTTGACAGCTGTTCGACATCAAGTACTATAGAATACCAGTATTGCCCATTTAAAGTACACGTAAGCAGTACTAGTAACGATACTGGGGAAAGTCAGAGTCATATTCGCACACCAATATCTAATCTATATAATCTATCTTATCTATCTTACCTATCTTATCTATTTATTCTATCTTATATATCTAACCTGTCTAATCTATCTGTCTAATATATATCGAAGTTTTGGAAACAGAATATGATTTTCGAAAAAAAAAACAAATCTATAACACCGTTCTATTACGCGCTAGTTTTATTTCAGAATTCACTTCTCTTATATAGTGAGAATGAGCCTATGTGACATTTTCAATTTTTCAGCACTTTTTCGAGCATTTCGGCTGGTATCTCGCCAATGACACGTTTAATGTTGTCTTTCAATTCTGCAATTGTTGTTGGTTTATTGGCATAGACGAGAGAGTTCACGTAGTTCCATAAAAAATAGTGAATTTGCGTCAAATCTAGCTAGCCAATTTACCGGACCGAAACGTGAGATAAATTTCTCACTGTACTTATTTTTCAATAAGTCCATGGTTTTGCGTGCTGTGTGGCATGTGGCACCGTCCGGCTAAAACCACATTTCGACCAGCTTCGGTTTATGCATTTTGGACAAAAAAAACCTCCGAAATCATCGAACTACTGTGTTTTTTTTTTGAAAATTATAAACCAAGCGCTTAAAAAATCACCCATTATAATGTCTATATATGAGAAGTGAAAATGCGGTTTTCAATGTCGATATAATTATGTTCTGTAGAACGTTTTTCATTATCTATTATTCATTTGCACCGTACATTCTTCAGCTTTTGTACATGAGATTTTAAGTGGAATAATAACGCCTTAAACAAGTAATCGATCAAATTTGACATCTAAATTATATCTTGAAGCGAACATCGAACACCTGACTTAGTTACCAATGAATATTTAATAAATTGCAACCGCAACACGGAAACCTATATACAAATCGATTGATTTTCAGAATCGTGTCAAATATTACAGGAAGACAAAAATGTACCTAAAACCGAAGTGTGGAGATTTTGTCGCGTAAACGGCGAATGAAGTCAGTAATTTTTAACCCTACGGTGCGCGATTTTTTTGTTCCAAAAAAAATAAATGGCTAAGGATTGGAAATTGAAAAACAAAGTTCAGAAAAATCATAAAGAATTTTGTTTTTCTACATTTCATTGTTTTTATTTAAAAAAAAATCGATGCATATATGAATCACTGCGCAATAAGATAAAGAAAAAATTGTTGTGAATGAACATATGTTTGAGCATTACAGCTTGGGTTTTTACAACGCAACCGGGTTTCCTTCCAAATGGGAAAGTATACATTTTGTTTTTTCTTCCTCGTTTTGCAAGGGTAGGTGCACCTATTGTCAATAAGGTCCGAGCTAATTCGATTCTAATTCTTCGGTGTAGAACCCAAGCATTTACAATGATGATATCTAACAAAAAGAGTCTCATGCACCATTTGTGTGATCTCATGTACCGACCAATCAGGCTATCAAGTAAATCAATTCCTCCCACATGTCGGTTGTGTTGCTTTATAATGGCCGAGCAAGGTATCTGAGTCTGAGTATGAATTGGTTCGGTACCAACAAAAGATGAAAGTAACGTGACAACCTTGTTACCCTTCCACTATTCATTGCATATATCTGTACCCTCAAAATCACAGACATACTCATCGGTGGTTGCTCGTTTTAATTGTTTCGTTTCCGTTTCGGTAGGAACTTTACACAAAGGTATTATGTTGCGTCTACAGTTCCAAGAGAGTGAATACTATCTTTAGCTAAATATCCTAAAGCTAAATAACGTTACTACTAGCGCCCAAATCAGGTTCAGTTGAAAGGGGTTTCGCTTCGTCATTTTCAGTTTCAGAATAAATCTCGAATTTAATCTGAACTACTTTAGCGGCAAATATTGCTTTAGATGGTGGCGAGCTTTTGTGGCGCATATTTGCTGGTCAATTGACAACATTTCCTCCATGGGGACCTCTAAAGATTTTGATGAAAGCGATTCTATCACCGGCCGTAGCTTGTGCACTTTATCGTTCGTTTTCACAAAATTATCGTTAAAATGTAAATTCGATTGTATTTTTTCGAAATTTTTTTGGCTAGTTGAATTTCGAATAATGTTCATCCCAACATTTTCGTTCGAATGCATTCGCATGTTCGAATGCGTGCATACTGAAGACATAATGCAAACGCCTAAATATCTAAAAAGTTCATTTTTAGACCAATTGAATTGGTTTCCACTGTTCGTAGAACAACTGTACTTCATGCTTTCTTCAATAATTTTGTGAAGCAGATTGTCGTTTAAAAAAAATCTGAAGAACTGAAATGGGGTTTCTAAATCCTTCATCGAGCCCGATAATTCCTTATTTCCCGAAAAGGCACAACGCACGTTTTGTATATGCTTATGTCTCCATTACAGTTCTTTTGTTTTATAAACTTCAGGAGCTGTTTTGTTTGACTTTGGCAGATTTATGATTGAAACTGCAGCAGTATTGAAGGTTCCTGATTAAAATTTTTTCCAGGATCAGGTACCTGAATTATTAATTGTTCAATACCATTTCTCTGTAAATAATCGTATAATATATCTTCAGAAGCAACAATTGTTTCATCTTCGTCTAATACTTCGGTAGAAGCAACACATGGTTCACCGTCATCGCTGTTGCCTTCTAACCCATCTTCGCTATTTCGATATTTCCCATCTTCAATATTTTCGATAGAATTAAATAATTCGTCGCTTTTCATACTCTGTAAGAGGCGTCTAAAGTAAAAAATAGAGCACTCTTAGGAGAGTAAAAACGAAAATAAGGTTGCCAAACATAGTTTAGCTATAATTCATAATTATTATATATATATTTTTTACCAAAAATGCGCTCGTATAGTTTTATCAGTGTTACAGAATCATTGTATCTACATACAGTTCTCGATAAAATTACAAATCTAGACATACAACACCATAATAATTTAAAAAAAACTTACTTTGCGCATACACAAGACACGTCACATCACAGTCATTACACTGCTCTACTCACAACTAAATACAACTTTTATTGAAAAGAAAAATAAATTCAATAAAACGGAATCCCCTTAATGCAAACTAAGTAACCATTTTGTGTATAACACTTGTCATACAAAGTAAAACGATGAAAACCGAAACGATTCATATATGAATCATTACGCACTGTAGGGTTAATACGTACATTTAAAAATAGTTCTACATCTTTTCTTTGTACATGTTATCACGGACACATCGAATCGTGCTAAATTAGAAGTATTTTGTATCACCAGTAATCGCCAGTAGTTATTCAGGCTTTAAAAACAATCATTTGATATATGTCTCGACCCACACGGTAAAATTTCTTTGGTCTGACCAATTATAAATATATTGAAACTCTATACATATTCCATATGTCAAATATGTCACTTTAATATTGCTTGGGGCAGGTTACTTCAATGAATTATATAAAAATTGTTTAAGACTTAACACATTTTTTTATTTTTATTTATTTATCTGTATGTTACACATACTCGTATAAGTAATTTACGTTTGAAACTTCCGCACGATTCAGATCTCTTAACGCTTAGGGGTAATGAATTCCAAAGGCAATTTCCTCGAACATAAAAAGAATGATTTAGTATATCGTTTTTATCGGACTGAACTAATAAATTCTTAGTACGGCTAGACATTGTCTCTTGAAGTTTAACCGACAAATAGATTGGGTTTTGACAGTTTATAAATCAAGAAACAAACTTTAAATTCATAATACTCTCTAATAGGACATCCAATAATTTTATTTACATAAGCAGATGTATGATCAGATTTTCGCAATTTGAAAACATGGAATTGTTATAATCTTGCATCCCCAAAAATATTACACCTCCATATATAAAATATGGAAAACCTCAGTCAAAAAAAAATTCCTTCTTAGTTCCGGCGATGCAAATATAGTTAATGTCCACAATCGTGATCGTCCACAAGATTTTGTAAATAATTATACCTAGATTTCTAACCTTACTCGAAAACTTTATACGTTCATTATTAACTTTAATACAATGGATATAATCAGTATTAATCTCACAATTGTCTGAGTCTTCTTTGCATTAAAAAGTAGATTATTATCCTTTGCCCATTTTCCAATATTTTCTATCTCTATGTTTAATAAATCAATACAGTAATGAATCTTCTCAATCACACAGGAAGAATATATTTGCACATCATCAGCAAATAAATGATAGTTAGCTATTGGCAAACTTCTAGCAAGGTCCTAGCACCGATCCCTGAGGAACGCCAACACTGGCGCAGGTTCTTTCAGATAACTTATCACCTATAAAAACCGTTAGAGACCTATTAGACAAATAACTTTTAATCAAGGACCAAGCTGACCGACCAAATTTAAAATGTTCTTTTAATTTTTGAAGCAAGATTACATGGTCAACGCGATCAAAGGTCTTCGTAAAATCAAACAAAACTAATATAGAAGCATTTTTTTATCCGAATCTCGTCTTATATCATCAACTACGCTTAACACAGCAGTGTTAGTGCTATGGTATGATCTATAAGCGGATTGGTTACAATCCAGCATTCCATTCTCCTCAAAATTTTGAATAATTTGTTCACTCAAAACTCTTTCTAATAATTTGGAAAGTGTAGGTAAAATACTTATAGGACGAAATTCAGATATCCAGACAGGGTTATTTATTTTTGGAATCGGTAGCAGCTTAGCATGTTTCCAAATACCTGGAAACGAGGTAGCAATAAATGTGGCATTGTTATCGTGTTAAAACAGAACGAATTTGTAGCAAAATTACTTTCTAGTAAATTTTCAGAAGTACGGGGTTGTTAGTGATATTCCTTATCGAAGTAGTAGTGAATTCGTTTAAAAACTCAGCAGGCTAATAAACACAACTAGCAGAAAAATCATTACCTGTACCTGTGGCACTTAATTCTTTTATACCAGGAACGCCACTTATCAACATGTTAGAAGCCACACTTTCTCGTTCTAAGAAATCCATTCTATTATTAATTTGAATAATTTGTTCATAAAAACACTCAATTTGTTCCATAATCTTGTTCATCTCACAATTAACTTAATTTTTTAATTCCTTCACTAAGTTATTTATTTTCTATTCTGTTTTATGATTATGTAGCGTTTTTTCCACTTCATCATTTTTGTATGATTTTATAATTTATTTTTTATAGATTTAGAGACTCATCAATTTAATACATAATTTAAATTTATTTATTTAAAATAATTGCGAGCCAATTTTTTTGTTATTCACTTTCGGCCATATTGAATATGACATTTTGTATTTAAATCGGTCGCCACACAACTTATGCTTTGTTACAAACCCCAGTAATAGTAAAATTGGACTAACAAATTTATTTTCACACTATTAAAATAATACATAAAAACTGATAAAGTTTTGATTTAATTAAGAAAATAAAAACAGAATAATCAATTTTCCCTTAAGACAGGTTTGTCTCAAAACGTACTCATCTACATACACCAACTGCTACAGTTTTCCAAAATTTAAGCGAAAATGACGATTTTTGACAAAAAAAAACTTTTGTGATGAAACTTAATACTTAAGACCCCAGTCGAGCATTTCCAGTTTTTGCAGATATATTGTGAAAGGAATATCATTTATGCGAAAACGACTATGAAGTAAAAGATTCTAAATTAATTTTGACAATACCGATCTCGATCACTTTTCCAAATGTAAGTGGAGATGACGATTTTTGACATAAACTGTTTTTCAATAAAAATTTAGTCATTCATTTATTTTTATTTTTTGCAAATATTTTGAATAGTAAATAGCATGTACGAGAAAAACGATTAAAACAAAAGATAGTTTTTTTTAATTTTGCCAGAAAAAACGAGTTTTGATTAAAAAAAATTGATTTAACCATAATTCGGCATCTCTTCAGTTCAGGCGGTTTGACTATTTGGAATTAAACTTCATACTTAACCTTTATCCATTAATTGGGGATCCTTGCGAAATTTGGTAGAAATCGTCACGAAATCGTGAAAAGTTTAGGATTTACGAAAAACGACAAAGAATTAAAAGATTTAAATAAATTTAAAGATTAAATTTGCAACCGTGGTTGACCTTGTTGGTTTTCTGATATTTAAGGCGGAATAATGCTTTTGATAATCCATTTTACCAAAGTCTCGGTAAATTTAATTATTCGCTTTAGAAATCAAGTTGTGAGGTATGTATACATTCGTGGTAAAGGAAAGTCCGATTTGGGTCACAATATATTCACCGCTCCATTTTTTTCATGTATTTGCCTTATGATGATTACGAGATTTATAGATTTGCTTAAAAATTTCATCGATTTTCTGCTTATGATTGTGCCTCTAGCGGTGAATAGTAAAAACACGTTTTATCTGTCTTCTTTTTTCTATCTCGTTCAATTTATGTAATCTATTAAAGCAGTCTTTCCGGGGGCCATACGGCCCTCCTAGGAAAGCATACCATATATCTGAAGAGCCATATGTTAACTTCATAAATTAGGGACCTTGAACTTAAACAGGCCATGAAAATGTAATGAAAATTTTATTTATTACTAACATAAATATGAAATATTACCAGGTGTGTAAATATGAAACAGGAATTTACTAATAAATGGTGCCACCTGTCAATGTCCCTTTCGACAAACGACGTCATCGGCGCCACTGTTTTCTTTTGACATCTATCAACAACATCCAATTCATAACCAGACAAATTTCATACAATCACGCACGTTTTTACGTGTTAAAAATGTCGAGTTTTATGCCTACATATTACGATTTGCATTGATTTTTTGTTATAATTTTTGAAGAATACTGCTGCCGAATCACATCGAATGCTTGTCAAAGCTTATGGTGAGCATCCACTTCACAATGCTATGAGTGGTTTAATAAATTCAAAAGTGGTGATTTTGACGTGAGAAACGAAGAACGTGGAATACCACCAAAAAAGTTGGCAACAGGAAAATAGAAAAACCACTTGCGAAATGTTGCTCGCCAGATACAAAAGAAAGTAATTTCTTCATCGAATTGTGGCTGACGATTAAAAATTGATTTATTTTGAGAATCCAAAGCGCAAAATATCTTGGGTTGATCCAGGACAACCATCGACCTCGATTGCTAGGCCAAATCGTTTCGGACGGAAGACAATGCTCTGTATTTGGTGAGATCAGCAGAGTGTGATTTATTTTAAGGTGCTAAACCTTGGTGAAACCGCAAATACTGAACGCTACCAACAACAAATGATCAATTTGAATCGAGTTTTGTGTGAAAATCGACCAGAATATGATAAAAGGCAACACAAATTGATTTTACTTCATGATAATGCACCGATTATCACTTATTTGCATCGATGAAGCACGGGCTTGCTGAGGAGCACTTCACTTCCTACGAAAATGGCTCCGTAACTGGAAAACTGGTTTGCCTCAAAAGAAGAACAGTTTTTTTGGCATGCGGCAGCCACGCATTGCCTGAGAGAAAAAATGTATAACTAATAACTAAAATACTCTTAATAATTATCATACCTTGAACGTCTGCTTTTTATTAAAAAAAAAATCCGGTTTCATATTTACACACTTGGTAAGATGTAAAAAATAAGGTTGGGAAACACTGTATTAAGGGAGACTTTGCAAGGCACAATTAATTCTTAAGAAACATTTCTACTAAGGGATTTTACCTACAAATATTCACTTTCCTACCTTTAGTTCAATAACGAAATTCTTTAATATCCAAACTCTATATCCATTTACATAGACCGAGTACTTAAATAACCAATAAATTGAACGTGAAAAATTGCCTATAAAACACTCTTTACCATTTATACACTCAATAAATTTTATATTCGAAACAATATTGCTTCTCCCTGTACTAAACAACCTCGATGAATCATCATTAATCATTTTAAAATGTTTATTATGCGCAAGCTTTTCTTTTATAGCAAAAGCAAACATTTTTTAAAGATTATGAATGATTATGTAAATAAACTTTATTCGTATATTATGGAAGGTCGTTTAGCACAGTTTCCATCATGTTGTAAATTTATCAAAATTTTGTACTCAAAGTTGTTCCGCATCAAAACCACAATACATAAAAATATATTATTTTCCTAAAAGGAGTAATTAAATAAAAAGATTTCAGTTAGTCACGACAGAAGACAAACAACAAATAACTAAAAGTTAACCAAAAGCTTTGGTTTAATCGAAACTTTTTGTTTTACTAGTTAGGCAGCGCTATACAAATAATTATCCGTACATCATTTCGCAATGACTAATTAATCAATCAAATTGTGCACCAACTAAAGTTAATTTGACACCAGCCAGTGATAAATTGTTATGTACATGGCATAAAAAACTCTATAATCATAATCTCGTACATCACCGTGATATTTACATACATCCCGCATATGATACTGATAGCTACAATAAAAAAAATATTTAATTTTAAAAATGAATTTATGTTTCCCATAGAATGTGAGAAATTTTCATTAAACATGATTTTTCCAAAACACTAACAAATTGAAATAATTACACCTCACTAATGTATACTAAACTATGTGCTACCAAAATATAAAGAGTCGAGAACGAATTTTCGTCTAACACATTCCAAACTATGAAATTTAATTTTAATTTTTGTGTACAAAACGTTAGACAAAAATGTTGTACGTTAATTTAAATTAATGTTTAGAACATTAGAAAATAATATTCTACTCGAGAGTGTATATGGAGCGAAAGGAAAATGGTAAATTTGTTTTCCACTTCCAGTTTGCGCTTTTATGGTTTTGCCTTGTAATTTTTTTGTGGGGTTTGGCGAAAAATATTTCGGGAAGTCATTCATTTAAATTACAACCAATTTATTTATGTACGTAGAATACTATAATTTGTTCTAACAGAAATGAATTATTTATTATCTATTGAGTACCGGAGTATGTAGTATACGAGTACATAATTTATTATAGATGGAAGTAGATTTTAATAAATTACGTAGTTTTAGTGACAAAATTTTCGACTATTAATTGTTGAATATCATGCCATCATTAATTTTGTTATTTTTTGAATAACTATTGATTATTATATTATTACGATACTATGTATCGGAAATTATCTCATGTGATTAGATAATCGATTAACTTTTTTGGTTAGGTTATGGGTGACAGTCAAATTAATAATGGGTGTTGCTCTAAATTTATGTTAATGGTTTCATATGTCAAAAATGATTGATTGTGTCGACTTCGATTAGCAGAAATTTGTTGTATGTAGGATATGAAGCCGTTTGTGATTTTAAGATGAAATTTTAGGTTTAGAAAAGTTCTAAAACAGCAATTCACAAGCTAATCGCCAAATAACAGCAATAATAAACTCTTTTAGCTTTAATAAAAAATATCTAGCTCTTAAAACATATTTGTAACACTGCGTGCTTTAAAATTGTATAAAACTGACAGCTCTATTTAATGGTGCTAAAACTCCAGAGCTTTTAAAATTGCCGTAGCAACACATTTGCATTAACAGCTAAAATAAAACTCACTTAAAACTGTTACCTGTTTTATTAATTCCTAACAAAAAATAGACTTGTTAATAGACAAGTTTTTTATAAAACTTTTGGATTAATTGTATTATTTAGTAACCCACTGCTGTAAAATAATAATAATTGTCATTACCATAAATTACCGGCCCATTTTGACAAATTGAATAATAAGATTAGTTGTTGGGCAAATAAAAGGACGCTGGGTTCTAATTACTAATTTTACTAGCGGACTCGACAGACATTGTCCAGCCTGAATGTTGGCTTCGGCTTTGGGGCCGTTACTAGCAGGATTAACGGGTTCAGCAAACGTTTTTTCGATATTCAAATTTTCGATAAAGTGACATTTGACGTCACGTTTGACATTTCAATCTTTTCATTTCGTCATTGTATGATTTGCTGTTGCCAAAGCAAAATTAATAAATAAGTGAAATTTTTCGTTATCCTGCGCCGTTCAATTCAGATTAATGGTAAGTATAATAATGTGAATGCAAAAAAGATATTGCTGTTGTTGTATGTCTGAAATGTCGATCGATAGTTAGATTGTGCTTGTCGCTGGAATTCTTTGTTTCTTGGTGAAATGATATCATCTCCTCTTTATATCTCGACGTTCGTATGCGTCGCCAACCATAATCAGTCCATTGTATCGGCTTGCATGCTCTCCAGGTGGTACTTTGTCTGTTTTGATGACCAGCATGGAGTTGTTGTTTTGCAGTCTGTTTGATTGTATTGAACGACTGGACAAACGGTTCCAAAGTCGCCACAATTTATCGCTCCTCCATCTACTTGATGTGGTTGGAGCAGGCATTCAGATTAAAGAACCATTTGATGAATCACTTATTGCGTTCCAAATGATGTCATTTGGAACCTCGAATTGAATTTACGAATTTTACGCAAAAACAATTTTGGTTGAGGTGTGACTCCAGTCAATAATGTTTTCAATGGTTCTGGCAGCGAATCCAATGGTACCATCTTTGTATTTGAATGCATGGCAGTGTTGGCATTCCCTGCCCATAGCGACGATGACAATTTGTGAATGTGACGAATAGTTGATGTCCGACTCATATTCGAACGCAAGGCGGAGAAGTGATACACGTATCAATGCGCAATGTACTTGCAGGCGCTGTCGTTCATGTGTTCTGTGTGTGTCGGTGGCTCGTTGAAAGACAGGCGTCTTTGCATCAATGCATTAGCTGGACGGCATTCGTTGCGTTGCTGCGTTACTTTCATTTGCACGTGGGTTTGCAACTTGCTCTCTTAAATTTGCATTGCCCGTCAATTGATCTTCTGCCATTCTATTTAACCGACGGTTGTGGACTACTTCCTCGAAAACATGCCATTGGGCTTTAATAATCACACAATACATAAATGTAAGTAACTTATTTGAGTTTTACGGAACACTTCGTAAATTTTATAGAAACAATGAACCCACATGTATATACTTGAAATTCATGGAAGGTCATGTAAGATATTCACTTCAACACTGCATCTTACGCACATTTGCACAAAGTGTGTGTTTAAGTACATTTCATTTATGATTTGACACTCAATCGCCATGCGTACGTCAAATACCACAAAATTTGGCGTCAGCGCCATCAATGGTATACAAATGCATCTATGAATTATTCTCAGAAGGTTTCAACGGTAAATTATTCATGAACTTATGACTTTTTTTCATTTTATAAAATATTTGGGAGTGGTGGGGGTGACATTTTGCGGTTATATGTTATGATATGCGAAGAATCTTAAACAAATAAAAAATAAAATTTCGTCAAAAAAATTAAAAAAATTCTAGAACCCAGTCACAGCGCCACCTACCGGGTCCAACTGTGAATCCCGTTTACAGAAGAATTATTTAGATAAAGATAAGCATAGCGCCCATTTTTTCGATTCCCTTCAAAATTGACATTTGTGTTCAGTAGATGGTGGCAAATCACCATGAAAAGAAACACAGTTTCACAGCGTTTAGAAATTGTTAAAATTTATTTCAAAAATAATGAATCTATTCGAGTTACGTTTCGCGCATTTCGTGAAAATTATGGCCAACGTAATCGACCTACAGAGCTTACTGTTCGTAATGTAATTAAAAAATTGGAGACAAATGGTAGTGTTTGTGATGTTAAGAATCCAACCCGTAGAGTAGAACTAATTTTTAAAGTAGCGGAATTTAGCATTATATTGATCCTCCACCATCTAGCACGATCAACCTTTCAAATCATTTAGAAGGCTAAAGGGATTCACGTGGTCATATAAATAACATGAAGTTTTATTGCGAATAGTCAAATCGCTTGAACTGTAAAGATGCCGCACTATTTAGTTTGAAATTTAATTTACAATTTTTTTATTTTTAATCGATTTTTCTTAAAAAATATTATAAAATATTTGAAAAAAACGAAAATGCTTCCATGGAAGCTGCCACTTTCGGTGGATCAATTTAGGCCAAATTGGGATCTCCCAAATTATGGAAAAAGATTGAGTATAAAGTTTCATCCCGATCAATCAATCCATTTAGGGGCTGAACAGGGGCCGAAGTTTTGTTGAAAACGGTATTTTGTCCGAAATCGTCATTTCCGCTTAAATTTTGGAAAAGTTATTTGGACTGGTTATTTTGCAAATTTAATCTAGAATCTTTTCGTTAGTCGTTTTTCTTGTAAATGATATACTTATCAAAATGTTTGCGAAAAACGAAAATGGTCCTAAGGAAGCTCCCACTTCCCGTGAACATGTAGATAAAAACTCTAAATCTACTATGAGTGCAAAACAGCAATCAAATAACGGCAATGGATATCCGTTATCATATCCTATTTCAACTGGTAATAACACATACCTACTACGCTGAACAGTCACAATAAATCCCTAACACCTAATTTACCTCCTATTGTGACGAAATTGCCTTCTCAAACATCGTACGGCAAACAATGAAAAAATTGAAAATAACGAAATTTCAAATGAAAATCACATCAATGGGGCTCAAAGTATCGGTTTATGATCAAGGTTCAAAAGGAGGAGGTTCAAAATTATATTAAAGAATCCGGTGACACCAAAAAATAATAGATCAAGTGATAGTGCTATCTACTTTGCTTCGTTTCCAAAATCGGTTACTTTTAAACAGTTAAAAAATGATCGGTAATATATGTTGCAGTTGGGATATACCCCATAAAAAACCTAAACGCCTGACACAATATCTAAATTGTTTCTTGTTTGGATATACTACGACAAATTGCCAAATGAAATCAAAGTGTAAATACTGCAGCCTCACCCATAATAGGTTTATAAATTGCAACGGAAACCACTCCACAAATTCAGTGATTTGTCCAAAACACTTTCAGTTTCTTCGTATTCGGGAAGAGATTAACAAAAAAAAATGCCCACCAAATCATCACCAAAGTACAACAATCAAAACGACTTACACACAATTTCATCGGAGGTAAATAATGTTAGACCAACCCTTGCTGATTTGTTCAACACCAACATACCATCTATCAACACACGCCCAGCGGATCCACAAACTAAATCTAAATTATAGTTTTCACCGGAATTACTCTTAATTCTTGATTCATGGCATTGAATGGAGTTGTCGTACCGCTGCTGAACAGGTTTAGATTATTTTAGATACAGCCATCAAGTATGTCTGTACATAATAATCTGATACTCTGTACCTGGAATGCATGTAGCGTACTAACTTCATTTACAATAATTATCGGAATGATCGTACTGATCAAGCGTATGGAGGTGTTGCTATAGCTATCAAAAACTCAATTCAACACTGAAGCACTGAAAATTTGTCTCTACCGACCGGAATAATAAAAGTTACATGCGCCTATACTCCATACTCTAGCCACAAAAATTTTAGATATGATCTAATCCGACTCACGAGCTCACCATCAGCCTTCATTCTAGGTGGAGACTTCAATTGTGGACATTCTTTTTGGAATTGTAGCAGATCAAATAAGGGTGGTCGTGTTTTATATGATTTCATAAACAATAGCTCAAACAAGGTGTTACATTATCCTGATATGCCAACATATTTCCAAAATAACAGAGCCCATAGTACGTCAGACTTTTTCATTACAAACTGTAAAATTCCAGTTAGTAAAATCCAATCAAAAAAAGAACTAAATTCCGACCATTTGTCGGTAATATGCCTAGACAACAGGTCTGCTTTACATGCTGACCCTTCTACGGCAAAATCAAGGCTGACGATGCGATTGATTATTTTAATTCTTCTATCGATCATGCTATTTACCTGACTGTTCCAACAAAAACAACTTCATCCAAGTATAAATTAACTCTCGGTTGGAGTATTCCTATTGATTAAACTTCGTAATACTATATATGTGATTATTAAGACTCCAAACCCTATTGGCAAACAATAGACCAGTTTAATTTCGAAGTTTGCGCAGATGAGGTAAGAAACATCATACTTTGCAGTCGTCCGTGCAAAGCCCCTGGATCAGATTCAATTTTGAACATAATGTTAAAACATTTACCTGAGTCAGGTTTCATATTTCTCTCTAACATTTTTGGTACCTGTCTGAGACTAAATTATTTTCCTACTCAATGGAAACCTTTAAAAGTAGTAGCTATAGCCAAACCAGATCCTTCTGATATCAAAAGCTATCGACCAATTAGTCTGCTTAGTTCTGTAAGTAAAATTTTCGAGTGCGTATTAAAACTCAATGTTCACCTGGAAACAAACAATATTCTGATTCCTCATCAATTTGGATTTCGTCATAAACATTCCTCTATACACCAAGTTCATCTTAATATCGAACATATCAAACACAAATCTACAGGGAAGGTCCTTATAGATCTCGGAAAAGACCTCGTATTTCTTAAACAGTAAGTTTTATGTTCAGATCCTAAATTCTAGGTCTTCATTAATGAACACAAGCGCAGCTGTTCCATTGGGCTCAATCATCAGTCCCACATTATTAAACAGAAGACTGCGAGATTGCACTTTTTGCAGACGATACAATACAATTTACATATCCGACGTACTCTCACGAGATACAACTAATTTCATATTTTCAAACATGGGGACTGAAACTAAATGGTGGAAAAACGCAGGCCTTATACTTTTCACAATGTAAGACGCCGTCTAAATTACCTCAAGGAAATTTAACCATATACAACCAACATGTCAGCTGGGAAAAGCAAGTCAGGTATCTTGGCATCATCCTGGATCCAAAATTGACACTTAAAAATCATATAAATCTGGTCACCAGCAAAGTTTCTAAACTTTTTTTACACATTATACTCAATCTTAAATAAAAAATAGTGGGTTTTCCTTTGATAATAAGCTCTTGGTTTACAGAACGGTAATCATGACTATAATCCTGTACGGTTCTCTCTTATGGTGAAACGCCGCAAACATACACAAAACGAAAATTCTAATTGTTCATAACAAATTTTTAAAATTAATCTTAAATGTTCCAAAAAGATACCGCACTACAAGATTACATTTAAGAACTAAAATTAATCTAATTAACGAACAAGTAACCATGTTTGTAAAAATAGCCCAAATTCCATGCCCGAAAAATACGATAGCAACACTAATTATTGCTATCATGACGTTTTTTACTCTCAGCCCAAAAAAATCTCCACATTTTTTACTCTCAGCCCCGAAAATACTTGCTATCACGATAGTTAAAAAGTTGTCATGGCAGTTAAAATTTTCGGGGCTGAGAGTACAAATAATACTTATAAAATCATATTTGTGCAGTAAGCCCAATTTTGATCCCAGAAAAATGAGGTGGCAACACTAATTATTAATATCATGATATTTTTGATTATCAGCCCCGAAAAATGCCACATTTTAAATGTGTCCCGAAAATATTTACTGTCATGACAACTAAATCTATCACCACACAAACAATATGTCGGTGCTGAGAGTAAAAACATTACATTTTCATGATTATATGGAGATAGAAACATTTTCGGGGCTAGACCCTCTATTTTTTTAGACATTTTACGGGAAATATTTTATGGACGACCGTTTGGCTTATGTCTGGCGATGAAGGAAGATTCAAAGTAATTTTTGTGAATTTTATAGAATTACCTCATAGAAAAGTTTTAATAAATTCACTGAAATTAAATTAAATCTTCCTTAATCACCAAACATAATCCGACAGTCCGGCCAACGAATATTTGCTTAGTTTGAAGGGCTATATCTCAACTCTACCCCATAAGCAAGTTCTAAAAAATTTACTGAAACTGCATTAAATCTTCCTCTATCGCCAGACATAAGCCGGTAGTCCGGCTACCCCATAAGAAAG
Organism: Nephrotoma guestfalica; assembly: GCA_963691935.1. NCBI lineage: Eukaryota > Metazoa > Arthropoda > Insecta > Diptera > Tipulidae > Nephrotoma > Nephrotoma guestfalica. Next base: position 211,385,418 of record OY829915.1, read on the forward strand.
TTCTAAAAAATTCACAAAAATTTATTTAAACCTTCCTCCATCACCAGACATAAGCCGATAGTCCATCTATAAGAAGTTGGCCCGAAATTCCCATCCCGAAAAGGTTTTTTTTTCATAAAGCGTGTGTCTTAGCTAAATCACATAAAAATAATTCCGTCCCGAAAATTTTATTGTTAAATTAAAGAAAAAAATCAGCCCGAGAAAATTATAAAATTATACAACAGTTTGCATTAAAAACGATTCACTTTAATATATTAATAAATTTAATCTATATGAAAAACATCAATGAAAAAATTGAAGATACTTTATTTGTGGCGAACTCAGAGATGACCCCTTTCCTTGACATATGAAGTTAGGTGTGTCTGCATAAAACATATGTTCAGACCCCGTTCGAAAATTACGAGGATTAATTGTGAATATTGATCAATCCCGTAAACAATTTTCTATGCATTCTTCCGTTGAAAATATGTTCAATACTAAATTTTCTTGTGGCGAACTCAGAGATGACCCGTTCCCTTGACATATGAAGCTGGTGTGTCTGCATAAAATATATATTCAGACGCCCGTTCGAAAATCACGAGGATTGATGGTGAATATTGATCAATCCCGTAAAACAATTTTCTATACATTATTCCGTTGAAAATATGTTCAATACTAAATTTCCTTGTGGCGAACTCAGAGATGACCCCTTTTCCTTGGCATATGAAGTTAGGTATGCCAATCTGCATAGAACATAGGTTCGGACGCCCGTTCAAAAATCACGAGGATTAATGGTGAATGTGGCGAACTTAGAGACTACCCCCTCCTTTGACATATGGCAGTTATGTTAAATGAAATATACAGTTTTAACATAAATATATATGGGGCCATAACGAAGCTGGAAGATTGTTCCAATCCTAACATACGGCTGAAAGAAGAACCATTTCCGGTCTCAAAAAAGATCCTAAGAGATACAAATTTCTATTTAACTTATTTTTAGATTTTAGAACTTGGCCATTTACTCAAATTTGAACATACGACCGATGCTGGCCATTTGGTCAGCAATCACTCAATTACATACCATTTCGAAACATTAATCTCTAGTTCCGACCCAGTAAGGGTTTGGAAGTTATATACGATTTTCATATAAATGTATTTGAGGCCACATCGAAGCTGGAAGATTGTGTCAATCCTAACATACGGCTGCCACTGAGGTGCTCATTATAATCATACCTTTAATATATACATCACACCTTTAATATTTTAAACTAATAATTACGTTTGCCAAAACACGATACATTATTTCCAAGTATTTGTTTTACATGAGCAACAAATACAAGAAAAACTGGGATGGGATAATTTGTTGTTGTGTTTATAATTTAAATCGTCTTATAGAGGTATGAAATGAAAAAAACTGGGATGGAATAGAATTGTTTCGTGGAAATAATAATCAAAAAAATACCAGGGATGAAAAACTGGGATAATTTCACATGCTTCAAGGCAATTTGGTACTGAACTTATTTTCATCGGAAGAATGAATAGAAAATATTGTTTACGGGATTAATCAATATTCACCATTAATCCTCGTGATTTTCGAACGGGCGTCTGAATATATTTTCTATGCAGATTGACACACCTTACTTCATATGCCAAGGGAAGGGGTCATCTCTGAGTTCGCCACAAGGAAATTTAGTATTGAACATATTTTCAACGGAAGAATGTATTGAAAATTGTTTTCGGGATGATCAATAAAGTGTCTTTAATTTTTTCATTGATGTTTCATATAGATTAAATTTATTAATGTATTAAAGTGAATCTTTTTTAATGCAAACTGTTGTATAATTTTATAATTTTCTCGGGCTAAGTTTTTTGCTTTAATTTAACAATAAAATTGTTTACAAACACTTTATGAAAAAAAAACCTTTTCGGAATTGAAATTTCGGGCCAACTTCTTATACATCGATAGTCCGGCCAACAAATATTTGCTGAGTTTGTAGGGCTATATCTCAACTCTACCTCATAGAAAAGTTCTAAAAATTTTACTGCAATCACTTTAATCTTCCTCCATCTCCAGTCATAAGGCGATAGGCCGGCCAACGAATATTTGCTGAGCTTGAAGGACTATACCTCTTATTTCTTCTAGTTCTTATTTGACAAAAATTAAAAAAAAATTCTTACTATAAAAATCTAATTATTCTTGGGTAATTTTTAGTTAGAAAATTCACATTTGGGCTCCAGGCGCTGAATTAATTAATCCCAAGACTAATAAATTCAAAAGAATTACTTACTTTTGCACACGACAATGTAAAATACCGCGTTTAAAATTTCGTTTTAAATATCGAGATACCAAAACCTGATTGATTGATTAAAATTTTAGGAAAACCCTAACTACCATTATTACAACAATTTATATCAACCAATTTCTAATCATTGACATCTTAGTTGAGTGATTGCCTTAGTTGTAACTTTTTCCTGCACATATTACAATTTTACCAATAATCTGTCTACAATTTCCTCCCCCCAAAATATCCTAAATTCGCGTGTTTTGATTAATAGATTTTTTTATTATCTTCAATTCTACATATTTTATATGATTATGTGAGTGAAATAAAATTTACAAATTTCTTTTTGTTGTTGCCTTTGAGGAGCTACTAAAAGATTCGAACGAATCTTCATCTAAAATTAATGAGCTCATTACTCGTCGTTTTCATTATTTATTAATTCGGATGAGGGTTTACTTTAGATGGATGACGTGAGACGTAAGTGTGTGCGGAGAGTTTGTGTTTTTATGTATGTGTAGTTGATAGTAAGTGGCACAAAGCATATAAGTTATAATTTATGACATTCTCGAAATTTATTACAAAATATTAATAAGCATTAAACGAGAATAATAATTTTCTAATCTAATTAAGTTATAACGATTTTATTTTTTCGTATAATATATTTTACGAGCAAATAAATATTTAGAACTAATTTATATATTATTACTGTATGTATTTGCCTCTCCCACTTACAAATAACTCTCGGTATAGTTGTAGCATTGTTAAGATAAAAATAAACAAAAATTAAATTAATACACCATTAAAATATTAAATTCAATTTAAATTAATAAAATTAATGCAAACGAAACAAACAAAGTTTTTTTTTGTAATTTAAGACGAGAGCACAACCATAATAAATTTTCTAATTTTGTTGTTAAAATAAAACTTTTTTTTTTGTGTGTAAAGTTCAAAATTATTTAAATAAAATAATTAAATATAATAAAAAAGAGCAAATTTCGTTTTAATGGATATAAAAATATCAGTTCAGCAACACAAAATAAAATGAAAACCCTAAACAACTAAACAACTTTTTTATTTTATTTTCCAATTTTTTTTTTTTTTTTTGGTTTGGTGTGGTTTGTGTGGCATGGCAGTGAGTTGCTTTGTGTGGAATTTTTGATTTATTTTTTGTTCGTTTTCAATTTCAGTTGCGGTCTCTCGCCTCGCTGGCATAATTCAATATTCTAATCATGTGTACGAAATATTTTTTGCTTTCATTTCGAATTAACAGTCAGAATAAAATGTGTGTACCTATATGAATATGGTCATAAATAAATGCTGTTCGAAATGAAGATGCTTACATATTGGCTATGTTTAGTAAATCGTTTTAAAAATTTCGTTTAACAATTTTTTATTCATGAATAGCATTATAGCGAAAAAATACTCATGGGGCAATTTACTTGGTTCGCTTAAAGAATTTTAATACAAAAAATGTCCAGTGATGTATTGGTTTACTGATTATGAATTTGTTCTGCACCCCCCGCTTCAACAGTGGCACAACTCAAAAAATATAATTTTGAGTAAAACGGATTTATATATTTAAGTAAATAAAATAAATAAATAAATTTAGTAAATATTAAATTATACAATTAATTAGGACTGTTATACTTGTTAAAGGTAGCGAAAATTTTAGCTTCCGACTATGCAGACCCCTAAAATTAATATAAATCAAAATTACATAGGAGGAGTATAACCTTTAATTCATTTATTACGAAGAAAATACTCAATAAGAGAGTAGGGTGCCTAAAAATTTGACTTCTGCCACCATGACGAGTCATTGACTTCTGCCAATAACTCGCCATGGTGTCCACTAACTCTGATAATAATTTGGATATCAGCCGTATGTTAGGATTTTCGCTATATGCTCATTTGCATATAGCCCACCACCATATGAAATTTGAAGAAAACACTCAATAAAATAATGAATATTTCTCTCAAACCTATATAGAGTGCCTAAAAATTTGACTTATGCTTATGACTCGTCGTGGTGTTACTAACTCTGATAAAAATTTGAATATCAGCCGTATGTTATAATTTTCATTATATGCTCATTTGCATATGGCCCACCACCATCAGCATATAGCGAAAATTCTAACATTCGGTTGATATTCAATTTATTATCAGAGTTAGTGGACATCATGAGGAGCCATAACCAGAAGTCAAATCTTTAGGCACTCTATAGGTTTGAGAGAAATATTAATTATTTTATTGAGTGTTTTCTTCAAATGTCATATGGTGGTGGGCCATATGCAAATGAGCATATAGCGAAAATTCTAACATACGGCTGATATCTGATATTTTAGGGGTCTGCATAGTCGGAAGCTAAAATTTTCGGTATTTTTAACAAGTGTAACAGTCCTAATTAATTGTGTAATTTAAAAATCCTGGGATGGGATAATTTTAAAAATCCTGGGATGGGATGAAATTAGTGTTACCTGATGAACATTTTTATTTTTCCTGGGATGAAAAACTGGGATAACTTCACACACTTACGAAAGCTTCGAAAAGAAGATTTTGCGCCATTATTAAGGAAAATTTTGTCAACTGCTGCAAATTCAACATCAATTCAAAATGCGTTTAGAATATGCGGAATTTATACTGATTGAATGGTAAATTATTCATAACTGGTAAAGAACCCACAAACAATAATGTCAACTTCTACTTCTAAAATTGATATTGGAACACGACCAGATAATTTTTTAAAAGTATTTGAATCTTTCTTGTCACAAAATCAATTGCAAAGTTTTAAGAATGCTACAGAGTCCTGGAATGGTATTAAGGAAGATGAAAATTTGTACTATATGTGGGTTAAATTATTAAAAAAATATAGTCAAAATAGACTAAATTTGTATACGCTTGATAACACAAATTTAAGTGTCTCGAGTATTGGTGAGGTGCACCAAAATAACTGCGGTAATTGAAGGAGAACCTTGTGTGAGAATATTGATGAAATTGGTGAAATTATTACATTATCAATTGAAAATTCGAAAAATTGAAAGTGAACAAGAAATAGCGGAATATTGAAGGAAGCGAGTTGGTAGTTGTATCAAATCTGGAAACACCAGTCAAGCGTAATAAAATTAACGAAAATGCACACCAGACAAGGAAGAATGTTTCAAAAAATATTGTATGTATTGAAACTCGAGAAACTTTTCAAATGAACGAGCGGACCGCTTTGTCAAACATTGAAACACTATTGAAAAACAGCTTTTTTGGCCACTACCTAAACCAAATGAAGAAGCTATAAATAAAGTAATAAAACAGATTCCATCGGTGATCGTATCTTCAGACGAATTATAAATTACAAATTGAAACAGCAAGCTGAAAAGGAACAGCAACACCAGAATAAACTAAAACGAAAACTGAAGAGGGAAGCGAAAAGGACAACTACAACCACAAAAAAATATAAGCCAGCAGCAACACCACAAACATCTGAAAATATTTTCGGAAATTATGTAATTATTCAGTATGAGGAAGAATATTTTCCGGGTCTTGTTTTACAAATTAAACCAACCATTAAGCGTTGACGTCTGTGAAAAAATGCTTTCCGACTACCAGGATGTCATGAAACGTATTATAACTGTCGATGAGTTTTGGATCTATGCTTACGACCCGGAAACAGACGATCAATCGGCCGAATATCGTGCCAAAGATGAGCCGAAGCCAAAAAAACCACGTCAAAACAAGTCAAAAATCAAGGTGGTGTTGACAGTTTTCTTCGATTATCGAGGTGTGGTGCACTCCGAATTCCTTCCGACCAGCCAAACTGTCAACAAGAAATACTATTTGAGTGTTATGCGTCGTTTGCGCGAAGCTATTCGTAAAAAGAGGCCGGGATTATGGGTCGACTACTCTTGCTTTTTGCTCCCCGATAATGCACTTTCTCATACTGCATTGGTTTTACGTGATTTTTTCGCCAAAAATTCCACCCATGTCGTTCTGCAACCACCATATTCGCCTGATTTACTCGTTTGAACTCGTTTTGAGTCAATTGAAGACATTAAACGTGAATCGCTACGCCCATTGGAGGCTATTCCGGAAATTGACTTTAACAAATGTTTCGAGGATTGGAAAAAACGTTGGCACAAGTATATTGAGGCCGAGGAGGACTAGTTTGAGGGGGACGAAATAGATTTGGTGACATAAATAAAGAATTTTAAAATTATGAACAGTCTTACTATTTTTTGCCCGCAGTATTATAATCACTATAAACGATCCATATATTTTATATCTAAAAACGAATAAATATAATTATTGTTTTTTGCGTATTATGCAGAAAAACAAGAGAATCACTTGGGTATTATGAATTTCTGGAAATTTGTAATTTACCAGCCCCAATCTCAGAAATGTCTGGACCAAACGGGTATTGATTTCAGGCTTCTGAATCATCAGATAACAAGATAGCAAAATCTCATTACCATATCATGAGGAATACTGGTAGAAATAATTTATTGAATCATTCTACCACTTGGGTATTATGAATTATTATGAATTTCTTTAAATTTGTAAGTTGTAAAATGGAAAAAAGATATAACAAGTTAAACTTTAGATATAGCTGTGTAAAGTTATAGTAAATATTAATTATCAAAGCAAGGTTTTTATGGAATTTGTAGAGGAAGAATCCACCTTTCAAACACCAAAATTGTGACTCGGGTCTATGAGTCAAATTTTAGATAGAGTCGTGTGAAGTCGAACTAGAGATAAATTAACAGAGCAAGGTTGGTATGGAATTTGTAGAGGAAGGATCCACCTTAAAATCGCCAAAATTGTGACTCGAGTCTAGAGTCAAATTTTAGATATAGTCGTGTGAAGTCGTTGTAGATATAAATTAACAGAGCAGGGTTGGTACGGAATTGGTAGAGGAAGGATCCACCTTTTAAACACCAAAATTGTGGCTCGAGTCTATGAGTCAAATTTTAGATATAGTCATGTGAAGTCGAACTAGATATAAATTAACAGAGCAAGGTTGGTACGGAATTGGTAGAGGAAGGATCCACCTTTCAAACACCAAAATAGTGACTCGAGTCTATGAGTCAAATTTTAGATATAGTCGTGTGAAGTCGTACAAGATTAAATTAACAGAGCAAGATTGGTACGGAATTTGTAGAGGAAGAATCCACCTTAAAATCGCCAAAATTGTGACTCGAGTCTATAAGTCAAATTTTAGATATAGTCGTGTGAAGTCGTAGTAGATATAAATTAACAGAGCAAGGTTGGTATGGAATTGGTGGAGGAAGAATCCGCCTTAAAATCGCCAAAATTGTGACTCGAGTCTATGAGTCAAATTTTAGATATAGTCGTGTGAAGGCGAACTAGATATAAATTAACAGAGCAAGGTTGGTTTGGAATTTGTAGAGGAAGAATTCACCTTTCAAACACCAAAATTATGACTCGAGTCTATGAGTCAAATTTTAGATATAGTCGTGTGAAGTCGTAGTAGATATAAATTAACAGAGCAAGGTTGGTATGGAATTTGTAGAGGAAGAATCCACCTTAAAATCGCCTAAATTGTGACTCGAGTCTATGAGTCAAATTTTAGATATAGTCGTGTGAAGGCGAACTAGATATAAATTAACAGAGCAAGGTTGGTATGGAATTTGTAGAGGAAGAATTCATCTTTCAAACACCAAAATTGTGACTCGAGGCTATAAGTCAAGTTTGACTCTGTTAATTAATATCTACTACGACTTCACACGACTTTGACGTTGTAACACGGCTATATTATCTAGGCTTGACTCATAGAGCCAATTGCTATTTTCTTTGATTTTATGTGACTTTAATAAATTAATTTTTCGTGATATAAATTTCAGCGCTTCAATATTGTTGTTGGTTTCGGAATGGTACGAACACCTGCCGCGACTTTTGCTTACTGAAATTTGCTCTTTTGGAATTTTTTTTCGGGATAACAACAAAAAATGTCATGATACTAAAAATGTCATGACAGTAAAAAATTTCGGGATGACATTCAAAACTAACGTAATATAGTAAATGTTTCGGGATAACATTGAAAAATGTCGCGATATTCGTTTTATAGTGTTGCCATCGCATTACTTCGGGTTATATTTCGGGCTTACTTCACAGACATGCGAAATTTACTATGACTATAAATTTACTATGGAGCGAAATTTATAATTTCCCTCTATTCAACACTTTGTTTTTGCTTAGTGCGTATATAAGCATCGTTTTTGGGTCATTTCAACGCCTATGGGGGGTATTCTGTTTTAATTGATTCATACAGGGTGTCCGCCGGGAAGGTATACTATTTTGTTTATGATTTTTGATTAAATGAAAGAGAATGGATCTTATATTGATAAATGTTTTATTTAATGTCGGCAATTATGTATGGAATACAATATCAGATAAATGTCCGCCTCTGTTAGCCTCACAAATGCGAGCCCTTTTGAGCACATTTTTCATTACATTCTCACACATTTCACGCGGTATTTCATTAATTTCATCACGAATATTTTGTTTGAGTTGCTCAAACGTTTCTGGTTTGTTTGCATAAGCCTTGCTTTTTAGATATCCCCACAAAAAGAAGTCCGGAGCAGTCAAATCAGGCGACCGTGGAGGCCAATCAACATCACCATTTTTTGAAATAACTTGTTGTGGAAAGAGTTCTCGCAGTAATTCCATTGTAATCCTGGCTGTATGCGATGTGGCACCGTCTTGTTGATACCACATGTTAATCAAGCCCAAAGTATGCAGTTGTGGCGTTAAAAAGTTTTCAATCATATCACGATATCGCTCCCCATTCACAGTTACCGTTACGCCGTTTTCATTTTCAAAGAAGTAAGGTCCAATGATTCCTCCTGACCAAATTGCACACCAGACTGTCACTTTTAATGGATGTAAAGGTGACTGATGAATAATGTGAGGGTTTTCCATTGCCCAGAACCGACAATTCTGTTTATCCACATATCCATTTAAATGAAAATGTGCTTCGTCACTCATTATGATTTTTTCATGAAAATCGGGGTTGTCATGGGCGAGCTGTAACATCCTATTGACACGATGGTTGATCGAATATTTTTCCATAATAAATTTGCCACGTGTCTTCTTCACGACTGTCAAGTATGAACTGTCAATACTAATATTCGCCTAAATGGCGGCAAAACAAAGTAGTATACCTTCCCGGCGGACACCCTTTTTTTTTGGTATGCAAATTAAAATTTGATTTATTGGGTGAAGAGGATATCGCATCAAAAAGTCAATCAAATAAAAGTCAAACGCCGTAATTGTTCCATAAAATTAACGAAATAAATTTCATGTTCCAATTTTACACATCAAAGATCTGCCGAAACCATTTTCAAATCAAAAAAATGTTCAAATATGATTTTAATTTTTTATGCATAATTCCTAGAAAACATCAAAATAACAAAATCCATTAATTTACATTTTTGCTGTTGGCTGTTGAAAAAATTTTGACTTCGTTCAACGTGAGAATAACATTTTAACATTTAATTGTTTTTATTTTTATAAATTTAATCTAACTTTAATTACTTTAGAATTAATGATTTTATTACGTTCGGTATACGTACACAAATTTAATTAAAATTCATGATGTCTGAAGCACTCGTATATAAACAAAAAACATAATGTAATATGTGACAACATAACAAACGTATCTCTAAATACATAATATAGACAAATCATTCTGAAAAGGAAATAAACAAAGCAAATTACATGCCATGCCATAGTAATGTAGTGTGATTGTTGTGCTTTGGCTGACGAGAAAAAAAAAGGATTTTTGCCGGAGCGACGATAGTGTGAGGAACTATTTTTAAAAATTCTATCACGCAACATATGGATATACGAACATAAATATGAAGAGTTCTGAAGTTTTGACAGGAAATTAATGATCTTAAATGTGCTCTATTTATTTATCTATATATATGCAGACGGAAAGCAGAGATACTCGTACCAAAAGATATACATTTTTAAAAATAAGTTCAACAATAAGAGAAATTATTTTTCTGTGCTTTTCTCGTATGTACGCGTATAGAGAAACGAAAACTTTCTAAAGATTTACTTTAATATTTACACTTCAAGATTTTTCTTATATAAATTTTTTTGGAAGGAAGCTGACAGTTTATATATAAATATATCAACAATTTTTCTTCTTCTGTATATTATACAAAGAATAACAAAGTAATAAAAATCATTTTGCTAACAACAAAAAGCTCTTCATATTCTTGTTTAGATTTCTTGGTATAAAAATTATCTTGTTCTTACACATTTGCGTTACGGTCATTTCACAGCAAACATAAAAATAAGACAAACTTATTTAAAAATTTTATCTTTTTTAAAATGGTTTGTTCTTTTAAACTACATAGTCTCCTCCCCAGAGGAATTAATTATACATGTACCAGCTACAAAAAATACTTTACTGAATTGTATAGATCTGTTTCTGGAAATTACTTTACAGGAAACAAAATTAACCAAAGCAACCTAGAGAAAAAAGCCGTAGTGTAAAAAATGAGAATTTTTACTGGACTTCAAAATTGTCCTCCGATTCATTTAATTACGGCCACCATATTTGTGAAACAACAATATTACTTTAAACATGTATTTGATGGTACATTGACAGATACCAATAGTAAAAGCGTTATCTGTATTTTGTGCAAATCTAATAATCTAGCCAAAAATCATGCATTTTCAATGCGTCACTTGATTACGATCAGTGGCCCTATTCTGGTAATTCCCCGGAAATAGGAAAGTGGGAATAGAATTTACATATAAGTAATTTAATTTTGTTTTTGGCATTATGATACACATAATTCTTCTTTTAATCTTTTGAAGGAACGTATCCTTTCAGCTTCGCTGCTGTTTTTCTAATAATGGTTCTTCACACATTTTTCTTTCTCTTTTCGTTATTCTTACAATACCCACCACCGACAAAGTGGTGGCAGCATAAATCGAGAGTAAAGATAGAAAGGATTATATTTGAATTTAAAATGAACGTTAACTATGACAACTTGGCCGATCTAACTATTGATCGACTCGATCAAAACAAATAAAAATATATTACTAACACAAACTTAAATATATAAATGGAAAATAACTATAGATCAGTATTAAATTATTATAACAATTTATAAAATTCAAGTGTCACAATCCCGAATCGCCCACTTTTAGCTGGCTCGTCACGCCCATCAGTCCACATTCTCAAGTGCGCAGCCTCAATCACCCCAACATACAGGAGCTGAGTCAGCTGACAGTTTTCGATGTCGCGAATGACATACCGATCATTCGGGAGTACTTTATGAACAACATACGGTCCGCGAAGTTTTGGAATAAGTAGTTTTGGAATAAGTTTTTTCTAAGTCCCGATGGTTGTATCAACATTTCTAATAACCACAAAATCACCAAAACACTTAGCAGGTCTGTTTTTTGACAAATGATATCGTAAGTTTGCTTGCTGGCAAACCTCAGTAGAAATTGATGCCTTATTGCGTGATAATTCCAAATCGCGATCCAGGTGACTATCGTTTTTATCGGCCAAATGCTCTGAGAACAAATCAACTTCTTCACCACGTTGTACAACGCCAAATAATAATTGAAATGGGGTCTGTTTAGTTGTTTGATGAATTGAGTTATTCATACTAAATTCAACACGAGTCAACATTTTAAACCAGTTCGAATGTTGTACCGAACCAGTTCGAATGTTGAACCGAAGCTTAATTTGCTTAACAATGATTTCAAAACACGATTAACACGTTCAACTTGGCCATTTGCTTGCGGTGATGCAACAGCAACTTTCATGTGATCAATATTTCGGTCTAATCAAAAGGTATTGAAGTCTAAAGATGTGTCAAGTACGCCGATCGCTTACGATGCGTCTAGGATGACTATAATAATCAAAATATTTACATAAAGCAGCACACACTTCTTTTGCTTCGATATTAATGACGGAAGAGGAACAAAATGGTCAATATGAATAGTATCGAACGGTATAGGTTTTTTAATAATGTTGAGCAAATTTCGCTCATTAATACGAGTAGGAGTGGAATACATAATACACCGAATACAATTACGAATGAACTTTTCGACTTTATCCTTAATTTCGGGAAACCAATAATGCATTTTAAGCTGATCAACGCACTTTGCCACTCTCAAATGACCAATTTTTTCATGAATCGTATTTCACGTATAGCAATAATCTACCGAAAACGCCTGGTCGATAAACCAATCCGTCACTCAATTCAAACAATTTTTATGATTTATGTTCCCGGCGGTCACGGATACAAACAATATCCGAATCTCGCTTCTGCGTTGCTTGCAATTGCATGTCGATATCATCAGCACCAATGGCAGCAACTAAATAACAACGACTAAGCGTATCGGCGTGGCCTATTCGTTCGCCACTACGATGTTCGATTGTATAATTATAATTCTCAAGCTCGAGGGCCCAACGAGCAATAAGAGCATATACATTCCTCTTACTTAACGTCATTGTAAGCGAGTTGCAATCAGTAACACTTCGAAACAAGATTGAACCTGCTTGGCGTTTGTATTCACTGGGTAATGACGGATTGCTTCAATATGGCTGTTGCTTGGTCGTATGCCAGCACGATTTACCAGATATCCCAAGTACCCAATCTCCGTAAAACAGAATTTGCATTTTGATAATTTCAATTCCATACGATATTCACTAATTATCCGCAAAACTTTTTGTAACAAATCAAAATGTTCCGGAATCGTCTCAATAAACTCTCTTAAAATACCGGAAGCAAACCGTTGAAAGCTACTGGGACCATATTTAAGTCCAAACGGCATGTCAAGATATTCATGCCGTTTGGACTTAAATATGCCTCGTCAACTGGCCCTGAGGTGTTACGAACGATGTATAACAAATTGAATCTTCTGCCATTTTGAATAGTGAAAACTACTGCACTAATCAAGTACTGTGAAGTATTTTTTTCCTTCCAAGTACTCTAAGCAGTCCTCAATAAGCGGAAGTGGGTAATTGTCGCGAATAGCCCGATAGTCGACACACATCTGGGTCTCACATCTGGGTCTCCTAAGTAAAGTGTCCTGGTGTAAATGATTCAATTAAAGGACTTAATTAGGGACTGGTATTAATATCAATAGCGGAAACATCCGATTCAACACTAATATTAAAAACATACGGTTATGCATTTAACTCCGTCAAACTAGCGAAAACGATCGGAACTTCAGTGGAATAAGACTCATTTACAACAGTAGCATCAGAAACACAGAAATAAGTTCTATTCTAAATACGGTTTTATTCAAATGTTTGTTTAACTCAATATTTGATGATACATTGTCCGGTTTTAATGACAAAACTATGCCAAATGCATCCATAAAATCTCGACCAAGTAATATAGGCACGGGCAATACATCATCTGAAATAATCAAAAGAGACATCGTTTTCACGATTCAATAGAATTTGATAATAATCGGGCCTTTCCCGTGAATAAACAATTTGGTGTAACCTAATCCATCCATTTGGTGTAACCTAATCATCCGGAACAATAGAGCGATGGATAAAGCTAACCGGACTACCCGTATCAAGTAATGAATAAAACTTATTAAAATCTGTACTTCCTCCGCCACTGTGAGGGCGACACACATAAGCGACACTTACCAATTGTACAGCAGCTAGAGCAGAATTAATCTCTTGTTGTTCTGGATGCCTTAATTTTCATCATGAATTTAAGTGTTAATACAGTGATTTTTCCGTTAGTCCTAAAGCGAGCTGTAGTTATCCCAATTTAAAAAAAATGACAAAATCGAGTTTAGATAACCACCGACCAATATCGCTTCTTTTCATTTTTTCCAAAATCTTTGTAAGTCTCATGAAGAGTAGACACGGAACAAGCTATTTTAATAATTCTGAAACAATTAAGTTGGAGCATTGATTTAGATCTGAAGTCATCTGCTATGTTTGTCGATATTACTAAAGCTTTTGATAGAGTAGACTACCGATTCTCTTAAGGAAACTTTATTGTTGTGGCTTTCGTGGTATGATATATAGCTGGCTTTGTAGTTACCTATCTGATCGATCACAAGTAATGCGTGTCAATCACCAACTAAGCAGAGAACTGCCAATTACGGCCTGAGTTCCTCATAGTGATCGGTGTTGGGACACCTGTTATTCCTTGTTTACGTGAATGGAATTTTCCGACGCCCTTTTACAGGCTCTCACACCACTATTGCTGACGACTTTTCGTTTGTGTACTATGGTTCAAGCAAACGGCTTAAAGCTCACAACTTACTTTTGAGTGAGAAAACTAAAATAGTACATGTTAGGGATAGCCAGGAACTACCTGATGTTCAGTGACCGATAATTTCCTGCGCCCTGAAGGGTTTCGATGATAAGGATTTCTTGCGATTGACCCATGCTCAGCGATTGACCCATGCATTATAGTCCATCTGCTAGGAGGAGTGCCGCTAAACGTGCGCCTATATTCTCTTTGTACCGAAACCACGGACTCCAATGCGTGCTAGCGGCGGATAATCCAAATTATTTTCTCAGTGTCCCAATTCTCCATTTCTTTAAATTTAAAAATCAATCTATAAAATAAAAAACAATTGGAACAGATTAATAACATAGAAAAAAAGTTATTAATTTTTTTTTTGGTAGCAGCTTTCATCAGCCACCCTGTACATATCAAGAATGCGTGTCTGAGACCTAAGTGAACTTATTAACGAAAAGTATAGCTTCACACATTAATGAAAAGTGTAGCTACACAAATTAACGAAAAGTGTAACTTGTAAAAAGTATAGCAATAAAAAGTGTAAATAGCAAACCTTTACAACAAAAGATCATCAACAATGTTTATTGCACGCATGGACAACTTGAGCTGTTCAAAACAGTTAACTAAACTGAAATAAATAGTTTTGGGATTACTCCGCACATGTTTAAGGACATTAAATTTCATAAAAATTCAAAATACTTGCTACACTAAGGCCGATTCCAAGAATTTTAGAGGTGTTACGAAGTTCAAAATAGTTAACCACGTAAAATTAAAAAGATTTGGGGTTGTTTCACGGATAATTTTTAATTCGGTAATCTTATTGAATATTCGTCAAAATGGCTGCTATACTATTCAAAATACGTTTGGTTTTTGGTCAAAAGACCTGCTGCACTGTTCTTTTGAGTTTTCTTGAAACGGTCGTGTAGCAGGTGTTTCGACGTATATTAGAATACTCATTAAATTTACCGTTTTAAAAATTATCGTGAAGCAACCCCAAACCGTTTTATTTTTACGTGGTCAACTGTTTTAAACAGAACAATTCGTCCACTTTTAGAAAATATATGTCGACACTTGGTTACAGTGCTGAGTTTTATAGAATCGGCCATAGTGTAGCACGTATTTTGAATTTTTATGAAATTTTACGTCCTTAAACTTGTGTAGAGTAATCCCAAAACTATTTATTTCAATTTAGTTAGTTGTTTTGCACAGCTCAAGTAGCCCGCTAGTAGATGGTATATGCTTACTCTAGGTAACATCTCTAAGACTTTTTCAATCGGCCATAACCCCAACCTTTAGACTAGAATTATTTTGATAAAATATGATCCCGATATTTGCTCCAATTTGCATTTTTGATGATCTTCTTTAGTAAAGGTTTGCTATTTACACTTTACATTGATTGACTTTTCCGAAGTTCCACTTTCCGTTAATTTGTGCAGCTGCACTTTTCGTTAAAAAGTTCAATTCGGTATGGATGAGTAAGATGCACCTACAAATCAAAACAAAAACAAAGTATTGGATTGACAACATACGAGTAGGTTGCACTAAGTATAACCCCTGACTAATCCAGAGGTAACAGAAACTTCAGTTGCAATTGTGTAGCAATAAAGTCGTCTAGAAGAATTATGTCGTGGTTAGCATCAACAGAATCAAACACCAATGAATTTGTCACACCAAGTTTATGGTTTATTATAAACTCTCTTAGAGCGAATTATAATTTAAACACAGATAATCTCAAGTGCGTTGGTATTAGAAATTAAGAACTCACGGCTTTGAAAAGGTGACCGGATAGCGATAAGAACTCCACCTCTAACTACTCCATCAAGAGTATTATAACGATCCCTCCGGTATATTTCGAAGACTACCGGAAAAATCTCCTGATTCGAAAAACTAGTTTTAGTTCGAAGACCGCTTATGTTTTGGTTGAAGATTGAAGGCTCTTTTTGTTTTTTGTCGAAGAGCAGTTTAGTCGCGCTTTCGGTTTAGGTAAAAACTCCTTTACTAAAACGCCTGCAGACCACCAAGCTGGAGATACTAATTCCGAAAGATGTCGTGTGGAGTCAATTATTTAAAAGAACAGCGCTTAGACGCATGTTTATGGCATTTTATCCCATATAATGTAATCTTGACTTCAAGGGTGTTCTGTGTATGAGTTACAACATCGTCTGAAGTGGTTTCAGGAAGAACTTCTCTATAAGTAGTACCTATAACCGTACATCCTCGAATTGGCTGACGCTGGCTTAAAAGTAAGAACGGAAAAATCAAACCCAAAGAGTTGGGAGAGCCTTGGCGCCAGAACAGATTACAGGAAAAAAAACATTTGAATGGGTTGTTTTATGATTATTTTCGTTTCGGCGTAGTCTATATGAGTATATGTCACATATTGGTGACATATGGTTTCAACTGGTGGATTCACACTAGGACTTTTGAGTTCGGTCTCATTATTCGTTTTTTACCCCTTTGCCCATAAAACCGGAAAAATGATAACCGGTAAAGGGGTAGGTAAAGGGGAAACAATGAAGAATGAGACTGGACACAAAAGTTTTTTGTGTGGATTGGTGGAGTGAGAAAGTTTTATTTATTGAATTTTCTTCATATTTGAGGAAACCCCCGATACCAGTTTAGAGGAAAGGGGAACGATTTGTTTTTATGTTAGTGTGTCGACGATTTTCATTTATTGTAATTTTTGAAGTGTAATAAAAATTAATCAAAGTTATTTTTTGAGTAAAAGTGATAAGGCAGTAATTTTATTATTTCACTCTCCGATTTTGCGATTTCGGTGGATTTCATGTTAATTGCAGAGTTTTGTTTGGTATCCTGTTACAACAGGGTCTTGGTTTAGAAGGAATTTTTGCATAATGGAAAATCGAGGAAAGCGCTTGCAGGCTGTGCGTAAATATAACGAAGCTGATATGATGCGTCTGAATTGGAATCCAGCAACAGTGAGATAGACTTTGTATATGACACTGACAGCATGTTATCTAAATGCTGATTAGAAATTGACTTGCAAGTTATACAAGTTCGAGAAAATGTTGCTCAAAATAACAATGATGAGTGGGCTGATGTTGAGCCTGACTCAAATAACATAGTTTCCACAACCAAGCGCCGAACCAGTGGAATATTTCTGGAAAATTATGACGATGTGTTGCTCGAAAAAATAGTTACTTGGACTATCGCACGTGGTATACTCATTATTTAGCATAAGTCACTATCAGCTGGACTATGTTTAAAATGTGTTCGGCCAGACAATGAGTCGAAAACATATTTAGGTGTATGTGTTTCTATCACGAGCAGCACGAAGTCAAAACTAATAGAAATACAAAATACAGAATATCACATACCACGGTCTGGCTAACATAAAAAATGTATAGCCCATCTCAAAACCTTTCATTAGGTGAAGCTCTTCTGTTATGGCGAGGAAGACTGTCATTCCGGCAGATACACCGAATAAGAGGCACCAATACGGACTCAAATGCTACGAATTATGCAATCCCGAAGGTTTTTTAATAAATTTGATTGTATATACCGGAAGTGTACCTCTTTTACCGGTACCGATGTCTAACGAGAAAGGGCATGCATTTGACGTTATTGTTAAATTAATGAAGGAATATTTGGTAAAAGACATACGTTCTATATGGATAATTACTACTGCCGTATTGACCTGACAGAGCACTTGGTGAATCAAACTAATATCTATAGAACACAACGTCCGAACTGGAAATGCAATCCTCCTCAAGTTATAAAAAGCAAATTAAAGCCAGGGCAAATTTCATGGCGCTGAAACCGCTAAAACGTTATCGTGTTAATATGGAAAGACAGGCGAGACGTTTTGATGATTTCTACCAAACACAAAGCCGAACTTGTTAATTTAATAACAAAAACAAATGAGGAAATAATAAACCCAAAAGTAGTATAAACTATTGACCCCGTCGAAGTGCAGAAGCGAACCGCGAAAGAGTTGGAAGTACCTAGGCTCCAGAAAAGATTAAAGATAAAAAAATATGGAATTCGTTCTGGATATGAGAATTTAGAGAAAAAATTATAGTACTTATGGCAGATTTCAGCCAGGCGAAGGAGCCCAAGACGTGCAGGAATTTCAACTTGAAATACAGCACATTTCTTAAGCATGGCCAACAGTCGCAGGAAGAGCCGCATGTGTTATGTGTGGCGCATGCAAAGATGCTGAAGACGAGTTGATTGGCCTATGCCCATATCCACTTTTCAGCTTTTTCAAGCCTAATAAAAAATTAGATTTTTTTTTATTAAATTGAAACTGGATTACGCTTATGTATAATTTATATGTAAATAATAATTAACTCTTTAGAAATATAAACCTAATATACTGAACTTTGCTTTTTCTTTGTACACCTTAAAAGAATTTATGTTCCATTGAAATCTCATGTCACACATATGTGTCCTACTTATTTTGAAAATGAAAGGCTCTTGTCTCACATATGTGTCGTAGAAGCAATCCAAAAGTCATGTCACTCATATGTGACATACCAGCTTTCCACAAACACATATCATATATAGGGGTCATTGAATTGTTAATACGAGAGTTTTTTTCCGATAATCAAAACTCGGAGGAACCGGGGGTTTACTGGTGGCCAGCTTGCTACAGAACTATCTTATATAGACATCTTCTATAGATTTATTGTATATCCCTGCAAATTTGAAAAAATATTTGGATAAAAAATTTAATTTGAAACTTTTAGTAATGCCTAAGAAAGTTCTTGCATAGGGGATACAGAGAGCTCGAGCCGTCATTGGCATTTATGTCGTGCCATCTATCAATATCTGTACGAACTAACACTAATTTATAATGATATCACTATAGTGGATGATAATATTTGTTAAATAAATTTTGTTATGGAATTTCAGATAATTTTTCTTTTTTAAGATTATTACATTTGTAGATTACATCATTAGATTACGTCATTAGATTACAAGTTGTTTACGATTACGAATTGTTTCCAAATTTCATATTTAATCCGTAGACGTCTCGCTGCTCGGTTTAGAATTTTCTTGTATTTAAAGGGAACCGCGCTCCTTGTCAAAAGAATGTTACTTTCTGTTAAATGTTAAAGATGTAATTCCCTTCTCTTATAAATAAGCTTCATAAATTATACTTAAAAATAATTCAAAGATTTTTTTATTGACGTCCGTTTTGTTTTAGTCCTACATAAAGTAAAATTTAATTTTACGGATTATATTCCGAGAGTGGTGAGAAAAAAATTGTAAACAGAAATATTAATATTTTTCGGCTTATCTAGGATTAATATTTAGGATATAGGTATCACAACTTTTTGTTGTAGGCACTCTAACTCTCTAAGGTTATAAAAAAATAGTATTCGAATTTACCATGGAAACTATTTACGGGATATTTTTACCATCATAAAACTTTTTGTGATATTTTATGTTAGTAGTAAATTTATTTTTTTTTATTATTAGATGTTTAGAAATTGTTCGTAAACTGAACAGAATGAACAATTTTAGATACAAGTACGAGTATATCAGCTATACGAACGAGGTGTGACTAAATTTATCTCGAACACATACAAATTTTATGGATCGTAACTTAAAAGTTTTAAGGATTAATTTAAAACTTTGTGAAATTTATTTGTGTGTGTGTGTGTGTGTGTGTGTGTGTGTGTGTGTGTGTGTGTGTGTGTGTGTGCACATAAATTGTGTGTTTGCTCCAAGGCTGCCATCGATTTTTCGAAACCTCCTTCATTTATAAATGAGTTGAATGTGTAACATGCAATTACACCCAAAATGATAAGAATTTTATTTCGGCAATAATATTTGTCGCAAAACATAAATTTTGGTTTTTCTGCAAAAATATAATTTCTAACGTTAAAAAATTTACATTATTAGTTACTTTGCATAATACGTTGGTGTAATAAAAGTATTTGTTATCAAACAAACAGTTTCAAAGGAAAATTTTTATTGAATCACAAAAAATGTTAAACTTTTAGAGTGGATGTGTGTGCAAAAAATTTTACAAAAGTTCTTTACCGTTTTTTTAGTTTTTTGTAAATTCTTTTATATATTCAAGTAGATGTTCAAGCATATTCCTACCCAAATTGTGGGTGGTGTTATGAAAATTGAAGAGCGCGTGCAGTTAATTATAAATTAACTGTCTATTTAGAATCTTTACTGATTTTTTTTAAATTATCTTAGTCAATGCGATATATATTACCTGTCAAAGAGAAAAACACATAAAAAAAAGTTTAATCATGAACATGATTAAATTTGCATGAAATCGTGATGAATAACAAATCGAATTTGTACACCTCTTATATCTGTACATATTGTGATAAAACGTGTGATGAAATGGCAAACATTAAAATGGAAAATAAAGCATGTTGTCTTGCGCCTCGAAGTTTGGTAAAGTTGGTGTTCGAATTAAAATGGAAATTGTAATTTTCTTTAAATTGCAAGATCAGAGACTTAAATTAATAAATCTGATTCATCGGGTCGGGATACATTTGAATTAATTCCCCAAATGTTGTAATAAATTTTGCTTTGAAATTGGACAATTAGAGCATACAAATAAAATGGTTTAAGGGTTTCTACAAAACGCCCGAAAAAAACACTTTTCAGTTTATGGTCTCAATTCGCTTCTAAATCTCGAATATTGTCTCGAATATGCGATTGTGATATTCTACCATTTCACCATTTCAACCTGAAACTAAAACCGAATTCAAGCTCATTTAGATCTCAACATTTATTCAATAAAGCATTGGAAAATTTGTCCTTAACATTGGGCAAATCACACCCAAATGTCAGAAATTATCAAATTTACTAATCCATCCTTCTATCACTCTTATGTTGTAACGACAAATACAAATAAATAAAATTAATTCTTCACTGCATATTAAGCAAATTTTTAATTTAGGTTCTGCTAAGTCAAAGAAGAAGAAATTTTATTTGTCGAAAGCATTTATTTAATTATTTTGAATTGCTTAATCAAAAAGCGCACTCAAAAGTATAGATTATAATTTAAAAAAAAATAACTTTCGTCAATATCTCCTGGAACAATTTTCCATATAAATAATTTTCTACTCTTGCACTGTTTCCTAGATAAAAGCTTGGTATTTATTAAAAAGCTCTCTTGTCAAATTTTGGAAACCCATCAGTTGATCTGCTTAAATTATAACTGTGCGAATATCTAATATAAGCAGTTATCAAATTTTCCTTTACTCTGTTAAAATTGCCTTCCATTCGCTGAGCTTTTTCGCAAATTTACTATGAAGTGGTTTGTTGTTAAAGTGCATTTTCCGACCAAAATTAACATTAAGCTTCAAACTTTGTAAAATCGTATATGGCTGTTCTCAAAAACACAATCGATTTTCCTATGCTTCTGTCCCAACCCCTCTGATCATTGAGGATGGTAGAAGGCTTTGGTCCAATGTGTTATTCCAAACTCATCCAAGAATGACTTAAAATGTTTCACATACTCTTTTATATATTCCACACGTGAACCGGCTTCGGCCCTCTTATTGGCAACCAAAATTTAGACAAAATCACCAGAGGCACTAATTCCTGCGGTTTGGTTTTAAGAAAGACCCCATATAGTTAGGCACTCTCGTTACTTAATTTTCATATTTATTGACCTGACAACTTTCACACCTCTTAACGAAAAGCTATGTCACGGGATGTTACTCTGCTTTAATCGACTGAGTATACGTCACTATTCGTTTTGAGTATGAATTTTGCTCTTGCGTCAGAAAGTTAGCGACGTGTAAAAGCCTACGTTTCCACTATCTCATCTGACGCCTCACTATGGCAAAATTTACAATCAAAATTAATACCGAAGCATTCTCCGTCGATTAGGTACTAAATAGTCCTAAAATTATAGCTAATGCAGCTCGTTTTAAGTTAGGTTAGGTGATCGTTATTGTCAGAACGATTGACATATACATGATTTGGCTTGTAGCTTCGCTTTCCTTCATCTCAGTGAAACCACCTAGAGCTTTCAACAAATATTCTGCTTAGCGCTAAATGGGGTGCAAAGCAAATGAAGTATTGTTTCCTCTTTATTTTCGTGGCTACGACAATAAT
Source organism: Nephrotoma guestfalica (assembly GCA_963691935.1). Classification (NCBI taxonomy): domain Eukaryota; kingdom Metazoa; phylum Arthropoda; class Insecta; order Diptera; family Tipulidae; genus Nephrotoma; species Nephrotoma guestfalica. Next base: position 211,408,006 of record OY829915.1, read on the forward strand.
CACGTGAATCACTAGTATCACTAGTATCGAGACAGTATCCTGTAGTAGCACTCACAACCACGCTGATAACACCATCGTAATATCTGCCTTCTAGATCTAGGCAGATCCGCATTTCGAATCGGCATTCGAATTCCAATATTTACGCTGTTTGGTGAGTTGTATGTCGGGGAACGAATGTCGGGGAACGAATTCACTTGTTTTTATATTTCCCGTAATTGCTTCTTGGCTGTGTTGAATTGTGAATTGTGCGTGGAGAGGCAAGTGCTGCTTTAGTTGTGTTTGAAAATGCAGTGTGGGAAAAGGCTAATTGGTACTTTCCACACGTGTATTGAGCACAATACATCATGCCAACAAAAAAGGTGCATTCAAACGAGTGTCTACCATAAGTGCATTATTCTCTAATTTGCTTGTAGTTTCTGATAGTATTGGTAGTACATATGGTAATTTGGTTGCAACAATTTATGTATTTTCTACACATTCATTTATTTGAAGATCATGAAACTAGACATGTGATCCTGCGCCAGTCATAATTTTTTTCTGCATGATTCTTCAAATAGTTGAACTCTACTGGAAATTTCTAATTTCACAAATGTATTGTCCTTTATACTGTTACGAATATACTCTGTCAAATCCGGTTCGTATCACTGGATTGTGAATATCGTTCTAGACTTTGACGGTTTCAACGTCAATTATCGTAATTCACACACTTACAGAATATTCGAAAAAGTACCGGAAAAAATCTCTGAACAATTTCCAAATATTTACTAAACAATTGCGGCGCTACTGGAATATTCCCGGAATATTCCGACAATAATTTTTCCACCTTTTTTTTTACCAACACTAAATCAATAACCAATAATTTCCACAATTATTAATTTATTGTTTTCCCGCTATTCTCTGTCGCTTTTAATCTTTTGCGTACCGAATCTCCCAAATGACACAATAAGAGTGACTTATTATGTTCGTTACACTCGTATTTATACATCGATCGAATATTCCAGATTCACCTAGATTCATTTTAGAGGTTATGTTCTAGACTACTATGATCCGCTACACCTTTAGTGCTATTACTAAACCCCTGAAGTTACCAATCCTTAAATGAGCAATTATTGTTCAATAAATGTCTGGCCAATATGCGTGATCGTAACATTATCCCCCACTTAAGCCTGTTCTTACCAGGTTCAAACTTACGCCTCGGTAGGCTAGATTCTATAACGCAAACATTAATCTTTACGGTCCATTATATCTCAATCCCATCCTTGACTGTTGTCATCCATCCACACCATCACTGCTGGTACGCCACGCGTCTCTTATCTAATCTCTTTGACTCGCATTTTGCAAATGATTGTTCAATCTAACATCGCTGTCTCACCTTATCATTTCTGTCCATTTGTTCACCTTTTTCATATGCCATCTTTCACGCCGATCGCCCTTGTGGCCCTTGCTCGCCCTTAATTGCCACCAATTCCTGCCAACACTTTGATGGCTATGTCACACACATGTCTCTTTCATCTATGGACCGAAAACTCATATGGCTCACGCCGCGGATAGCCCTTCTGTGAATTTTCACTGGCACTTGCTGCCTTAACAATCACAACTGGTGGACCATCTAAATTCTCACTCGCCTTGGTCCATATCTCCTCCAGATACATTTCAATGCTCTGTCCAATGGAACTTCACCCGATCCAAAAATTACCGCTCCAATAATCCCATATTGATCTGGCCAGCGTTCATGTCACAATTGCTCTTCGACATCGTCCGAGATCAGTGTCGCACCTGCAACCAGTTTATCATTTTTCTGTAAGTCATACTTACCGACATCATTCTTGCACTGCAATCCGTGTTTGATTTTCGTGTTAATCTTAATAGTTCCAGCAACCCTGGGTTACTGTTATTCTCCATTACATAAACAATCCTTACACCAAAATTGTCAAAACCATCTCCCACCAAGCAACCCGCCGTCATCCTTACTCACCATGAATACCTCCTCTTCCGACTCTATCTGACCAACAAATAGCTTACTATGGGCATTGATGCTGCATCCGGTTGAGCATCCAAAATCCCAAATAGTTCGTTTCGTTCTTCATTAATTGCCCATTAATACAATAGGCGAGATCGTAACAATACTTTCATCTAATCACCTAAAAATATTTTACACTACTTAACGTATTACGAGGGCGTAGTGAGAAGTCTGGTAAAATTGCAACAGAGGGCGCCACAATCGCGAATCCCAGATGTCATGTATCAATTCAATACCATCTGTCTCTAGATCAAATTAAAATTTTCAGACAAATCTGTCATTTAGATCAGTTTTTACAGCCATTGAAAACAGACAACCCATTGTTTTTTTGCAAACACGGAAAAAGTGGATTTCGTGTGTTAATTAAACATATTTTTTGGCGTGGAAAAACCATTACGCCAAAAATGGTTGACAAAATCCATGATACGGTATTGCAAGACCGCAGAGTGAAAGTGCGCGAGATAGCTGAGATAGTAGGCATCTCAGATGAACGTGTGCACAACATGCTATCCGCGCGTTGGGTGCCTCGTTTGCTTACAATCGAACAAAACGCACACGTGTGACAACTTCAGCGGCAGGTTTGGCGATGTTCAAGCGAAACAAAAAGGGGTTTTTGCGTCGTTTCATAACTGTAGATGAAACATGAATCCATCACTATACTCCGGAGACCAAAGAACAGTCTAAATAGTGGATTTCTACTGGCGCCGAAGAAGGCTAAGGCGGTTTTTTCGGCCAACAAGGTCATGGCAACAGTGTTTTGGGATGCACGCGACATAATCCACATCCATTACCTTCAAAAGGGGAGAAGAGTCAGCGAGGAATATTACTGCAACTTATTGGACCGTTTCAATGACGTTTTGAAAGAAAAACGACCGCATTTGGCGAAGAAAAAAGTTCTCTTCCATCAAGACAATGCACGCTTGCACACGTGTATAGTTGCCATAACCAAAATCCATGAATTGCGCTTTGAATAGCTTCCACATCCGCCATATTCTCCAGACTTAGCCCCCTTCGATTATTTCCTGTTTCCGAATTTGAAGAAATGGCTCGGCGGAGTGAGATTCGGCTCTAATGACGAGATCATCGATGCAACAAACGCCTATTTTGAAGGGTTGGAGAAATCATATTGTTCGGAAGGGGTCGAAAAATTGGAAAAACGTTGGACTAAGTGTATCGATCTAAACGGCGACTACCTTCAAAAATAATTTTTTTTTGGCCGAAAATATTATTGCTTGTTTCATTTTTACCAAACTTCTCACTCCGCCCTCGTACAACATCCAAATTCCATTCATGGAAAAAAATGTTCAAATACTTCAACACATGTTTCGAAACTTTAATCGAATTCATCAATGTTAGATTCCATTACAATTTCGCTAGAATTGTAATTGCACCGCTCATGTAGCATGACCCACATTTAACAAAAAACTTCAATGTTGTGGAATCATATTTCGTAGAATGTTACCAATAATCATAAAATCAGTCCTTACGGTGTAAAATCGTAACAATTTAATGGGCAATATTTTTTATGTCCTAGCTATTTTCTTGCGCAAATTGCATCTTCATTTTACTTTCAAAAATAATAAAGCAAACGTTGTAAAATCTTAATTGTCAGTTACTTCGCACAAAACAGTAAAAATAAAATCGTATCGCCTCGTGCTGTCACACAATGTAGCAAATTGTTTGCAACTCTGCCATCATTCCCGTTAAGAAAATGTTTTCCAATTCCCCAATTGTCATAAAAGCGATAATTGCCAATTAGAACGCGATAATTGAACTCATTTTTTAATTTCTGATAATTCGGACGATTTTAACGTACCACAAATAAAATTTAAAGCATCACAAGTACAGCGCCGGGTGGTACTCATCGCATTACTTTATCAGTGCGCAGCAATTATTTTAATAGACTGTTGCAATTATCACAACGCGCGCGGGGCTACATTGCTACATAGCTTCCTCCGTCTATATATATTTCCTTCTTAATACCAAGAATCGCTATAATATGGAAAGGGTTGAATAATTTTTCAAAGCAAAGTTGTTAATTGAACTCTGACCCTTAATTTTTCTCCATATTTTTAGCAAGAGTAACGTGCTAAAAAGGTTAATAGGTGTAAACCGGAAATGGTTTTATTACAAATTTACTTGAGCAATATATTCAGGGTTCCACACAAACCACACATTTTTACAGTGTGACTAATAAAATATTAATTTAACGTTTTTTATGTGTTTCCTTCTCATTCCAGATTACAAAACACACATACACACAGCCATGACAACGAGGAGTTAGTTGTTTAACCACAAACAATGAATCCGAGATCTATAAAAATATCTCGGATTTCGCATCATTCCATACACCACATAGTGATATGCATTCTAATCATATTTCTAAATTCATTACACGGATATCTAATATTAGTAAATGAGGCGGCCCAACCTAGTACTATCATCTTTAATTCTTCTGTATATAAGCTAGGATCAGAACGACATTACAAAATCAATACGCATAAAACGGCTCATTTCGTAAATCATTTGGTGTACGTTGATCCAAAGGAGGGTTGGATTAAACTACGCAAATCATTGAAATGCGATGGATTGTACTATCCAAATTTGTTTACGTTCTATGTTGATTCGACGTCAAATCGACTGCGAAGTATAGATTATTACAGTCTACCGATTCGGATATTTATTGTGGGTACGAGTTGCGACGAACTGAAACGGAAGGAATATTTTGATCGACAATTTGGCCCCGATTATTATATAAAACGAGATAAACGGGAGATCGACGAAATCGAGGACTATCGCGCATACGGAGAATACATTGGAAATCAATGGCATTTATATAGAAATGAATTTCCTTGGTTATATCCCGACGGGCCAAATCAAACTAATTATTCAAATTTTCATGAAGGTGATGTGCTGTTCGATACAACCGAGGAAAATTACAATCGACAGAAAATATTAAGTCGAAAACGTCGAAATCTTGTTGAAACGGTGGACGAGCGGATTCATCGTAAAATCACAGATGCGAAGCAATGGATTTCGGAAACCTACGCCTCATATGCCATTCATAATAGTGATAAATGGAATAAAATTTGCCTGAAAAAATCCCAATTCCTGAATTCGCTTAATGCATTTCTCCCAAAAACGGTACAACAAAACTGCCAAACCACCTGGGTCGATGTAAACGATAAGCGATTCGCAATCGAAACAAAAAACGGCGATTTAGTAGCGAGCAATAACACATGCATATACGAACTCATGTGGCGCGTAATTGTTACATTTAAAGTCAAATGTAATCGATTGGATTTGATCGATGCGGATCATCGATTAAAGATCGTTTATCATCATGAACAGTTCAATGATACCGATATTGCGAAACGGGTTCGGCGTGAATTACGAAATCAAAGTCCATACTTTGAACAAGCGTTATACGTTGCTTCAGTGCTAGAAGAACAACCACCGAGCACTAGTGTAACGACCGTGAGGGCACGCGATCCAGAAGACTCACCAGTAGTGTACAGCATGGAATCTCTAATGGACTCGAGATCACAATCAATGTTCCAAATCGACGGACGATCTGGTTTAATATCTACCTCGTCTAGTTTAGATCGCGAATTTATGGACGTGCACTATTTTCGCGTTATAGCGACCGACGATAGTTTTCCTCCACGATCGGGTACAACAACGCTACAAGTTAATGTTCTGGATTGCAATGACCATAGTCCTAAATTTGAGACCGAACAGTTCGAGGCGAGTATTAGAGAAAGTGCTACCGTCGGTTCAACAGTAATAACACTTCGAGCGACCGATAAAGATACCGGTAAAAATGCCGAAATTGAATATTTGATCGAAAGTGTAACTGGGGGTGGGCTAACAAGTAAAGAGGATGATGCCAAAGCATTCCGAATCGATGGTCGAACCGGCGTGATATCTACGCGTAGTACATTAGATCGAGAAATGAGTGAAGTCTATACAATAATTGTTACTGCAACCGATATGGCGACACCACAAACCGAACGAAAATCAGCAACAGCAACTGTAGTGGTACAAATATTAGACGACAACGATAATTATCCACAATTTAGTGAACGAACTTACACGATTCAAGTGAGTGAAGATAAATGGGGTGATAATAATGTGATATCGCATATTCGGGCGACCGATGCGGATGCTGGTCAGAATGCAGCTATACGGTACGCGATCATCGGTGGTAATACTCAATCACAATTTTCGATCGACTCCATGAGCGGGGATGTGTCGCTAGTAAAGCCGCTCGACTATGAATCGGTTCGTAGCTATCGACTTGTCATTCGAGCGCAAGATGGCGGCAACCCGTCTCGAAGCAACACAACTCAATTACTAGTGAACGTGTTAGACGCGAATGATAATGCGCCCCGATTTTATACATCACAATTCCAAGAGACTGTACTCGAAAACGTTCCGGTCGGGTATAGTATAGTTCGGGTGCAAGCATACGATGCCGATGAAGGAAAAAATGCAGAGCTGACTTATAAAATAGCCGATCGTGAAGACTCAATACCTCTGTCAGTTGATCCTCGGACCGGATGGATATTGACAACACAGCCACTCGATCGTGAAGAACAAGCTCAATTTTCATTTCAAGTTGTAGCCATAGATGGTGGAATTCCCCCGCGATCTGCAAGTACTTCGGTCGTCGTTACAATACAAGATGTAAACGATAATGACCCAACGTTTAATCCAAAATACTACGAAGCTAATATTGGTGAGGATCAACCACCGGGCACATCTGTAACCACAGTCACAGCAACGGATCCAGACGAAGATTCCCGACTCCATTATGAAATTACAACAGGAAATACGAGAGGACGTTTTTCGATTACGTCCCAAAATGGTCGCGGACTTATCACAATTGCGCAACCGCTTGATTACAAACAAGAAAAGCGGTTTATGCTAACGATCACGGCAACGGATTCAGGTGGTCGAACTGATAAGGCGACGGTAAATATTAATGTGACCGATGCCAATAATTTTGCTCCAGCTTTTGAAATTGCGCCTTACAGCGCATCCGTATTTGAAGACGCGCCAATCGGGACGACGGTACTTGTTGTCTCGGCGACTGATAGTGACGTCGGGATCAATGCACAAATAACATACTCGCTGAACGATGATTCCACGAATGGGTTAGGAAGTAGTGACGTATTTACTGTTAACCCTCAAACAGGTGCTATTATAACAAACGCGCTCCTCGACCGGGAATCAGTTAGCGGATATTTACTCACAGTTACGGCTAAGGATGGTGGTAATCCATCGTTAAGTGATACAACTGATATTGAAATTAGTGTTACAGACGTGAATGATAATGCTCCCCTGTTTAAAGTACCGATGTATCAGGCCTCGATCTCAGAAGATGCTCTAATCGGAACTTCTGTGCTGCAAATTTCGGCCACCGATCTTGATGTTGGGCTTAATGGGCGCATCAAATACACATTAAGCGATAAGGATATCGAAGATGGAAGTTTCATCGTAGATCCAACATCAGGAATAATTCGAACGAATAAAGGTCTAGACCGTGAAACTGTTGCAGTTTATCATTTAAGCGCGTTAGCAGGCGATAAAGGAACACCGGCTATGAGTAGCTCAATCGAAGTACAAATTCGACTTGAGGATGTAAACGATTCACCGCCTACTTTTGATTCGGATAAAATTACGCTGTACGTGCCAGAAAATTCACCCGTTAATTCCGTTGTCGGGGAAATTCAAGCGCACGATCCAGACGAAGGAGTCAATGCCATCATACACTATTCAATTATCGGGGGTGATGACTCAAATTCGTTCTCTTTAGTCACGCGACCAGGATCCGATAAAGCACAACTCTTAACCATGACCGAACTTGACTACGAATCGAATCGTAAGCGTTTTGAACTTATTATAAGAGCGGCAAGTCCTCCGCTACGGAATGATGTACACGTTGAAATTTTGGTCACCGACGTAAACGATAATGCACCGGTACTCAAAGATTTTCAAATTATATTTAATAATTATCACGATCATTTTCCGGCTGCCGAAATAGGTCGCATTCCGGCATTCGACGCCGATGTCACTGATAAATTAACTTACCGCATATTATCCGGCAACAACGCAAATTTAATTAAGCTAAATGGGTCGACGGGTGGCATAACGCTTAGTCCGCAGCTTAATACTAATGTGGCGAAATTTGCAACCATGGAAGTCTCGGTAACAGACGGAATAAATGAGGCAAAGGCTATAATGCAACTTGGAGTACGGCTAATAACAGAAAATATGCTGTACAATTCTGTAACTGTTCGGCTCAATGAAATGACGGAAGAGGCGTTCCTATCACCACTGCTAAATTTCTTTTTGGATGGCTTAGCCGCAATTATTCCATGCCCGAAAGAGAATATATTCTTATTCTCGATTCAAGACGATACTGATGTAAATTCGCGCGTGCTCAATGTTAGTTTTTCTGCTAAACGGCCGGACGTATCGCACGAAGAATTCTACAGTTCAAAATATCTACAGGAGAAAGTGTACCTGAATCGAGTAATATTAGCGCGCCTCGCAACTGTGGAGGTACTACCGTTCGATGATAATTTATGTGTCCGGGAACCATGTTTAAATTTCGAGCAATGTCTAACCATTTTAAAATTCGGTAACGCATCAAATTTTATCACCAGTGATACGGTGCTCTTCAGATCAATTTATCCGTTTAGTTCGTTCGCATGTCAATGCCCGGAAGGATTTACTGGAAGTCGAGAACATTATTTGTGTGACACCGAGGTGGATTTATGCTATTCACATCCGTGTTTAAATAACGGGATCTGCCATCAAAAGGAGAGTGGATATACTTGCTGGTGTCCAGACGAGTATACCGGAAGGAATTGCGAGGTGGATATTAAAAAATTAGAACCATGTACAACCGATCTGTGTGAAGGTGGGCACTCCTGTCTAAATAATTTAGGACCTCACTACCCACCGTACACCGCAACATGCCAATTAAAATCGCGATCATTCCTGAAAGGATCATTCCTGACATTCGAAAGTCTTAAACAGCGTCATCGTTTCAACATTAAACTGAATTTTGCGACCGTTCATGAAAACGGGTTACTTTTGTATAACGGTCGCTATAACGAGCTGCATGATTTCATCTCACTTGAAATTATTTCCGGCAAAATGTTATTCTCGTACTCTCTCGGTGACATCGTTCAAACCGTCTCAGTAAACCAGAATAAGAAAATTTCTGATGGAAAATGGCACACCGTGGAAATTAGTTACCTAAACAAAAGTGTAATCCTATCGCTCGACAATTGCGACACCGCAGTCGCACTTTCAAAAGACTTAGGTGAGAAATGGCAATGTGCAAATCATACAAATTTGATTCTGGAGAGTCGATGTTCTCAGGTAACTGAATCGTGCCACCGGTTTCTCGATTTGACTGGCCCGCTACAAATCGGTGGACTACCAAAAATTCCATCACGATTTCAAATCCAATCGCACGATTTTATCGGTTGCATTAGCGATTTATACATCGATTATCGTTTTATCGATCTCAATTCGTATGTGGCCGATAATGGCACGATGGCGGGGTGTCCACAAAAATCGGCATCCTGTGCATCAGGACCATGTTTTAATGAGGCCACCTGTACCGAAGGATGGGGGACGCATATTTGTGAATGTTTAGAAGGTTATAGTGGAAATGCTTGTCAAGAATCTGTATCACTACCATGGCGTTTTAATGGCGACGGCCTCATAAGTTTTAACCCACTCATCCGGCCGATTCAAATCAACTGGCAGACGTCGCTTTCTGTTCGTACCCAGCAACGTGATACATTTTTAATGCAAATCCAAGTTGGACAAAATAGTTCCGCAATAGTCGCGATCAAAAACGGGAATTTATTTTACTCATATAACGGAAACTCGATGATACTTAGTGGTGCTGATATAGCAAATGGAGAATGGCATCGTGTAGAAGTTAAATGGCTTGGCGTGGAAATCTCATTATCCGTCGACTATGGACAACGAATTGCGCTTGTACCGACTTCTCATAAAGTGCAAGGACTATTTATCGGTAAAATTGTGATCGGCACACCAGACGGCTCTATTGGGAATATAGGCGAATACAACTTTTTTGAGGGGTGCATTCAAGATGTCCGAATGAGTAATCCACAAATACTACTCAATCGACCGACGATCAAAGAAAATGTAAATGACGGATGTGGTTCGAAAGCGGAGTGTCCCGAAACCTGTCCAATCCAATCGACCTGCGTCATAAACTGGGACGAATCACACTGTGAATGTTTACCCGGATATGTTGGCGAGGAATGTTTACCCGCGTGTACTGTAAAACCATGTACATCCGGGATTTGCCGAAGTGACCCCATTGTGGCTAAAGGATATAAATGTGAATGTAACGATACGTATCAATCAGGCGAATATTGTGAGATTACGAAACAAAAAGCATGCCCAGCGGGTTGGTGGGGTGAGGCGAGTTGTGGCCCATGTAAGTGTAATGTCAAAGAGGGTTACAATCCGAACTGTAATAAAACGACGGGTAAATGTAGCTGTAAAGATAATCATTATCAACCGTTAAATGAGACGTCTTGTCTTCCATGCGACTGCTACAATATAGGCTCGTACAGCAGTTCATGTGATCGACTAACCGGACAATGTGATTGTCGAAATGGTGTAATTGGTCGGCGATGCGATTCGTGCTCGAATGCATACGCAGAAGTTACTCTTAAAGGGTGTGAAGTCGTGTATGATTCATGTCCACGATCATTCTCTGCAGGGGTATGGTGGCCTAGAACCGTTCTTGGCCAAACAACAATAGCCGATTGTCCAGTACCCGCACAAGGAAAAGGAACGCGTATTTGTGACAGTAAAATAGGTGGGTGGGATCACCCTGATATGTTTAATTGTACATCGAAACCGTTTATCGAGCTGCGACAACATTTGTCAAAACTGGAAAAATCCGAAATGGTCCTAAACTCATTTGTAACCGTTAGATTTATGGCTGATCTACAGTCGGCGTGCAAAGAAGTTGATAATGTAAAGCGTACAACCGAAAAAATTGAGCTGAATTTGAATCCAATTGATGTGTGGACCGATAACGATTATGAAATGGATTATTTAACAGATGAGGTAAGTAATCTAATCCGTGCGCCTTAAATCAGTATCACATACCATTTGTATTTTCTATTTTTAGATTAGATTTTCTCACAACCGACTCTACGGTGCTGACTTGCTGGTTGCCGAAGGAATCATATATGAAATTATTGGCTACGAATTAATGCAATCCGGTTTAAATCTTTCCCACAGCCAGGATAAATATTTCCTCAAAAATTTAGTGGAAAGTGCGGGCATAATTCTTGACACCAAATATAAAAATGAATGGAAACGGCTGCGAGAGCTTACACAGCGTGGTCCAAATGATTTAATTGATCTATTCAACAAGTACATGATCACATTGGCTCAATCACAGCACGATACATATACAAGTCCGTTTGAGATAGTGGATCAAAATATGGTACTCGGACTAGATATAATAACGTCTGAATCGCTGTTCGGATATGAACCGCAGCAATTATCGGATTATCATAAAAATACGAATAAACTTCCAAGTCCTGTGACAACCGAGAGTGTTGTACTACCTGACACAACCTCATTCCTACACCATTCCGCAAAGCAAAAAACGATTTATATCTCGGTGCCCAAATATAATAATTACATCCAGGACAAAAATAAATTTGATCGCCTAAGTAAAGTTATGATCCCACTGGATATACTCGGTATTAAACCACCCGAGAAAAATGAGGTGACTCACAGTATAGACGAATATCGCGTTATTGTCAGCTACGCCCAGTACCGAGAGGTTGGCGATCTATTCCCTGAGAATTATGACGAAACAGTGACCCGTCGATATGGTGTTGATATTAAAATGGCAAGCGCTATTTTATCTTTAGCAATTTTACTACCCAGTAACGATTCCATGAAAGTGCAACCGACGATCACTACCACAAACAACGCTAAATTTGAGAAATACACGAAATCCGGATTGGACAAATTAAACGAAAATCGCGAACGAATCGAACTGCCGCCATACGTACAAAATCCGGCAGAAGACATAAAAATATCCGCCCATAATATTGATGTACATGCCATCGTTGGAGGCGAGCTCGACGAAAATGATCCGACCACAATGAATTCAAAAAGTGAATTAAAAATTTCACTTACCGATGAAAATGATGAAATTGATACAACCATGACGGATATCGATGAAGATGATAAAAAACTCGATGTGCTGGCCAGCGACGAGAATGAATCGACCTACGAGAATAATAAAAAATTATTAAAACGTGAAATCATTTCGAACGATGTGTATATAATGAATGGTACGGCAGAAGATGTCGGTGATGGCCAACAAATACAAACCCAAGCAAAACAAACGATATATCGGTCGCTCGGTTCACCACATCTCAATCAGCCGATCAAAATACAAATGTGGTTAAGTTTGGAAAAAGCACGATTCGGAATTCGTTCGAATCCGCAGTGTGTACGATGGAATTCATTTTCGAATTTTTGGACTCGAATTGGATGTCATACCGAGCTGCCGAACTATGAAGCGATTACGGAGGCGAGCAATGAACAAATTTTAATTAACTGTACTTGTACCCATATTTCAAATTACGCAATACTCGTGGATGTGCTCGACCCCGAGGATATACCCGAACCATCATTACTCGTCCAAATAACATCGTACTCAGCATTTTTAATCTCGTTACCAACATTATTTTCCGTGCTTATCGCCCTTATGCTATTACGTGGCCTGCAGACAAATTCTAATGCCATTCATCAAAATCTTGTGCTATGCATTTTTTTCACCGAACTTTTATTTTTCGTTGGAATGCAAGCACGAAAAAGTTTAATCGATAACGAAGTATGTTTGTTTTACTGTTGTAAACACCCATTACCATAATTTTTAATGCATATTAAATTTTCTTTATTTTTCCGTACAGTTTCCATGCAAATTCTTGGCAATTTGTTTGCATTATTCATGGCTGGCTGCATTCTTTTGGACATTTGTCGACTGTATACATCTGTATCGTATGTTGACGGAAATGCGCGATATAAATCATGGTCCGATGGGATTTTATTTTTCGCTTGGATATGGTGCACCCGCCGTCATTGTTGGATTATCGGTGGGCGTACGGGCGCATGAATATGGGAATAGTCTGTTGTAAGTAAAAAAAATATATAAAATTAGTGAAAGTTTGAATAGTTAATTAGGCAAAGTTTATTTATTGGTCATAATTGAGTGAATTTTAAATGATGTAATTTATCACTCATCATACTCACTATGGTCGAAAATATAAATGGAAATAATTATTTTAATTTATAACTTAATGCTTTACCGAGTGTGGGCTTTTACGAATGATAAAGCGGTGGGGAAGCCATACAGATACTTAGACAGATTGACTTTTTAAATTGGTTTTTGGTATGTCTAGACGTATAGTGAAAATAGACAAAAATTTATTAGTTAAGTGAAATATATGTTTGTGTGTGAGTCTCCTTGCGGATTAGTTCATAATTGATTGGAAAGAACTCCTGTCTCACAGCCCTTAACAAATCTTGGTACTTATTATAATACAGATGATTTTTTCGGTACCATGTTAGAGCCCTGCCTGTCAACAGATGGAACATTGAATGGAATAATTACTCATTAGATACACCTTCCGCTGTGGAATATAACTGCAGTTGTAACAGGGAATTCATCAGCGACGTTCTACATTCGCCATTTATTTATAGCGACGGTTTTAACGGAAGTAGTGAAATTGCTATATTTACTATAATTCACCTAGGTTACCTGAGGTTCCGATTCGAAGTTCGCCTCTCGCCTGCCAAATGTTTCCTGTCGATTGTCGTATACCTCGTTATCGACGATCAACTAAGCCATTCTTTCCACCTTAACGGTTTCTCCTTTCTTGTCCGACTGGTCAATTTTGAAATTTCCTTGGAAACTGGATGTGCTCTGGATCTACAGTTTTCGTCCTTATCGCACTCTTGACCTGGAGGCTCGAAAGTGCAATTTTGCAAGCATCATGCATTTTGGTTTTGTTGTTGACGTATCCGAGTGATCCGTATAATGCAATAATACCGCCGTTGGAACTCTTTTGGTGGAATTATATTCCTTATGCTAAATTCATGCTGAAGCTCGTCCTCTTCCAGATGCTCAGGCTCCAATACATGCTTCTCTCATTCGGCTGGCGCCGTCGTAACGATACACTAGGAACCCAAACGGCAACTACTGAACTATCCAATTGTAAACGTGATATCGCTCTCAATCTATCTCAAAAAAAATTAAAAGCCAAGGAATTTAAAATTTACCAATGCGGAAAGGTTTCTTCAATTGCTATTCAAATTATACGCATTAATCAATTAAAATAATTATGGAAAAAATTAGCTAACACATCCAGATAATGCCATAGTGCCCCTATAAAAATGAAATATTAAATAAATTTCCTAAGCATTCTCTTCGCCAATGTCCAAATTACAAATCACAATCTGATAATTGGTCCTGATCAAAAAAAAAAATACACCAAATTATTTTACCACTACGAACTTCATACAATAATTTGCGAAATACATTGACACGTTTGCACAACTGTTCCAATACTCTGGTTTTTTCGTTTTTTCTATTTTTATAACACGTGGTCACTTGTTCTAGAATAATCTAAACTTTAAAACAACAAGCAAGCCAATCCCACTTTCGGCCCACGTTGGGCACCAAATGTAACGAACTAACCTGAGTTCCTACAATTTCGGCTGATTGCCCACAAAAAGCATTATTTTATTGATTATAACTTTTCAAAGTTTCGTTTTTTTTCGCAATCTTCTTGTTGTCGAATGGATTCGCGTAGCTGTTGTTTTGTCCAATGAGGAGGAATCACAATCCAACCAGAGGAAAACCAATTTATTATGCCATTAATGAATGAAGAATGTTTGTCTAATTTTACATAAAACTTTTGCATATATAATTATAACTTTTTGAGTAATTTAAAATTTGAGTGATATTTTTGAGTGAAATTTGTATTCTTATTTGAGTGATATTTTTGTGTGAAATACAGTATTCTTTCATTTTGAGATAATCCAAATCGACGAATGTAAACTTGATATTAAAAAAGGAAAAATAATATGTCATGCGGTCCATAAATGAAGAACAGTTTTGTAATTTGATTAAATATTGAAGAGTATCGTATAGAGTGAAAGTTATATTTTCTTTTCATACAATATCATATATTAGATTGCTTAATGTTATTTGTAAAACGTTCGTCAATGTTTTTAAATTGGCACTCCTATGACTTCCTACTGGCACCCCTATTTCCTTAGTAGTAGGGCGATGTGAATATTCTTCTTCTTGGTTACTAGATTACTCGTATTAAATCGATACTTAGAAAATAATCGTTTATAAAACTCGTAGTAAGGATTCCCCTCACTTCAAACTTTGGCGCGACAAATAAATACAATTAACCACGAAGATCAATAATCAAGTCGCATGAGTTGTGAGTGATATTTTTGAGTGAAACGTTTCCTAATAATCGTATTTTATTTCTTATTTTCAGCTGTTGGCTTTCCGTATATGAATCTGTAGTATGGTGGTTGGTCGGACCTATCGCTGCTATTTCAGTTATCAATCTATTCATATTGTTCATCTCAGTGAAGGCTGCATTTACACTAAAAGAACATGTACTCGGTTTCGGAAATTTAAGGTAAGATTTGACTATAAACATTAAAATTCGTGTTTCATTAAATTATATAATTTTATTAGGACTCTGCTGTGGCTATCGGTTGTGTCTCTGCCACTTTTAGGAATAATGTGGGTACTAGCCGTACTCGCAGCATCCGAAAACTCACAAATATTAAGCATCGCCCTCTCAGGTGCCGTTTTAATACATTCAACATTCTGCCTAATCGGTTATTGTATCATAAATCGAAGAGTGCGTGAAAATTTACATCGATCATTTTTACGATGTATGGGACGTAAAGTACCTCTAATGGAAGCATCGTTAGTAGTTAGCAGTAGTTCACAAAATATAGGAACCAGTCCACGCACACCAGGCGGATTTTTGGCTGGTAACTATGAAACAGCTAGACGTAATATTGGTATTAGTGCCTCAAGCACAACATCTCGAAGTACTGCCAAAACTAGTTCTAGCCCGTATCGAAGTGATGGCCAATTACGCCATACTTCAACATCAACATCGAATTATAATTCAACCAGTGATGTGCCATCTTATATGCGGGCGTATAAAACGCACAAAGAAGAAAAGAGGCGTCGCACGAGAAGAGATTCCGATTCTGGATCGGATACCGATGGCCGTAGTTTAGATTTAGCATCGAGTCATTCGAGCGATGAAGAAGAATCCAGAACTGGAGGCAGTATTAATACGCATCGTAGTATGGGTGTTAGTGCAGCACCATCGTACCTACCGAATATAACCGAGCATGCCTCACCAACGACCCCACCTGATTTGCACGTCGTCCAGAGCTCACCAATGTATCCAAATCTAAAACCGACGTATGCACCGAGATGGTCTAGTCAATTACCTGAAGCCTATTTACCCACACCCAATGTGATAACCCGATGGTCTCAAGACACCGGGTCCGACAATGAAAAAGCTAGTTCACCAAATCCACTACCAAATCCTGATCTAACTGACACTACCTACCTGCAACAACACCATAATAAGCTCAATATGCCACCATCGATACTAGAAAATATACATGAAACGTATCCACCGGGTACGGGCGGCCATTATGACGAGTACAAAAATGATAATCATCGTGATTATCGAGATAATTATGGTGATATCGATTTGAATCGAATCAATTCAAATTCACCATATTTAGGGCCGAATCGTGCTGATTACGAGGGTGAAACCCAAATTGTGGGTCATATGAGGCCCGCTTACAATAACGATAATATGTATTTAAAAGACCAAATTTATAATAAGCCGGCGAATATAGGACAATATATACACGGGTCGAAAACATCGTCGCCATATATTTCAAAAGAGCATCTGACGAACGAGATATACAGTCCACGTTCGGTGTACGATGAGAATGGAGCTAAAATTCATGTAACTCCAAATGATCTTCAGGTGAGTCTTTTCTTTTAATAAGGTTATCGTATCTAACTATGAAATTTGTATTATTATATAGCGAATGGCCGATTATCATTCAGATCGTATGTCCGAAGGTTCGGATAAAAACGGTTATCTCTTTCCGTACACAGCGGAAGAAGATCATACACCAATTGGAGGTATTAGGACAAATGATATAAATAATCCGGGTGTAATACCATCTAGTCGTTTACAATCAAGGCAAGGATCAAGAGGATCATCTCCACCGAATGTAGTAGGATTAGCACCAATGACTGGAATGGCTGATACAAATGAGTGAGTCAAACATACATCTTAAATATACTCTATCCTTTCTAATACGTAACATTATTTGGTATTTGGTCTATTAACTCTTAGATGGTATTGGGAGCGCCTTAAACAAATTTAAGTTTATAATAATATGCGTCTACTATAAGCAAATAGTAAATCTAAATAGAATTTATTTATTTTTAAAACTATTTAATCTAATAGTGTATAAGTCGATCTAAGATTTAAAATAGCGCATAAAAATGGCGGAATAAATTGCAATGATAAAATGGGAAATGAGCCATTACAAAGGTAACTAAACTATTGTGTGGTGTGTTAATGCATGTTGTGTTTTAAGTAGATTTGCACTAACATATATTTTTTAAAGCTTACCTTTAGTGTAGGTAAATACAAATTTTATTTTGATTAATTACTACCGGGAGTTACAAATAATTGTCCTTCCCAGATAAAAATGATAATAATAATAAACTAGATATTTTGTATAAAATCTTGAGAAGGAGCAATTTTTATTTTTGTGGAATTTTCCATTATCATTTTTGTGTACAAACACATTTTCATTAAATACTCGTAAGTATTTACATAAAATATTGTATTTCTTATTTCACACCTGGTAAATTGGTGTTACTCTAATCTACATCTCCTGCATAGTTACTGGCATGGATACATTATTGTTTCGATTTTTGTGTAGCAACAGGGAATTGGAGATTTAAACATCTTGTATAATGTAGAAACATATTTTGGTATATGTACTCGTACCGTATATTTAAATTTACTAAATCTACTAATTTTGGGTTACCTATTTAGTTCTTGTGCACACATACATTTTTTAGCACTAAATGGATTAATATTTCAAATTACAGTATAATTTGTGCTTGAGTTTTTTATGGGTTTGTCTATTCGTCTAGTGGATACTGGAAAAATGTGCAACAGATTGGTCGTTACAATATTCTTTAAAATGAGAAGTTGCCAGTTATAAGGTGCAAGTCCAACAGCTTTGAAACGAATTATTTTACTTTAACACAGCTAAATTGGCTATGCTGTTAATTTTCGCTAACTATAATTGTTTGCCCACGTCTTTGCACGAGAGACATTTGAATTATTACAATTCGCAAGAGTTCACGATGCTAAACTGGTAGCTTTAATAATATCCATCTGCAAAAATCTTATAATATGATAAATGACTACTAGTAAACTGTTACGACCCCTTTTGGGGTCATACCATCATTTCATTTGTAATTTTGTTTTTGGATTTTGAATCTCGTTGCCATCGAATAATTGGTGCATTTTACTGACGTCATTACCCTCTGTTATATGACATTGATACTAAAATCTTTTGTTTCTATGGATATTAGCCTTAAGATTCTGTTTTGCTTTTTTATTCACATCCAGTGTTCAAGTAAACGTCGAATGAATTGTAGAGCGAGACCGATGTGTACAGCTTGTGCGTGTGTGCGACCGGCGGAAATTTAGAAGAATATTTTGTTGTTCGTTTCTCGTTTTTGTGTGTGCGATTGATGCGTGATGAGTCCAGCAGTCTCCAGCTGTCGAAGTATGTAATGTGGGAGATTACATAGAGGTCTCTCTGAGTGAAGAGAGACTTTGTCTGTTGTGGAGATGTCCCTACTCCCTAATGCTGCTTTGTTGTGGCCGGGCATCGGCCTCTAGGGGTGGATTGGTCATTCGGAGAGGTCTCTTCACATTGTACTTATCATTCGGGAAGATCCGGTCGTTCCTGAGTGGGCACACTCGGTTATTATTTTTTTCGCACTTTCCTCAAATTTCGGCCGATTTTGGTGTATATTCAATTTGGTTTCAGTATTTATTTTTTATTTTTGTTCTGTTCCACGGTGTAGGCCAGGAATATGCTTCCCCGCGACCCGAAACCGTGAGATCTAGTCGGCAAAACCGCCGTGAAAGAGGCATCTGCGTATTTAGATGAATCTGTGGGTTGGCTTCATGCCAGCACGTAACAGTGGCGCCCAAATTTGGTGACACCCCTATTCTTGGGGCATCTGATTGGTGAGCTATTACATTTCTACTATGTTGTGTTTGATTGTGCAGGAGCTCTGATATCCTTTGTTCTGGGTTTAGTTGTCCTTTCCTTTATTTATTTCTCTTTAGCTTTCATTTTGTTTTCCCTTAATTCTTCGAGCAACATTTGAGGAACATTTTATTATTACCTTTAACAGTACCCCGAGCCCAACCCAGGCAAATGCGTTTGATAATTGTGATAGCCGGGGGAGGATTTAAATCACCAAATTGATAATTAATTTATCTACTCGGCACGGAGTATGATTCCTACTCTCAGCATACCATCGTTTCGTTTGATTTAAATTTTACTTAAATTTTTTTTGTTGATATTTTGATTTTGATTTAGTTTGAGGGTGTAAATTAAACCCTCGGATACTTATTAGTACTTCAATTTATTATATTCTTTATGGTTTTATTTTTTTACTGCCTGCGTACTTTTGGGTGTGTTGGTGGTTTCACTTTTGTGATTATTATTATTAACTATCATTATTTTTCGTATTTATAAATTTTTCAACGAGCCCCTCCAAAGAAAGGTTACGATAAGGTACCACTTTCGAGGGTTTTTCGTCAAATATCTCGTTCTTAAATTGGGGAGTTGTGTGCCTCAGGTTGCTAGTGGACCACGGCTTAACCGTCCCTAGACCCAAATTTTATTTTATCAGGTAGCAATTCCCTTTATTATATTTCTTCTATATAGTAATTGTGAGTGTGAAATTATTCCCAGTTGCTTTATTTGGGACCTTCAGCCTCATTTAAATTCGTTTGAATTAAAGTTTTTAGTTCTGATTTTTTCTTCTTAATCTTTGGTTCAGTTTTTTTAATTTTATTTTTTTTAGATTCCGTCGGATTTTTCATTTATTTCTTTATTCTAATTGACCAATTTGAGGGAATTATTATTATTAGTTTTTTTTGACATTTATTTTATGATCATATTCATCATCTGATATAGGGGGTTTTTGACTCTCAACATATAAAATCAATTTATTTACATCGTTATTTAGTTATTTCTGTAATTTATTATTTATTTAATTTATTAATTCTAGTAGTTTTTGAGTAAGCTTGATTTATTTATTTATTCAAATTAATTATTTATTAATTGTTTTTGTGTTTGTTTGCTTTTAATTATTAATTTCTCCAAATTTTTTATTTATTCGAATTATTTGTTTATTTTATTAAATTTCTTTTATCTATTTAAATATCAAACAGTATGTTTCATGTAAGGGATATCCGCATATGAAAGCACCGTACGTCCGTTTTAATAATCGGTTTGTCGTGGTACATGTTTGGTCAAGTTCGATTAGTTTAGGCCCGGCTATATGAGACTTTTCAGGGTATGGGCCGTTTCCACGTTTGTTACGACTCCTTTTGGGGTCATAACATCATTTCATTCGATGTCATTGCCATCTGTTATATGACATTGATACTAAAATCGTTTGTTTCTATGGATATTAGCATTAATATTGTGTTTTGTTTTTTTATTTACATTCAGTGTTCTTGTAAACGTCGAATGAATTGTAGAGCGAGACCAATGTGTACAGCTTGTGCGTGTGTGCGAGTTCAGCATATGTGTCGTCCATTCGGGATCTACCGTAAAATCTACACGATCTCCCCGTAGCACTTCCGTAGTCTCCAGCTGTCGAGACGTCCCTACCCTCTAATGCTGCTTCGTGGTGGCTGGGCATCGGTCTCTAGGGGTCGATGGGTAATTCGGGGGTCTCTTCAGCAGACATTGGACTTGTCATTCGGGGAGATCCGGTCGTTCCCGAGTGGATACATCCGGTTATTATTATTTTTTTCACTTTCCTTAACTTCCCCACGACCCAAAACCGTGAGACCTAGTCGGCAAAATCACCGTGAAAATGTTTATTACTTGTTACTACAATTAGATGAATTGGTTTTTGGTTAGGATTGACATTTTGCGATTTGACGATACTCATATATTTCAAAATATTATATTTACGTTTTCCCAAAGTTCTTTGTTAAATTATTGATAAAAAATAAATTATTCGAGAACATTAAAAGAATTCGAGAAGAATAAAATTTCTTTAACAATGCGCCATAGTTGATTATGTAAAACAATAGTGCTGGTGTATCAACGCGTGCTGATGTTGCGTTGATTGCGATCTTAGTGGATGGATCACTCAATTTTCGATTTTTCAGATCCACTAATAAACAGAATTTCGTTAAGACGCGCGCTGATGATGGGATGGTTGACATTGGCAAGTATGAAAACGTTCGTTGTCTTTGGTCTACCTTTTAACTTATTTCTTTGGGGAACCAGTATTTGCGGTTCCCTTCTGTTGTGTAACCCAAAGTGCATGGTGCGATGCATTTGGTTGCTTTTGCGGATGAAACAATTTTCTAGAACGTGAAGGTGTTGGTATCCATGGCGATTGTGAACGCGAAAGTGGTTGCTGTGTGTGATATATTTTCTAGCTTTCCTAACCTATCGCTAAATAATTTTAGCATTGTTTCAATATGGCTATACTCTATAGATAGAGCTTAGCGCATCTATATTTTAGTTATTGGTTCGCGTGTCGCGATTAACCGAACTGTGTCTGATGACGTCATGTTAAACTGTATACACACTAGTTTCAAAAAATACCAGTGAATGCAAAAATGCGTTAAACGAATAAATGAAAGTTCTAATTTATTTATAAGTGGTTTTTTGAAATGTTTATAAGTAGATTGAACAGCATGTGGTGACTAATGGTAATACCCCTTTATTTTACATAACATGTTACAAAAACGATCATACTCGTACTTTATCCGTTTCCTCCACAACTAATTCATCTCTTTTAATAAATATTTCCTTGAAAGAAGCTGCTTCAATACACAAAGCGAAGATAGCTTTCAAAGTTCCTGTGGAAAGCGAGGCAGAAAAGAATGATTTAGTAAAATTCATGAGCAATGGAAAAATATTAGGTTACGGGGTGGATGGCTTTGATTTTCATTTTTCTTATAGAGATTTGGCCAAGATGGAGAGATATGGAAATTAAATTTAGTTCTCGCTTAACTAAAAACACAAATGTTTTCACGTTACAATGAATGCGTAATTTTCGTAACGTAACGTAATTTTACCAAGTAATTTAATAAAAGAAAAAATAAAGTTAGCCGCGTAGCCTTTTACAAAAAATGTGAATGTGTCGATGAACTAGAATCACTTGCTGAATCGTCTGTCATTATAAATTTCCATAGAAGATTATTAAATTGTGTTTTTCTTGCTTCACACACAATACTTTTTGACGCGGTAAAACGAATCTTGATTAGTCACCAATAAATTTAACAAAATCTAGTGGAAGAGCATGAATATAGTTGAATGGCGAATGGCGAAAATCGGTTAAAACGTTAATTCATAATTTATTATTTTTTTATTTTGCATCCTTTGTTAATAACTTAATTCATTTCCATTTAATTTCGATTTGAGTTAA
Organism: Nephrotoma guestfalica; assembly: GCA_963691935.1. Taxonomy (NCBI): domain Eukaryota; kingdom Metazoa; phylum Arthropoda; class Insecta; order Diptera; family Tipulidae; genus Nephrotoma; species Nephrotoma guestfalica. The sequence continues at coordinate 211,430,931 of OY829915.1, forward strand.
ATTTTAATTTTATAAAAATTGTTTTGAGTGTAATTTGATCAGCCACTATTAACTCTTGGCCATCTTTTAATCCCAACTCGGTTATAGAAAGAGTAAGATCAGAACGAGTGTGTTCCTCAATACTCTTGACTGTTGATATGTACAGTGTTTTATTTCTTCCGTCGACTGTGGCTGTCAGACTCGCACCTTTCATTAGAAATTCTTGATTTTCACAAAGACAATCTTTGATCGGAACATTGATTTGATTACACGTCAAACAATCTGGATATTTCCGGATCGTTCGTGTAGCCAATTTAAAAACTACCGTGGCGCACGATGCTGTTATTATGGCGTTTGTATTGGCCACTGCAGGTATAATGTGTTTAAGTACTTCTTGAACAAGGCGATAAGAGAGTCCGGTTATATTAAAAGAATTCCCTCGTTCTAAAGCCTTTTCATATACCCAAGTAACATGTTGAGGATCATCTCCATCAAGCACTGCTCCAAAAGAAATCTCTTTCTCCCATTGCATAATTTAACAATATGAACAATATGAAATTGTCGATAAAAACAGCAATATGAAATTGCCGATAAAATTCTTCAATGTAATCTTGAATTTTACAAAAATGAGGAATTATGATTCCTGTAGTTCGGGTATTTATGAACTCGGCCGCTACATTAGCTTTTGACTGTCCAATATCCTTGCGGCGACACAGAAATTGTCGATTTAAATTTGATAGTTCTATGGTATCCATATCGATTAACTTCCAGCAATTCTTGATTAATCGTCAACTCCGAATATAGTTAATAATCGCTTAAATTTTACAGGTATTCAATAAAAAGTCAAATGTTTCTTGAGCCGGCTCAAAATCGGGCTGACAAAATGACCAGTCACATTAGTTTCATCCATATTAAATATTATATGTACGAGTAGAAGATCTAAGTTTAGACCGAATAATTATAAAAACTACAAATATTACGAAAAAATAGCGTTTTTTTTTTCAACACAGCCTTTATAAAAAATATTTTGACAGTTCATAGAACTTGACGCGGTGTTCATAAAACTGCTGCGGAATTGCGGATTCTGAGCCGTGAGCTGATGGTGTCGGAATGGACGCACGTATTTCTAAAAACCGACCGGGAATTTAGATGATTTGTGAAAAATGCGCTTACCGCGGGTGAGGGGGAGGGGAGGGGGAGGGGGGAGATCTTGGGCCACTGTTTCACAAAACTCGTCTTTTATTTTAAAGTTATAAAATGAAACACTTCACTTGATTATAATAAAACAAAATTATTCACATACGATCACGGTAAACCCGCCGTCAAAACAAAATCTGGATTTATAAACAAAATCCAGTTTTAACCAGTATTTTCGTTTTGGTGAACACGTCATAAAAACCTAAATTGAATCAAAACAAAATGTAGTTTTAACTGGACGCCAAATTATTTTAACCGTGTACAACTATTATTTTATTTGATAGTACCAATGCCACGCCATCTTAGTATGTATGTTTGTATTAAATGATTGTGTCTTGGGTAATCGCAGTATTTAATCATTTATCATTATCATTGGATCATTCCAATCGTACTCATAATTGTAACGTATTCGACGATTTCGTTCTGTTATTGATTTTTCTAACAAAAATTGTCTGTACACGTAGTTGTTTTCGTTGGGTATGTTGTCTTTGTACATATCTTTGACATGATTATTTATACGGAGAATTGTCCGTCTGTAATTAATTGTACTGTGCGGAGCTGCTTGTAGTGGAAGAAACAACCCGCTACTAGTTCTAGTTCCAGTCATTCGAAGTCAAGCCTTGCTTGATTCCGTAAATGCGTTTAAACTACAGCTAAATTCATTCAATTGGCTAACGTTTCTAGTCCAACAGCACCCTCTGGAAAATATGGAGGGAAATTAAAATCATTTATGAAATGCAGAAGTGGGTCGATACAGAAGATGCTAGACGTAATAAGAAAATAAAGAGTGGATTCGGGAGTTCGGTAACAATTTAATGGCGAGGAGAATATTTCACGTGCTAAAAATGACAGGCAGTTATACATCTCGCGAGAGAGGTTCATATTATTCATGAACGGGAGCGCACCAAAAAATACCTGCTCGTACATCAATTAGAATTGTATTATGCTTTAAAATTAAAAAGGACGAAAAGAGCATTAGCATAAATAAATTACCCAACACAGGTGTTACATGTAACATTAAAAGTTGTGGTAGGCTAAATAATAATTGTTTTTGTAGATTTGTAATTAGCTTGGTTTAGTATTCGTTTTATTTATAATCACCATTAATAATAATTTAATTGCATCCAATTAATTTATATGTATATGGTAGTCCTAACCCTATTTGCTTTATTTTGTTTAATGTATATAACATCTTAACTCATAAAATACTAAAATATTTAATTTTATTAATAAAATTATTTATGAAACACTTTTTTTTTGTTTCGTTCCCAATATCTAGCGCAAACTTTGATGATGCTGAAACGACTGTTTGATAAACTATTTAGGTAATAAAAAAAAATTGTCTAGTTTTACTTGTATTTTATAGAAAAGTGAAAAAATTTTGTACAAAATATAGCTATATATTCAAAAAAAATTATAATAATAATTATATGATAAAAGAAAAACGAAAAGAAAAGTAGAAAAGATGAAAAATTATTTTTCCATTAAAGTAATAACCGTAAAAAAAACTTACAACACAAGTCTCTCTAGTACTATTTTACAAAATAATTATTACACATTATTAAATATTATTATTATTATAAGCTAAGGAATTTTTAACATAACATAATTTTTAATTTTAAAACAATTATTTTTATTAAAATTGTACGGACAAAAAATCTTGTTATATGTATTCGTATATACAAAAAAAAAATTTAAAGGACATCAAGGTAAAATTTACTAAAAGGTTGGTAATTTAATTATGAGACTGTTTACATAACAAGAAAAGGGTGTTTTCCACGTTCGTTCGAGGTGATCCATTTATTAAGTTGATAGTGTAAAGGGGTAAACATATTTTATTTAAAATACTGTATATAACATAATTTGTATATTGGGTAATATTTACCTACCTTGGAATAATTTAAAATTTATTCTTTAATGTGTGGCACTTTGGGTACCTGCATTTTAATAAATTTTTAATTTATTATGTTGTTGGTGATTGTGGCGATAAAATATTATATACAATAGATTGCACCCCAATTTGCACAAATATTTATAATTGATATGATTGTGTACAATTATTAAAGGACAAAATTTTCATGAAACGAAACATTTTACTTACTGTAGCACAATTTAACACATAAACATAAACAACCTGAAGCGTAGAATTCTGCTGGTTTCATATCAGTGCCCTAATTCCCTGAAAGCCAATTGCAATGCGTAAAAGTGATAACTTTTACACACGAAAAAAATTATCGTACAACTCTAGATTTATATTGGATATCGTGATGGCAAGATAAATTTACCACGTATGTAAATATGAAACCGGGATTTACCAATAAATGGCGCCACCTGTCTATGTACCTTTCGACAAACCGACTTTGCGGACATCATTGATTTTTTGTTATCATTTGCAGAAAACTGATGCAGTATCGCATCGAATGCTGGTCGAAGCTTACGGTGAGCATGCTCTTGGTAAATCACAATGTTTTTAGTGGTTTAATAAATTCAAAAGTGGTGATTTTGACGGGAGAAACAAAGAACGTAGAAGTCCACCAAAAATGTTTGAAGACAATGTTAACAATACATTGTTGGATGAGGAGGATGCTTCTAACACAAAAACAAATCGCGGATCAATTGAATGTGCCACATGTTAAAAGCCATGGGAAAGATCCAAACTGAATGAAAGGCACCAGGAAATAGAAAAATCACTTGCGAAATGTTGCTCGCCAGATGCAAAATAAAGTCATTTCTTCATCAAAATGGAGTGACTGGTGATGACAAATGGATCTATTTTGAAAATCCAAAGCTCAAAATATCTTGGGTTGATCAAGGTCGACATCGACTGCAAGGCCAAATCGCTTCGGACGAAAGACAATGCTCTATATTTGGTGGGATCAGAAGTGTATGATCTAGTTTAAGCTGCTGAAACCGTAAATATTGAACGCTACCAACAACAAATGATCAATTTGAATCGAGCTTTGCATGAAAAACGACCAGAATATGTTAAAAGGCAACACAAAGTGATTTGGCTTCATGATAATGCACCAACCATCACCAGAAAGATGGGAAAAATGTATAACCAATAATGGACAATACTTTGAATAAATACTCTTAATCATTATCGTTCATCGTAGACAGTGTTGCCGTTGCAGAAATTAGGATCAAGCCAGTTTTAACTGGAAATAAACCAGCTAAAAATGACGAATCCAGCTAAAATATCCAGTCACAGAAGAAAGTAAATGAAACCAGCTAAAACACCAGTCAATGAAGTTTTAACCAAATTAAAAATAAAAACTTTCAGTTCTGTAAACTTTTTATTAAGATAACTCTTTCAATTCTTCATAAAATGTAAATACATCGGTACTAGGTACATATAAAAATAATAAAAATGTAGATAAATTATTAAAAATTGTTAATTGAATTTATCGTCATCTTCATCTTCAGAGTTATTTTTACAGGTGGAACTGGTACCAATTTTCGCAATGATTTCTTCAGGTATTGGGAAGTTCAAGCAGCATAGTCCAAATCTCATTTGATTATAATTAGAATGCTATTTGTTATTCAAATTTGCATTCGGTTCCTTAATTTGGTCTTTACCAAATTAAAGTGACTGAAAATGCGCTCGCCAAATATAAAATTTCTTTATGTGGATTTTCTCCACTTGCATCCTTATGCTGAAATACCTCGCTCCAAAAACTTTCCGTAGTGGTTGTGCTGCTCCATGTTTTGATCATTAAATTGTCCCATTGCGAATTAATTTGATCACTTGTAAGGCGGTCTATCTGAAATTCCCTCAATAGTGGTTCTATTGGCTGTTTCTTTAAAGCATTCCTCAATACAAATATAATCAATTTTTTTTTAAAGATTTAAATTTCTAGGCATTCTTTGCTGTAACGCTTTGATCAGCTTTATTAAAAATTGCTGGCAGTTAGATCGAAAAAGTACTTCTTGTTCCAAAGTAATTTTGTTGTTCGATTTCGTTTCGAATAGTTTATCCTCGCACTCAATGCCTAAGTAGGGTCTGCTTTGCAATTCTGCTTTATCTATATTCAGAGTATATTCGATTTTATGGCCTTCATGTGCTTCACCCACAGAATTAACTCAGTGAAATTAATAAATATTCTAAATCGGGTAAAACTTTAATAAATTCGGCATTTTCGCTTTCAAAAATTTTATTCACCCTTTGAACTTCATGAAGGATAATTTGAGCGAGGCTTGATAATTTGAAACAGTTTTCTTCCTGTTCTGCTATACGAAAATATGTTTTCAGCTCGAGATATTGTTTATGAATTCTGCTAACGGCAGATTCTATTGACAACCAACGAGTTGCGCATGATTGGGTAATTTTTAGGGGAGCATGCCCGTCATTTACTAATTTATAAATGGTTTGGTAACTACTCTGCCGATTAGATGACCTAACAAACCAATTGTAAGTTTCACTTATTATGAACTCAATATCTTTTGGAACGCATGCAACTGCAGCGGAAGAAACAGCCAGCTGAAGTGAATGACACACACATGGTATTAGAATTATTCTAGGATGTAATGCCTTTAATTTAGCAAAAACGCCTTTCCTAACGCCAGTCATTACGTTCGCGTTTTCGGTCCCCAAACCAGTCATATTTTGAATATTTAAATTATATTCTTTCAGTACCGAAATAATTCCGGCAACAATTACATCTGCGTCACAAGAATCAAAAGGCTCGAGCTTCAACAGTTTGGTTTTAATAGTTTTCTCGAAATGACCATAGTATTTTATCACAATGCCTAAAAAATGCAATAATATGTTGTCCTAATTTTCTCTATTAACTTTTCTAGGCACGTTTCTAGGTACTAATATCCGTAGACTCATCCACAAGGAGACTAAATGGACTTTCGCCAACATCTTTCTTTATTTGGGATTTAAAATATGGATACCTGAGTGAGGTGGTCCACAGAACAAATTGAGCTGCGTTTTGCAATATAAAGGCTATTACGGGCTTCTGCTTCGTGACAAGCGATTAGCGTTGCCGTGGCCTTAAATTTTAAATTTTATGCTTGTTTGTTTTGTCGTTGAGAACGACAAGAGGTTGGAGGACAAGAGGTTGAGGTTGGAATATTTTGGCTGTTTAAAAATTGTACGACAGTATTGTCATTCTACAGAGTTTTCTTTTAAATTGATCCATTTTTTTAATAAAGGATCCATGATCCAAGCCTCTCTTAACAATATTTGATTTTTTTTTGTGAAGAACTATCGTCACTGTGGGTTATTTTTTTTCGGAAATTGCAATTTTGAGAATGTTGTTCTCAGCCTAATTTTGAAAATATTAACCGAAGTAGTAAATAAATGCTCTTGAAAACATTTATATGATGCTTTCCGGTACGTACCAGGATTTCATTGCAAGAAACAGGCAGAAGAAGTTCGGCTGTCAGTTTCGGTTGATTTTTACTGCCCTGTGACGATGTTGCTGTTACACAGCTGTTTTTCTTCTTTGTCACAATTAAAAAGCACTTTTGGAGAAATAGTGAGTACCTAATTTATAGTCATTCCTTAAAAGAAGGTTGAAATATGTTTCATGAAATTTGTTTGTGTGTTTGTGTTCCATATTTGAAGGCTGTAGTAGTCTGATTTTCTCAGAAATGTTAAATTCCAAATAATTTTACTTTCGAAGGATTCCTTCCTTCCAAGTAACGATGTTACGCGATAAGTTTCAATAAATATTTAATTTTAGTCGAGATCACCAATTTTCGAAATACTCGTATAGTAGGTTTACGTGAGAAGACTATCATGTTTGATGTGCTGGTTTCCTCAAGAACAACTTTGGGACATCGAAGAACCATATTAGTAAATTGCCTCTTTACTTCAGATACATTGTAAATATTCTAATTGTTGTGTCGTGCAATAATATAATTATAAATAAAACCACTAACAGTTTGACAGTTTGCAGCCCATAATTCACAATTCCTTTCTCGTCCCGCCAAACGCAGAGCATTGTCTTCTTTCCGAAGCGATTTGGTCGTGCCGTCGATGTTGATGGTTCGCCAGGTGAAAGCCACGACTTATTGCGTTTGGGATTCTTAAAACAGCTCCCATAACTATTAGCTGCAGGAAGCTGTTTCTTTCATGCCGCTAATGCAAAATTTCACAAGTGGCTCTTCCATTTTCCATCTGTCTCTCATAGTCAATTCAAGATGATCTTGAGTTTGCGTATCATCTTCACCCAATAACGCTTGCAGCTCGGTCTCTTCAAATGTTTTTGGTCTTCCGGAGCGCTTCTGGTCCTCAATGGCGAAATCGCAATTTCTGAAGCGTTGCAACCAATCTTCATAGATAATTTTCGATGGTGCATGTTCGCCGTAGGCCTCTTCAAGCAAGCTACATTTTTTTCAAGTTGAAGCAGATATGCAAAGGCAAATGCTGCTTGTTTGGCACTAAACTCGACATTTTCGTTCCTAGAAGTAGTCATAATTAATTATTGTTACCAACACGGCCCGTTTTAAAGAAATCGAACTTTTTAGAAAGCTGCACTGTTCGCGTTGGGCTTGGGGATGTTTGATGATCCGCTGGAGATATCCGATTTCTCTTTCGAACATAAGTCCAGCAACTGATTTGCCATGTTTCCACAAACCGATCAGTTCGCCCATTCAACTGAGATAGGATACCAATTTGTTTTCAAACATTTTGAAACGTTGAACCTCGTTGTCTGACACCATACAGCCCCAAGGCTCCCAAGATGAATTGAACCCCGATGTATGACACCATACAGTCCGAAGGTTCTAATCTTGAAAACACTTGTTTAAGTACTTCAATGAAGTGCTGTTGTGAATGACATCTCAAAAATTTCAGACCACTATACAAATATGAGTCAACAATGACTAGGTAATATTTTGAAGAGTGTGGTCCTGCATAGATAGCATGTACACACTGTTGTGTTTGCGTTCAAGGCCACTCCTTATAATCTGAGTTAGGCGATGACTTTGCCCCTGATGCGAATTGTGCTTGCACTATTTCGTACATAATTTTCTACTTCACTGTTTATGTCTGGCCAATAAACATAACTTCTCGTGAATGACTTCATACATAGATGATCTTTATGAAATTGTTTTTTGAATCCGTGCTTGAATACGTATGCATTGCTAAGCTATGAAGGTTTATTGGGCCGATATGTATTGACACATTTGATTGCTGCTTTGAGTACCTTACTCGTTGATGTAGCACTAATAATCACAGCTGTCGTGATCGGAAGCTGAGTTACTGCTGAAATAATCTTCGTTTGGTCGTAACGTTTTAATGATTAGTCGCGATAATATGTCTTCAAGCTCAAACTCTGTCGTAGAAATATGACGAATTTTAAAATCATAAAACAGTAATTGTAATGCACAACGTTGCAGCCAGTTGGCTGAAAACACAGGTATACTCTTCTTTGGTCCTTATCAAAATCATCCGATGGAATTTCGTAACCGCGAAAACGCGGTAGACCTTTATTTTCTATCTGACTATACTGCTGGCGGGAAGCCAACGTTTGAATCGCACATTGCATCTCTGATTTTAATGGTTTTTACTCTCGCTGACTTGGCGAGGTTTCCGGAACGCGAAAATTACATGAAGCCAGCATTGACATCGCCAACCTCACCCGTAGGACGTATTTTGAGATCATCATTGAAGTTATATTGAAGTCTGATATCTTTTACAATGTCAGCTATCTCACGAAACTTCACGTCATAGTCTTTCAAAACAATTTCGAGGATTTTTTTTATATTTTCTGGATTCACGGTGGTTGTACGACCACGTTTAAATTCGGTTTAAATGATGGTTGTTTTTCCTGATGCAGAGTGCAGATAACACTTAAGCCGCTGCTTTGCTTGAACGGTATTTTTTCTCTTTGTTTTGAAATTAGCAAAAGTAGCGCCACTAAAACAAGTGTAACTTGTAAACTAATGGTCGGAATGTAATGTCGGAATGTAATGCAATTTTGACCCATATCGTTTGAAAGTTGGTAGAATTTAAAAATCATGTGGGTTTTAAATGTGTGGCACCATCTATGTGTCGGACGAGGAACTTTTTAGGCGATGTAATAATAATTTGTGACCTTTTAAATTTTTCTGAATTGAGAAACATTAAAATTTGCAAAACTAAGACACTCATCGTAAGGAATGCGGGGAACAGAAGCCGTTAATTAATGAACCTCTCGTTTCAATTTCGTTTCACAGTTGTAGTATTCAAGGTATTGTTACCTAAAAATAGTGTAAATATTTCTGTAAGAAACAGCCTCATAATTTAATCATCAGCCTGTTCTAGTATCTATAAATACTAAAATATTATTTAATTATGTATAAAATTAAGAGAGTTTAATTAAATTATTGTGACTGAAAATTAATTTTTAATTATTGCTATTATTTTATAATAAAACAAAAACAAAAAGCATTGCCATTTATATGTTAAAATCAAAAAATTTATGTTAAATTTAATTATAATTAATTTTATTAGTACAAGTATAATATTCGTATGTGTAATTATTAATTATAATAATTATTATTACTACAATATTTTTTAAGTAATATAATTTGAATAGCGTGCCTGAATTTTATTTTATTTTATTTTTTTCGTTGTATAATTTTCGTAATTTTTATTATTAATTTTTAGGACGAATACTCATTAATTATGATTATATAAAAATATATTTATTGATATTAAAAAATAATAATTACTATAAAAAATAATGGTTGTTTCTTTTTTTTTGTGATAAAATCAATATTTAATTATTATTGCTGTTATATGTGGTTATAAAAATAATAATGTGAAAAATGTGGCTGCTGTGTGTGGATATAATAGCGCCTATAATTCGCATATTGACTTTTTGGCTTAATTTTTATAGGACGAATTTATTTTGTTTTTTATTACATTTTGGTTTCTCATTTTATGTTTCATCTAGGTTAATAGCCGAATCATGTTAATTAAGATTATTTGTTGGGTGTTAGTGCAAAGTGTGAAAAATATTTACTTTCCAATGTTCATACATACTCGTGCATGAATTTTGCTTAATTGAGATGAAAATTTTAAAAATTTATTTCAGTATCCTCTGCACACATACTAAACTGAATAGAAAGGATATGGGACATAAAAAAATATAATATCGACAAATATGTGATTGAGGAAAACAAATGATGTAAAGTACTTAAAAGTTTCAATTGAAGGAATTAAAAAAAATTATAATATGTTAAAGAACTACCGCAACCGGTAAGTATGGTGCAGATACGAGTATTATCTCAATTAAGGAATTTGAACGAGCCTTACACGGCTTGTTAAGAAAATGTAGAAGAAAAAGTTGTGTGCTTTGCGGATTTTTTTTTAAAAGGTGAACCGTTCCCCAAAATATTGGTTTACATTGATTCTGGTTGGATAACGCCGTCGTGTTGTACAGGCTCGATTATGTGTGACAAACATGAAATGTTTGCGGAATCCGGAAAGTAGTCTGCTCTCGCTTGAGTACACTGGTAATATGCATATACAAAATTGCATTCATTTTTTTTACTTAGTATCCACTACCTCTTTTTATGGAAAGCAATTTCGAAACTTAGCGGATGCTGTGGACGCAATTGAATGGGCTAAAGATTCAGGTGAAATCGATATTGTGATTATCCCACCTGATGTAGACTGCAATACTGACGTGGATGAGATTGACGACGAAAACAAGGATACGGACCGACTACCAGAAGAGGTTCCGGGAAATATTGAATTACTTTTCAGTGAAGATCAATACGACAACGAAGACAACATTCCATTAGCAGAACTTAAAAAACGAATGCGGCCTGGTTCTCCAGGTACAGTGCTACATGTTCCACTAAAATGGTGAAGTATAATCGGTGATATGTCAATGAATACTACAAATAACTTCACAGGAATGGAAAATCTCCTGTTGAAGTGTTTGAGGTACTTGATGATGAAGTTGTGAATCTTATTTTGGAACAAACCCGGTTATATGCAGCGCAAAAAAATAATCATGGTGGTGTCATCGAAGAAGACGATCTAAGATTTTTATAGGTATAATGTTTTTTAGTTACTCCATGCAATGTGCGGATGGTGATAAAATCAAACCTATAACCGTGCGTCCTCGAATTGGCCGACACTGGCGTAAAAGTAAGGACGTAAAAAGCAAAAGAGCCTGGACCCCAGAACATTTGGATTTGAAAATTGGATGCTAACGAGCAGCTGCGATTATTTATATATCTTTGATACGTATTGTGGTGCTAAAAATGTAGAACCTTCCATCAAAAAAACATTATTTATTTATAAATGGTGCCTACAGTGACTACAATCGGCACAACAAAACAATTGGTAAACAAAAAAAATTACGGCGCATGAGCTCGACTACAAAAGATTATATAAAGCTTTCTTGAATGAATTTCTCGACAAGTGATAATCGAAAGCTCCGTAGAACTTGTTAAACATCCGCGATATCCTCGGAATTGGATCAGAAAGACCTTAGTTCGTTACCGCTCGATTGATGAATAAAGCTCCATTTCGGGAGCGTACAAGTTGACACGTGCTAGTAACTCGCTACAATCGACACGGAAATTGATGATATCACGCACAAACAGCGCGGAAGCTACATCTCGGCGATTGTCTAGACGTTGCAGTTTCAAAAGATTGCATCGATTCTGATAAGGCAGAAGAGCGTAGTCAATCCCACGACTGGATGGTAAACGTCGTAGCGCGAACAAAATGAACTGTTTCTGGATACTCTCTAGATGCATACTCCAAAATGGACCGAATAAAGCATACGTATAATGATGTCAAAGTTAACGGGTCACGAAAGTCCTTGCAGTTTCGTTTAATGAAGCCAAGCATAGTGTACGACTTTGAAATAATGGCATTAACATGTCTGGTAAATGTAGCATCAGATTCAAAGATCACACCAAGATCCGAAATAAACTCAACCCGAAATAGTTTTGCATTTACTCACGTTTAAAGCCAGTAAGTTGTTAATCGACCAGCTGCAAAAGCGGTTTAAGTCGTCTTGTAACATTTCGCAGTCTAACACGCTAGAGACCCCAGTTTGCCAGTTGGAAAACTTTAAACATTTTACAACGTCGTTAATAAATAATGAAAATAACAGTGGGCCGATATGGCTACCTTGAGGCCCGAAATAATGGGGAGAAGAATCCAAAATCCTAACAGATTGCCAATGGTCTGAGAGATAAGAAATGCAACCATTCGATGGGAATGAAATCACAGTCGAGACTCTCCAACTTGCTAATAAGAATGGAGTAATGAAGCGAAGTCTGTGTAGACAACGTCAAGCTGCTGCTTGGAGTTTAGACTGTCAAATAGATGACCACAAAATGAGGACTCTTGGTATGGAAGTGCAATACTCTGTGAAACATACTATTACTTATTCACTTCTATTACCCGCCTTGAAAATTGGATGAACGCATGATATTTTCCAGGGATCTGGAAAAATTCCACGACGAAGGCTTTCGTTAAACAAGAAGGTAACAGCAGGGGCTAGACTTAAGGCACAACGTTTGAATAGGATCGGTGGAAGACCGTCATAACCCGCTCCCTTGCTAACGTCGAGAAGGAGCAGTTGATCCAGAACCTCCTGTTCGGTAAGTGTGAAATGATCGAGTACAATGTAGGTGGAAGTAGTAGGAGACTCGGTGCCTGTTGACCGAAGTGGCTTGTAAACCAATGCAAAGAATTTGGCAAACAAATTGCAAATGTCGGATGACTGACTAGCGGTTGAGGTCTGGTAAGACATATTCGACGGACAACCAGATACCTTTTTCTTGCTGTTAATGAAGTTCCAAAAATTTTTGGGATTGAATGTGAAAATTTTCTCGATTTGCACTACGTAATTATTGAAAAGGAACCAATTAAGGGTCTTAAATTCATTGTTGGCGTTGGGAATGAAACTTGTTGCGTCGTTTCTCGAGCAGCATCAACTCGGTATTATACCATGGCTCCCGAAAGCCGGATTTATTATTGATAACCCGCGGAATGTGTTTCTCGATATCACTCCCGAGAAGCTCGTTGAATCTGTGCACCGTGTCGTTCAAATCCGCACTGCGCTGTAAAAAATCCCTATCGGCAGTGCTGAGAAATTCATTCAAGGATGCGTAGTCGGCCATTCTAAAATTAAAGTGAAAATCGTTAGAACAATAATTAGTTGTACATTTAGATAAAAACTATTCATCGTAATTGGTGTGTGATAAATGCTCTCGCGTCCAGGGAAGTCCAAGCACGGAGCAACATGGGCATGCAAGACGTCGTTGGAAAATAGCAGGTCCAGGAATTTCCCTCGACTGTTGCTGAAGCGGTTAAGCTGCGTTGAGGATATGGAAGCGAAGTAATGATGATAGTCAATGCTTTTTCGTCGGTTGAGGATGAAGAGAATACACCGTCGACATCGTCCCAAGATATACCGGGTCAATCACGATAACAATTTGATCACAATGGCGAACTGAGGGTATAACGGCTGAGTCGATGTAATTTATAAACGTGTTGTAGACATCCCGGTCGGATCCGTACGGAATATAAACGGCGACGGCGGCAATCGAGGTATTGTAAGCTAGTCTGATGCGAACGGCGATGACATCAAGGCAGGGATGGCAGGCGATCACTTCATTGGAGACTGAATTCTTTACAGCAATTAAAACTCTACCGCCTCTACAACTGGTGTCAAAATCTGGTGGAAAGTACTCTTCGGATAACATATTGATCGTAAGCCAGGTCTCGCTGATTATTATAACATCGAAATCATTGTCAAGTATGCCTAAGCGGAAATCCCTGGTTTTACTGCGGATACTGGAGGCATTGTGATAGTAGATAGAAGTGAAGGCGTTGGTGGTATTGGATGAAGCGACGGTCGTTGATAAATTAAACTGGCTGGTTAACGCAGTAGTCACTTCGGCTGTTGAAACTCAAACCAATTTTAAATGAGACGAACGTTAGTGAGCTGTCCAAAACGCGGTCTTTGGGTAATAATAGCCTACAATTTACGTCACCTGGCGAACAATTTTGAAGTTTATCGCAGACATAGCTAACGATCTGATCGGTTGAGACGGATGGATCGATACGAATAATATATAAATATTTTTTGACAGGCACTGAGAAAGTTTTGATAGAGTTGATGGGAGGCCCCGATCCTACAATAGCTTGTGGCGACGTCGATACATCATGTATGTTGGAGCTAGGCTTGACACTTTTTGCAGATGTTGTCGGGTTTCAATTATCATCAGCGAGTTTGTTCGTCAATGCGTTGATGAATTTACGGTTTTCAGCCACCTCCGATTCAATTTTTCTTAAGTCCAAATTGTCAGCGGCTTTGTCCACTATCACGTCAATTTTCCTCAAAATCTTGGACATGTTATTGTTTGTAACCAATGATATACAGCAGTTGCCAGAAAAGCAAATGCTGGTGTACTTTTTAATTGAGTTTATCGCGGCACGGTCAAGGCCACTACAATCGTAACAAAATTGGCAATCGCAGAGATTACATGAAACGATGTCCGTGAAAGAAACGGAAATTTTTTTTTTGCACGAGTTGCAAGACATTGCGTAATTGAATGTCAGCAAAAAATCACAGTTTGACACAGATTGTTTGAATTACCACAAATTGCGTAAAATAGAAGAAAGAACATTATAACACCAAAAAACCGATGGATTTAATTTATTTGTAGCCGTGGTGATCGATCGGAAACGTAAAGTAATGTGAAAAAACTACTTGGGATATTTTGCTTATATTTTTTTTTTGAGCGCCCAATAGCTCTACTATAAGGTGCTCCACGCTTATCCATTCATTCTGGGACACCTTGTATTAAAATATTTTCCCAGCGGCCCTATTCTGGCAATTCCCTGGCAATAGGGAATTTGGGAAAGGATTTGCAAAGCTTTTGTTTATAAATTAGTTATTCTGGCCTACTGAGAAAAAAGTTTGATGTAATATGATGGGAATAATTTTTCGACCAATAGCACCTCCGTTCATTACCATATGAGTTTGATAAAAGGTCAATACATTAGAACGAGGTATTAGGACGATTCTAAACAAAAATTCTAAGTCATTTTCTAAAACAGTGGCTAAGACCACATTTTAGTGTTGGCCATCAAACATTCAAGTCAGTCGCCAATTACTGTCAAAGCCGCAATCGTTCCAAAGGCCAGTGTGACCCTTTTACGGTACACACCGTTTTATTTAGTAGATTCAGATAACAAACTGCTTGCGGTACGAGTATATAAAGAGAAAACTCAAACTACTGATTATTATGCGATTTGAAACATTTTTTTACATACGTATAGTGCGGTGGTGGGTGATAAATTATGCATCCATAATACCTGTTGCTGTTCCAATTCCCATTGCAGAGTAAAATACCACATCGTAGCTATTAATACATAGAAATCTGGATTTTTATTATTTAAAGCTACATTTACAAAAGTATGGTGGTTTAGCGGTATTTATCACTAATTAAAAGAGATTTGTAATCGTAAATCTGCAATAACCATATTTAATTAAAAACCATTTCATAACAAACAAAATAGATGGTCTAGTTCGTATAGGAATAGTTGTATTCATATGATAATAGATTTTGGACTGCAACCGCTTGGGGATTATTTTGAAATTATCGCATGAAGATAAATTTCAGTTTTTCAAATTATTATATTGGGTGTGTGAATATGACTTCGCGCTTTTTTGTTAAAGCTACAACTTTAAAGGCGGGAAAATTCGTAAATTGCCTAAAAATTGCTTCATTTCAGGCAATCTACGAATTCCCTCTCTGGAAAAATCCTGGGCCTTGGAGGCGATCCAATCAATAAGCTGAACCGCTGTTCAGAAAGAGACAACTGCATCGACCGGACTAAGTAGTAATCTGAACGAGCTATGTATAGTGAATACGGCAGTTGGGGTAGAACTTCCCAGTCCTGTCCTTTTAAAAAAATTTTCACAATGTTTGAAACATGTGGTTTAGCATTGTTGTGCTGAAAAATAAATTGTTTGTGTCTATTCATCCATTCTGGTCGTTTTTCCTCTAAAGCTTGCTTCAAACGTATTAGTTGTCGTCGGTAGACATCGCCTATATTATACCACATCTTTCTGATCCATCAATATAGAAAGCACCTCTATTGCAATTAATATCTCGCTTTGGTTGCGATCGATCAGCTTCACCAAGCTTCACCCAAGATTTTTTGCATTTGGGATTCTCATAATAAAATCATTTTTCATCTCCAGTAACTACTACGCAGATCCGATCGGCGAGGAGTGTCACCATATCATTTATTATACATGGCAATGAAGAGTACGCGTCTGCGTACGCAAATTTACGATGTATCGAAAATTTGGCTCTCCTACGATCAATTTCCAATTCAACGTACCACTGGGCACAATTAAAGCGTGATTTATTTGTCTTGATTCGGCCACTTGTTAAGCCAACCTTTCTCCTCACCATGTGCGCCAATGAGATCGGATGGCCAAAGCTAATGCATTTGCTCTACAAATTTAAAAAGGATGGAATAGATATTGATGATAACGCTTTCCGTGATCTCCATTACAATATTAAATCGTCTCTGTGGTCCGGTGACATGTGCCCTGTATTTTCATAAACTTGTGGACGTGATCATTAAAATTTTGCAGTCAAAAACCGATAGTTCATTCGGTAACAATTACGTGCGCCACTTCTTCAAACGGATTGAGTTCCAGCACCGAGGTAGTCCGCACGCCTATATACTACTCTGGCTCAATGATGCCCTCGTAAACGTTTTCGGTACAGATCTGGCTGTGGCTATACCTCAAATTAATCGCCTAGTGTCTACAGCGTGGTAAGCATAGTTTTACTTGTTTTAAGAAGATTACACAGCATCTCAAAGGTGCCGTTTCGAAGCACTCTTTATGCAAAGTTGCTCGGCAGTCGTTCTGGTGCCTATGGATAAAAGTATATCGTGCGAAGACAAATCCGGGAATTAGTAAGTTTCAACGTAAAATCGTTGAGATCACGCGAAAATTAAGTGTCGATATGCTCAACACAGTCAAGATTACAAGTCAGGAGGCGGCGTGATATCTGCTGCGCCTACCCATGTCTATGTGCTCTTCAGTTGCTATATTCTAACTTATTGGCCAGTAGAACGTCATCACGTGAGAAAAACAAGAATACAAATGGAAACCGAAGATGTAAATCGGGGAATCA
Source organism: Nephrotoma guestfalica (assembly GCA_963691935.1). NCBI lineage: Eukaryota > Metazoa > Arthropoda > Insecta > Diptera > Tipulidae > Nephrotoma > Nephrotoma guestfalica. The sequence goes on from OY829915.1 coordinate 211,448,247, forward strand.
TTCATACTACACAGCGGTAAAAAACAAAAAATGGAAGAAACCTGGCAGTCCTAGAGCTATTCAGTATCGGAACTACGATATTAGTACATACGAGTACCAGCATAATTATAAGCGAGAAATGGTTACGTTGCATCTGACCTTACTAGAAGTACTCATTTTGGAACGCAGGAAGGAGTTTGAGTCAGACCTAGACATTGCGAAAACTATGGATATCTGTCGACAGATGTGTCTGGATGATGAAAATCCAGACAGCGAATTAGTCAATGACTTGACTAATCTACTATCAGCACAAGTGCCTGAATGTGATCCATTCGCTGATTTTTATGATAATCCAAATGCGAAAATGAACGATACATGATGAATCGTCTAGGTCCAGTTGCAAAAAAAGCGAGATAACGTCATAGCGAATGATGAATTCATTAAACTCATGCACTCAACCAATGAAAGACAAAAAGGTGTCCTAATATGCATACCATAGGACCGACCCGCAGGTTGCGGTAAAGCATTTGTAATACTGCTATAATTGACATTTACAACCACTTTACAGAAAATGATTGTATCGATGGCACGACTGTACACACTGCCACTGCAAAATCCCTATATCTAAAAAGATGTCTCTTTCGGTTGAAGTTGTTCTACAGTTTCGGTCTCTCTTTAAGCATGTTCGCTCTGTTATTATTGATGAAGTAAGCATGATGTCAGCGGAACTTTTACAACAGGTCGATTCACGACTCAAGCAAATCACGAGACTTAATGTTCCGTTTAGTCATTTTTCTTGATTGATAGGCTCAGTCAACGCCCAGTCAACGCATCTCCGATTTACAAGCAAATTAGGCAGTCCATTGTTGGTCCTTCACTGTGGCGAGGGCTCAAATATTATAATCTTAATAAAGTTATGCAACAATCAAATCGGCTCTAATCAGAAGCTCAATCAGTCTGAACGGCATCTTATCGAGTCACGTCCACATGGCTTGATAGTATTTTGGAACAACAACGAAGACAAAATCACATCTATTGCGACAGATGTCTTTATCGGCTGCGACACTGTGGAGCAGTTAGCTTTCGTCCGTCTCACACAAATGGTTTGCCGTACGAACTTCCCCTAAGGTCCGCCTTACTTGATCAATGGCGAATGTAACTATGGGCTGTCTGAGGTGTATCGAATGGAGGCATCCTGACGAGGACAACGAGAACGATGAAAACGTCAACAATCAAAATATCAAACGACTCTGGATGGATTTCGGTACAAATTCATAAGTTGGCAAGAAAGTCAGACGACTTAAAGCTGGATGGGCGCAGAAAAAGAATATCAACCGATATTTGGTGCCCATTTCTAGAAAAAGCTCATCTGTTTATCAACAATCGGACAATTAATGTTAAGCGTAATCATTTTCCAGTCATACGGAAGAGCTTCGAAGAGCTGTTCATCAAGTAGTCTATCGATGATCTTGTCTTCTACCATGGACGTAAAAGTGCAACCTCAATGGGTCCTCTTCAAAATGAGGTAGCGCGCCTCACCACAAACCCGCTAAGTACAGCTCACGCTGTAATAGCGAATTTTGTACGAGATAGTAATTGCCACAGTATCAAGTCACATCACCTCGACCTAATTGATACAGTCACGCAGGGATACTAAATTCTCTTAATTTCCGATACCTGGCTACGCAACGACAAGCATGTTAATATTCCTAATTTTGAATGCTGCGTTCAGTTCTAGAGAGAGGGTGTGCGGGCCCCGGAGTAGCAATATATAAAAAATTCAAGTACAACTCATACAGTCACCTCGCATAATGAAATCATCGTTGAACAAGCAACTGGTATGACCGTAACAACACAACCGGCGGGGTTACATTGGCGATGTATGCACGACTGAACTTCAGCTTCCCAATGGGAATAAGATGCTTTCTCGTTACACATTCTCCAAGGAGACTATCGTCTTTTGCCGATGATTATGAGCGGAGATTTCAATATTAAATTCGCTGCTTCTTAAGCTAAACCACTTCCTGCGGGACGAATTCGATTTACACGTGAACTCAGGTCGAAATATATCTACTACGAGATATAGGAGGACCATTGATACAGTTTTTCAAAGAAAATTAGGAAAGTTAGAGTCTGTATCTTAGGTTAGCTACCATAAGCTAATTGCGCCAATTATACCGAAAGGGTAATATACCAATTTGACGATAATAAACAAATGAAAATATCTGGTTAGTAAAATTTCATTTCTTCTTCCTTCAAAGTAAACTGCCATGTTCACATATCTCCTTGAGATGTGCACATTTTGAAATTAATCATGCAACAGCGGCTTCATGAAGGCGGAGATGCGTGAAAACACTTAAATTCCATGAACGAGCTGTTTCGAAACTTATTGTCGCTTGGTGCAGATTTTGGTCCGGAATTTTTTATGAGTGTTACGTTGCTGGCTTCTTTGCCACCAAGCTACGACGGTTTGGTAACGGTGCTCGAGGGTAAAGAAGTGGGTGAATTGACACTCACGTTGGTTAAATCAAAGGTTCTCGCTGAATTCAAAAGAAGAATGGGTCGAGGCGGAACAACGGATGACACTGCATTAAAGGTTCACTCATCAAGAGCAACTAAAGGCCAAAAAGGTGAAAATAAAAAGTCTGAGTGCTATTTTTGCAAAAGAAGCGGTCACATCAAAAAGGATTGTCGAAAATACAAAGCCTGCGGCTCAACAAAAAGGAAGGAAGTGATCAGAACGCGAATCTAGCGAAAGATGAAACAGAAAAACTGTTTGTGACACATCAAGTAGGTGATGGCTGGATTGTCGATTCAGGTGCCACGTGTCACATTGCCAGTTCTAAGGATACTTTCGTCAATATCGACATGAATTGTAGTGATAAAGTAAGTGTTGCAAGTGGTCAACAATTAACAGGCACAATTAAGGTCGATTTTCTGAACGAGGAAAATCAAAGTGTTCCAGTAAGAATCACAGACGTGTTGCTCATGCCAGATATCAAAGGAAATTTGCTTTCAGTAAAAAAGCTAACGGAAAAAGGTTTTCAAGTAAATTTCAAGGGCAACAAGTGTGAAATAAGGGAAAACAATCGGCAAATTGCAGTTGACGAAATCAGCGGTAAACTTTACAGACTAAAGGAACCTCACAAAGTTTACTCGGTCGACAAGAGACATCGAAGTTGTGAAATCATTGGCGAAACCAAATTTGGTTAAAAGTATCAACTTCAGCGAGTGTACAGCGGATTGTGAAATCAACTCCAAGTGCAGAGTGTGTCTCGAAGAAAAAATTACTCTAATCAAGTTTCCGGTCAAGTCGAGTAATAAAACAGTTGCAGTCATGGATCGGTTCATTCGGATGTTTGTGGTCCGATGCAAATGACCACACCATCAGGTAATCGTTATATTACGACATTCCTAGACTCCTAGACGATTACTCAAAATTTACAGTCAGCTACCTAATCGCACATAAATCATCAGTTTACAGCAAATTCAAGGAATATATTGCGATTGTAAAGGTTCAATTCGGAAAGAAACCTAAGTGCATCCGTATATCGAGGAGGAGAGTACCTCAGTAATGAATTCGTGAATTATCTAAAGCCCAGCGGAATTCAAATCCAGAGAGCTACTGCGTACACACCTCAATAAAACGGAACAGCGGAACACAAAATCAGAACGTTGGTAGGAATGGCTCACTGCATGCTAGGTCTAGAGAAAAAGTTTTGGGGCGAAGCTGTAATGATGGCTAATTATGTTCAGAATCGTGTGCCAACAAAGGGTACAGAAACAACGCCATACGAGGGCTGGTTCCAGAAAAGTCCGAATGTGCAATACTTCAGTAAATCAGAATGTTATGTGCATGTACCAAAGCAAACAAGGCGCAAATTCGGTTATGATTACGAATCAAAGGTATATCGTTGTCATATTCCGGAAACCGTTCGAGTCACAGTTAGTTGAGATGTTCAGTTCGTCGAAAGGGGCCATTTGTTACTTATCAAGTCCAGCAAAAATTACCAACAGGAACAAATTATCGACAATTCAGGGTTGAACAACTTTGAAGAAGCAGAAACTGATCCCGTACAAGAGGAATTAGTTGCTGAGGAAGTTCAGGACGAGAATCCAATACAGGATCATGTTCAGAATGAAGATGAAGAGCAAGCTGTTAGACGATCACAACGCGCTAACAAAGGAATTCCACCAAAGAAACTTATTGAAGAAATGACCGTGGTGAATTTAGTCATTCAAGAAACAATGTGGTACGAAAATGCTATCAAGTGTGATCAAAAGAGGCTGTGGATTGCAATAACAGATGAGATGAAGTCATTGATGGAGAATCAAACATGGGAGCTTGTGAAAATTCAAGAAGATGCAAATCTAGTTGGCTACAAGTGGATTTACAAGCTAAAGTGCAATTCAGATGGAGGAGTAGTCAGACACAAGGCAAGGCTTGTCGCTCAAGGTTTTTTCGCAGAAATGCGGTACTGATTATGATCAGGTGTTTGCTCCAGTTGTTCGTCAAACTACGTTTCGAACATTGCTTACATAGTGGCAGCAAACAAGCACATGGTTTATCATCTAGATGCGAAAACGGCTTTTCTCAACAGTGAATTGTCTGAAACAATTTACATGAGACAACCTCAAGGGTTCAAAGTTGAAGGCGGCGAACATTTAGTGTGTCTACTAAAAAGGAGTTTATATGGTCTAAAGCAATCAGCGCGCAATTGGAACAAAACAATTCATCAAATTCTCATTGATTTCGGTTTTGTTAAAAGCAAAAATGATCCATGCTTGTACACCTACAAAACTTGTATTAATGTACGTTGACGATGTGGTCATTGCTGCTGAAATCAACGAGATAATCTCCAAGTGCGAAATATTTTTAAGTTCGAAATTCAAGATTAAGAACTTGGGAGAGATTAAGGTTTTCTTGAGTCTTCAAGTCAAGAAGGAAGCAGATGGCCATTACACGTTGAATCAGACTGCTTGCTTACATTGGAAAAGTACTAAAGGATTTCCAAATGTCTGATGCAAAGGAGACCTCAGTTCCATTATCAGTTGGATATGGTAAAGGAGGATATAAGGATTTGTTGTTGGGCAACGGCAAATATCAAAAGTTGCTTGGTTGCTTACTGCACATATCAGTCAACGCGAGATCTGACATATCGGCAGCGGTTTCAATTCTCGCACAAAAGATGTCCAGTCCAAACCAGGAGGATTGGAACGAATTGAAACGAGTACTAAAGTATCTCAAGGGTACTGCCGGTTTGCGATTATCACTTGGGAAGAGTGATGGTTCGGATCAGTTAATCGGAAATGCAGATGCAAGTTGGGCTGATGATCGTGCAAGTCGAAAGTCACAATCTGGTTACATATTCAAGTATTGTAACGGTATTCTTAGTTGGTGCAGACGAAGATAGTCCATTGCATGGACGGAATCAGAATTTATGTCCGAAACATGTCAAGAGGCGAATTGGATTCGTCGTTTACTCAACGATTTCGATCAGCGCATCAGGAAACCGGCGACAATTTTTGAAAACAATCAATGTTGTTTGAAATTCATTAAGGAGGGAAAATTGTCGTCGCGGCCCAAACATATTGATGTTCGAGAGGCATTTGTCAAGGATTACATCGACAAATGGATTGTTACATGCCAATATTGTTCTACGGAAACTATGGTGGCAGATTTATTGACAAAACCATTGGCGGGACTTCGTGTCAATGTTCTGCGGGATGCATGTGGAGTTAACTGATGATTCAACTGAGGAGGAGTATTGAAAATAAGCATTGAATCATTTCCTATGTTTATTGTGTTTGCCTTTTGTAGCTAACTTCACTTCTGTACGAACCTGATGGTGGATAATTATCCGTGTTTCATTTTCAAGTTTCCAGCTCTGACTAGCATTAATTCCATTAAAAAATTCAGGGACTGTTCCTCTATAGCTTCATAAAGTTGTTTGCCTTTAGGCGTTGATAGTTTTGAACCCCATTGAGTATGTTTGGCGTTGTAATCATCCCACGCGATAAATTTATTACTCAGCTGCAATTTTTTATAGCGTGCTTTGGACCAGCAGTGCCACCGTGTGCTTTGCCAACCTGATGCTTAGTGTCATAAATAGAGTACCCATTAATTTTGAAGTAGTTCTTGTTGGTGAAGCGTGTTTCAGATATTAACATTATGTCAATATTGGAGAGTCATTTTTGATTTCTAACAACTATCTGCATCAACGTGTTCATATTCTGCATCATTAGATCCATAGTTCTCTCCATCATCGCCATGAATCTTTGCATCATTCCAGATAGCTTGTTTAAAGCTGATGAGATGTTTCCTTCTTCACTTGCCTCCACTTTTGGAACGGCACCCTTAAGTACACTTGCGTACGAAACCCCGTGATGCACACTACTCTTACATTTATATTCTGGTCTCCATTTTGAATTTTAGCTTCTGTATGTAATTTAAGCAATCGTTGCTCAGCTCGCTGTCTAGGATTTATTCTCCTTCTCAATTCAATGTAAACTGGGAAACCTCTATAATTCGCTGTGTGGTTTCCATCGCAGTTACTGTATTTTCTGACAGAAGCTTGAGTTTTATTTTCATCGCATTTCTTTGAGCTATGGAGATCACCACAGATTACACAAACATCGCTCAAAGTGCAATAAGCTTCAGTGTGGCCGTATTCTTGGCACTTAACACACTGTACCGGTCCAGTTATTTTTCTGGGTTCTTCGACAGTAATTGTTTTTGTTATTATCTGTCTGGAATTAGACGGAATATTGGCTGTGGCACCTTTTCCCGATTTATAATATTAGTTATAGGTTTAACACGGAAGTTTTTTTCAGCGAGAGCAGCCTCGATTAACCCCGCAAATATAAAAGTTACCCTCCGTTAAATTGTCGATGGTTCCTGCTAAATCTCTATTTGATTCTTCCCTCAAATAGATTGGTGGCGGTTTATCAGTTTTTGATGTGTTATTTTTTTGGTACAGCATCTTCAGCAGTTTCATTGGCGTTTATTAAACTAGAAAACCGGTGACCATGAGCCAATTCAACCGTGGCTAGCTTAGTGAATTTATTCACGTTCATATTGGCCGCTCGTATCTGGGGCTCCTCTTTCGTTTGGGTTGCACAGTGATATACTGGTCTAAGCCCGTTTGCACTAAACACTGACCGCCATCACTGTTTATTTTATGATCATTTTTTGTCGATGCGTTTTGCGAGTTTTACTAAAACACTGTTACGTAAAATAAATTATGTAAAATCCATCTGAATAAGATAGTAAGGCCACGTCAAAAGACGCGATCCACTAGAACGAGGACTTCAATCTCTCTTTACTCTATTCCGGTAAAATTCGGTTGGCATGTTTCAATCCTCATTTACTGGATTAATTTACGTGTACGACTAATTGTAGCTTAGTAAAACTTTTGAACATGCATATTTATTGCTTAGCATGTCAGATAATTAGAGACAAAAAATCTTTATGGCATCCGCACAAAATATAAAAAGACATCCTTTCTCGTATCTGGAACATCATATATACAATTCATTAAAACACATGACGATAAGAAGACTAATCTGTACAAAGTGGGATTATACAAATCAAGAGAATATGTACCTATTACATATTACACTTGTATGTTGTTAGCAACATGTACTCGTACAACGTACACATTTGTACCTTTTTTATGTTGGTAAAGTTTATGTTGATGATGTTAGCGATGATAGCACAGCGTACAACGATGAAAATTAACTTTTTTTTCAAATCCTCATTTACTCGAAAAACACGTAGGTATTTTGTGCTTTAATAATTTTTATTTTATTTTTTTGCTGATTTTTTTTTTTGGTTTTGTATACCAATTTTTCAATATCTCCACTTTCACATAATATTATACAACAAAAAAGCTTTTGAAAAAGCTCTTACCCCAAAAATGTACTCGTCTATATAGATGAAGTAGCTCTGCACTGTTGGTACATTACATACACAATGAATGAAGGATGAATATAAACAATGCTCGTATAATAATAAAGCTTTTTTTACACGCCAAAGTATCTGCCTGCACACTCGTATGTAAAATAATTAATTTGCTTGCAGCACTTTAATAATAATACATGTGGATGTACATACACCCTTTTGCATTTATATAGACGTAACAATGAAAACGTATAAAATATTATGTTCCATTGAAAATTTAACACAAAATTAAAACAAAAATAAAAAATTATATAAAATATTTTAAAATTTGTAAAAATTATATTAAAATGGCGCCTTTTATTTATGTAAATATATATAAATTTTCTATATGCAGTTGTTAAAAATTTATTAAGCGGTAGCTAATTGCCTTGCCAGTGCTTCTTTACTCCGCACGTACATACATTTCCATATTCACACATTGTAAAAATACAACGTATTTATACAGGGTGTCCCAGAATTGGACAATCAAACGAAGCAGAGTGATAGGGGAGTTCTTTTCTAACAAAAACAGCCAGGTAAAGGGTTTTCGAATTGTTGATGGCGCAAAAGTTATCCCACTTTTAGTGATTTTTCGTGAAATCGCATGTGCACCCACCAAAGAATTGATTTATAAAAAGCTAAGAGTTCTTTTGATTAACTTTCTGATTTAATACGACCTAGAAGAGAGTGCCTTAGGGCGACCCATTTTTGTATGGAGGAAATCTTATCTCTTTTTTTCTATCGGGCTCAAGGCTAAAAATATTTGTTTCTATTAGAAATGACCACGGGTCGGGTCTCTCAAATTGGTTTTTTGCAAAACGACTCTTAGTGACGTTTTTTCCTCTTTCACTTCAGCTCTTTCAAGTAATGCCGGTTTAATATTTTCTAAGTATTTTTGACTATGCCGAATCCAATGAAATGATAAAAAAAGTGGTTGGCGTTGTAGAAAATTTGTTTTCGGGCTAATTCTTTCAAAAAAATTAAAACTATTGAGTTCCGGCTAATTTTTAAAATAGTGCCTATCATGTTTGCTTATATTTCACTATTTGTGTCTATAGTGCTGTAACGCTACGACTAAGGGCCAACTAATGTGGGATTATATAACAATAATTTAGTTGGCTGTTTATCGTAATGTTAACAGAATTTCGCTCTAGTCCTACACATCGGTGACGGGCAGCACGTTTGCCGGCTAGGAAAAGAAGGAAGGGCGTAGATCTTGCCACCGACTACAGGGAACAGTGATGTGCTGCAAGAATTATATACCTACCTAGATGAGTATTGAACTAAAAAAACAAACAACTTAGTAGAAGGAATAAACAAACAAATAAAGAGAAGTAGTCATCATGATTGAATTAAAAAAAGGAATAGGAAAGGATTTGGAAGACCACTGGTGCACTCCTCCCTCTCGATGGCAATATCAGGCACGGTAATTTCGATATGACCCTTTGTGTTGAATGATGGATAACCCATACCCACGCAGAGAGACCAACTTTTTATGGCCGAAATTGGAAGAAGTTGACAACATTTGGTTCCAACAAGACGGGGCTACGTGCCACACAACAAGTGCAACAATTGAATTATTGCGAGAAAAGTTTGGATCATATCACTCTTACTGGAAAACCCATTACAAGTTACAACTTGGGAATATTGAAATTACTACATAGAAATCATCATTCACGGTATGTCCTTCGCTTGGTATACTCCAAGATTCTTTCCGGTCTCATCCACTATTTCGTAAAGTACTGTCTGTTTAGAATTTTCACTGTCACAAACTTTTGAGCCAATTTGCTTGAAAAGTTTTTCTGAGCACAACTCTGCGTAAAGTTGCGGACGTAGACTGTCTCACCCAAACCAACTCACCCGGACCAAATGTTCGCGGCCTACTTCGTAAGTTGTAGTTTGACATATGCCGTTCGTGAGCTTCTGTACGGTTTCTTAATACGACGTTTTGGGCCATTGATAACCGATCTGGTGGGGAGAAAACTTCCACATTATTGCTATCCAACCACCTTTTTTTTTTATAAAGTAAAGAAAGTACTAATTGTCCAGTGGATTTAATGTCCCTTGAAGGTCAATTAAAACCCTCCTTTTCATTCACTCACACACCACCCTTTCACACTATTACAGTATACCACCTGTGCATTGCAAGCTCCATGTCAACCTGTTCATTGACATGAACGATGGGTCGGCGCTGAATTCTGCACTCCAACAGAGGGTCTTAGTTGTGTTTATTAACATCACCGATCGTAATCGATAACGAAAATTCGCTTTGCATCGAGCCTCTGGTGGGATTCGAACCCAGTACCTCCCGGTCCAAGTGCCAAAGCTTTAACCACTGCACCACGTGTCCACCTTAGTTTACGAATTAACTCAAACATAGAGCCGTGATTAATTTTGTGTTGTCCAAAGACTAAGTAATGGGGTGAAAATCCTGTAGAACTATGAACCACATTCACTGCATATTTTTGGAGTAAGTTAGCCAATAGCGCTGATTTAAACTGCGGCTCGTTATCAGAAACTAAAACCTCAGGTACTCCATACAAATGGAAACATTTTCTTTCTAAAAATTGACAAACTTTCTCCGCTGAAGCGGAGCGCATAGGCTCTAGGATAGGAAATCGCGAATAGTGATCCAATATGATGAGAATATACATAAGCCCGTTACTAGTACGAGGATAAGGGCCCAAGCAATCGATATATATATCCTTTGAAAAGGTCTAGTTGTCTCAAACGGTTTACCCATCTCTGATAGGGTTGAGAAATTTACTGGCTTGCTACTTTTGTAGATTTCACATTTATTCACGAAGTCCCTAACCATGCCATTTTTGGCCAATAAAATTGTCGTCTTAATACTTCAAGTGTTTTTGAAATCCCTTGGTGAGCAGCGGATGGTGGATCGTGTGCCTTTTCGATTAAGACTTTCGTAAGTGTTGGCGGTATCACCAATTTTCATGGGGGAACATCCGTATCGATTTCATTGACAGGCTACTTGATTTCATACGATGGCTGGTTTGAGAATGCACCCCCAAATTATCATCCAGGAAAGAAAACTCCGTTATTTACCCAATAGAAGTAAGAGAACTAGTGCAGGAAAAACGAAAAGCCCGAAAGAATTGGCAGACTTCACGTGCGCCGCAAGTTAAAACCATCTTAAACGACTTGTGCTTCAAACTTAAGGCACTCATAAAATCATGAAACAATTGGAAAATATCTTTGATCTCTATCTCCAACTAAAGTTACCGATTATTCCCTCTGGAACGTAACAAAAGGGTTAAAACGACCAACAACACAGATCCCCCCAATCAAAACAAACGATGGGAATTGGGCTAGAAGTGTGAAAGATAAAGCTGACCTGTTTCCTGAATATTATGAAGAAATATTTTAACCTCTAGATCGGCAGATCAGATCAGCCTGAAAAAGGCACCCGTAAATTATTGTACATAATCAATGCGATTCTCAGGAAAAAATATGTGCCAATGCGGTGGAAAGTAGCAAAAGTAATAATGATTCCGAGGCTGTTGCTCAAAATTGATTGAAAAGAACCATAGAACAACGAAACCTTATATCCCAGAATATCAGTTTGGTTTCAAAGAGAAACACTCAACTATTAAGCAGGTTCATAGACTTACAGATGTCATTACGAATACATTAGAGAGAAAAAAGGTTTGCTCTAGTATCTTCTTAAATGTGGCGCATGCCTTCGATAAGGTGTGGCACAGACGCTAACTCTTCAAACTACATAGAGATTTACCAAAACAATATCATATGATTTTAAAATCATACATAGAGATTCGCCATTTTCGGGTGAAATATGAAGAAGAATACTCCGAGCTAAAACATATTTCGACAAGAGCCCTACAGAGTAGTGTTTTGGGATCTATTCTTTACCTGCTCTACACCAGAGATTTACCTCAATTAAACGATGTTACCATTGCAATATTTGCTGAGGATACTGCAGTTCTCTCATTAGGAGACACTATTAAGAAATCGACAACGAAACTATGAGAAGCTGTGATAAAATCATAAAATGGGCAAAAATGTGGCGTATCGGGATCAATGAATTGAAATCCTCACATGTGAATTTTACTAATCTAAAAGTCAGCTATAAACCTGTAATCATTAACGGTCAGCAAATTCCGTATGCAAATAAGGCTAAATATCTAGGAATGACCTTAGATACCAGGATCAGATGGAAAAAGCACGTTAAAAAGAAAAAAGATGAACTTAATATCAAATATCGAAAAATTGTATTGGCTGCTCGGGAACAATTCGGAATTACCAATCGAAAATAAATTGCTTTTATATCAACAGGTGCTAAAGTCTGTATGGACTCACGGAATTCAGTTCTGGGGCTGCGCAAAGAAAACCAATGCCAAAATAATACAAACTTTCCAGAACAAAGTGCTACGTGGTATTCTGTGGTCACAAGTCAAAAGTGCTAAAGTCGACTTAAGTACAAACTCATATTTTATATTTTCCTAAACTTATCACGAAAAATTCATTTAAAAGTCTGTAAAATTTGGAATTATAAGAGTATGATAACCATTTCAAAGGGACCGAAATATCCAGACAGTTCAAGAAGAAATAAAAAAAACTTGCTGTAATTCATGGACAACGTATTTATCAATACATAAATGAAGAGCTTCGTGATGTGTTGAACACTACACATGCAGTAGGACACCAGTGCAAGGACTACTTCAGTAAATAACCTATAAATGGAGCTGGCCAATGGGCCTCTTCTCATTCACATTCACAACAATTCGAAAAAATTTTACTTGGATGTTTTTGTTGGAAATGAGCTCTCCTATCACCTTGCTTCGCTTGAATTCGCCGAATTCTGGGACACCCTGTATAATCAACATAAAATCACAAAACCAAAAAATAATTAAAATCAACGAAATTACGAAATTTTATTTTCCATTAAATTTAATAAAATTTAATTTAGACGTGTATACGAGTACATAATGTATACATGCAGATTCTACATATTTACGTTATAAATATTAAAAATTATTTTTATAATTAAATTTAATTATTTATGTTGTATTTTATTTTGTTTAATATTCACACAGCACTAAATTGTTAGAAACAACAACAGCAGAACATTTTTTTTATAAATTTAACATGTTTATTTATATATTCGTAAATTTATGTATTTTGAGTTTTGACCATATTAAATGTGTAACTGCATATTTTTAAGTATGGGCTACGTCCCTGGACGCATTCCGTTCCAACCCTAGAGTTTCATCATTTACATTCAGTGACACTATTTTGGCTTTCCCTTGGATAGGGAATTTGGAAAAATATTGTCATAGTATTTTTGTCAAAATTATGTTTTCTCCGGCCGGTTGATGGAATTAGTTTGGTGTAAATATTTCCGAAACAAAGTTGAATGCGAAAATTTTATTCCACAAAATTTTTATAGGAAAAAATAATTCCCCATTTAACTTAGTTTCGAAAATGTTTACACCAAATTATTTTCATCAGTAGGCCAGAAAAACATAATTTTGACAAAAATGATATAAAAATATTTTTCCTAATTCCCTATTCGAGGCTACGGAGTGTCAAAGCAATGAAATGTTTCTTAAGGTGGCACCTAGGTTCTATATCTTATCAACTGTTTGACGTAGATCAATTATTTGTGACTTGTTATTTAAGGATTTAAATTGCCTTTCATTTCCGTAGCCCATTCTGATCTACTGACTCGCACTGCAAATGCTACGATTTTTGAGATACTAAGCCATAACCGCTGTTGATATTACTGACATAAAATTTCGAATTTACCTTCAAATTTTCGCAGAATTTATTAATCTAGTAGTTTGCTTAGAAACTCACGAATGAAAGAATAGTTAAGTTGAAATTGTTCGTAAGTGTAAGCCTCAAATAAAATTCAAAATTTCTATATTATGTAAACTTTATAAATGGTTAATCATCATTTACATCGCTGCTGAAGGTTGTGTAGGTATTATGCACTGAATTTTTTCTAAAATGTCTGGATGCTGGTGTCCCTTCACACATAGCTCTTCCTCTATCACGTCGAAATAGGCATTGGGGATTGCTGCATTTTTAGAATAGAATATAAAATCGTTTCAATCTGAGCCAGTAACGTCCCCATATTCTTGTAATTGGAATGAATGTTGGTAATACATTTTATTATACAGGCTTGACAGCCGCCTCCCATATTTCTCTAAAATGGGGTGGAATCCGGTTTATCAGCCGAAACTAATATTAACCCAGCCGGCACAATTTAGAGTCACTTGGAACCATTAGTATAGCTTGTGCAATGACCACAATGCGCTTTAAATGGTTGTGTAACATATAAAGTTTCAGCTGGTCCCATAACAAGGTCAACCGAAACCAGTATAATGTCAGCCAAAACCATATGAAGCGAGGCGGAGCCAAGCCAGCTTAACAAAAGTAGTGCAATGCACTGTGCATGATTGTGCACTATCCGATTATTCTTCTAGAGTCTTATCACCCCGAACGATTTAAAGCCAGCCGAAACAAGACTTCTACCCGGCGGAATCATTTTAAGCTTGCACAATGAGAATTTCTCTTTTTAGAAGGTTGTGTAATACATAAACTTTCAACCTGAAGCATAACAATATCGATCCGTATAAAACCAGCCGAAATCAAACCAACTGTGGCACTAGTAGCGACATTTGCACTAGTAGCGTGATTTGTGCATCATTGTGCGCTGTCTGAACTTTCAACCGGAACAAATATTAAGCCAGCCGAAAGCAATTAAAGCCGGCTGCAACCAGAGTTTTGTGGAGCCGGACCTCAACAACAACAACCATGCACAATGTACTATAGATATTTGTGCAACGTATAAGCTTTCTGAAAGAACCCTAACAATGTCAGTTTTACCAGATATAATGATACAACAGAAGATTCAACATTTAAAGCTTTAGCCGAAACGATATGAAGCCAGCCGGAAATAAACCAACTATGGCCTAATAGCAGAATGCAACGTGCATCATTGTGTACTACCTTTCGACTGGCTTAATATTGGTTGTAGCTGAAAAATGAGATAGTGCATAATACAGCTAAATGAATTGGGCTACTTGCGTGATTTTTGGTTTGGTTTCGGCTGGCTCCATATGGTTCTGGCAGACATTTTTATGGTTCCGGCTGAAACCTTATATGTTGCACAACCATCTAAAGCATAAAGTTGTCATTGTGCAAGCTGAAAATGATCTGGCTGATAAAACTTTGATTCCGGCTGGCTTAATATTGGTTCCGGCTGAAAAATCAAATAGTGCCTAATGATGCACAATGCATTATGCTACTTGTGTTGTAGGTGGTTTTGTTTCAATTTAATTAATTGAAATTGAAAATTGAAAATTATTGAAAATTGAAAATTATTAAAAATTTAAAATTGAAAGTTAAACATTGAAAATAGATAATTGAAAATTTATAATTTAAAATTGAAAATTGAAAATTGGAAACTGAAAATTGAAAGTTGAAAATTGAAAATTGAAAATTGAAAATTGAAAATTGCAAATTGAAACTTGAAAATTGAACATTGAAAATTGAAAATTGAAAATTGATAATTGAAAATTGAAAATTTAAAATTGGAAATTCAAAATTGAAAATTGAAAGTTCAAAATTGAAAATTGAAAATTGATAATTGAAAATTGAAAATTGAAAATTGAAAATTGAAAATTGAAAATTGAAAATTGAAAATTGGAAATTGGAAATTCAAAATTGAAAATTGAAAGTTCAAAATTGAAAATTGAACATTGAAAATTGAACATAGAAAATTGAAAATTGAAAATTGAAAATTGAAAATTGAAAATTGGAAATTCAAAATTGAAAATTGAAAGTTCAAAATTGAAAATTGAAAATTGAAAATTGATAATTGAAAATTGATAATTGAAACTTGAAAATTGAAAATTGAAAATTATTGAAAATTGAAAATTATTAAAAATTTAAAATTGAAAGTTAAACATTGAAAATAGATAATTGAAAATTTATAATTTAAAATTGAAAATTGAAAATTGGAAACTGAAAATTGAAAGTTGAAAATTGAAAATTGAAAATTGAAAATTGAAAATTGCAAATTGAAACTTGAAAATTGAACATTGAAAATTGAAAATTGAAAATTGATAATTGAAAATTGAAAATTTAAAATTGGAAATTCAAAATTGAAAATTGAAAGTTCAAAATTGAAAATTGAAAATTGATAATTGAAAATTGAAAATTGAAAATTGAAAATTGAAAATTGAAAATTGGAAATTGGAAATTCAAAATTGAAAATTGAAAGTTCAAAATGAAAATTGAACATTGAAAATTGAAAATTGAAAATTGGAAATTCAAAATTGAAAATTGAAAGTTCAAAATTGAAAATTGAAAATTGAAAATTGATAATTGAAAATTGATAATTGAAACTTGAAAATTGAAAATTGAAAATTATTGAAAATTGAAAATTATTAAAAATTTAAAATTGAAAGTTAAACATTGAAAATAGATAATTGAAAATTTATAATTTAAAATTGAAAATTGAAAATTGGAAACTGAAAATTGAAAGTTGAAAATTGAAAATTGAAAATTGCAAATTGAAACTTGAAAATTGAACATTGAAAATTGAAAATTGAAAATTGATAATTGAAAATTGAAAATTTAAAATTGGAAATTCAAAATTGAAAATTGAAAGTTCAAAATTGAAAATTGAAAATTGATAATTGAAAATTGATAATTGAAAATTTAAAATTGGGAATTCAAAATTGAAAATTGAAAATTGAAAATTGATAATTGAAAATTGATAATTGATAATTGAAAATTGAAAATTGAAAATTGAAAATTGAAAATTGAAAATTGGAAATTGGAAATTCAAAATTGAAAATTGAAAGTTCAAAATTGAAAATTGAACATTGAAAATTGAAAATTGAACATAGAAAATTGAAAATTGAAAATTGAAAATTGAAAATTGAAAATTGGAAATTCAAAATTGAAAATTGAAAGTTCAAAATTGAAAATTGAAAATTGAAAATTGATAATTGAAAATTGATAATTGAAACTTGAAAATTGAAAATTGAAAATTATTGAAAATTGGAAATTGAAAATTGAAAATTGAAAATTGAAAATTGAAAATTGAAAATTGAAGATTGAAAATTGAAAAATGAAAATTGAAAATTGAAAATTAAACATTGAAAATTCAAAATTTCAATGTTAAATTTTCAAAAATTGATGAAAATTGAAAATTGATAAATGGAAACTAAACATTTAAAATTTAAAATTTAAAATTGAAAATTATTAAAATTGAAATTGGAAATTGAAAATAGAAATTGAAAATTGAAAATTATTGAAGATTCAAAATTGAAAATTGAAAAATCAAAATTGAAAATTGGAGATTGAAAATTGAAAAATGAAAATTGAAAATTGAAAAATTAAAATTGAAAAATGCAAAATGCAAAATGAAAAATGAAAATTGAAAATTCGTCCGTTTTATTGTTTTTTTGTTACGAGTGGTTTGTTGGGTGGTGTTACGAGTGGTTATACTCATAGATACTTGGTGGCATAGTAAAACGCTAGAGCCCTGAACTAGAAAAGAAGAGAGGGAAAGCTTGTTATAAGTATTGTGGTAATAATGGAATATTAGTGTGGTAGGTTTTTGTTTTGGGTTTTATGGATGCGTCTTCCCGAAGTAGTAGTTGTTACAGTGACATTGTTGTTTTGTGCCACTGTTTCTTGTGGGAATTTCGGCTTATCTGTTTGCCGTATACATAGTGTCGCCTTCGGGTCGTTCTCCTACGGATTTTTACTTCATAAAAAACTCGACCCGATCCTTGTGAAATTGAAATCTGCAAGATTTATATAAATGGTTCTCTGTGTTCTTCCGAAAAAGATGTCATTAGGTTTCCGTTGCGTATTCAAGTATATAGAGTCATTATAGCGGTCTACAGCTAAGTTGATGAGTTCTTTTGTAGACAGCACCTTGTACTCGTTCTTGAGGCATTGAGCTATTTCCAAGATGGTAGAATGGATTCTCTTTATAGCTCCATTTATCTCATTTCGTTGGAAAGTTGTTTCATAAATTTAGATACTCCAGGTTTTTAAGTCCGAAAGGAGCCGCGAAGCTTCTCTTATTATCTATCCATCACGAATATGCGACGTACGGTGGACTAATATTGCGCATTTATGATTTTATCCCGTACTTACAAAAGTGATATTTTCTCAATGCGAAAGAACTTTACGAACTTTGAAAATTTATCCACACAGAATATACATTTTTCCGTTTTGATTATGTCCAAATGAAGAATTTCCGCGGGGTATGTTGGAATAAATGTTTCTTGGAGGGCAACACGATGAGGATGTTGATCGTCTTTATTTATATTGCAGGTGTCGTAGGTTTGAGTGTACTTTTTATCAAACCGGCCATCCTTGGAAAATGGTAGTGTTCCAAAATTTGCTTTCCGTTTTCCATGTGATTTCTGTGTGCCCGCTTGTGCTCTTCCTTTATGATGTACAATTTAGTTTCTTCGTTCTGAATGTCTTCAATAACTCTATACGCTAGGCACTTATATTATGAATTGCTCCTTTAGAACCTTGGATAAAATTCCTTTCTTTATCTGGTTGGATGCACTTATTGAGCATCCTCTTTCGATAAGAAAACACGATTTTATGGTTTGAAATACATTTTATTATTCAATATAATCTCCCTGAACTTCAATACACTTGTTCCAGTGATCTTTTAATTTACGGATTCCATCCCGGAAGTGAGAATTCGGCAAACTGTCGAAATGTGCTTCCACGGCTGCTATTACCTCTTCATTCGATGAAAATCGTTATCCATTCTTGATTTTTTTAGATTAAGAACAGCCAGAAGGCAGAGCGAGCTAAATCTGGCGAATAGGGGTGATGTTGCAATAATGCGTACTTTAATTATTTTTTTATTTTTTTTTATTCTGTAAACCAGATTTTTTCTCACGAATTTTTACATCCAGCTGGTCCACACTGGCCTACATTTTTGGACCCTAACTCGCTTCGGAGTCGAAGTACCGGATGCACACCACTTCTTAGTCTCTTATTTTGATTCGGGATCATGGTGGTAGATCCAAGTCTCATCCATAGTGATGAAACGACGCACAAAATCTTTTTTATCCTTTCTAAAACGCTCCAAATGTTGCTGAGAAAGTCATATTCGAATGAGTTTTTGTTCCAATGTTAGCGAATGCGGCACCCATTGTGCACACAGCTTTCTGAAACACAAAACTTCAGTCAAAATCGTGCTGAATTGAAAACTAATATTCGTAAGGTAATGGCCGAGATACCGCCCGAAATGTGCCGAAAAGTCATTGAAAATTACCGCAAAAGAATCAAGACCTGTAAGAAGTCCCGTGGAGCACATTTGAATGATATCTTGTTTAACTAAAAATGGCAAGGATCAATCTGTAAAATGAAATAAAAATTACAATACATTCCGAATATTTTGTGTGTTTTTTTTAAGTTTACTTTATCAAGCTTGAATTGGATAACCTATTACTAAATCTTGCTCGGTTAATCGACGATCTTCAAAAACCATACGATGTATTTTTGCTATGATTTCTGGTGTTGATGCACTTTTTGGCCGTCCTTCACGTGAATCATGTTCAAGGCTTGTACAACTACGTTTAAATTCAGTAACCCATCTTTCTATTGTTCTAACTGAAGGTGAAGAGTCCGTTGTCAGAGTCCCGTTCATGAATTTGTTTTGGTGCTACACCTTCCAAAATTAAGAGTTTTATCACTGCACGATATTCAATTTTTTTCACTGTAAAATATTACTGTGACACGTCAACTTTGCACTTTCAACAACAGCTGTTAATATACAAATGAATTGACAGATGTACATGAAACTTTACACGTGTTCATAAAAAAGTACTACCAATTTTAGAAAAATAAAACATCGAAACTAGTAGCGCTATCTCTTATCGAACGACCAAATTTACTGAGCAACCTAGTACTTTCTGTGTGTGGTAAGAGGGATGAGGCTATTCATGGGCGTAAATATCCTAACCTTTCTGAAAGACCAATTCGTTCCTGAAGACATTGATGGGTGCACTACAGTATCGAATTAAATTAGTAGAATCATCTTCCGCACTCTGAATAGTTCCTGATGATGTTAGCTACTAAAACAAATGCATCACCGGATCAAAACTAGCACGATCGTAATCGCATATGGATATAAAAATAACAAACAAATTTAAAAGAATTACGCCGATTACCGAACTAAACGTAAATTGATTGTTTCCTTTATCTTAAGTATTTTAGTTGTGAGCCTAAGTACCCTGAACACTTAATTTCAGGGTTTTTAAAAGATGAATGAAAATTTGTTATTTGTCTTATTTTTGTTAAAGTAAAGCATCGGCGGATTGTTATTCATCAGTGGATTACATTGGAATATATCCACCATATATCCATGTTCCGTTAACACAGAATGGTGTCGAAGCTTGGAAAACGAAATAACAAGTAGACGAAGTAAACGACAAAGTGAATTTTCGAATACAGGCTTGGCCAGTTGCCATCAACAATACCAAACGTTCAGTGTGCAACCCCACAATATTTATAAAATAAATTTAATTTGATTAAATAATATTTACAGATACCTAACTAATTTGTCTTGTCCTTATCTAATTTAGAATTTATTTACTGATTAATTCATGTATGTTTGTATGTACACCGATAATTATGCATCTTCAAGCAGGCATCGATAAAATCAATATTATACATACATAATTACATTTACCTATGTGTAATTTGTAATTAAGCATATGTGAGTAGCAGCAATATTCATAAAGAAAATTGGGGTGGTTCTAATAGCATTGGGCAGATAATCTTAATTTGGACCGTAAATGTAATTGAAACATTATTTTGTTAAATACAAATATTATATTTATGTGTTTAGGTAGTGGTTTGTGAGAAAGGTAAATTTATAAGGGTTTGGGATGGGGTAAAGACACCTTTATTTTATAAAAACGTATATGATATGCCTCGTACCATTGTGGTCTTCCATGTGTGTATATCAGATGAATAGACGATAACAAGAGCAGCCACATGAAAAATAATTTTTTTATCTCTGTATAAAAATCTTTTTGATTTACCATAAAAACACAAAGATGTAATTTAATTAAATTTTTGATTAAAGGTAAATACATTTTGGTGTAGGAGGTACAAAGATTTTTCCAAAACAATTGATAAATTATAGACTATAGTTCAGATGCTAATGATTTTGCTGTTGACTTTGACACACATCATTGGGTGCTTTTAGATTAGGCTCGTCCTTATTGATTAAAAGAATCATGATAATTTTGTAAAATAGCTTCGTTCAATATGCAAAAGTTTTGTCGTTCCGTTAGGGAAAATTGGCTTTGTTTGTTTTATAAATCCCGATAATGGCAGAGTGGGGCTTTCCAATTTGTCCATTCGACTCAGATGAGTAAATATTCTTTTAATTTAATCGGCCGGAAGTTAGTTTCATGGTCTCGTATTATTGTGTTTGATATACCGGCAGAAGTGAAATATTTCACACAGCCGGCCTTGAGTTCTACTATGCCGGATCCTAGAATCGTATAAGATTGGCTCGTAGACCCACATATGACATCGACTACGAGTTCATTGGGCATCACATAAATCCATTGGTTGGTGGCGTGAAGTTTGATCCAGTGATTAGTAGAGTTTATTGCCCTTATGCTGCATACGGTATTTAGTACCTACTTTCGTTTTGTTGTTCTCAATTGGATGGGACCGTCATAATCGATTCCTGTTTTTGGCAAATGCTCTTCTTGGTTGTACTCTGGCAGCTGCCAAAGTTCCCATTAGTTGTTCTAACATATGTTGCTTGTGGCGGAAACATTTTAGCCATTTTTGAATTACGCTTCGCACCGCCCGCTTGCCGTCAATAATCCAGTATTTTTTCCTTAAATGTGACAAGGTTAATTGAATACCACCGTGCAAAGTACTGTGGTGAGCATTTTCGATTATTCGCAGCGTTAATATGTTGCGCTTGTCCAAGATTATCGGGCTTCGGCTGGCAGGTGTAAGGTTTGAATTTTGTAGCCGACCATTCACTCTTAGTATTCCATTATTATCTATAAATGGATTCAAAGATAAGAGTCGATTTCTTTTTTCCAAATGCCTAAAGGATTTGAGGCCCTGAATTTCGGTATGGAAGTCTTGTTCCTTGCATGATTTTCAGAATTGTAATTTCTGCATCTTGAAGTTCTTTATTCTATGGTATACCTGGCTTGTTGACTGTGGGCGGTTTGTGGTAAATAAATCTTCTGCAACACGCAACGATGCGTTTTAGTTAGTTGAAGCTTGAATGCCGCTCAAATAATTGTAAGAACGGGTTGACTTATTTTATGCCAGTCAAATTGACTATTTTAATTCCTTAAAAATTCGGTTTTCTTTTAATTCCTCCAGAAGTACATCAAGATCCAACTGTAATTCCTCATGAAGAAAATCTGGACCTCTCCACCATAAGTTGCAGTTAGCGAGAGCTAAAGGGGTTGTTCCAAGTGACGCTATGTCTGCCGGATTTTCAATTGACCTTACAAGATGCCATGTAGTTGTTGTCAGCATACTTTTATTGCAGAAATCCTATTGGCCGCAAACGTTTTAAATCGGTTTGGCTCCCCTCTAATCCAGCAAAATGTAATAGTTGAGTCAGTCCAGGCGTAAGTCTTGATGCCATTGAGTTTCAGGGCACATTGAGTATGGCTTATGAGTTTTGCTAGTAGCATGGCTGCGGTAAGGTCCAGACGTGGGATTGATAATTTAGTTATGATAGGAGCAACTCGTGTCTTTGCTGTGAGTAGGTGTGTTGTAATGTGGCCCATATTGTCAGTTCGGTGTGTCGGAAAATCCATGCAACTCAATTGATGGTTCTTTTGTTGTGTCAATCCATCGAGGAATCATTATCTGCTTCACTATAGACATTTCTTCCTTGTAGTTCATCCATCTAGCGTTTAGTGTCGCTGGTAGGCAATCATCTCATCCTATTTCAACTGTCCACGCTTCTTGCATCATTAGTTTGACCGTGATAGTTATTGGTGACAGCAACCCTATGGGGTCGAATAATTTGGATGAATCTGACAACAATGATTGCTTGGTTTGTTGACCATGTGATATAGTTGCAATCTTGAGACATCGAACTCAAACGCATCTGTAGAGGGATGATATACACGATCCCTAAGGTTTTTACGCTGTAGGATAGTTTGATTTTTACGTTGTCTTTATGGTGTAATTCGCCTGGGATATGTTCCAAAATTTCCTCGGGATTGGAAATCCATTTTCTTAGCTTCAAACCAGTTGAAAATGCTTCCAATATAGTATCACTTCCAGTTAGCATGTCATCAACGTAAAAATCCGACGACAGGATCTTGGATGCTGTTGGATAAGTGCTGCTACCATCTTGTGCCAGTTGCAACAAGGCTCGTACTGCTAGGAAACGGGCTGTGGTAGTTCCATAGGTAACCGTGTTCAATCTGTAGGTAGCCATAGGTTTAGCGGGATCGTCTCTCCATAATATTCTCTGATAACCTCGATCTGCCTCATGAATCCATACCTGTTTGTACATTTTCTCGATATCTGCAGTCAGTGTGAATTTATGCCGTCGCCATCGGAGCAGATCTTGTTGCAATTTTAGGCCAGTCATCATTAAATCATTTAATGACACTCCCGTGATGGTCTTCGCTGAAGCATTGAACACAACTCGGAGTTTGGTTGTTGTACTGCCTTCCTTGGGCACACATATTGATGTGGTATGTAATACCTTTGATTCACATTGATTTCTTCAGGCTCCCCTCGGACTAACTCCATGTGCTTTAGATGCAGGTACTCCAGCAGGAACTGATGATACATCTGCTTGAATGATGGATGCATCATTTGTAAATTTTCTCTCGAGCTGTAGCAATCTGGCTACGGCCATTTTTCTTGAATCGCCTAAGTTGTGCTGGCTTGATTTAAAAGAAATCCTCACCGTGTTTAAGATTTTCTTTAAAGAATTTTTCGATTTTTATCTCCTCTTCGGTGAGATTTCTTTCTTCGGGAATATTTTCATTCTCAATGAACAATTATCGTTGTTCTTGGATGTCCTTTGTTGTCACCATATAGGTTGTTGTTTGATGCTCATTGATTTTGAGCCATGGGCTCATGATGGTTGCCCTTTATGATGTTGTCGGTAATCATTAACGGATAGTAATCCGCTCCAATCACCAAGTCGATTGGTTGCGAGCGATTGTAGTGGTGATCGGCTAATTGTACTCCTTCCAGATGCTTCCATTTACTTTTGTCAATGTTGGTTTTGGGAAGCTGTTGAGTGAGCTTGTCGAATACCAAAGCGTCAACAAGCATACAAAAATTTCCAGATAATATTGGGCTTAGCTTGATGTTGATGGAGTGTCGTCAAACGCCAGCCTTATTCCCACCTATGCCAGCAATATTCACGTTGGTTTTTCTGTTGTTTGCATTCAATAGATGAGCGGCTTTTGATGATATTAAGGTGGCTTGGGACCCTGAGTCTATCAAGGCTCTTAAAGTAGCGACCTGTCCATTGCTTGTAGTTGCTTTGATTAAGGCGGTGGGTAATAACACAGGTCCTTATTGATTGGTCAGAAGAGTTTGACTTATACTCTTGCTCGAAGAGACGCTGCGTTGTTGCAATGCAGAAGTGTATGATGGCGTCCATTGCACATCATACATGTTGTAGATTTACACTGACCTCTTTTATGTGGTATGAGGCAATGTGCGCAAAGTTTGCATTCATTTACTAGCCTTGCTCTGTATAACGTTGGCATTTTCCGGAATTGCTCGCATTGCTCTAATCCATGACGTTCTCTACACGTTTTAACCCAATAATGGGGGCTGAGCGTGGCGGAATGTATACGCTTTAGTGGTGGCACGAATGGTGCTACGTTAGATGTTCGCGTTGCGGCTGTTTTTGTGCTGCCCATTGCTTCTAGTGACTGGAACCTTCTCTCCATGAAATCGAAATATTGATATTTTTGGTATTTCCCTTGGATTGGATACCGTTGATTCGTAGAGCCTGGCAGATTCTAGATCCATTTTTTTTTATCAGGATGAATGTTACAAATGACTCAAATGGAGAGCTCAAATTTAGCCGCTCTATGTTGTGTTACATTTCCTTCGCGGAGTCGTGGAGATTTCGTAACGCCCCGGTAGTTGCAACTTGTATCGTTGGAAGTGACAGCAATGAATTGAAATATTTGGCAGCCAGCAGTCGTGGGTTGTTGTATCCCGACTGTAGCAGGTTTCAAGCCATTTCATAATTTTTGCTTGTTGTTGTTAGGTGGCTGATAAGTTGAGCTGCACTTTTCTGTAAGTGCGACTTAAGATATGACATTTTTACTGTATCCGAAATGTTGTTGTTTCGGTGAATGAGTTCAGTAAATATGTCGTTGAATGAACTCCCATTTTCGTAATCTCCAGCGAAATTTTGCACGTTCAATGTCGGTAATTTGATTTTTGGACATCCTGTTGTTGTCGATGTTCCTCTCTGGAGCTGTTGTAATCTGATAATCGTGGCTTCCATTTTAGCCTGCAAGGTGCCTTCGTCGCTTTCTACCATGATTTCTGTGTGTAGCTGGTTGATTATATTCATGTGTTTTTGCAACTGGTTGGTCTTTAGCTGCAAATATTTTTTTAAGAAACTCTGCGGTGTCTAATGAGTACTCAATAGAAGCGATATTTTTGTACATTTGGCACATTAAGATATCTTGTTTCCTTAACATCTTATTGTTAGCATAGTTTTGGCCAGAACTAACTAGTTATTACACATGTGCCTTGTCGAGCGAGTTCATCCGCCTTTTCCTACTCCGTAATAATGAACTGCCCTGGTACCGACATCAGGTGGATGTTGAATTGGTCTGCCATCTCGTTAAGAGGTGATAGACAAATTTGAGCTACTTACGACGTAAGGAAATATGATTTGAGCGTTTTAATTGTAGCCTGACTGTCCAAAAAAAATGCGGATATCCCTTACTGATATTACATTATACATCGACCAGTCAACGACTTACCTTATCGTGATTAGTTCAGCTTAAACAACACTGCAGTAGTTCGGGAGTCACCAGTGAAGAAATTATCACCTTCAGTTTTCTGAAATACTTTTCTCAACCAGTCCTCTATGGTAGGAATATCAGTCCTATTTTCTCTCTCTCGCCGCCTGCACTATATTCCTCTATCCGTCTCGGTGAATGTCTCTCGTCTGCCAATTTCAACATCCTAATATGCGTAGGCCTTGTTCAAATTGTGGAAACCTTTCAACGTGACTCATCCGTCAAACTCGATTGGATTTGATAAATCCGATGATATCGCTACCTCCGAGAACTTGCTTTATTTTGCGGTTCATACGAATCCGATATTGTTCGCAACTCTAATAGGTCCAATGATTGAACGGATGACCTTCCTTTCGAAGGTAAATAACAATTTACAATCGTTAGTGCTCTTGCTCCAGCACTCCCTTCGAAAAGCCAACACAGGTCTTAAGAGTGCTTTATAAAGTGCGAGCTTGCACGATTGCGATGGATGTTTAGATCACAATAATTTTGATTGCGCACAGAAAACTCATTTTCCAGCAGCGATTCGGGCATTTATTTCTACCTGCGTATTTGACGATGTTATAACTGACCCGAGGTATTTAAAGTCTTCGACACTTTCAAAATTGTGGTTCCAATTCTGAGATTTGCCATGGAGATGTTCCTGGGTGTTGAAAAATTTGGTTTTACCTCCAAACTAAGTCTTCTTGTGCGGTGATCAAGCGGTATTAAACTGTCCTTGATATTACTAGGTCTTCGGCCAAGAAGCACGATATCATCTGCATATCCAAGAATTTGGTCTGATTTATTAAATATACAGCACGACGTTTCAAGGTTGCTTTTCCTCACTTCGTACTCAAGCGCCAAATTGAACAGCACAGGCGCGAGTGCATCTCCCTGTCTAACACCAGATGTTACTTCAAAGGAGTGTGAACGTTGTTAATTTACACAGAGAAACGAGTTTCTCGAGATGGTATGGTCGGTAGTATTTGGGATGTTCCTGTTGCTTAGAATGGAGGAGTGTTTTAGGTTGGTTTAAAGTTGGCCACCATACAGTAATCCCATGTGCGGATTGCTTACTGGAGTAAAGCGCTGTTGTAGTTTTCTTTACTTTTTCTAATATTTTTGTTGCTGACCAGAATGAGACTCAGATGCTTTGCTGCATCAGTGAAGGTCAATCCAATACCATTTAAGCTAGGGGGTCGACCTGAGGAAGTTTAGCTTTTCTGTTTAGGAAAAACTCATTTTTGGGTGAAATCACATTAAAACCGCAACTGGAGCAGCGCTCACTTGGAGCAGTGTAATCATGAATGGATAATTTAGATTTTTTGTTTTTCTTCCAGTGTACATTCGGAGGACTTATCCGCGATAAGCCGTGATTTTCCCTCGGCACCAGGAGTGAAACGGTAAGTTGAAAATAATTTAAGTAGGGCCTTATCGGTTGAGAAACCCTGCAACACTATCATCTTTATGGATATTTTGAAGGCTTCCCATTAGATGAAGGATAAAATGTAGCACTTGTCAGATGCTCAATTCCGTTTCTAATACAGAAAGTTTGAAATACTTATCATGGCTACAATGACATCGGGTAGTCCCTCTGTACCAAAGACGGAAGGCATTAAACTTGATAGTACTTGAAGTAATTGTTTCTAACCTGTAAGAAACTAGCCGCTCCCAGTCTATTGAAGGAACTTCAGGCCATCTGTTTTGTCAATCGGGAAATCTTCAGTCTCAGTATTATACTGCTTTTCAATTTGTAGGTATGCTTCCTTTCTATCAAAGTCTTTGTCTGGTCCACTGGGTAGAAGAGACAATGCAGAATGTTTTACTGTCGCATGACTGACACTTCTCAGGGTGAACAAGACTGACCAATGATTTATGATCAGTTAACAGTTCGAAGAACGCCCGTAGAGATATTGATGAAATCTTGTACACGAAAATAATCGATAACACTTTCCTCTCGGTTTCTCCTTGCCATTCATTATCATGTCGGTGAAATATTACAGATTCTATTTGAAATAATTTGACGCATTGGTAACTAGTAAAATCTTTGCGGTAGTGCATAAATGTGGTTTACTCTACAATTTCTTTGTTCAGCTTGGAATGAACGGTCTCTTGACTCATTCCGATTGAAATCGACCGCTTTTCAACGTAACTCGTTCAGCCGAGCGAGAATATTAAAAAAAATCCCTCAGAAACCTGTGATAGTAATTTGCTCTTTCAAGTAATGGTTCGATTTCTTTAAAATTTTGAGGCCGGGGAAAATTGTCAATTACGCAGTTACACCTTCACGTGAAGGTTCTGTCCCGTCTTTTAAAATAACATGATCAGGATACTCGTAGAACCCGAAACTCTGATGTTTATCCAGATTGCTAGCTGTGTTAGGTAGTTCAACCAAAAATTTACGAATTTTTGAAATACGGCGGGTGTGGTAGCTATATCGAAAGACATCCGTTCACCTTTGGTGAACGCCGTTCCGGAGTCGTTGAAATAACTTCTCAGCCCGAAGAATTGGATATTGTTGTATCTTCAATTGCGGTTTGAACTTTAAAGTCAACACAAAGTCGGACGGACGATAGTTTCGTCACGACTACTTCCACTAGGCGTTCGATTTATTTTTTACTGCCGCCATTTGAGAAAATGGGACCGGACGACTCCTAAAAATTTAGGAACCGCATTCTCTTTCAACATTCACTGAGCTCTGAAATTGTTACATAATATTTGCATATAGGAACGACACGTACTTGACACCAATTCATTTACATGGTTTTGGTGGACTACATCTGAAATAAAGTTATCCATCTTCAATTGTTTTACGCAAATTGAACGCATCGATCCAGTCCATTTCGTAATCAGTAAACGCAATTCGCTTTTAGCTGGTTTAGGTTCTTTAAGCAGCACAGATGTATCTTGGTTCCGACCATTGAAACTGTTGCACCGATGTCGATCTGTACGTCCAATGGAAATTTGTTGACTTATTATTTTGATGCATATTTTTCTAGCAACTCTGCAGAACGAATTATCCTAGCATGTTTCGTGGTGTGACAATTCTGCCTAAACTGTTTAATGCCACATCCGCAGGACAAGAATGAAGAAGTTTTAAATTATAACGACTTTCTGAACATTATCGACGTGAATATTGTCCTGAACGATTAAATTTGTAACTCGATCGACTCCTATTTGAACGATGGTTCCGAACTTTCATCTCCAGTACACTTTTAGAACTTTCTCCGGTTAAGATTTGAACCGAACTCTGGATGTGCGTGCATCACAATATTATCACATATCGCAGAGTCGAAATAGGTTTCTGTACAGTCATTTGTTTTACACTTAAATTCACAGGGTTCTTCTTCAAGTATATAAATCAACATTCACCCGTTAATATACACGTTTGATCGCAAAAAATTCTTCATTTTGGCGATGATTATGGGAATTCTTCGGTTTTATATCCGAATTTAGTACTTCCGGTAACCAAATAAAGTACTTTTTGGTGATTCGCACCTATTTCCTAGCGTTGCCAAGTTGTAAGTCTTACATCCAGTTAAATATGGTGGTGGTCGCTGTATGTTTACCTGGTAAGGTAGATCATGGTCATATACTCATCCGTATTGCCAGGTCAAGTACCGTATAAACTTCTTTTGAATTTTCTCAGTACTTTGGATATGTTCTTCGGAGAACGAACACCACACATTTACATAATATTCCAGCTGGGATCGAACGTAAGCACAATACAGCGGATTTTAATTGTCTCCAAATCAAAAATATCACCCGTCCAACGTTTGTTGATGGCTATTTTAACACACAATTGTGTGTTCCGCAGAACATTTCGGGAAGAATCCCGAAGTTTAGATTTTAACGTAGCATGAGCTGCATTTGAAGACATTTTATTTACGTTTTGAAAGTAAAATGCCTATTTCGGAATGTCATTAACGGAATATCATTGCTTGAAACTAAAGGTCCTCCTCCGGTAACGCATTGTGTTTGGTAATACTGAGGACTAAATCTTTTCCGATTTAATGTGAATTTAGAATCCATGTTAGATTTACCGCAGCCTGGTACTAGATGGGGATTATGCGTATCGGCTTGGTTTCTAAAAACTTCACATTCGGTACAGATAAGCCAAACACCCATCTTGATGATAAAGCTCGCTTTATCATTTAGTTTATCTTTCATTTGATAGCAAATTTAAATTTGAAGAGGTTATATTAGTCGAGCCGTGAGTGAAGATGTGACCATGCCATCTACATTGATGAGTTCCCTGCACAGCGAATCTCTTTGGTTATTGATTATCACACGTATTTAGTGTCCGCCATATACAACTTTGCCACCGAAACAACTTTGCAAACATTTATCCAGCTTGTCGTACATAGGAATTATTACCGATTCATCAGGCAGTCTTGTAGCTTTAATCCAGGATATTATTTCCGGCTCAAAGAAAAATACAGTTTTATTTGGAAGCAACTCTAAGAATTGAAATGAGTTATTCGGCTGACCGAGAAAACGCCTTTTTTGACTCCATTCAAATTCCTTGAGAAACAGTGCTGCTGGCCGCAGAGTGGAATCGAAGGTGCTTCGAAAAATTTTACCTTTCACCATATTTCAATCAAAGCTTGGTTTCGGCGCCATGCATGGGGGAAATAGATCGTCAGTATTCGCGATCTGTCTCAGTAGTTTGCGGAACTGTTTATGCGGTACCGAATTATTTATGCGGCTAACGAAAAGTCACTTTCTAGATTGCGCCCCTCGAATTAGAAGTTTTATTAACTTAAGGGACCGCTATGGTTGATTGTGACGTCCCACTTTTATCCTTATTTCGTACTGGCTTTTGATGATCTATTATTTGTTGCTGTTTTATGGCTCACGATGATGTTAGTGATGATATATTGATATGGTATGGTTTTTAGTCACCAAAGTTGGTGTTTCGGTCTGGGCATGAACCACTGTTGTCTTCTAATTTATTCATTCTTTTGAGAACATGATCGATTTTGGTCTCCTCTGATTTTTCATTTTTTGAGTGATTTGTCTGATCACTGAGGATGTTAACCAGGCAAACCAGGAACAACGTCCATCACTATTTTCATAGATCATTTGGAATTTTTTTCAGCAACTTAGTTGCGTTAGTAGCCACACATCTATAATCTATTACGTCAACGTACTTATTTTGGATCGACATTACTGATACACAGTTCGTTTTTGAGTTTAAAATTACAAGTAACAAATTTGACGATCAGCAATATTTTTTACCACAACACTACACTTTAAATAATTTTCCACTTAGAACAGTCAGCGATTTTGAATTTGTGTACGAGTAAAATTATTAGGTAATTGTTATACTAAACAAAAATTAATTAAATTGAAATTAAAACAAGGAAAACACGTCTAGACGAATTGGACGAAATTTGAAATTGAATATGACTTGCTCAGTATGATTTTTTTAAGTAAACCACTCATCGGTTTTTTTGAGACAATTTCATTATGGTCAATAGCAAGCTATCACAGAGATTGCACCAAAATGCCACCAAATAGAAATAACTTCTAGGTGTGTGATCTATCAAACGAAGCATGTTTCGTTTCAATGTGAACTTGCTCAATACGATTTTTTGGGCAGAACTCTTATCGGCTCCTTCTGAATTTTGAGTGAATTGCGTCTGGCAAGTGCCGCGAAAATTTAATTATTTTCAGTTGATCACGTTTCTATGCAGTGTACTTATGAGCGGCGTTCATCCGTTCCTTATGCATTTCTCCCTTGGATTAAATGCAAAGATAGCGCCACCAGGTGCGAATACTTTAAAGGGTCGAGGGTGGGTGCATTTTGGTGCAATCTCTGTGGTGTATTGTTTCAGAATGAGATTCTATTAAAAAAAAAAAATCTTAGTGAACTGAAGTTCAGACCGCAGCATTCGCAGTTTATTTAAGTTGAATAGTCTGCTTGGAATGCCGATCACAACTCAATTTAGGTCCTCCACTCCACAAACCGATATTTTTCCTTACTAAAAAGCACTTCAGTTATTGAATGTCTTGCTCACATGTTTTGTTGATTCTCATCGGAGTGAATTTCTTTTCGGATGCCTTACAAATTAACCATAGACTGTAAGGTCTCCATGTGTAAAAGGGTACTTAAACCCATCTGAACTTTTCCATGACTTGCGCTTTCAGTATCATAAAATGGCAATTTAAGCGAAAGGCAGTTTCAAAAACATTACATTAAAATTGAATAACATACATAAACATATTTTAATAAACCACTGCATGGATAGGAATGTCAACTCATCATAAATGCGAACACTTAATACTTTAATTAAAACCTAACTTATATTACACGGGCACATCAATTTGGAGTGTCCACGCAAAATCTAATCCGATTACATCAATCTCCTGTTTATTCGGGAAATCAACATAAACGGATTCAACCGACTTGTAGTAGACAAGCGGTTTATCATGTCCCAATAGTTGTATCTGTGATTTATCATCTAGTATATCTCCGCCCATAGAGAACAGATTAACACCGGTCGTTGTGTACGGATATTTCAATACGATCGCAAAAACTAACTGCCGATTCCCGATAGGCCGTTGACTCGTATACCAAACTCCTGGTTGATTTGTATCGTTTTGAAATTTCCACGGGATTGAGTTATAAATTGCTGGTCCGTTGACTTTTAGCCATTTACCTAAATCTGTAAAACGTTCCACAAATACCGGATCGATGAGGCCATACTTATTTGGGCCGGCGTTAATTAGTATGTTGCCACCACAGCTGACAGTCACGACAAGTTCTATAATTTTTTTTTATTAATTAATCATTAAATATGTTTCTTAGGGATTGAATACCTACCGTCAATCAATTCTTTCGAAGTAAAAAAATCTTCCAAGCGAGCGGTTGCCCGATGTCCCCAACTTTTTTTATCGATTGTCATGGCATTTTCAAATTTTCGAGTTTGCAACACGCCCGGATTGTATCGATCGCTGCAGGTGAGGAATCCACCATGCTTACACATAACTCCCATACCCCAGCGATCGTTAGTTACAACCGAATCACGTACCGGGCTCTCATTGTAAAGCCAAGCTAGAAACTCCTTTGATTGCCAATAAGCATCTGGTGCTTCCCAATCTCCATCGGACCAAATCACTTCTGGATGGTAGCGGGTTACGATTTGTTTGAGCTCAGGCAAGGCCTATAAAAGAGATAATAATAATTAGGACACTACAATTCAAGTACCTGTACTTGAAAATTTTCAAGTGTCAACGATTCAAAATACTGATTTCAATTTTTAACGCTAATGCGTATAAAACCATTATTTGCACCGCGTGTATTACAATGCCGATAACCCAAATTGATAAGGGTCGCATATTGCAAATAGAAATATTCTTATCGCACTCAAATTTAGAACTACGACAATCACTAACCTTAAAATTTACGTAATTTTTCTCTTTGTAGAGCCGCACCTGATCCTGCAGGAACAGCGGATTGAACCACTCGTATAACGAGTAGTACAATCCAAAATGTAGCGATGATTTTTGCCGAATCTCAGCAGCCAGTTCACCAACCAAATCACGGTGTGGCCCCACCTCTTTGGCATTCCAACTGAACGAGTACGTCGACGGCCATAGCGTATATCCTTCATGATGTTTACTCGTTAGCACAACATATTTAGCACCACTCTTCTGAAATAATTCCACCCACTCGGTCGCATTAAACATTTCTGCGGTAAAATCACGGGCAAACTCTTGATACGAAAAACCCGGCTTATAATTCTTCTCCATGAAATCTTGGTAGCCCGACACATTTAGACCCTTCCAATTCATCCAAAACCATTCACTGCCAAAACTGGGCACCGAATATACGCCCCAATGCAGAAATATACCAACTTTGGCGCTATCATACCAAGTCGGAAGTGGCCTCGAATCTAAACTATCCCAAGTCGGCTGATAATTGTAACTCCCCTCAGGATTAACTTTCTTCTTTTTAGATTTTTTCGTTTTTGCTGATTCGGCCACGTTTAATAAAAGCACCACAATTATAACTAATTTTAAGAATTTGTTCATTTTTATTTTTTAATTTACTTTCAATCACGTTAAAGAACGATTCGCTATTGATTGCGGATTTGTCGTACGAATTTGTTTTTGTTTGGTTTGTTTATAAAAAATAATCGGTTTGATGGTGTGCGTGTAGAATGACGTTTCTTATCAAATCTGCATTATCGTCTTAATCATAGCAGTGTTTTAATTATGTAGTACAGAAACAAACCATTTCATTTAATGCTCAAACCACCGAGAATTATGTAAGGCTAATTCATGTATGATAAGAACAATCTGCTTCAATTTTAATGGTTTGAATAGTCGCTACTATAATTGTAGTTTTACTGAATCTGCGTTACCGATAATTTTGCTTGAATCTTATTGGAAATTTACGACAATT
This sequence comes from Nephrotoma guestfalica, assembly GCA_963691935.1. Lineage (NCBI taxonomy): Eukaryota > Metazoa > Arthropoda > Insecta > Diptera > Tipulidae > Nephrotoma > Nephrotoma guestfalica. The sequence goes on from OY829915.1 coordinate 211,482,625, forward strand.
AACTTGCGATTTGCTTGAGAATTTCAGTTTAATTACGCTCGAGTTCTGTAAAATTTTTAAAAATCGTAGGTTCCAAACTCCTTTACAAGTTACGCTCAAATTCGGCTTGTTTAAGGAGATTTGAATATAATCCCTTAATTTTAAGCGATTTTCAGTGATTTTGATTGAACTCAGCCCTCAATTAAGACTATGTAGTTCATAGCCAGAACTAGATGTTCTACACCCAAAAAAAAAAAGTGGTTAATCTGAATAAACCGCAAGTTAACTTGAAGAAATCGCGTTTGATATAGCGTCAACGAAGGTGGGTAATCAGTTTTATTACTTTTTATTCAAATTGAATATTAAAGAGTAATTTTTTTAATTTGATGAACTTTCTTCGAACTGAATAAATTGATTGAAGAAATGCAATTGAAAAACCGACAAAATTTATTCAATTTAATTAAAGATTCAGCCATCGAAATGAATAAAATTTCGTCAAATAAAAGAATTTTTACTGCTGATTTAAATAAAAAATTCATTGATTTGAATAAGATCTAGTCATTTTAATTCATTAAATTTAATGAAAGCATTGTTGGATTGAATAAAACTGTCATCAATTTAAAGAAAATATTTGTTAATTCAATGAAAAATTATTTAAAAAATATATATATATATATATATATATATATATATATATATATATATATATATATATATATATATATATATATGTATATATATATATATATATATATATATATATATATATATATATATATATATATATATATATATATATATATATTTATATATATATAGAATATATATATATATATATATACCTGTATTAATTGCAAATTGTAATGGAGAAATTTCATAAAAGTATAAATAAAAGAAACACAAGTAAATAATTCTATTAATGATATTGTATTTATTCCAAAATTTATTTGTAGGTAGTACAAAAATAAAATATGTAACTTCAATTAAGTTTTTCATCTTGATAACTGATATTACTTTAATGCTGATATTAGGCATTCCACCTGCACATTATGCTTATCATATTTTGTTCTAATATTAAAAAAATATTTTTGAATGAACCTCCACACTAAGTGGGATGCTAATGGATATTCCAAATTAAAAATATTGAATATTTTAAAACAAATATCCACCGCCTCAATAAATGAGTTCAAAATGTATTTTACTCCATCGAAATACACAATAAACTCTGTTGGGTCTAAAATACTTCCGGTAACCAGAATCAACGGCTGAATAGGAAATTTATTTGCATTTCGGCGCATAATTTCCTCCTCGCACTCTTGTACAGTTCGGCCCAAAATTAAGAAACTTCCTTGCGAATCACTAATTGAAAATTTAGTTCTGACCCTTTTATTGTTTAGTCCTTCTACAACGCTGGTAGTTGGAACCAGTACGCTATGAATTAAATGAAAAATGGCGCAACACCGACCATCTAAATAAAAATAAATTATTTAATTGTTGTAATTTAATAAATTTTGAATTCTATTAACTTACTTTCAGTACCATGTTTCCATTGTTGCAAGTCTTCAAGAAGTTTTTTTGATGACGGATCCTTTATTTTTTCGTTAAATATTGGTAATATTTTAAAAGCAAATGCGTCGAAGCTTAAAATAAGACTCGACGCATTTGGATATTTCTGTAAAAAATCCATATTCATCTGTGAAGTAAAAAGTAATTATTTATTTATATGTATATAAATCTCGAAAGAATTTACACGAATGACAAAAACAAGATTTTACTCGTACATACAAGAAGTTCCCAAATCTGAAAATCCCTTTCATTATTTTTGACATCTCTGAGTTGTTTTCCTGCTTGCTAACACAATTACCATTAGATAAATACATAGGGGTTGGATAAATACTTCAGAGGTGTCAAAAATGTTGAACCCCTTATTTTGATTCATCAGTTAAACGTCATGATACGTACTCCAGTTACTCAATTTGTTGACTATAAAATTAAGCACACTAAATATAAATTCAGTTAAAAATCTCGGTGAGTACTTCTCGAAAGCTGTGATAGACGTAAGGAATTTTTTTAAATGTTACTAATCTGTTTAATGAACAATGTATCCAAAAACCATTCAATGAAACCAAAAATCTAAATGCGTTTTTTCCTATCTACCATAGTGTTTGCAAGAAGAACCGATTTTTTATACAAACTTGCCATGCGTATTCAAAAAGTGTGTGATTGTTATATACATACCAACTTGTAGCCCATTGGTTTCTTGTACTGCTTCCATTTGTTGAATATTTCAATGGTGGAATTGGCACTTTGGATTTCGGCCAATCTAAAATTTTTGGTTGCTTGCCAGTGGTGTTCTAGTTCTGCCCAAGAGCAATTGTCCGTCATAATAGCTTCCAGTTGCTCGGTGATGTTTGACTCTGGAGATTCTAATTTTCAGATGAAATAAACATATAAATCGCTTGTTACATATGTTTGTGCATAATGTATAACACAATTCTAACCTAATTCAAAATGTGCTGGCACAACCAGGCTGTTTGATTTCGGCGTGTATGGTCGTTTGGGAACAAGGCCACTACTTTTCAATTGCCGCTGAGAATTAAAAAATTTATCGTACACTTTTCCTTGAGGTTTCTTCCCAGGTTGTTTTGAATAATAATACTCAAGATAAGGAATTTATTGAAAAAGGGGATGAATTGTCAATTTTTGAAATATCTGTTGAATAATTTTCATAAGTACCTTGAGGTGTACTTTCATTAGATAAACGTAACTGAGTAATAGTTTGAATTTTTCTCTGGTTAGCAGAATCGCCCTCCGTAGTCATAATATTATTGGATTCATGTTTCTTAATAACATGTTGTCTAAAACTTTTAACGTTAGTAAACGATTTGTTTGCGCATACTCCCTCACAACATTCATACGTACTGTGGTTGGTTAATGAATGAATAATATTTAAATGTACAATTAAAGATTTCAAGTTTAAGGTATCTAACTGACACAAAAAACATTTCATGTTTAGTCAATAACAGTTCAGAATAAGCTACCACTAATAATGTTTTAATAAAAAAATATTAAACAAGTTCCGAATGATTTGACCTGCAATTTTCCTAATATTATGTTCATATTTATTATTTATTCATAATTTTATTAATTTAACTTACCTCTAATCTTTTTCAATTATTAATCGATCGTTAAATCAAAAACCGGGCTTAAATTTCGAGCGATGTTTTGGGGTTTTACAGATTTTCGGTTCCCCAAATTTGAATGAAGCCTTATTAAAACAAATTAACTTCCTAAAAATAAGAGAAAATGTTTCAAATAATGATTTAGTTTTTGACTATATTTTAACTTGCTATGAAGTTTACAATTTACAACACTATGCTGTCGATGACGTTATTTGCACGACATATTATTCTATAATTTGATGATAAAATTCTCTTATATATCATAGTGCAATGGTCTAGAGCATTATATCATGCAAGTTAATTTTGCTTTCAAGCGTATAGAACTTTGAAAACAAAATATACATATTACCAATATATTTTCCGGAAAGTAGTTTATGTAAAACACAAACACTTTTTTTATTTAAATCAGCAGCACAAAAACAAGAACAAACCACAATTTGCCCCAAAAATAAAATAACAACAACAATTGCAATAAAATTATTGTATTATTACAGTAAAAACTGGATCACAATTATTCAAATGTTTACTTACCTATTTATTGTTATTCTTACTAAGTTATATTGTTATTCACTGACATATTAATTCTTATTTCAAATTTAAAGTTCTATTTTAACTCGAAATATGTATTTTTATACGTTTAATTATTATTTTATACGATTTACTTCGTACGAAATGTTTTCGAATATACAATACGCCTTGAAATGACTTAAAAGTAGTTTTCCTCGTTGTTTAAAATAATACAACCGACCTTTCGTCAATTTGAAGATATTTCTTCAAAATTACGCTTTTTTTCCTTGAGAGGTGGTTAACAATTTTGTTAAATTGAATAAATTTATTTCATTCAACGAAAATTAGTAGAATTTTATGAAACATTAATTCTTCAACTTTACCACAATTTCTTCAAAATGAAGAAATTTAGTCAAATGTATTATTAACGAAAAATTAAGCAAATTTGAAGAAATCTTTTGTTAATTTGAATAAAATAAAATTTTAATTTTTTTTTCTGCAATTAATTGAATATTTCATAATCAAGTCAATAATAATTACCATCAAATTGAATAAATCGTTTCTTCAAAGTTCAACGAAATCGATTATTCAATTTCACCTACGAGATTTTTTTGAGTGTAGATATGCAAATTCGGTTTTTATTCAGTTACCAAGTTCTAACATTTGGCTTGTTTGATATAGCATGCGTTCGTTTTTTTACCATCATGCTCAAATTTAATTTCCAAAGGGATACGGAATTCTCTTTGTGTTTTGGGTTTTGCTGTATGTATTGTTTGTATCTGGTTTATAGGTTAAGCCCAAATTTAGTATTTAGAGCCAGTTGAGAACACTAAATCAGTTGCAGGATTTAAGAACACTAAATCAGTTGCAGGACTGGGTGTGATTAGTAAGTTTTGGTGATTTAATTGATTATGATCAAACTCGGTTTGTATGTTGCAAACGGGATTCTTATTTGCCTTTTTCTAAATTGAGAATTTCAAAGTTATTGAATCCAGCCTCAATGGAGCTTAGCGGTCTTTTCTATATAGTGTGATTTCTGTTTAAAGGAGTTTGGATTCCAAAATGAATTTTAGAATCCTACAACAGGATTTGAACACAATCAAAAGTAGGTTTTCTTAATTATTTTAATTAGAAGAGTGAATAACCGGAAATGCCCTCTGCCAGTCAATCACTAAATGGACCATTGTAATAAATTCAAATTAGTTAGATTTATGCTGCTTGCTGCTGACATTTTCCACTCAATTCCATTCCACTCGGCACTGCCAAATTTAAGAATTTGCCTAAAATTAGAATTCTTAAATTTGGAATCTTATCATACAAATCGAATTTGATACAAAAATTACTCGTGTTTAAATCATCATGGCCATATTCCAGATGTTTGCTTGAAAATTATTAAACTTAAATTTAAGCACAATCGGGCATGAAACTAAGTTCAGAACTAAGTTCAAAATTATTAACAAATGCCCTTCCCCACATCGCGTTCAATCATGCTGCTAACGTAAGATTGAGTTAGAAGTGCAATCCAATTAACACTGAAAGGCAAGAATTACAAAAGATTTGCGTTTTGTAACATTTTCTTGGCGTGGGAAAGAAAAAAGGAACTTGTTACACAGAGACCATGCCGATTAGCGAAGGCACGAGATAAATATCAATTCAAAATTCAAAAATAATTATCAAATTCTCGAGCTTCTCGACTAATCAAGCGACACGTTACAGCTACTCAACGACACCTCGACAAGTTGCCAACATCTCGAGTCTCTCGACTCGTCAAGAACAGATATTCAAAGCCAAAGTTTCTGTGTTTGCTCATCGTATCTGTGAGGTTTGTCGCAAGTGTTGCTATGCCAATCAAGCAAGCATTTGCTGAGAGACAATCTCCTGATTATCTTCCGCTTGATATTTCCAACAAAGATCAACTACTTCTGTTTCATCGCTGCAAGACATATTGGAACAATCTCGATCCAGCCATAAATTCTTGTGTAGTTCTCACTCAAGTGGAGATCCGATTACTGTCGCGTATCATTCCGTTTCTGAAAATCGTCAAGTACGAACGGATTGAGAATCTTGACATAACACGTGGTTGAAGAAAAACAAGACGCTGTATATCACGAAGTGCAGAAAATCACGGCAAGGACTCAGTTTGATGTCATCGACTTCATCAGAGTTCAGCCGCCTCCTGCACCTCTTTCCAGTCAGGGAAATGCGATGTTTGACGACAATGCAGGCAAACAGTGCTTCGCCATGGCACCATTGAGTCACCTTCACAGTGGGATTCCAACACTAGGAATGGTAACTTGACCGAATCAGATGAAGTTTACGAGACGGTTCGTTTGATGTCAGAGCAGAGCGACATCTATCTTCTATCCGCATTTACCTTCGATTATATTTAAGTCAGCGTCAAGGGCAACACCGACTTGCAAGTCGACTTGCAGAGCCCCCAAGAATCGGGTTGGCTGAACCTCCAAGTGATGGTGACCTATGTGATGTAACAACCAATGGATATAAGGCAACTCGACCAGTCTCAAGGACAAGAGATTCCAGCACACTGATTACCTCTTTTACGCATTCTCAAAATACGAGTACCATCGTATCACGGGTAACATGAACGTCTGCGGCAAGAAGATCCAGTATAACAACGAGATAGTGAAAGACGTTATCTCTACGTCCAGAGCTTGCCAGGCTCGATGGCGCATTGAACTTCTGCTATGACCTAGCTGATTATGCAGATCAGATGCTTGGGGCCGCCTCACTGTTTCATTACATTCAGCTGCAGTGATATTCACTGGGAAGACCTTATGTTGATCGCCGATGGAGATGCCAACAATGATACGAAAACTGTGGGAAGTCAATCCAATGATGGTTTAATCGGACGCTAAAATCGGACGATTAGATTCTCGAAGGAAAGTGGGCCGACCATTGGTGCGGCGCATCGAATTAGAGATTGGGGACTTGCCTCATCTTCACATGCTCGTTTGAGTTGAAGGTAAACCAGGCTTCGATTGCAAGAATCGACGAAATCATGACATGTGAGCTGCCCGAGGGATTTGAAAATGTAAGTTCTGGTACAAGGTATTCAACGATATCATCACACCGCGACGTGTCACAAGGCCGGATCCGTCGAATAACGCTTCAACTTTCCGTGAATGAACTCACGTTGTCGCCAACCCGACCGACGAGTTCTTCAAAAATGAGGGTCGAATGTGCATTTTAAAATGAAAGCCCGAGAAATATTTCATTAACAATTACAATCTCAAGCTATTGAAATCCAGGATGGGCAACATGGACATCAACCGTGCGGAACGAAGCAATCGCAATATAGCCACCAGAGATGTCTTCCGGTTTGCGAGAAGACATTCGAAAGAATCAATAAGAACGCAGCAACACCTCAGCATAGATTTTCAAGATCTGTAAGAAGATTCTGCTTTCGCGTGCGACTATGTTTAACGACTTTGTCATCTTCCACTGAATAAATCTTTCCATAGATGTGTCTTCATTCAACACGCAAGCTTGAACTGAAACCTGAGCTACAAAGTTCTGCGCTTGGTGAATGTCGCTGATGGGGTTTGCTTTGTTGGAAGAACCTCATTACACCAAAATGATTCTTAACGAGGACGGCACAAAAATGCTTACAGCCTTCTTGGCTAATATTTGCCTTTCAAAAGATCAACTCACGTCTTCAAGCGCGCATATAAAACGCGATTAATCAGGCTAACGCTTTCACTTAGCTGGCCGATCCAGTTATCGACGATGACAACGACGATAAAGAAGGAGGAGTTTACTTGAAACGTAACGAGATTTCCTTGGTTCCATACGAGATGTTAGAACTTTGAAACTGCCGTTTGCCAAAGTTGAAAGACAGCACGGAACTCTTTGGCGGGATAAACATTTTGCTGTTTGGTGACTGAAAACGGCGCCGCCCCGAACTGGCGGGATAATGTACCTCCAAGGCAGCAACGTTTTCAATCGAAGAGCTCAGCATCATCAACTAAGGCAGGCTTAGATTTAAGGATCTTAAAATCAGTTGTCTTTGCGTCGAACGTTGCTGGGAACTCTCTCTTCACCAAATTGCTGATTAGTTTGGCCTCCACTGTATTATCCACGAATAATCCAAAAATCCTTCTAAACCTACTTGGCCGGATGAAGACTGTCTGCAGTTTCACTACGAGAAACTGATCACCAAAAGTCCACAGTGTGGACTACCACATTGCGAGTGTTCCACCAAGGTGTTCTGCGGATGGAAACGTGAAAAGCACTAACAACATCTGCTCAAAATTTTAAATGCCAGCTTAAGACAGTTTTATTCACTGAAATGATGGTCGTTCACGGTACCCACGCTTCATTTTACATTGAGGTTTGTTACATAATGCCAAATGTCAAAAATTAAAAGGCATCAGATGGTATCGTCAAAGGAAATGTAAACTAATTTTAATTGATACCTTTAATTGTCAGGCGGGGTACTATAATAGCTCTCCCTATTAAAAAATGTGCCGGACTTAAAACACCGTCTTGATCTGAATCGTTTGAGAGAGGGGCTAATGGCCTGGAGTTCAAACATGCTTCTATTTGAGGTAGAAGTGTTGCAAGCTCCTCGAAGGTTAACGTGTGAGTTCCTACTACTTTCCGGAGATGTTGTTTCATTGATTTGACTCCGGCCTCCCATAAACCTCCAAAATGAGGACTTCCCGGGAGCAACAAGTGCCACTCAGTTCCAATCTGTGCCACTTTGTTTTTAATTTCACTTTCCTGCTATTTTGCCTGCCTTTGTAATTGTGTATGTGCTCCAACGAAGTTAGTCCCGCAATCGCTGAATATTTTCAGACAAATTCCTCTTCTTGAAATAAATCGCCGATATGCGGCTAAGAAAGCATCTGTTGACAAGCCGCTTACAAGTTCTAGATGGATTGCCTTTGTGGCTATAGGCATATAAAAATGGCAATGCACCCTTTTGTTGTTTTATTACTGCGGCCTTTCCACAATTTTATACTAAATGGACCGGCATAGTCTACTCCGCTGTTTATGAACGGTGGGGCTGGTGTTACTCGCTCTTTCGTTCTGGTGCAAACTATGCAATTATGTATAGTGTTACGAATTGTATCATTTGCGTTTATTACCAAATACTGCACTCTCAAATATGATAACGTTGCTTGATTGCCTCCTTGTAGAGCTTTTAAATGAGACTCTTTGATGAGCAACCTTGACAACTTGTGGCCTTTGGGCCTTGTTATTGGTCAAACGATAGGTTTGAATTGGTTAGTCTTCCACCTACTTGTAGTAGACCATTTCCGTCGATGAAGGGATTCAATGTTACCATACCATACTGGTGCTGTCCTTTGGTAAATGTTGGTTTGATTTTAATTTCGTAAGTTCTATTTCAAATACTTCTTTCTGTGCTACTTTGATTATTACTCTTAGTGCTGTCTTGCGTTCCTCTGGGTTGAGCTGGGAGGCATTTTTGGTTTTGGCCTTTGTATTTGATACAAATCGTAGACAGTATGCAATACTACGAATGAGTCGTTGTAACCACGAGAATCGATTGAATTCAACCACTGGTTTTTCCACTGGTGTTGTAAATGTGGTTATTGGCTTGCGATCTATGCTGCCTGCTTCTTTCAGTGCTTGAGCTTCAATATTTGTTGGGTAGGTTGAACCTTTCAGCCACTGTGGGCCTTCCCACCAAATCCTCATGATGCGCAGTCTGCTGGATTTTCGTTTGAAACCACGTGATACCATTGACTAGGGTTAGTGCTGGAGTGTATCTGTGTTATTCTGTTGGCGACAAAAGTTTTATGATGTTGTGGCTTTCCTTTTATCCAACCTAGAACTGTTGTTGAATGACTCCAGAAAAATGTTGATAAGTTGCTGTTGATCTCTAAAGAAGCAAGGCAGCATTCAGTTTTAGTCTTGGCAGTGATATGGTTTTGCTTAGTGGTGCAACCTTTGTTTTGTCAGTAATTATTGATACGTCATTGTTTATTTTGCTGTATACCACGGTGGCATATGCTTGATTGGAGGCGTCACAGAAACCATGTAGTTCAATTTTTGAGCCGTTGTTTAGTTCATCCAACGTTAAATTCTAATCTTCTATAACTGTTGTAATTCTAGTTTGTAGTTTAGCCATCTATTTTCAAAATTCAAATGGAGTTTGCACCCCATCCTACACCAGACGCCCATAGTCTCGAAGTAGGATTTTTGCCTGGATCACTACTGGTGCGGATCGAAGAGCTTGGACGCTTCTGATAGGATCGTTCTTTTAGATACGGTTGTATTTGTATAATTGGCATGGATACTATAAATTGGAACGTATCTGTTGTGGAGTTCCAGAGTAGTGTTTTACTGTGTCATTAAATTCTATCTTGTGTAGTCCCGTCTCTTTTAGGTTTTCCGGAAGTTCTTCTAAAATTGCCTTTTCATTGCTTGTCCATTTTCTGAGGTTAAATCCTCCACTGAAAAGGAGGTTCAATAATTCCTTTTGCGCGATTATTCCTTCTGTTATTGTATTGGTTCCCGATAAGAGGTCATCTACACAGAAATCTGTTTGCACAATCTTTGAACCAATTTGATATCTTGAAGCTTCATCTATGGTTAATTATTGTAATGTTTTTGTAGCCAAATAACTTGCAGATGCAGAAACACAAGAACTATGTGCTATTGAATCATTTTTGATCAGTTTCATGCGGTTAAGCTGGAGATACTCGTTCATGAACTTATGATATTGACTCTTCAAGTCTTCATTTTTCTTGAATTGTTTTTCCATTTGAAGCAATCTAGCAGCTGCTTTGGCTATAGAGTCTCCCATTGCCACTTCATTCAGTTTGTCGTTGTTGAATGGTATTCTAACCTCGTATCGTCCATTCTCTGACCTCTTGTGGGTCGTCTGTTCATTGTGTTTTTCATATTTTTCCTCTTCAGCAGGTAGGTGTCTTTCCGGGTGTACTTCTTCGGCTTCCCGAAAACGTTTTAATTGATTATCTATGTCTGCTAGTGTGACTGGGCTTTTTAATCGAGATATCGATACACTGCTGTTCTGGGTTAGGCGACCTGATATTATCCATTCTAATTCAGATTGTTGCGCTATACACTTATGAAGCGGATCTTTCTTTATTCCTTCCAACAGTATTTCTCCGTAGAAGTTAGCGCCTATTGAAAGATCAATAGACCCGGGAATAATGAAGGTATGCTCGGCTAGGATTACTTCCTTTTGTAGTTGGCGGTCTAGACCCAATATGTTTTTATCTGGAAGTGGTTTGGTAATAGTTGTTAAGACTAGAGCATTAGCTTGTATCTTAAAGATCGATGGAAATCTGGGACTGATGTTTAGCATTATCTGTTGGTGCGATCGTCCCTTTGTTGCTGAAATTCCGGAAACTTCGGCTAAAACCCTTCAGGGTGGCCTATGATCCTGGATCTATTAGTGTTCGCAACATGCTGAAACCGCCGTATTTGTACTTTTACCATAGCTGTGGCTAAGTGCACTGTGTCACAATCCTTGTCGAACGCTGATATGTTCAGTTTCGTATAATTGTTCTGTTGTTTTTGGATGTGTAGCAAAGTATGGTGGTTACTCTTGCAGGTAAAACAATTAGTTTTAATTCTGCAGTTTGTTGTCGTATGGTTTTTGCTTAGACAATTTCTATACAAATTGTGCAACATAACCATTTGGTTTCGTTCGGAAGTGCTCGTTTTTAAAGCGTTAGCATACTTCTGTTCGATGGGTTTGTTGACAGCATACGCAAATAAAAGTTGGCCGTGCTGCAGCTACGAAAGCATGTTTAATTGTTGTACTTGATATTTGGGTTGTTGTATTGGTATTGACTTATTGCTACCGATAGACGCTAAGGTTTGAAAACGCCTTTCCAGAAATTTCAAAAACTGGTTTGTCTCTTGGAATCCTCTTGGGCTTTCAAGAGAACTTTCATATAAACGACGTGATTCGTTGTCCAATTTTTTTAACAAATGAATGGACTCCATGTGTCAATTCTAATGCCTGTGTTCCTTATAGCGAATAAAAACATTCGATTGTTGTGTCGTGTAAACTTTTGATCGCAGCGGCGGATTCAGTCTTGATAGTTGGTTGACTTAATAAGTAATCTTTTGTTGTTGAAGCGATTCTCCAGGATTTCCTAGGCTGCATCGTAGTTGGTTTCGATGGGTTCCAAATGGCTTACTAGTGTTTGTGAGCTGATTGTTATTATGAACCAGCTGTTTGAAAGTGTCAGCGAAACCAACCCATTTCGTGTAATCTCCATGAAAATATGGGAGTTTCACTGGTGGTAGACGAATTTCAATAGGCTTCACTTTGAATTGTTCTTCTTCTTCCAACAATGTCATTAGTGATAATACGATTTTGTCGTATTCGTTGTTTACGTTTTCGTAGTGTTGTTCTACGAAGTATTTTAAATTAGTGTCCTGTTCTTCGGACGCATCCATGCAGATAACTTCATGTAGCTCCATGATCTACATCATCATCTTTTCCATATTCTTTAATTTAAGCCGTAACGCTGGTCTGGATCTGTTGTTGCTTGTCAGTATGTCTTCAGCTGTGCGGATTTCTCTATATAAGCCTCGCATTCGGACGTCTTGTTGTTTTAATGATTGCATAAATTTTTGAGTTTTCTGATGTTTAGTGCTTCTAGATGATTCAGACGATTGATTAGATGAAGCTCCATTTCTTTGGTCGTTGTTATTTGACTCTTCAGGTTGGGCAAAGTTGAAATTCGAGGATGCATCTGGAGTTGGTGTTGACGGCAAGGATTATGAGTTTAGGCGTTGACGCATATTGTCAATATATTTTTTAAATCTTTACCATACTATTTGCCTATCTTTATAGTATTGGTGTGTTAATTCAAGTTCAGGTTGGAATTCTCTTATTTTGCTGTCTACATCGACGTACTCGTTGTACGTCTTATTTAGAGTTTTTAGAGTTTAGAGCTATTTTCAATTCAAGATATTTTTTCATTTTCCGAGCTGCACCATCTTTTTTATAGTTCGAGATGATGTGCTCTATCTCTACTGCCTTGTCCTTTTGCTGCTGGGGTTATGTGACTGGAGCGCTGTACTGTTGTTGTATGGTGTAGACTCTGGTTTGTTTGCCAGTTGTTGTTTGACTGTTGAATTTCGATTCCTGTTGTTGTGCGATCGAAGTTTCAATATATCTTGGCCTACGAGTATAGCAATATATTTGTAAATTTATTGGCTGCTTATTGTTGTTGTGGTAGCTCGAGATTCCAATGTAAAATTCCTGTACAAAGTGAATTTTATTGTTGAATTTTCCAATGTTTAATCCCTTTGGTTGAGTTTTATTGGCCATCGGTTATTGTAATGGCTCGAAAAACCAATGTTTAGCTACGTATTATTGGAATAACAGGGACGCAATGTAGCTTAGAAGTATGCCTATAATGATAAGAGTTCTCAAACAAAGCACTTTGTAGTGTTCGCTACTATGCATAAATTGTAATTTTCGCTTTATACTGTAAATCAAGTAAGAAGAAAATGAAATTTTGAATTTGTTTACATTTTATTTATAAATTTATTAAATTGTTTGTAATATTTACAAATGCATTTCCTTTATTTAATATTTTAATCGTTTTATTTATTTTTGATGGCGAGAACACGTCCCGCAAAAAATTATACAAAGAAATTTTGCACAGTTCACGTTGTGGTCTAATTTTATTTTTATGCGAATTTCTATTTTTTATATTTTTCGTTTAGTTTTGCCGCTAACGTTTATTGTTGTTGTACATTTTTAATACGTGTCTGCACCTACTTTTACAGACTAATCAAAGTGCGTTGTCTAATTTGTCAGGCGTCGGTTCAATCGCCCATTTTTAAAAACGCAGTGTACATTCTAACGGGTCAAAACCAAAAGGTGATATCATCACTGGAGACTTAAATGCCAGAAGTAAAATGTGGTGTGACCGAACTAGAGAAAACGCAACAAAAGTAGAGGACTTCGTGTCTATGAGTGACCTCTTCATAATGAACAAACCCTTCGATAGTTGGGTGGTGTGTGAGAGAAAGTGGGACATCTAAGAAATTTTCCATTAAGACAGCTGACTGGGGGCTGTTTGCTAGACATTTGCTTTACTCCTGGGACGGTGTAGAAGCACTTCCAGAAATTGATTCGATCGATAAAATTTATGCTCGTGTTTAGCTGATCTCAAATGCATAGCAGTTAAAATTGTCGCTTTTTAGAGAAGCAAGAAATGAGTACTTCCATGAAGTATTTAAAGCGAAGCAAAATAATTTTCAACGGTATGTCACGGACCCATAAAGACTACTTTAACTTACTACTATCGGAAAAAACACCAGATGAAATTGACTCACATGTAGTTATGCGTGAGACATAGCTACCAACGTTAGTTGGACATCCACGGTTGCTAAATACCTCCCATTCACGTAGAAAGAAGCCACCAATGACAATTTGACAATTTGAACGCTGAAATAATTCAACTCGCATGGCCTATCATGAGACCCAGCATAGTAAAATTGTTAAACAGCTGCTGGAAATTTGACAACCTTCCTAAGTTGTGGAAACCAGGTGAAATGATTACAGACTTATATATTGCTACCAGTTATGGGGAAACTCCTAAAAAGATTACTAGCCTGTTCTCGGACAAACAATTCGGTTTCCGGCGTAGCATGTCTACTGAAGATGCGATTGTCCGCGTAATACTTCAGCAATCGATCCGCAGTAATAAGAGACATGTATGTTTCAAGACGCAAGGCTCTATTCTAGGTTCTCTGGCCTGGAATATCGTGTTTAACACAAATGACTTTGTATGGTGCATGGAAAACTCGAGAAACCAATATCAGCATCAGCAAATGGTGCTTTACAACTAAAATATCACTATCTGCCCAAAAACAGTGATGCTGCAGCTAAAAGGCAAATTTGACTCTTCTCGACCTCTGAAAATGGTCAAAACTGTGAGATATCTAGGAATTAACTCTGATAAACGTATGGGTGTAACTTGTCACGTTCTAAGAGTATGTGAAAACGCTATAAGAGGTTATTCCACACCCTGGCCAGAGTGTCAAGAGAGGGATGGAGGCTGAATCACAAAACACTAGTAATAATTTACAAAGGTGTGGCAGAGGTGCTATTCACGTATGCCGCAGCTGGATAGTATGACAAACTAAACTGCCACCACATCAGATCATTAGGAAGGGCTAAGTCGAATACCTTACTTAAAAAAGATATGGTGATTCTAGCCGGAGTACTCCCAGTGGATAATCTGAATTCTAAATTTAAAATAATTCCTAGTTAAAGGTTTCAAAGACGTTTTCCAGTAATGTTGACTTAATGAAATGTCAGGTGCGTAACTAAATTTCCGGGTTTCACACATAGATACACACATCTAGTTGTCATTTATGTCGAAGTTGTGTTTTGTTCGTAGTGTGGGTGGTTGTTAACGGTAACCATAGTTGGAACGAAAATGTTAAGTTTTGTGCCAAACAAACAGTATTTGCGGTAGGTTTTGCTTTTCTGCTTCAACTTGAAAAAAAATGCAGCTGGAGCACGTCATTTGCTTGAGGAGGCCTACGACGAACATGCACTATCGAAAACTACCTGTGAAGATAGTTCATAGCACTACCTTCAGAAGTGGTGATTTCGACAACAAGCGCTTCTGAAGACCATTGGATGAAGATGATGCGCAAGCTCAAGATCAGCTTGCGGAGGCATTAACCACTACTCGCCAAGGTATTTTCAAGCGTTTACACGCTATAGGAAAATTCACCCATTGACTGAGAGACACTTGGAAAATCGAAGAGCCACTTGCGAAATTTTTCTTTCACGGCATGGAAGAAAGAACTTCCTGCATCGAATTGTTACGAGAGATGAGAAGTGAATCTTTTTTAAGAATTCCAAACGCAAAAAGTCGTGGCTTTCACCTGGTGAAGCATCAACATCGACGGCACGGCCGAATCGCTTCATACAGAAGACAATGCTCTGCATTTGATGGGACCAGAAAGCTGCTGAAAAACGGCAAAACTGGGCAACGCCCCAATATACAACGCTACCGACAACAACTCATCAATCTGAACTATGCATTGCTCGAAAAACGGCCAGAATGGGACACGAGACACGAACGAGCAGTGTTGTGCGTCTACGCGTGTTTCCGAATTGTCTACGTGTTGGTGTCAAAATAGCGTAGACAATTGATTTTTGAGGGGGGGGGTGGTGTAATATGAGTTTATCTATATTTTAATGTTAAAATTCAAATTTTATAAAACAATAAGGTGAGAATGAAATATCTTGGTCAATCGATGTCTTCGATATTGGTGGAATAAAATTAAATTTTATAAATCGTAAATTGAAAATAGTTGGCATTTCTTTAGCATTCCCCAGTAACTCCTGTAACTTTCATATCAGGCTTTTACACGATCCTGTAACATTTGCTGGTTAGTAGTATCGATTCTATAATGGCGTCGATATAATCCTTCGAAAAGGAAGCCGGAAAATGGAAGAATCTTCTAAGATTTTTTTCTGTATCCAGTGGGCTTTATAGAACTGCATAACTTTCATCTGGTTGAAATCGAGTAATTTTGTAACGAGATCAAATAAAATGTTGGTCTGCAATGCACTTTCTTGAGCTAAATCGATTATCATAACGCTGTTCGAGACTAAATTCGGTTATGGTTTGAAAGAAATTCACTGTGCCAAATGTGCCGTCTGTCATGAATATTTTCGAAATTAATCGTTCGTTCGTCATCTTCATTTCTGATTTTAATATTCGTTTCTTGAGCAACGTATAGTTGGGGTTTCTTCAAAATTTTTCGGATAAATGAGTTTTTTTTGATTGGTTTTACTGTTTTTGGTTGTGTTTCGACCAAATTAAACAAAAGTAAGAAAAATTGTGGCGTACACCACAAAATTCGGCATTGGGGTTTTTTAATACAAGCAATGTCCATTTTGTTCAGGTTAGCTCAGGATTACATTTGTCCGAGAGATTCATCAATTGATTATCAATCGACTTTTGTTTTTCTCGGCCCTTTTCCATTGGAGTTAACTTGTTAGAAATGGGAGGGGGGGGCGTGGCAATAGATAAGACAACAAAAACTTCATCAACAACGTCAAGAAACCATTGTTTGGGTTCGTACAAATTTGGGTGACCCCTTGAAGTGGAAAGAAAACACGATCCCCCGGCATGTCTGGATCATTGCCCTGCATTCATTACTCCGAAATCAAAATGATTACAGAAACGGCTTAGCTTACACGAGCGTAAATCGGTAACTGTCGGAACTCTAATAGAAACATCAAGGCTAGCAAAATAGAGAAAGAAATAAAATGTATATTCTATGGACACGATGAATAAAAGGCGTCGCCATATTATCAAACTGCTAGCGGTTTGGAATAAGAAACCAGTTAAATAGCAGAATAATCGAAGAATCGTAATAAAAATTCTATTCAAAAATATGAAACAGAATAATTTTTATATTCAGTGATATGTCCCAATAAAAGACGCAGCCGAATCAACAAACCAAAGCCGTGTGCCCTTATGACACCAAACAACAGAAGCCTACTAAAAATATACAAGGCGTTTTTTCAATGCAAACATTGAAGAATGATAATTATAAATAACACACCGATCTGATAAAACCCCATTAAAATTGGGGTGGCAAACAAGCATTAGACACTTGTGTGTAATTAATGCAGAACGGCCATCGACTTCCACAAAAAAATTTCCACCCAAAAATATTACGCAAATATGCACATGGACCCATTCATTCATTCAGCTTGATGGCTTAACAACGAACCAAATTCACGAAATGGTTAACAAGAAATTTCTTACGACATTACAAAAGTTTTCAGGACTTTTAAATAAAATTAAAGGTGCGGAAATTCATAGGGACCCATAAAAACTGGTAACCATCATATAGCTCAAAATTAAGCGCCTGTTGTAAAACGCATTAAAACAAATTGGAAGAAATTTTAATACTGACAGGATTTTATTAAAAGATACCGCCGATACAAGGAAAAACACATTGCACTCAAGCTTGCTCAGATCAGCCTCCAAACGAATGGAGAAACACCTAAGCTGAAACGTCAAGAAGATACGCCGAGAGAAATCAAGAAAATGGCAAGGAGTGACCGTAGTGGTCCGACATGCGGATACTACAACTACACCAATGCGTATGACAGGCAAATAGAAAATTCACCGATATCTCTTACCAATAACGGGACGGGAAGTCTAGCAAAGCGGGAAATTGGCGATGTTATTATTAAAATGAAATAACAAGCAACAAAAAATATACAACCTGAAATATTCAAAGGGACATATCGACAACTGCAAGAACTTCTAACACCAACCATTAAATATCAAAATGTAGAATTCCGGTAGAATACCGCAAAAATAGAAAGAAGTTAAATAATTTCCTCCTACGCCTCCTTTCCACCAAGGGGATCATTAGCAAGGGAGGTAGGTTAAGGGATCAACAAATATGTCGGTGTAACTAATTTTTAATTTCGTACATTTAACGATTTCACACTTTAACCGTAACATTTACATAAATGTGCTTCATTACCATATAAAAGTTGGAGTTACATTTTTAAACGTGAAGAAAGAATGAATTTATGAATTTTATCTTGAAATGGTTCCATTTACAAAGAAATCCTAGAATTTTGATGATTGCTAACAGAAATAATTATTTTCGACGTTGTCTACATTCTCTACATTGTCGACGCCAGTTTTTTAATTTTCTACATACATTTCCGACACGTGTAGAATATTAATTATCCACGCGGTGTAGACAATTCGGCACAACACTGCGAACGAGCGATGTTGCAGTACGACAACATGTCATCGCACTCCCATCGTCCAGGACACCATAAAAACGGTTAGATGGGATCTGCTATACCGCACCCGCCTTATTCGTCAGACATAGCCCCTCGGATTATCACTTGTTCCGGTGGATGGCGCATGACTTGGCAGGGCTACACTTGGCCAGTTTCGAAGATGTGCAAAATTGGTTGGATAAATGGTTTCGGTCCAAAAACGCGTCGCTTTATCGTTGTGGTTTTCATGTATTGCCAGAGAGATGGCAAAAATGTGTCGATAGCGAAGGACAATACTTTGAATAAACCATTTTACAGCAGAGTGAAGTCAGTAACATTTGATCTCAGCCACCCTGTATATATTCTATTGAAATTTTCCATTTTTCATTTTTCTAAAAAAACAACGGAAATTTAGTTGCGCACCTAGCAAATCACTTGCAGGCGTTGTCGATCAACACTCATGTATGTGCATATCAATAAACCGGAACGTTTTGCCTTTATATAAGAGACTATTACTGAAGCTCAAATACTTTCATTCACCCGTCTTTTAAGCTTATGATAGCCGTCAACGCTTCTCGAGTCTCTAATCTTTAGTATTTGTTCCCCAGTAAATACTCGTATATAATTTTGCTGTACATTGCAACCATGATAAGATTCCGTCCGATTTGCTTGCGTTGTGTTAAAGTGCAATTTCTTAATAATAAATTTTGTTAGCCTTGAAGTGAATCTGCTTTACTAAATAATTTATAGTATAGATTAAATCCCAACGCCATTTGAATATGAATGTAGCTTATCAAAGATTTGATGCGATAATAAAATTATAATATCAGAACATTTACTTCTTGATTATGCTAACAGCTTGTCTGCCTTTTTGTAACTTCTAACGATCCGGATGGTTTTCACTGTACAAACGCCAAATGTATCGGTTAGTAAAACTCTGGTTCGTCTGGCCTTGGGGCTAAGACACAGTGACCTATAACTGATCGTGCTCATTATGCAATTGTTTAGGCGGTATCCATTGACTTTATAAGGTCCAATATATAGGCATTATAGTGGTTCCGTCTGAAAGCTTATGTGTTGTACAACCATTAAATGGCTTCGTATCGGGCTCATAGAACAATGGCTTTATATGGTTCTGGCTGGTGTTTATTGTTTCCGGCTGACTTTTCTTTATTGAATATAAATTTTAATCAAGTACATATTGACCATTATTATCTATAACCTTTTGCTATTTTTCGGGTAGCTTCATAATTCCATCGGTGTAGAATTTCTGTGGTTTATCGTCGAAAAACGAATGGTTTTCAGCGGCGCTTTGGACGACTAATTTTTTACCATGAAGAGAGTTTTGCAGACACCGAAACAAATGATAGTCAGACGGTGCAAGGTCTGGACTATACGGTGGATGCATCAAAACTTCCCAACCAAGTTCCGCCAATTTGTTCCGAGTTATCAAAGATGTGTGTGGCCGCGCGTTGTCATGATGGAACACAACTCCCTTTCTGATGGTTATTTCTGGTCGCTCTTTCTGGATTGCTTCGTTCAAACGGTCGAGTTGTGCACAGTACAGAACCGAATTGATGGTTTCGCCACGTTGCAGCAGCTCATAATGGACAACTCCCTTCCAATCCCACCAAACACTCAACATAACCTTGTTTTCCGTCAATCCAGGCTTTGAAGTCGTTTGTGGAGGGTCACCAGCCTTTGACCATGAGCACTTGCATTTGATATTCTCGTATTTCACCCATTTTTCATCGCCTACAATGATTCGCTTCAAAAATGGTTCGATCTCGTTGCGTTACAGCAGCATTTCACGGATGGTAATTCAGTCAATCAAATTTCTTTGCGTTAATTCATGTCGCACCCAAACATCGAGCTTGAACAAAGACTGACGAGGGATCCTGAACTACACCGAAATAACGCCAAATTCCTAGAGGAGTATGAATCACTTGGTCACATGGAAGCAATACCAGGAAACGAAGTAGACTTGGCAAATGATAAAAAATATTACCTGCCGCATCATCCTGTAACGAAAAAAACTAGTTCAACGACTAAGCTCTGTGTCGTATTCGACGCGTCAGCTTAATCTACCCGACCTAGCAGACACTTCTAGAAATTTTAATAAGATTCCGGAAATATCGGTGAAAATCAACACATTCTTCAGCAGCAACGATAAAACATTACCGCCTCCTGACCAATACCTACGGCACGGCATCAGCGTCGTTTTTGGCAACGCAGGCTCTTAGTTAATTAGCAGAGCTGCACCGAGATACTCACGCAAACGCCATAAACACAATAATCAAGGATTTTTACATGGATGACTTAATGTCTTGGCCACCCAAACCGAGCTAATTTCCCTGATGAGGCTGGTACCCCTTAGAAAATGGACATCAAATGACGTGAGGCTTCTACAAACCATAGAAACCATTTCCATTCGTGAAATTACCGAAGGAACTAAATTAATATCAGTGCTAGGTGTTAAATTTGACCCACAAGGAGATTTTTTTTCGTTTAAGGTCGTCCTGCCAGTGTCGATCAAGCATACTAAGCGAAACATGTTATCTGAAGCATCGCCGGTGTATTCGATCCAATGGAATGGTTCTCACCTGTAACAGTCGCATTCAAAATACTTTTTCAAGGCTTGTGGCTGCTGAAGATCGATTGGGATGATGAACTCCCTACAGATGTTCAAAATCGCTGGTTAAAAATTCGAACGAATTTACAATTATTGGAAGATATCAGAATACCGAGATGGCTTAATTTCAATGGCCAAGTGCATTTGTGTGGATTTTCAGATGCCTCTAACGCTGCATTTACGCGCGCACCGTAAATTCACATAGACATGTGCAAACGAACATCATTGCTAGAAAGACCAAGGTCGCACCGATCAAGTACGTCTCCACTGATAGATTGAAATTATGCGCGGCTCTGCTGCTAGTCAGATTGCTACAAGTCTCATTATGCTCGGAGTCCACTACCGTACTCGCTTCGTTGGCAAATCCACCTAGAAAGGGAAATATATTCGTGTTGAATCGAGTCACATAAATATCAAATTCAACGAATGTTCAGCAATGGTCCTACGTTAAATCGAAACAAAATCCAGCGGACATCGCTTCCCTGTGATCCTTCCAGGTGAACTTATCGGAAACCGAATGTGGTGTCAGGGACCAGAATGGCTACGATAAGAACCATTTAAATTACCAGAAACACCACCAGAGAGGTGTTCTACCACTACTCTAGCAACCTAGCATTAAGCAATGTAGCTAGAGAAAATCCAGTACGTGAAGACGTCGACAAAATCGCTACAGTTAATCAAATTATCGAGAGATTTTCCAGAGCAACCAAAGCAATTCGAGTTCCGGCTTGGGTTAAGCGGGCAAATCACAATTTTCGCAATGTTAAATTTCCTAATCCAAGGTCCTTTAACGGTAGCTGAGTTGTACGAGTCGTACAAAATAATACTGAAGGAAGCGCAACTTTCAAGTTTCCGGAATGAAATTATCAACTTGCGCAATAACTTACCACTGAATAAATCTTATTATATCTCTTCTCTATCACCATAGTTAGATAAGGATGGAATTATGCGGGTAGGCGGTCGGTTTGGAAAAACACGAACTAAAACACCCGATAGTTCTGGCAGCCAATCATCCCATAACACGAAAAATCGTTCACGAGACACATGAACAACATTTACACGCGGGACCAAATTTGTTTCGTTAATTCTCAGGCAGCAATACGCTATACTTCGTTGCAAAGATTTAATCCGAAGCATGATTTACAATTGCGTCAAATGTTTTCGACAAAGGAAGGTTACACAAGAAGAACTAATGGGACAGCTGCCACCTCCACGAGCCAAGCTAATCACCATGAAAGCAAGCCAGGCAAGAAAATTATTTACAACCTACAAAGGGAATTTTGTAATATTTCCCTGTATGGCAACCAAGGCCATGTACCTCGAGTTGGCTTCTGACATGACAACGGATACGTTTCTTGCAGAATTTAAACGGTTTCAAAGTCGTCGCGGCAACTTTACGGACGTTTATAGTGACAACGAAACAAATTTTATTGGAGGTGCAAATGAAACATTTTCAATAGTGAATATCAAAGGAAGAAAGACATATCGCTGAGTGGGCAGCCAGCAACAACACCAAATGGCATTTTATTCTGCCAGCATCACCACATTTCAACGGGCTCTGTGAAGCAGCCGTTAAGTTGGTAAAATTTCATTTACAACGTGCCATCGGACCGGCCATCTTAAGATATGAAGAACTGAACACCTTGTTGACACAGATTGATATCAACGCTCTTACACCCGCATATTTCATCATCAACAGCCTATCACAATTGTGCGCGAGCCTGATATCACGCATTTAAAGGTTAACCATTTATCACGATGGCAGATGACTCAACAGATGTTCCGGCATTTTGCAAAAAGATTGCGATGCAGTGATCTTAAATGATGAAAATCTTCCACCAGGACAAAGGACATTGGGTCGCGTCACAGAAACACACCCAGGCAAAGACGAATTCGTTCGTTCGTGTGGTAATCGGCAAGACATCGAAGGGTTTATTCAAGCGACCAACAACGAAATTATCGTTTCTACCTTTGATTGACTCATGTAATTCGTCAATGGGATCGAAATACCTTTCCTATCCTTCTTATTGTTATGTGTAAACAGGTTATAGGAATAAGCCCGACGTTATCCGGGACACTTGTCCAATACTTGGTTCTACAGTCCAATCAATCAATCAATACCTAGGATGTACATACGTGGGCGATAAATAAGTCTATTTGATAAGAGATGGCGCGGGAATCAAATAATCGTTTAACCACGTCCCTTAATCTAGCAGAAACCATACAGCAGAACATTACAAGATAGTATGAATAATTATAGGCTAATAATAGGCTAATTAAATGCTCTATTAAAAAATTATGGGCTCCACCCCTTCCAACTAAAACGATGGGTTCTGCTAGCTTTAGAAAAAGTTAGCAGAACCCATATCAAAAAATGATTTAAAAACAATTGGAAAATTAAAGGTTAATGTTAGGCTAATTAAATGCCCTATTTACATTTTTTTATTCTGCCCATTTTAGAAAATGCATAAGGCTTTACCACTTCACGAACCCAAATCGAAAATCGGACCAAAATCGAAATAAGAACCCAAAACAAGATCAATTCGCATACAGATAATTTTAGGCTCATTATGGCCTAATCAAATGCCCTATTAACAAATTTTGGGCTCTGCTAGTTTTATATTAAATGGCCTGAAGTTTGATCAAAAAGTAGTAGAGCCCAAAATTTTTAATGGGGTATTTTGGTTAGGTCATAATGAGACTAAAATTATTTGCATGTCGGTTTTAGTCCGATTTTCGATTTGAGTTCTGCTAGCGTTAGATTAAATGACCTGAAGTTTTGTCAAGAACGAGTGGAGCCCAAAAATGTTTAATGGGGCATTTAATTAGGCAATAATGAACCTAAAATTGTTCGTTTGTTAATTCATCTTGTTTTGGGTTCTAATTTCTTGGTCTCTAGGATAATTAGACAATTATTCAATAGCTAAACCGCAACTTTTTCAGATCC
Organism: Nephrotoma guestfalica; assembly: GCA_963691935.1. Lineage (NCBI taxonomy): Eukaryota > Metazoa > Arthropoda > Insecta > Diptera > Tipulidae > Nephrotoma > Nephrotoma guestfalica. The sequence continues at coordinate 211,506,645 of OY829915.1, forward strand.
TTATCAGCTAAGGACGCCAAGGACGCAAGAAACCACAAAGTTTTTTAGGAATAACAAAATATTCTGGCACATTTTTCTATACGAAATATTCTTAACCAGAAATAACGCTTCGATAAAACGTTAATCGCATTTATGAGGTGCAAATATTACAACTTCATAAATTATTTTTCTGCTCGTTACTACAAACAATTATTGAACGCTCAAAGAGTTTTAAGCTAAAGTTTTGTAAAGAAGCGCGCTTTTAAAGACCGCGACTGTAAAGAATAATATTATCACAAACACAATTCAAATATGTTCGGTTTGGTGTGCCATCCAACCATTCTAACCGGTTGAATAAAATGCTCGTGCTATCAATTTTTTGTACACACAGCATTTGATATTCAAATGCGCAAAATCACAAATTTTTTTGAATGTAGTAAATAAGCATATAATACAGCATATGGTAATATATATAACGGGAACTGATATAAAGTATTTGTTGAAATAATTTAATTATTTTACCAGTGTATGTATGAATATACAGTGACGTCAAAATAATTTTGATTTGGCAATTGTTGGTTGCGGGGGATCGAAGAAATTGAGTCGATTTCCCGCAAAATCGGAACTTCTAATGATTCAGCTGTATGGCGTCGGAGTCGCTTAGTTGCTCCTCGTCTAAAGCTAACGCTTCGAAAATTTTTAATATCGTAATCAAGCGAATATTCAATTTCAAATTTGACTTGGGTTCATCTTAACATTTCTAATGTGGAGGAAAATGGAACACTTTTATAATAGAATTCTTTTAACTTCGGTCTGTCAAGGTCAAGCTATTAATCGACCCTGGGCCAAAACCAATTTTCTCGAGGTTCGAAGGTTCCTGATCAAAATAGTCTGGATGGATGAACGGATGTCTGTACCGACGATATCTCAAGAACCGCTTGTGCGATTCAAATTTTTTTCGCCAATCTTCTTTTATTTTTAATGAAAAGTTGTTGGATCTCTACCTCAAGGGGGTCGGTACCTGCCATAGGAAATCACCCAATACCACGACATTGCTTTACATTTGTCCTATATACTCGTGAAGTATATCGTTTGAACAATTTCGGATCAGACAATAATTTCATTTAAACTTTGGTTTATAAATACACCGTTTTGGCGTTGGTAGCCAATTTTTCGGTTATCATAAAATATGTACTTGTCGTATGTCTTTGAAAAAGTCTTAAAGAATGCCTTAAATTCCAGAAAATCTTTACCGTTGTAGCGCTAGAAGCAGTTACAATTTTTCTCATTCCCATATAATCATATGTAGCATATCATTTGAAAGGTCTTAGAAAAAAATACAATTGTTGTGTTAGCCATCTAATTGAAAAATCCACCGTTTTGGCGCTGGGAGCGAATAATTGATTTATTATAGAAAGTATGACGACATATCAATGAGAAGGTCTTGAATAATGTCACAAATTATCTGATTAATACTCCAAAATACCATTGTGGCGCTGATTACAAATAATTTTCTTCTCGTTCTGATATGATATAACACTGTGGGCAAAAAATAGTAAGACTTTGTTCATAATTTTAACATTCGTTATTTATTTCTCCAAATCTACTTCGTCGCCCTCAAAGTAATCCCTCCCCCGGCCTCAATACACTTGTGCCAACGTTTTTTCCAATCCTCGAAACAGTTGTTAAAGTCAATTTCCGGAATAGCCTCCAATGCGCATAGCGATTCACGTTTAATGTCTTCAATTGACTCAAAACCCCGTTTCCCCGGAGCGGTCGTTTGAGTTTGCTGAACAGCCAGTAGTCACACGGAGTTAAATCAAGCGAATACGGTGGTTGCGGAACGATATGGTTGGAATTTTTGGCGAAAAATTCACGTAAAACCAATGCAGTATGAGAAGGACATTATTCGAATTTTTTACGAATAGCTTCGCACAAACGACGCATAACACTCGAATAGTATTTCTTGTTAACAGTTTGGTTGGTCGGAAGGAATTCGGAGTGCACCACACCTCGATAATCGAAGAAAACTGTCAACATCACATTGATTATTGCCTTGCTTTGACGTGGTTTTCTCGGCTTTGGCTCACCTTTGGCCCCATATTCGGCCGATTGATCGTCTATTTCCGGGTCGTAAGCATAGACCCAAGACACATCGTCAGTTATAATACGTTTAATGACATCCTGGTAGTCGGAAAGCATCGTTTCACAGACGTCAACGCAACGCTGTTTTTCCAAAAAATTGAGTGATTTTGGAACTAATCGTTTTCACTTATCCTTCCGATATTTCAACGATGCCAGTAAGGTCTCTGACTATTAGTCGTCAATTCCCGAGTACCAATTCCTTGATTTTATTAACGTGTTGATCATCAGTTGATGTTGATGGCCGTCCTAGACGTGGTTCGTCGTCAACACGTTCTCGACCTTCTTTGAACAGTTTGTACCAATCAAAAACACTTGCTCGCGACATACAATTATCACCGAAGACCTTTTGCAACATTCTGAACGTTTCGGCACCACAAAATTGATTCCGCACACGAAATTTAATGGAACTTCTTTGTTGAATAATTTCACTCAGTGTAAAAATCGCCGAATGCATTTTTTGTACTTCAGAAAGACAAGCGTATATTATTTTGATGTGACATTTGGCACAGATGTCACTGACAGTCATACCAACATAGAAAAACATATTTCGACGAATGCTTTCCCGCGCGAAATTTAAATTGAAAAGTCTTACTACTTTTTGCCCACAGAGCCACAAGCTTATCGTTTTTAGATTTTGGACGAAAGCAAATTTTTTAACAGCAATTTATTTCTCAAGTTCAGAAGAGTTTTGGCTCTGAGTTAAATAAACAACTCCGATAACAATGTTTCACAAAAAAAAATAGTCATTCACAATTGGCGGTGTGTAATGACGATTCTAAAACTAGACGCCTTTTAATTTACGAAATTTTTCTCCAGATTCGTTTTCTAATTGATACAGATGCAGATGTATCAGTTTTGCCGACCCATTTTGTTCGGAATGCAAGGGTCGATCCATCATTCAGATTGTTCGCAGCGAATGGTTCTTCGGTAAATGCGTACGGGACTAAATTTCTAAAACTTGACATCGGACTGCGACGCGAATTCTACTGGGAGTTCATAGTTGCTGGTGTGTCGATAGCTTTCATCGGGATCGGATTTTTTGAGGAAAACTGGTTTACTTGTGGATATACAGAGACAGAGGCTTGCAAATCCGTTAACCTCTCGGTATTCAAATGTTACCCCTTCCTCCTACGATGATACTACTGTATCGAGGATCGACAAGTCAGCAATGGATACAGGAGTTTTTAATGTTATATCAATATTCTTAACAGTCATTTACGGTAACATTAATATTGATAGTACTAGACATAACGTGACAAAATTGAAACGAACAGACCACCGGTTGCATGCAAACCACGACGACTGGAACCGGACAAATTCATCATCGCGAGGACAGAATTCGAAAACATGATGAAACTCGGAATTTGCCGACCTAGTAGCAGCCCTTGGTACAGTCCACTACATTTAGTATCCAAAAAGAATGGAGCTTGGAGACCGTGTGGAGACTTTCGTGCATTAAATAATGTCACAATTCCAGACAGGTATCCGATTCCATATATTCAAGACTTTACACAACGACTCGAGGGCTGCTCTATTTTTACAACAATAGATCTTGTCCAGACTTACCACCAAATTCCTATTGAACCGACGGACATTCCAAAAATAGCAATTTCGACACCTTTCGGACTATTTGAATTTTGTAGAATGACTTTCAGTTTTAGGAATGGAGCACAGTCGTTCCTATGTCTTATGCATTCAGCATTACGCGGACTCGATTTCTCTTTTGTATATTTGGATTCTCGATTTCTCTTTTGAACATGGACTGGTTGTAAATGTGGACAAATGCGTTTTCACAAAAAAAATTTTCTTTTTAGGCTATTTGGTAACTGGACAAGGTATATTACCGTCGCATGAACGGGTTCAAGTCATCAAAAATGTCGAACGACCACAGACTGTTAAACAACTGAAACGTTTTTTAGGCATGTTTAACTTTTATCGACGCTTCATTCCGGGCGCCGCTGCTGTCCGAAAATTGTTGAACGATTACTTGAAAGATTACACTAAAAACAGTCGAGTTCCAATACAATGGTCAACAGAGGCTATCGAAGCGTTTGATAACTGTAAAATTAAACTTACGAACGCTACTTTACTTTTTCATCCATCATCATCAGCACCTCTGGCCATCATGGTTGACGCTTTCGATACGGCGATTGGAGCGGTGGTCCAGCAGATTGTATCGGACACTTGACCACCACTCGGTTTCTTTTCAGTACGTCTCAGCTATACGCAAAAAGGTACAGTGCTTATGATCGCGAACTTCTCGCGGCTTATTCGGGAATTAAACATTTTCGACATCTTCTCGAAGGTCGTTTATTAACGCTCTACACAGATCATAAGCCACTTGTCTGTGCTTTTTATCAGAAACCGGAAAAAGCGTCTCCACGTCAATTTCGACACTTAGATTTCATTGGTCATTTCACGACCGACATTCAGCACATCTCTGGTCTGGATAACGTTGTCGCAGATACTCTTTCACGTATTAATCAAATTTCTATCCCTGAAAGTATTGATTATCCTATATCATCGCAGATGCTCAGACCAATGGCGAGGAACTTCAAAAAATTTTAAGGAGTAACTCGTTCTCAAATTAAAAAAAAAAATTATTTATTGCGATATTTCTACTTCTACACCTAGGCCATTCATTTCCGTAAATTTCCGAAAACAAATTTTCGATGCTTTTGCCATCAAACTTTTGACTCAGAATGTCATCTGGTTATAGATTAAAAAAAACGTTCAGAAAATGGCTCAAAGTTGTATAGCTTGTCAAAAGGCTAAAATCTCTCGGCATACAAAATCTCCGCTTGGTAACTATAAATTAACTTCTCAACGCTTTTGGATTATTCATCTCGATATCATTGGTCCTTTACCAGTTTCTGATAATCAGCGGTATTGGCTTATATTGATTGATAGATGGCCAGAGGCGATTTCAGTTCCGGATATAACTTTCGCTGTTTATTCTCATTGGATAGCACGCTTTGGTGTGCCAGACTTCATTGTCCAAGGCATGCAATTCGAATCACAACTTTTTCACGAACTGGCTAACTTGCTGGGCTTTGGACGTTAGAGAACAACTAGTTACAATCCAAAATGTAATGGCATGATCGAGAGATGGCATCGGGTCGTAAAATCTGCCGTTATATGCTACGAACGATCTGATTGGGCTAGTATTCTTCCTGCAATCTTACTTGGACTACGAACGACTTACAGAGACGGAACGAGTTCCTGATCGACTCGAGTTCGTAATCAGACTTTATTACGAATTTAAGATGACACTTTGATGAAATTCGACTTGTAACGGCTTCTCGACATACTTCGGACAAAATTTTCGCACGTTTTCTTACGGACGGACGCAGTACGCAGATTACTGCAACCACCATATACTGGACCGTATTTGGTTATCGATCGTACAGACAAATTTTTCACTATGGATCTGAATGGACGACACGCCAAAATTTCCATCGACCGACTCAAACCGTGTTACTCTGACAATCAATCAGAAATTACGGACGCACCAACTATTCAAACTGGATTACTTTTACTGACTCACGAACCAGAACTTATTATTTCGGCTGACGGACCTAAATTGTCTACCGAAGTACTAAAATAACTACAAGATCGGGTCGTGTATCCAGGACTTCAACTAAATTCTTAAATTTTCGATAGATCATCGATCTCTCTGGGAAGGGAGTATTGTGGCGTTTTCCCACCTTGTATTGAAATTCATTTTGTAAACTACTTTAAATTGACTAGCACCTGAATGGTTAGTTGGGTATAAGCCCAAATCATTTGATTCAGAACAACTCAAAAGTGCGCATTCATGGTTTCGAAATGTTCTGCAAGGCATATGAATTGATATGTTTTCCAAAATGTATGCTGAATCAATGTGACCAAGCAAAACGTTACCAATGAAAGCCGCACCTAAGAGAAGTCGTCTATTTTCAAGCGTGCATATTTTGTAATCCGTGCATCTTGTTGAGTATGGAGGTAACCGAGCCACATTTTCATGGAATGGTAAATTGTGGTCGTAATTCCAGTCACTTTTTTAACAAGAAAATCAGACACTTCTTTTGAATGCTTTCAATTCTTTTAATGTGTACAGCATAGTATGGATTCCAGACCGGTACAGCGTATTCCAGTTGAGATCGAACGTAAGCGAAATAGAGTGAACATAAGGTTTGCATATCTTTAAATTCACCTGTCCACCTTTTAAGAAATCCAAACATGGCATTAGCTCTCGCAATACAATTTTCAATATGCCTATTGAAACTAGCATTCTCAGCAAATGTAACACCTAGATCTATGATCTCATTAACTCTTTGCAAAACTTCGTTGTTGACTTTGTAGGAAGTAATTAGCGGATTTCTCTTACGATGGAAAGACACGATCTTGCATTTCTTAATATTTAAGTAAAGCGAGTTTCGATCACACCACTCACTTAATCTTTCGATGTCCTCTTGAAGTTTCTTCGTATCTAGCATTCCATTAACAGTTCGAAAAATGTCACGTCATCAGCAAACGTTTGATTTCTCATTTCCCATTATTACAAATTGTCGCCGGTTTGATAGATAGGACTTGAACCAATTTATGTAATCGAGTGAAACCCCAAATGCGAATAAACTCCGGAGTGCTTTTTGATGGCAGATGGAATCAAATGCTTTACTGAAATCCGTGTACGCTACATCAACTTGATGATGGTTTTCTATCTCATTAATTATTTTACTGGTGAATTCAAAAAGATTAGTTGATGTGGATCGGCCAGGCATAAACCCATGCTGGTTTATTGATATATGACGTGCAATTGTGGATTTAAAGTTGTTGCATAAAACTAATTCAAACAATTTTAGAATTGATGATGTAGTTGATATTCCTCTGTAGCATGTACCGTCATCTCGTTTGCCCGATTTAAAAATTGGTGTAATTTTTGAAATTTTCCATTTTTCGGGAAACACCCCGGTGCTCAAGGAGTGGTTGAATAGGTAACATAATGGAATTGCTAAAATGTCAGCGTACTCCTTCAGAATAGAAAAGGGTATATTGTCAAGGCCACAACCGTCTCCAAATCCCTTTAGAGCCGATAAAATGTTATCCTCATATATAACAGGAGGAGTTATTGTTACGTTGGTATTGCTGGGTTGTTCGTAAAATCCACTAGTAACGCTTGGTTTATAGATTGATTGGAAAAACTTCGCGAACATGTCAGCTATATCTTTGGAGTTTGAGGAGCTGATATTGTTATATGTCATATTTGCAGGGTATCCGTCAATTTCGCGTTTATTCCTAAAATTTCGATTTACTTTGATTTTTCCTTGAATTTGATCGAGATACGACCTGTATTTTGATTTGAAGCAAATTTCAAATTCGTTACTATGTTGTAGAAACATTGTTTTGTCGGCTTCTAACCCGCTTTTCAACATTTTGGCATACGCTTTCGACTTCCGATTTTTTAAGTTAGCTAGTCTATCATCGAGCCACTGAGGGTGAGCATTTTGTGGTTTACAGCACATAGGTACATAAAGTTCGAAGCCTTGCTGCATAATGTCATTAAATTTATCAACATTTTCGTTTATATCATTGGAATTGAGAGTTGTTTGCCAGTTGATGGATTCTAGGTAACTTTGTAGCCCCGCACGATTTGTTTTTTTGAAGTTGTATTTGATTGGTTTTATGTGTTCCGAACTCGCCATTTTGATATCGTTAATTACAAAAGGTAACACGGATTCTGAAATTTTGAAAGTGTCAATGTCGTTGCTGAAGACAAGATCCAGTAATCTATCACGATTATTAGTAATTGTTTTTATCTGGTTCAAATTATAACCAAGCATGGCGTCCACAAATAAAGATTCAGCATCTGTTGTTATACTTGGAAAAATACAATTTAGTTCCAGGTCCAGATTCCATATTATATTTGGAAGGTTAAAATCACCAAGCACAAGAACTAAATCTGACGAGTTTGCTGTATTAATAACTTCATCAATCGCATCGATGCTGGATCGAAAGTTACTGGACCATTCCAGAGTTTAGAATGTACTGCTATCAGTACGCCACCACCCGATTTCTTTGAGCTAGTTTCGAGAGACCGATCGCATCTGTAGACAACATTATCATGGCCAAAAAATTCACTGCTCATTATGCCGGGTTTTAATGAAGTTTCACAAATTGCATAGATTAGGTAGTTTGATTTTAAAATGAAGTTATAAAACTTAGATGCTTTTGATGCAATTTAGTCAAGCTGTTAGCGCTCTCTTCAATTTTTCTTGAAAAAATTGAAGGAACTTGCCTGTTATGCCGTCCTGCCTCGTGGCTGCAGCTGTTTTCAACCATTGAATGACTCGACTAACTTTCTCTTTACTCACATTAGTTATATCAAATTTAAAACCTATATGATATTCTGGTATAATTACGACTACATTTGGCCACGGAAAATCGCATACATGTATGAAACAAGCATTGAATGCATTGGCAACTTTCCTTGGGTTCTCGCTAACTGGGCCATTTAACTTTACCGAAATATTTTTTGGTTTAGTTTCACGTTTCTTATTATAAATGGCCAACTTTAATAGACCCCAAAATTGCTGGGAACTTCCATTACAATTTTCTAATCTAGCTACGTAAATTCTCTTTTAGCTTTCCGTACTCTGGAGGAATCAAGGATTTTATTAGATTGAACTTAACTTTTAAATGTTCGCACTCAGGGTATTTTACAGTTAGTTTAAATAATTTTTCCCTAGTTTTGATATCCCGGTATAAATCTAAGGTTATCCACGGTTGTCTCAGACTCACACGTCGAGATCGTCCAGAGTTTCGACGGTTTCTATTTTTTGCCAAAAACGACTTTTCGCAATCAAATCATAATTTAATATTTTAAATATTTACTTGTGCCTGTTTAGATTCTCGAGCTTGTACATCTAAGACTAATTGAATTGCTCTGTGGTCAGAGTGATACATCCTCCAATGCAAAACTGTGTACTAACCCGAATTGATCAGTCAATGCATGATCTATATAATAGTGGAAGTACTGTGCATATTCTTGTGGCAAATTTTGATGCTAATTTATTAATGAGAGGAAGCCATTTACAGATAGTATATTTAAATATTTACTAATTTTTGTGTTTCTTGGATCTAAAATATTTAAATTAAAATCCCCTACTACAATCGCTTTCGGAAATTTCTCTATAATTGTTTGAAATGACTCTAAAAATTATCAACATTTGATCAACGGGCATCTATATATTCTGATTAAATGCATATTTTGCTTAAGTAATTTTAAAACTAGAAAATTGTTTTTCAGCTCATCTTTTTCAAAACATTACGGAACATTTAATATTCTCGTACGACAGCTATGGTGCGCATTATAACCATGAAAATTAATTAAACATACCTCATCAGATTGTATCCATGATTCAACTAGGACAATGATTTCGGTCCCATAATTACACAACGATAAGAAATTTTCCACCTCATGAATCTTCGACTGACTTCGACAAACCCCTGATATTGAAATATACAATATTCACATAACCCGTTTCCAATTTTTTACCATCGTACTTAAATCCGAATCATAATTCCTGTTATCCACTAAATCAGTGCTATTAACCTGCACCGACCAAATTAGCCCGCCTCAATGAAACCTGTACTATAATTTGTTACACATTTATTACAACAAATCCCGATTTTATTACAGTTACCGTTTTCGAGGAACGAGTGGTCGGTTTAGCTTACAATTAAACCTGCACCGCCAAAATTATAACTTTTGATGTAGCTATAATATCGGGATGATTCTTGAACCAGAATTTATTACAAATTAATTACATTGAATAAATTAGTTCAAAACCACCCCTATAACTATCCTAAGGGTAAATTTCACCCCAAAACGATTATATATTTCAAAAACGTCAATTTAACCAAATTTAATACATTTTTTTACACCAGACTACCACCAGATTTTAGGAAAAATGTTGCAAGAAGTCTTGTCGAGAGTAGTTAAGCCCTAACCAGATGTGTAATAAATTATTTTTGAGTCAGGTTACACGGAATTTCCTCCGAACGGTAAAGGTTTGAAATTTTTAATTTAAGGGTCTTTTTTACCACCATTAATACTTTACATTGAGACTCAATATCTGGTGGCGGTCTGGTGTAATAAATTATTAAAGGTGGTAAAATCGACCCTTAAATTACCTATTCGAGGCCTCTACCGTTGGGAGCCAATTCCGCGTATCGTGACACAAAAATAATTTATTACAGAACTGGATAAGGTTGAGTTGCCCACCACGATGTCCAAGGAGTAATATTTGACTCAATATCTGGTGGCGGTCTGGTGTAATAAATTATTATTGGTTGTAAAATCGACCCTTAAATTACCTATTTGAAGCCTCTACCATTGGGAGCGAATTCCGCGTATCCTGACACAAAAATAATTTATTACACATCTGGTTAGGGCTTAACTACTCTCGACAAGACTTCTTGCAACATTTTTCCTAAAATCTGGTGGTAGTCTGGTGTAAAAAAATGTATTAAATTTGGTTAAATTGACGTTTTTGAAATATATAATCGTTTTGGGGTGAAATTTACCCTTAGGATAGTTATAGGGGTGGTTTTGAACTAACTTATTCAATGTAATTAATTTGTAATAAATTCTGGTTCAAGAATCATCCCGATATTATAGCTACATCAAAAGTTATAATTTTGGCGGTGCAGGTTTAATTGTAAGCTAAACCGACCACTCGTTCCTCGAAAACGGTTACTGTAATAAAATCGGGATTTGTTGTAATAAATTGTAATAAATGATAACAAATGCCCGCCTCAATGAAACCTGTACTATAATGTAACAAATTATAGTACAGGTTTCATTGAGACGGGCTAATTTGGTCGGTGCAGGTTAAGAGCTCTCACTAAATCCGCTATTTGAGAAATGCCATTTGTATTTATGTGTGTATTTCTATCTGTCATAAATGGAAACAGCTGACTCTTTCGTTTATGTTTTTGTTTGTTGCTTGATGGTTAGTAATACGATTGAAAATTGAAGTCAAATTCTGAAAACTGTAAAATATGCGGAACTTTAACTTCGGGGTCGGTTATATGATCATAAATAATGTTAATTACAGAACACTGGCCTATGTACCTATCATTCGATTTGTTTATCATTTCTCGTTACACAAATTTGACTATGAAGTCAGTAGTGCTGTTGAAAATTAAAGTCAAATACATAAGTTCGATCGTGAAAGACGGAGTTTAGTAAACAAATAAATGACTTTATTTTCCGTTTTAATGTGTTCAACAAAGCACAGTATGGTAATAAATAAAATAATAACTAAGGTCACGTGATATTCAACTGTCATTTTATTTTTAAAGCGCAGCCGGCACACCGGTTTATAAATCATATCTAATATAAAATTATCGTTCTGCCACTGTATAATATACAATAAAAACGTGGTCAAATTGATTGCTTATGTGTGTGTGTGTGTGATTATTTCATAAGTATATGTTTTTATGTTTAATACCTACCACAATTTCTAACCCTCCTCACTATACATAAAATAATACTCTATGTATATACACTGATAACACACTACACATAGTGTACGTACACAATAAAAAATGTATATACAGAAAAAAGTGTATGCGTGTGCAGTAAAAATATACTCATTCCTTGGCAACGTAGTAGTCGCAGAAATTCTGTGATGTAAGGAAAAAAATTTTGTTTTTGATTCTTTCAACAAAAATTTTATGTTTAGTATTTTGCTTACACTGGATGTGTGATGATCAGTTTCGTTTTGTTTTTATTGTTATAAACACAAGTGTACATACCTAGCTCTAGTGTTAAGAAAAGTTTGTAACTAAAGATTATTTTTTATAAATCTAGTGTTTTATTATAATAAATTAGAAAATATAATTATAAATGTGGTGTAGTAATTAAAAGTTTTAAATAAAAATATTTATTCGAAGTATGCTTATAAATATTATTAAATTTACATATTTTATATTTTAATAGTAGCTATGTAGTAAAAATTTCTTTGAATGAAAAAAAGTTGTGTGCCACGTGGTTTTTAGTATTTTCGAAGTTGTATTGATTTTTTTACGAATGTTATAAGAAATCGTACACATATCACAAAAGTGTCCAAATTCACGTGTTTTATATTTGTCCAATGCTAACATAAATTTTGATTTATATTGTTAAAATATTCTTATATGATAATATTATTTGTTTTCGTTGTTGTCACATTTTAATTTTACGGGCAACATCTCAGGTTCATATTAAAATATTTATCGAGTGCTGTTTTAAATGTGCAAAGTATTAAGAAATTATCGTGCATTCCTTCTTGTACAAAAAGAATTGAGTTTTTTTTTTGTATTGTCAGTGATGTTCTTATTTTTAGATCGATAAGTTGGGTGTGTGGATTATATGTAAATATACTGTACAAAACAAAAAAAGATTCTTGAATCTATTTTTGGTTGGAGTTTTACGTATCTCGAGATGAAAGATGAATGGATTTGTTATAATTATGTACCTACCCAGTTGCACAGACTTATATGTAACATAAAAATTTGATTGCATCACATTTTCGTAGGTATTTTCGTTAACACCTGGTATTAGTTGCCATGTGTAATGTGTATTGTTTTTAACAATTCGCGATACGATTAAAAGTTTTAATTTAAAGTGGCATAGTTTTATAACATAAAAACGTTTAATAATCAATAAAACATGAAACCACGTTTTTCGTACTCGATATGTGAAATTAAATATACTTAAGACCGAATTTAATTATTCCTAATTGAATTTTAATTTAAATCTGACATATTTGGTGGCTGCGAGATATCAGAGTGGCGAAATTTATTTGAAAAGTTGCATCATTTTGTACACGCACAGAAACCACCTGTAGAGTTAAAAAAAATTATTTCGGTACGAAGTCGTGAAGGAAGTTAACAGGATATTTTTGTACATACTGTATTTGCTTCGTATATCGATTTGTCTGGGTGGGTAGTATTGCGTCATGTATTTTTTTTTTTCAAAAGGACGTCATATAAGTATTAATGGATAGTAGCGATTCTAGGAAATATGCAATTACCAATTCTAAGCACGAATACCTCGGGATCTAGTAATTCAATTTTGTTTTCTTTATGAAATGTGTTTTGCAGAAACTGATCTAGGTTTAGGAATAAAAATCTTAGTTGTTGGTATTTACGATAAATTGATAAATTTAAATTATAAATGTTTAGTATTAGAAAAGGATGGGGTCCATCTTTGGATTCCAATCTGTGGTTGCACGATGGCTAGTTTCAAGTAAGTTCTAAGATATATGGAACTAAAGTGTTCGGCTAGTAAAGTGAAAATGATTATTTTTTGAAGATTTTTCATTGTAGGATTGTATCTTTATGACACATTTTTAGGAAAATTTTGACATATTCCGTTGTTTCTTTTAAATATATATAATAAAATTTTAAAATTGTCTATAATGTTTCGAAATATTTTAACACGTATAACTTTTGGTATTCGGCTATAGATTTTCCCTTTTCCAAAATATTCCCCTCCTCGTAGAGTTACATTCTACTGTTTTCCTTGGTTGGAGGATATGTTAGCAGTCATAGGCTTTAAGGAGTATATAATTTTATTATGTGAATAGCAAAACAAATTTCGGATATTTTTGTGCTTAGTTGTTATCTTTGTGCGGAGGAGATGAATGCTAGGCGGCTTTGGAGAGTTCCCAATTTTAGAATTGGTGGATAACCAAACAAATTTCGAAAAATTTGGTGCTTAGATGTTGAATGAGATTAGTGCGCCTACCGTGGGTCGGAGCTAGTCCACTAATTCAAAACAATATATTTTAATAAATGAGAAGCGATACCTTTACAGGTATTGTAACTTCTAACTTTATTATAAAATTTGTACCGTTTATTATGTAAAATTACTTGATTCAAGTAAATGATGCATTTCAGCATTTTATGTTTACATTCTTGGTCAATTTGAGTTAAATTCAACACGGTTGAAAAAATAGGTAGACAATTAAAAAAATTAAGGTATCCATATAAGTCTACACAATATATAGTATTACACTGATATAGTCATCATGGGAGCGGCACAAAATCTTGGTGGACAAAATCTTGGGTGTACCCAAAATCAATTCACTGAAGTTGACGCGAAATATCAGCCCGAATTTTTTGGTTTGTTTCTTCGCTAAAGTGTCACCATCCCGAAAAAAAATGTACGTATAGAAAAAGTGTAGTCTCATCCCGAAAAATATAATACGCATAGTGTTGGCGTAAACTTTAGGAAGAAATGTAATTTTTTGTGTATTTGTATTACCAGAAAATTATTATCATTATTTTAGTTTTATAATGTAAAAGTAACATTCCAGTAGTAATGTAATTTTATAATTGTTGTCAAATCTAAAAAAAGGTAAAATATAAAAAATATTATAAACGCAAAAGCTTTAATTAGGAAAAATGTAAATAAATTTGTGATAAAACGGTAAATGAGTGCATAAACAATATGGTAATGTATCGTTGTACGGTTGGTTTATACAATGAATACGAGTAGGAAATAGTTTTCTATAATTCTTTTTGTAAGCGATTTTGTGATTTTACCAGGTAGACTTTAATTTTCCTGGTGCCAATCCTAGAGATTAATCCATGTAGTGGCGTATATTACCAGTTAGGCCTTGGTTATGCCGATCTACCCTGAGCAGCCCAGGTAGACTTTAATTTTCCTGGTGCCAATCCTAGAAATCAATCTAAGTGGTGGTGTATATTGCCAGTTAGGCCTTGGTTATGCCGATCTACCCTGAGCAGCCCAGGTCCATATCATGAACAGAAAATACTTTTCTATAATTCTTTTTGTACGCCAACACTAGGATGGTTACATTTTAGCGAAGAAACAAACCAAACATTTCGGGCTGATATTTCGGGTCAACTTCAGCGGCTTCCAAAATCTTGGTTTTTCAAAATCTTGATTTTCAAAATCTTAGTTTTCAAAACCTTGGGATGCCAAAAAAACATATTGGTTTTTGTGAAATTTTTAAAAATTGGTATAAAATGATTTCTTAAGTTAAAATTTGGAAAAATACGTAAAGGAAAAAATTCGATTAAAATTGTCCTCAAATGATATAATTACAAAATAGTCTTTTATAAAAATTTGAATGTGATGGTCGTTCTGAAAAGAACTGTTAGAATTGAATAAATAAATAATAAAAAAATTAAAAATTTCATTTAGTAATTCAAAACTTTAAAAGAAAAATAAATTAACTCCATGTCAAAATGAATAAAAATAAAATAAAATAACAATAAAATATTGCTATTTTCACTTATTTTATGTTGTAAATTTTATTATTTTTTTCGATTTGTTTTTCCTTTATTGGACTGGTTGCCGGGGGCTTGCGTTTGCTGAGCGACAGTTTTACCAAGAATCAGCTCTTTTCCCAATTCCGAAATTAGTTGATATAGCCCGATGTGTTGCTTTCCATTAATGATTTGTAATCATCGATGCCAACCCTCCCCAGAGTTTTGTGTTCGTGAGAAATTGTGATTAAGACCATCAAGCACAGTCCAAAAGTTAGGAGAATAATTCGGTTTTGATTGAATATTTTTTCGGTTTGGTTCATTTAAATAGATTTTTTTTCAAACCAAACTCCTATTTTGCGCGCATCCGAATCGAAGATCCTCTTCAGTTCTCGATAATATGAATAAACTTCATTAGCTGGCACTAAAGATAAAATTTTGAGCATACGAATTTGAAGACTAAATTGCTCATTATTTCCATATTTAGCGGCACAACCTTGTGCTTGCACTTTACGCCAGATAATCTGACCAAAGTGAAACAAGCACCCCTTGTATTCAGCTTCCGGGAAATAATTTTTAAGGGCCACTAAACTTGCTTCTTGCTTTCTCGAAAACCGATATTATTCGCTTTGGTTTCAACTGGATAATCCATTCACACGCTTATTTGCACATTTCGTAGAATGTTTCAAAATACGCGTTTTCGGTTTTTGTGCTCATTAAGCAAAACAAAAGTGGTACGACCTTGTTTCCAATTTTGCCATGCACAGTAAACCCATAAGCCAATATTCCGCTTCGGCAAGAAGTTTGAAGCTTAATGGAGTCTCTAACAGGATAATATTTTCTTTATTAAACGATTTTTCGGATAAAAAGAATAGTTCGCCCTCTAAATACTTTAATTGCTCCGGAATTAAAATGTTCAATATAGTATCGGGTTCTTTTACTTTACTGGATCTAACTCGAAGTATTTTGCGCTTTTGAGCTTTAGCAGTTGGTAAATACACACGATTTTAAATTTTACACTTAACATTACTGTCTCTTATAATTTGCGAGGGTAACTAACTCATTGGCCTTGAATACTGCCTTTTCAAAACACGATGGATGATGAGAATGATTGGAAGGACCCTTTTTAATTTTATGCGACCCATTTGAATAAATGGTTACCACTCGTGATCTACATAAGAGCGATTTCGTTTGAGCACAAACCCACTGGAAAGTATCGCCTTTTCTTGCCAAATGATAGGCATTCCCATCTATTATTAATTTTGAGTTGCCTTGATTTGTTTTTACCTCTTCAATATTCATTGTAACACGCTCACTAAAACTCACTTTTAAATAACACCTATTAAGTACCAATCACCTTTTAATTAATACTTTAACAAAATTTGAATTTTAGAACTAGATTACATGCAAGAAGGATATACTCACAATTTCGGGTAATTTCACAATTTTAGGATTTTTATAAAATCAGGGTTTCCCCGATTTACATTTTCAACAGGAGTTCCCTGGAACTGTAAATTTTGAAAACCAATAACATTCTTAACATCTTAACATCTTGGTTTTAAAAAATAAATTTAAATTAATTTTGGCGCGCGCCAGAATTATTAAAATTTATTTTTCAAAACCATGATTTCGTGCCCAACCCGTCACCATTTATTAAAATTGAAAACTAAGCTGATAAATTTTACACTTATACACATATTAAATAGGATATAGTTTTGATAACAAATTGTGTTAAACCAATGATGTATTAAATTTTAAATGAGTTAGAGGTATTAAATAGAATTAGAATATAAAAGCATTTAACACACTTGATGTATTTATTTTAATATGCCGCTAACAGAAATTGTAATTTAGATACTAAGTCCAGTGGATCAATAAATTTGAAATTATTTGATAGTGGTATAAGATTTCCGTCTATATCTGCTTTAGATTTTCCAATCGCAACTATGTATGGAGCCTTCCCACCAGTATTGCTAAGGTATTCTTCGTTTGATAATCCACTCTGAAATAAAAAAAATAATTATAAGGCTAATTAAAATATATTGAAATAGGGTGCGGGTTTTACTTATTTAATTAAATTAGGTTTCATGTTTGGATTTTACGTATCAGGTTTCATAAATAAGAAACGGTCAAATTTGTATGGACTTAGCTGGATATGGTGGGATAATTCTTAATAAGATTAAAAATGGGGGAGTTTCGGTATCCCAACCTAAAATAAAATAAATAAATTTTGAGAAATGATATTTGAACTGGAAGCACCCCGTAATTCAAACTTTCAATATCCCGACAAGATGAAATCCCGACAGGGCAAAATCCAGATATATGTATGAAAATTTATGAATCACGTACATAATGGGTGTTTTTTTAAGAGGTTGCCGATTTTTTTTTTGAATAAAACACATATAAAATTATGAAATGACCAAAATTTTTTTTTATTTGGTAGATAATTTTTTGGCATTTAACATTTAAACACAATTTCTGGCATATGGCTACCACGACTATTTTTCACAAATGTCATTCTGGAGGTCCAATTTTCCAGCACTTTTTCAAGCATTTGAGGGCGTATGTCAGCAATGACACGTTGAATATTGGTTTCCAAAGCGTCAATCGATTGAGGTTTATCCACATAAACCAATGACTTCACGTATCCCCACAAAAAGTAATCGAGTGGCGTCAAATCGCACGAACGCGGAGGCCAATTCACCGGACCATTTCTCGAAATAATGTTGTCGTTGAAAGTTTCTTTCAATAAGTCGATTGTTTCACGTGCTGTATGGCAAGTGGCACCATCTTGTTGAAACCACATTTCATTCATATCCATATCTTCAAGATTTGACAACAAAAACTCATTTAACATGGTTCTGTATCGATTTCCATTCACGGTAACGCGTCGTCCTTCCTCATTTTTAAAGAAATATGGACCGATGATCCCACCAGCCCATAGACCGCACCAAACAGTACATTTATCAGGATGCATTGGTAATTCTAGAACGGCGTGTGGATTATCTTTGCTCCAAATGCGACAATTTTGTTTGTTGACGTATCCATTTAACCAAAAATGCGCCTCATCACTGAAGAGAATTTTACGGTAAAAAAATGGATCTTCGTTCAATTGATTTAACGACCAATCACTGAATTCACGGCGCAAACGATGGTCGTGTGGCTTTAATTCTTGCACCAATTGAATTTTGTATGGCACCAAACCCAAATCTTTACGTAAAATTTTCCATAAAGTCGATGGACAAAGTCCAATTTGCTGAGCACGACGACGAATCGATAAATTGTCGTTTTCTTCGACACTGGCCTCAACGACAGCAATATTTTCTTCTGTACGAACTCTTCTCATTCTTGTCGGTGGCTTGGCATCCAAAAGAGTGAATGTAGACCGAAATTTGGTAATTACGTTCTTTATGGTGGTCTCTGACGGACGATTATGTGCACCATAAAATTCACGAAGTGCTCTATAAACATTTTTAATTGAACACTGATTTTGAAAATAAATTTCCACGATTTGAAAACGTTGTTCTGGAGTTAACCTATTCATAATGATTTGCCAAACAATACTGAGTAGAAATGCCACTTTGAGCTGTCAAAACAACTGTCATAAAATAAAACGACATCTATCGGAAAAACAAACCTCCTAAAAAAACACCCGTTATATAAACTTTAAATAATTTAAAAAAATTGGGAAATTTTATTTAGTTTCTTCATTTTCATGTTAACTTAAACTTAATAACTTAAACGCAAATAACATTAATTCAATTAAAAAAAAATCCCAAAGTCTCCCAATTAAAAACAAATAAAATAAGAATAAATTTAAAAAAAATTGCCTTATATTAGAGACAGATGTGTGGCTATGTTTTTCAAAAAGTCGTCTTTAGAATAATTCTTTCACCAATTATTATTTTAATGCATTCTTCCTTCTTTGCATAACAGCGCCTCTTTGGTTGATTTTCACCGTCATTGACTTTTTCTACCTTTGTTTCTACCACTATTTGTTCTTTAATTAAATTTGAAATTAAATTGTAAATATTTGTGTGTTTAGACTCTATTAAAGATGATAGCCTTCTATGCCAGGGCTCGATTTTAGTTTGTGTACGTGGAAGGTTAAACACGATATTATCATATACTGACCAGAAAGAAGGTGAATACATGAGAAGATGTTTTCCTCATTTTGACTGCTTACCATAAATATAATTATCTTCTAAAAAATCTCGGTTTCCAGTTTTGATGGCTTCATAGTAATCACAAATGTCATTAGCTGGTACAAAAGCAAGAGCTTTCAGTTTTCTTATCTGTAGTGAAAATTCTTCATTATTTTTTTTCAAGTTTTTCCGTTTGAATTCTTCGCCATATAATTTGACCGAAGTGAAAGAAACACCCTTTCAATTGTGTTTCTGGGAAATACGAGTTAAATATGTTAGTACTTGCTCTTTCGAAATCTGAAATAATATAACTGGGTTTAAACAGAGTTCATTATCACAAGCAATTTTCATAAGTTCATATACAAATTCATTATAGCAACGCTCGCTTTTTTCGGACATTAAGCAATAAACAAGAGGAACTATTTCACTGCATGCATCTGTTCCTACTCGATCGTGTATGCTAAACAGCTGTCATAGCAATGATGGTACTACTTTGAACGTACCATCCATAATCCAAAACTTTGACTTTGATAACAGGTGGATATTCTCAATGGTACCCAGGATAATAATACTTGACCTTCAAATTTTTTAATAGAAAGTAAAAACAATTTCCTATCGATGTATTGCTATTGCTCAGGGATTTCGATGTCTTCAATACATTTGGGCTGCTTCAACTGCAGTTTTTGTCTCTGTCTATATATTTTTTTTCGGCTGTGCAGATGAAGAAGGCAAATATTTTCTACAAAGAGGATTACATTCTGCAGTCACAGAGGATATTATTTGGCATGGTTTTAATACAGTCGCGGTTGCGTTTTTCTTAATGGAGGTATTAGCTTTAACATTGTGTGCATCCGAGGCGAATGGATCGTGATTGTGATCAGTAGCTGTATTCTATCGTGAGTTTCTCCTTAGCTACGTGAATTTCTTCGGGGAGATTGGCAGATTTCAAAATCTTTAAATGTTTTTGAACCTTCTCGGTGTCTATTTGCACTGTAAAGATGAGCTCGGGTAAGTTAGGTTCTACTTTGAGATCTTTCTCGATTTTTTTCTTTTAACTTTTGCAGAAAGCCACTCTTGGAAGAATTAATAAAAACTTCCTAGAAAATAAAAATTCAATGATTAATTATTAAATGTAAATTAAAACTTAAAAGATTTTAGTTTTGGCCAATTGAAGTAAATAATTCTTATGTTGTGCTATAAGTATTTCGTTTTTATTCATAAAGAAAGAACAAAATTCATATAACATTACAGAAATTTCATGGCGTGAGAATCGATTACGACAGCCTCCAAAATTGTTTTCTGGTTTGTATACAGATTGAACACAAAATAATGGGCCTACAGGTAAACGTAGACCACGTAAGATGAATTAAAAAGAAGAAGGGACTTAAAATACGCCTTAAAATCGAGTTGTTTGCCAATTATTTGTAAACCTACGGACCGCAACTTAAAGTCACTCTGTATTATAATTAAAAATATTAATACGAACTAGTTTTATGCACGGAAATAATTTAGTGCAACGGCTAATCTCTCCTCTTTTGATGGTGTTAATTCAAAATTTTCTTGCAATGAAGCTGCCGAATAAGACACAAGATGTGTGTCTTTTAGACAACCTGTATTTTCAGAATGCGATAGAACTTTTGAGCCGCCAGCCTTTTTTGCAAAGTATGCTTTAAAGGACTACTTATATTATATTTTAAAAAGTTAAAATTGTAATTAATTTGCACGAAGTAGCAAAATGAAGAATATTTTATCTCTGAAGGTATACGAGTTAAACCCATTGATATATCACGTCTTTTGACTCCCCAGTCAAATATGTACGGTATTTCATCGGCCAGTATTAATATATTGTTCAATTCATTTCATTATCCTGAAATTTGTAACCATGCAGTAAATGCTATATTTCAGCATTTTATGTTTATAATTTTCAGTTACCAGTTTAATTGGTAACATATTCCCGGGCCTAGTTGTTGATTGGCTACGGATCTGGAAGTGGATTTGCTGTAGCAACTTGAGTTGTTGAGAGATCACTAACATTCCTATAATGACGTAAGATGTTGTGTAGTGATGAACGTCGTCATACGGGTTTACTCCGGTAGCTGATGCCCTTAGATTCCTTTGTTGAGTTTGAATTGACACTTTAATCGCTTCGATATCTGAGTTAAATTGTGAGTTCCGACTTGCTCCGAATGTGGGATCTAATATCATATGATCACTCAAATTAATATCGCGGCATGAAAGAGACTTCCAATCTACTGCTAAATGCTCTGTGCCCTGTCAACGTGAATGTTTCTCCTTTTATCACTCAGCTTGGATCTAGTGTTAGAATTCCCTCACCTTGGATGAGAGTGGTTGTTGTTTCGATTATTCCGCTGCTACTTTTGCAAATCACGCTATAAATAACCTCGGATTTGATTATAAAGAGCCATGCGTTGTGTCGAGGTAACGGAATTCATGAGGTAATGGTTATTCTGTGGATTTCACAACTAGTGTGCACGGTCCTAGTTTGCTGGAAAAGTTGCATCTCACACCTGCTTGTATCTGACTGATACGCATTCAGTGGTTGATGTATATCACAAAGATATTCCTCTTTGAGGTTGTTACAAGCTTTCAGTTCTTCGGAAGAGAAACGTATATTTTGATTCTCCTGTATCGCAATCAATAAATAACTCGAGGATGGCTTGATGTATATGTAGTCTTGCTGATGAATCGTTGGGACTGCTATTGCGTGGTATATGTTATATCGAGTCCTCCTATGTACTAGTTGAATTTTGATTTCGAATATAACTGTTGCCTCAATTTTTATGGTTTTTGACGGTGGCTATTTTATAGATGGCGGCTATATTTTCATTACGGTATAGCCTGACTTGGTTTTAAGTTAGGAATGATTTTATTGACTTGCTCGAGATGTTGATGTGTAGTTAGGATTAAGGGATTGAGTGTGCCTTGATGAACTTCCGTGATGGTGCTGATTATTGTGGTTTGAAAGTTTATAGTAGTTTCATCATCTCCAGCATAGTGTGTATTGCAAGGTCGGTAAATTCTTCATGGAACAGGATGGTTGCTTAGCATTTAATTTAACTATGATTTCCTTGTCCGTTTTTCCATCTCTTTGATCTAGCACCCCGAATAGTTCGTTGTTAATTGTATCAACAAAATCGAAGGGCGCTCATCTTCTGCGGGTGATTTTATTTCCGCCTAGGGCGTTTAATACTTCGTTTTGTTCATTTAATTCGTGGGGTGTTTTTATCTGTGAAACAATGGCTTCACAGTACTTAAACGTATCAGTGTGTGCTGGTTGTATAAGCGGTTTATTCGAACAAAAGCTGTGAGAAGCTGTGAGAATCTCGATTTATTATGTCTTGTTGGTGTTACTAGTCCTAATGCATACATTAATGCGATAGTGTAAAGTAGCAGCTTGGACTTGGTGCTTGCTCTTGTCACTCGTTTATGCTGTTTTGCGTGGTCGTTGGCTTCAACTGCGTCTATTTGCGTTTCCTCTGACGAAGGTGCCTTCTTGCATTGTCCATCGTCTTCAATCGGCAAACGACTGATCTTTGTGATTGACCTGTTTAGTAATCCTCCTTCCTTGAGGCCACTTTCCTGTAGGCAGATCATCATCCTTAATGAGCACTAGCTCTCCTTTCGCTATATTTCGTTCTGGTTTGTTCCATTTGCTTCGCTTCTGTAACGATAGTATGCGGTTAGCCAGATCTTCCAGAATTCTTGCGTTATTTTCTGCAGAAGTTTCCATCGTGCTAAATGACCAACATTTTGATTTAAGTGGCTTGGTTCTGGCATCGTTCGCAGTGGTTCACCTATAAGGAAATGACCGAGACTTATTTACGGGGTTATTCTTATTTAAATAAGTTACGTTCTGGGAAACTTATTAAAAGAAGTACGTATGTCCAGATACAAATTTTTGCTACGTTTTTAGGCTAAAGTAGTTTTCATTTAGTCGCAACTACGTTGTGGAAATCCAATCTCCGAAGACATTCAATTTATTTCTCAACCATTTATTTTCCAAACCCAGCAAATTGAAACAACAACCGCCGTTCAAAAACAAATTTTTCTCATTTTGATACTTTCGAAACAAAAAAATATTATTTTGACACAGCTTGAAAAGTAGATGTCGTTTTGTTTCACCACTTCCATATAAACTGCGAACTCTCAAAATGGCTACCTGGTTATCAACTTTTCCACAAACGGTGAAACTTTGACAGTTCCGAACCTCGGCTATACTCAATTAAGTTGGGTGCTGTTTAGAGTTCACAGCTTCTCGTTTTACTTTGCAAAGCCGAAATATTTGAAAACGACCTGGAAGATTTATCAACAATAATTTTCGTATTTGAGTTTTGGAAATAAAAAAAAGGAGTCTTTGAAATGAGAAGAATCGCCTCAGCCACAAAACTTAGCTCAAGTGTGCAACGGACCTGAAAGTATGTAGGCGGTAAACAAATTTCGGGTATTGAGGTGTATTCATCTCAAATAAATCGGCGTTTGAGGTAATCCTTAGTGGTAAACTCAGTACAAAAATGAAACAAACCGAATTTCCCAATATCAGGCCAAAAAGTTTTCCACCTAATTCTTTGTACAATTAATTCGAGTTTAAAATCACATATCGCGGAAGCGGGAAACCAATGGACAGGGGGACTGTAGCCTATATAAAACTCGAAAAATAAATTCGTTAACATCTAAATTCTCGAACAATTTTAAGAGCTTTAAGAACTGTTTAAGAAAACAGTCAACCGGATTTTTCTATATTTACCAAAGTAAACTAAAATATGTAAATTGAATTTTTGCAGATTTTGTGGCTTCTTTAGGCTTTATTTATTATACGAAATGGGGTACATTTGAAATACCATCAAACGTTTGATTAAACTTTAAATTAGTATAAAGCCTGTCACGCTATTGTTACCCAACTTTTGAAAGTTTGAAGCTTGTAGTATTTAACGACCTTATTTGATTTGATTTCAATTTGAACAGTTTCTTAATTTTCGGTTTTGTTGTTGCTAAACCAAAATAACATTTTTTTTAGATATTGTTGTGCATACTTACTCTATTGCTGCTCAATAACTCGTTCTTAATATTTTTACCTACACTATCGAAACCTTAGGCGTTCGAACTAAATTAAAAAATTTTGTGATTACAGTTTGAATTTTTATTAAAGAAGTTTCAAAGTTGGTTATGCTTCACGTCGATTAAATGCTGTTTGTACACGTAAACACTAAATATGTACATATATTTTACAGTCAACACCCATTTTGTTGCCACATTGGGTTCTCAAACTCAGCCTAGTATGGGTTGAAAGTTTGTGGCATACTGTTTAATTTAGGAACTGTAACAACTAGGAGGATTGTATCGCCTATGCATATACTATCCAAACATAATTTACCTGTTAATACAAATACCATGATTCTTTTGATTTAATTTACATTGGAAAAATGATTCGTTCAAGCGGGCGGAACAAATCAAAAGTGTCTTAATATACTTTAAATACCCGTCAATTAAATTGGAGGTATGACGTCACATAGGTTGATGAAACCGTCTGTTAAATTTATTTTCTTCGAAAAAAATATCTTGGCATATATTTAAATTGCTAGAAAAAAGTATTCACCAACAAAAGCTCTTAATAGCTGTACTCAAGAAATTTTGGGAAAATAACACAACATATTTAGTACAGACGTTTACAAGAACTTATACCAATCAACATATACACTGCGCCAAAACAAAATCGGAGCAGAATATTTTTTCGGAAAAATACTCAGCGTTCAACGCTTGTATCTTAGTGAAATAACAATAAATCGACAAGGAGTCGTCGTACATAAATCTCCACAGCATCGTTTCTAAGGTTTCTCGATTCTCCATAAAACAGCTAATTTGGATTGGCAATGAAATATCGAGCAAGTTCGTTCACAGTCTCGAACAGCAGCATATTTATTTTTATTTTAGACAAATTTTATTTTACTCAAAAGTCATAAAAAGTTAAAATAAAATCAAATAGATTCCAGTATCGAAAAGAAGATATATGTTCACCAAGATAAAAGCGTTCAAATCTGGGTATTTTCTCGTAAAAAATTTCTGTTCCGATTGTTTTTTGGCGCAGTATATATCTCGCATTGACTGATCGGAATAAAACTTTATACTTAAGCTCTTTCCATAAATTGGGAGATCCTAGTGATTTTCGGCCGAAATCGCTCCACCGGAAGTAGCAGCTTCCAAAGCAGATTTTTCATTTTTTGAAAATATTTTGAAAAGTATATCATTCACGAGAAAAACGAATAAGAACTAAACGTTTCTAAATTAAATTTGCAATAATACTGGTCCAGATCAGTTTTCCAAAATTTAAGAGGTAATAACGATTTTTGATAAAAAAAAAATATTTTTCAACCCAAACTCGGCCCTTGAACAGCTCAGATGGATTGATTGCAATGAAACTTCATACCTACTCGTAAGCTTTTCCATAAATTTGGAGATTCCAGTGATTTTTATTTGAAATCGGTGCACCGGAAGTGGCAGCTTATATAGGAGCTTTTTCGTTTTTTGCAAATATTTTGAGAAGTTTATACTCGTAGCATTTACGACAAAACGTTTAAAACTGTTCAGACCATTTTTTAAATTTTACCGGAAATGACGAGTGAAAGTTTTATAATAAAAAACTTTATTTCAGTTTTTACCAAAAGTCCGGTAAGTTTAATTTCTCGCTTTAGATATCAAGTGTGGTGTATTCTAGATCTATTCGCTTGTATACAAAGACGATTGTAAAAAGAACAAATTTAAGCAAAGATCTGAAAAATACTTCCGGCATTTTTGACGGGTAAATGCTAGTTGTTATTATAAGTATCTTAGAACTTTAAATTCTATAAACTGATAGCGAAGTATTTTTTCTGCCTCCGACAGCCGTGGGCGCCTTAATTGATTTTGCAACTCTGTTTATTACTATTCCAAAGCTATTGTTGTTGTAAAGGTGAAATTAAGAATTAGAGAAAACAAAGAACCGATGACGAAATGTTTAAAATGCTCGTATCATGAATTGAAGATGCTATCGAGATCAATTTCAATTTTTATATGGAACTCGATATGTCAATGTTGAATAGTTTGTTGGTGGACAAATTGTATTTTTTGTCAGAAAAATTATTATCGATTTTAGGCGTAATTTATTTAGTTTCAGTTTTTAGTTTATTGAAAAAAAGAACACCGGCCTTGTTACGGAGTAATCTAGGTAAATTGTATATTTATTATGCGCCCAGTACTAAGCTTTATTTCAGAATCTTAGTTTGTTTGCAATTTATGTCAAGTTAAAATTTTAATTAAATCCTTTCGAAATAAATTTCTTATCAACATGAGTTGGTTGTGTGTTATCTAAGTCTGATATCGCACCGAATTTCATAATAATTAGTTTAACTAGAGTATATTAGCGAAAAATTAATTACTGCAACAAATAGTAACAAATAAGACTGTGAGAACTTTTATAACTTTCAATTGAAAAAACCTTGAATTTAGTTTAATTTCCAGCCTCCTAATAAACTATAGTTATTTTGCAGTTTCAAATTATATGCTCAAATTGCATGTATAGAATTATGATTTAAAATTGATTCACATAGAAAGACGCATTCAACGTTCTAAGCTACGTACTATGTGTAAGATAGAACAAAGGTCGGACAATCAATTGAATTTAGTCTGATGTTTTTTCGATTACATTTATAATATATTTCCTATATGCGTCTGGACGATTTCATCTATTAAATATATAAATCTTCTTAATTTATCTATTTTTTATAGAACAAACCTTGAAATTGAATTTATACGTATAATCCAAATAAAATTAATTATTTAAGTTTACTGAAGCCACGTGTTGCTTACTCTACATTTTTAGTTTGAATTAATTTTCTCAAGGTTCTCATCCACGTGTAATGAAATCAAATAAAATGCGATAAGTTTCAATAAAAATATTTTGCAAAGTAAAAGAAATTTGGAAAGCATATACTTCTTTAAAATATGCAAAAAATCAACGCTTTCTTGAAATTAAAATATTTCATTCGTCTAAAAAATGTGCGATCTCAACATGAAGATGGCAGCACTCGTCATCAAAAGTGAGGGAGTGTGGTTGCGCATGTGTTGAAAGGTACTCATCGAAATATCAGCCATTTTGGACGCGCAGTTGTTGTTTACAAACGTGTGAGTGAGTCGATGTGTATTTTTATGAAAATGGAGAAAGTCGAGTATCGACCTGTGATTAAATGTTTATTTTTGAAAGGCAATAGCCTACACAAATCAAAAATGAGTTGTATGCTGGGTACGGGGACTCTACCATCATTTACCAGCGTGAAATTTTGGACAGTTTAATTAAACCACGGCCGTACCAGTTTGGGTGATGATGAACGTTCGAGACGTCCAAAAACTGCAACCACTGACGATAATAACATCGATCAAGTTTACCAAATGGTTCTAGATGATCGTCGAATTAAAATTCGTGTTGAACCAGAAACGTGTTCGAATGAACATTTTCAACGATCTGTTGGCGCAGTTAAGGTGCAAAAAATCAGAGTTGCGCCGACTAATTACTGTTGATGAAACTCGGATCGACCATTACACTCCAGAATCAAAAATATGGTCAAAATAGTGGACTGCCAATGGAGAATCAGCTCTAAGAAAGCCAAGGCCGCCCTCTCGGCTGGGAAGTGATGGCGACTGTTTTTTGGGACAGCGCATCATTACTTAACAAGTTGAAGGAAGCAATTGCGGAAAAAGACCACATTTGCAGCAAAAGTCTTGCTCCATCCACCAAGACAATGAGCTGTCTCACACCTCAGCGGTTGCCATGGTGAAAATCTATGGATTCGGTTTGAACTGCTTCACCACCCTCCTTTCTTACCAAATTTACCTCTTCTTTCTCTAGCTTTCACATCCCATGAATGAATTTTGACGCCTAGATCCATCTCTCTCATCCTCCAGTTTCAACATCCTAATATGCGTAGGTCTTGTTCGATATCGTCACGCCAGTACAGTCGGGATCTTCCTCTACGACGCACATCATCCGTTGTTGTGTAGACCTTGCAACTTAGCCGAGCCATCTAACACGATTGGATTTGATGGATCCGTTGATATCGCTCCCTCCGAGAAGTTGCTGTATTTCGTGGTTCATTCGAATCCTATATTCGTTGTTCGCAACTTCAAGCGCCAAATTGAACAGCACAGGCGCGAGTGCATCTCCCTGTCGAACACTAGATGTTATTTTAATGGAGTCTGATACAGTTCCTTCAATTAGGATTCTACATACAAAATCTCTGCAACGCCTGGGTTGTTAATTTACTCAAAGAACGAGTTTCTCTGGAATGCCTGTCGGTACTCCCAATATTTTTCCAAAATCATCCGCATGGAAAAACACTGGTCAGTGGTCGTTCGGTTGTGACGAAAACCACACTGATAGTCGCCAATAATGTTTTCGGCGAAATTGTTGAGTCCACGGTCTTCCATCGGCAGCTCTTCTTGGTCCCAAATATAGACGATGAGATCGTATAGATTTGTTGCAAGAGCAGGGCCTCCGAGCTTAATCAATTCTTCGGGTATTCCACCGAGACCGGGTTTCTGTCTATTTTTCAATATACTAATAGCTGCGTCTACTTCCTCGACTGTAGAATATTCGATAAAGGCCTTTTCACCTGGAGGAACTATTGCTCTAATGGGGGTCACTTCGTCGTTCCGATTTAGCAGATTTTCAAAGTTGGTTTGCCATACTGAGAGAACATCAGCCACGTTTGTTCTTAGCTCTTCATTCGCGTCTTTGATGGCTGTACTTCTTGGATAAAAGTCTTTAGTAAAATTCGTTGGTGTTAGCAAAATAGTCCCTTGAATTTCCTAGTTCCGCTTGGAAGCTGATGTTTTCGATGCATATTCTCCTATGATTGCGCTTCTTTTATCGAAAGTATTTAGTTGTGGCTTTCCTAGCGCAGAGATATTTTTGGCATTGATCATCGAAGCAATCATTGCGGGGCCCCGGAGGTCTTCTTCCGAAGGTATTTGCGTCGCGGTAGTTATGGCTGACAGTATAGCGTGCCAATGCTCCTGAATATTGGGAGAAACTTCTTCGTTGGTACTGTGCCGGTCTAAATACATAGTGTGTCAGCTGATTGATAACTCTGCAGTGACACTTGGTCTTTTAAAGCATTGACATTCCATCAAACGGTTTCTTGTGCTTGTCTATTGAACGTAGATGACAGTTTGTAGCACCTTTACAGCACCGTTCTATGATCTAATGACAGATATGCTAGTGAAGTGTCTCTTAGACACGATGACGTTTTCGATTTGGTTTTCCGTTCTTCCATCATTCGATCTCCATGTTACTTTGTGGATTCTCTTATATGTGGGAAAACTGTACTTGATACAACTAAGTTGTACTTTATTGCCAGTAGCACTATTCTGGCTTTCCCTGGGAATTGGGAATTGGGAAAAATATTTGCATAGCATTTTTGTCTAAATTATATTTTTTTGGCCTACTGTTGGAATTAGTTTGGTGTAAATGTTTTTGAAACAAAGATATATTGGGAATTATTTTCCCCTACAAAACTTTTGTGGAGCAAATATTTCCCAATCAACTTTGTTTCAAAAACATTTACACCACACTAATTCCAACAGTAGGCCAAAAAAATATAATTTAGACAAAAATGCTATGCAAATATTTTTCCCAATTCCTAATTCCCAGGAAAAGCCAGAATAGTGCCATAGGTCGGTGACGCGTTGGCCGTTGTTACTAGTTAAGTGCAGGCTGTTAGGACCGATATGCGATGTATTTTCTGCATTCCTACCGATTTTAGCATAATGATTTCAATGTCATGGTGCGGTATGTTATTGATGGCTTCCTCCAGCTCGACAAAGAATAGATCTTTCAAGTCATCTGATTTATCTTCGGTGGTTGCATGTATACTAATTATCGTGATGTTAAATTTCTTAGTGCGAAGTCTGACCGTGCATATCCACATGTTTGTAGGGCGGAAGTCGATGATTTGATGCTGAGAAAGCGAACTCCAAATTCCCCACCATTCTGATGGCCGCTCTAATGAAGAGTGTAACTATTGATGGTATCATGGATCCTACTACCGGACCATCTAAGCTCTTGTAGTGCAAGTACGTATAATGTGTAATTCTTTGTTTGGTTTGAAAAGTTCTGGAGATTTCCAGGTCTTAAGAGGCGTTCATATACTAATTGTTTTTATGAGAGAAGGTTGTAGGCCTACCGCTCAAACCTGTTGTTACGTGTGTGGGTCACATACTGGTGTGAATTTTAAGGCATCCAGTCCTACCTTGAACACATTTATATAGCGAATCGCTTGGTGCTAGGCAGACCCCCGCTTCAGCCGCTCCTAACCTGGAGAACAGACGCTGATTTGGTATTGGTTTTGGGATACCAACGACTCGCCCTGACATATAGTGTCCATGACTATGATCAAAATTTCCCCTGATTGTCTTTACTACACCGCCTGATTCATTTAGAGTTACTCAAAGAGCATCGCGGTGAGGTATCTCCAGGTGATTTTTTTTGTTCTCTAACAAAAAAATGGTCTTGAGGCCATTGTCTTCGTAAACAACAATTTTGCAGAGAAAGACACTATTTATTTGGACGAGGTATTTGGCCGAGTACTATTTGGACGGGTTGAAGAGATTGGAGCATCGCTAGAAGAAGTGTGTAGAGGAGGGAGGAGGGACGAAGATACTGTGTAACAAAATAAAGATGAATTTGAAGAACAAATTTCTTGTATCTTTGTTAGGTCCGAAACTTCTCAAACAATCCTCGTAATTGCAACATTCCATTTCAAGCAAATTAGGTATGCCATTTATTCAACTGGTATGTAAATAAATGCATCGTTAATGCCGTCCTACACCGTTGAGTAACAAGCAATATATGTACATATGAACGTCTACACACATCTACGATACATAACTTGTATTACTCTTCCTGCAGAAAAATATTACTTGACTTTATTAAATAATCCATTCCTAATCGAATGACAACAGTTAATCATAACAGAAAGATGTATAGAATCTCTTAAAATCTTGTTTTCTGAATGATCTTAAAAAATTCTTTATCTCAGAATCTCCAATTACAAAAGTTGTCATAAATCACAAATTATATTTTAAGAATAAAACATGCATGCATTTTTAAAAACGAATGTGCAATTTTATATCATGCTGCTCTTTGGACATCGACCATAGTTCTTGTGAAAAAATATTTTTAAGTGTCAAAAATTTATATTTGAATTGAAATTTTACTAACGTTTGCAGCAGGTAGTCTAATACGCTATGTATAGATATTTTCTTGGCACGCAAGTGTTAGATATTTTAAAGAACAAATTTAATTTGACTAAAGTAGAAGTTGTACAACCTTGAAGCGGTGTACATAATTATAATTTCTTAATGATTGAAAATACATATAAGTCAATTTTAAGTTTGAAAGCATAATCAGAACCGTAGAAATGTTTGCAATTTTATTTACTATTTCAATTTCTGCAAAGCGGAATAATGAAATAGACATTGATGTGTAGATGACGAAAAATAAAACTGTACATCATATAAGTGTGCTCAAAGAGGATACAATAAAGGTTATTTGGTTGGAGGCGCGTAAGTAACTTCTGTGGTGATATTCAGTTATAGACAAAAATATAGAAATTATGCGAACAAATAAACTAAAATCGTGTACGCAATTCCAAAAATGATTTGTGAATTTTCAACATTTCAACAACTCTTGAGGCAATTGCCATTCATTGTGTGCGCACTGCAGCCAGTCTAATTTACATAAAAATAAGAAAGCGTAGTGGTTAAAACAAAGTTTTAAGGGTTTATAAATACTTATATTTGTTAATGTAATCTATCCCCTAACAACTTAATTAAGCATATTCGCCGTTGGTGTTTTAAGCTGATATTTTCGAAAAATGTGTAGACATTTCTGACTGCTGCAGTAATGAGCTCACGATCGTTAGAAAATCTGTGGACTCCAAGCTCAAATAGTAGCTGTTTT
Organism: Nephrotoma guestfalica; assembly: GCA_963691935.1. Lineage (NCBI taxonomy): Eukaryota > Metazoa > Arthropoda > Insecta > Diptera > Tipulidae > Nephrotoma > Nephrotoma guestfalica. Next base: position 211,539,192 of record OY829915.1, read on the forward strand.
GAAATAGACACGCACTATTTTAAATTTGTTACTGAACTATTATTTGTTTTACCCTTTTGAGGTAGTCGAGAATAATGACAACGTATTTTACAACATTTGTACATTACAATATAACTATGTTTTTGGATTATGCCGAAACTTCTCGATACAAAGCTGAAAAATTTCCATTAGATGGAAGTTTTGTTTTGTTGTCGCTTCGCTAGTACAATTTTATAACATTTTTGAACGATTTCTGGAATGGCTGCTGTATTTGAACATCATGGAACCTTATTTTTAAAATCAGAATTCTATGGTTCTGTCCATTCAGATAGAAAATAGCCACCTCTAGTGGTCAGTAAACTTTTTTTTTATATATTTATTTATTACCACTGATTTACAAATCATCTAGTAATTTATCTTTCATAATTTATATTCTTTGGAGGGTTGTAGCCCGTCATACTGGGTTTGATTCATCCAACGTAGGACGTATCTCAGCATTTTGGTGTAGACTAATACGTTGCATGTGTTTTCTCGCGTGTTTGCTTATTTCTTCACTAACGAAAAACATCTTCAGATCTCTATGGAAGTTGTCATTTCTTATGTACCACGGTGCATTAACTATTCCACGTAGGACTTTGCTTTGGAATGACTGGATGATATTGACATTGGTTTTCTTTGTTCCAGAGCTGAATACCGTAAGTCCACACAGGTTACAGATTTTAATATTTACCGGTATAGTAGCAATTTATTATGTAGAGTTAGCTCAGAATTTCTTCCTAAGAGCCAATCATTCTTTCTGTATTTGATATTTAACTTGTCTTTTTTTCACATGCTCTTTCCATTTTAGTTTCGGCGCTAGGGTCGTGCCTAGATATTTTGCCGTGTTTGCATAGGGAATTTCAGTTCTAGTTCAGGTACTGACAATATTAGTAGCTCTTTGCAATTTGCTTGTAGATTTTTCTATGCTATTAGCAACTGCTAAGATGGCCGTATCTTCCGCAAACGTCGCTATGCTAGTCTCCTCTATCGTTAGCAGGTCTGCTGATATTCTCTTAATTCCTGAGTATTCGCCATCTAATTCCATTAACTCGAAAGTGTAGGTTAAATATGTAAGATTTTAGAATGTCATAAAACTGCTTTGGTAAGTCTCTTTGTAATTTATATTTCAAACCTTTATGCTATACTCTGTCAAAGGCCTGTGCTAAATCTAAGAAGACGTCTTCAATTATGTTTGTAATTCGGTGTACCTGTTCTATTATTGAATGGTTTTCTCTGAAGCTAAATTGATGTGCAGGAATAAAATTTATTTCTACTATTATTGGTTTCAGTCTTTTTAGGAGTAGTTTCTCGAATAATTTTGAAATTATTGGGAGTAAGGAAATCGGTCTACACAAATTTTTTTCATTTAGTGGTTTGTTGGGTTTAGGTATCATAATTACTTCTGCTACTTTCCATTGATTTGGAGCGTGTTTACGTCTGAACACTGCGTTAATTATTTGGAGTAGTTTACGTAGTCCTTTTTCAGGAAGAGCTATTACTATTTGTCCTGTAATTAAGTCATATCCTGGAGATTTCTTTGTATTTAGGTTAAGATTGATTCCCTCTTTTAATTCTTGTAATGTGGCAGGAGATATATTGCAGTTATCCATTTTATATACTGGTGGTGTGTTGTCCCCAGCAGTTTGTCTAGGTAGAGGCTGGAACGTCTTCTCGAGGTGGGTTGCAAACAACGAAGTTTTTTGCTTTGCACTTATAGCCCAGGTACCATCTTCATTTTTAACTGGTGGAATTTGTAATTTAGGTCGTTTTAAACTTTTTCTCGCTTTCCATAGGGAGTACTCGGTATCTGTTTGCCCAGTAAGGCACTCAAGTATTTATTAATGGATTCGTTTTTGATTTCTTTAATTAGCAACTTTAGTTTATTGGATATACAATTTAGAGGTTTTTATATTTTGGCGCTCGACTTCTTTGCCAGGTCTTTCTTGCTTTTCGTTTTGTTGTAACCAGTTCCCTAACTTCCAGAGAATAAATATCATTTCGGCGCTTTCCTTTGAACTTGAGGGGGTACTACTCCATGCTGCTTTTGTATACTGTTGTTGAGTTGTTCTAGTTCTTCTTCTAGCTGTATCGGATTTTAATTAGCACCTAAACATTAATATTATCCTCAACAAGTTTCTGGAATTTCTCCCAGCAGGTTTTTTGTTAGTTAGCCAAGATAAACTAGTTTTTTAACAATCGTTGCACTGATTGTCATAATAACAGGCGTGTGATCTGACATAATCCCGTCGCTGCTTTCGAAGTATATGTAGTTTTGGTGATAAAGCAGTCAATGATATCGGGTATTTTGTTTCTATCCGTAGGCCAATAAGTTGGTTGATCTCCAGAATGAAAATCGCAATTGCATAGTCTTCCTGCAGCGAACAACTCTCTTCCTTTTTTAGAGGTTACTCTTGATCCTCAGTAGGTGTTTTTTGCATTGAAATCACCTCCGATTATGAAACTTGATCCAAGTGGTTTAAATAACGTGCAATAGTCTTGTTTAATTAAATTATATCTTGGGGGGCAATATATTGACGATACACTATATTCTTTGTTCTTATTCATAAATACTTTTAAAGTGACTACTTGCATAAATTCCTCTTCAATTTTAAGATCTATAAAGTGTTTGATATTTTCTTTTATAACCACCGACGATCCTCCTCTTGCCCTTCCTGCTGGATGAATGGCGTGGTAACAACTGTATCCAAATATTTTAAGATATGACGTTGAAGTGAAATGGGTTTCCGATACTAGGCATATTTCTATTTGTTCAGTATTTAGGAAAATTTCTAATTCTGGAATATGTTGATGATATGTTTCTAATTCTGGAATATCTTAATATTGTATTTGCTGTGGTTTGCATCATTTTAATAGAGCATGGATTTCATTTCGTTTAGAGAGTCTTGCTTATCTAACCTGTTGCTTAGAGATTGAAGGCATTTCTCTTGTTTAGCTAGACGAATGTTAAGAGCTTCCATTCTTCTTAATATCTTTTGGAGCACTGCTGTACCTTCAGTAGTGTCCTCCGAAATATCTGGTTTTGTCATGACTACTTGCAAGTAAAGTTTTGGTCCTCCCGTTTTACCAGCATGAGATTTAGGTACATCTTTGGCGGAAGTTTGATAATTTTTAACTAATATTCCTGGACTTTGTTTTCGCGTTTTATTTCTTATTCTTTGTAGCTCCTTAGCTATTTGACATCCCCGGTAGTTTGTGGGATGTGGCTTGTTGCAATTGACACATTTTGATGCAATATTTTTACTAACCGGGCATACTTGGGCAGAATGCTTTCCGGCACATTTCAAGCATCTAGTCTCTCTTTGGCAATATTTCTGCGTACGATTAAAACGTTGACATTTTTTGCACTGCGGTATTAACCTGCTATTTTTTCAATGGCTCTATTTTAACTCTCATGCTAAGTATGGCCTTGATATTATACACATCTTCCACTTTTTGTTTGTTATTAAAAGTGAGCATAAATAGTGGAAGCCCTGTTTTATTAAGATGAACTCCTTGTTCAGTTTCGATTTTTTCTTTCTTAATGATGTTTACGGCATTTTCTATTTGATAACCCTTTTGCTTGAGATCATCAATAATTTCCTCATTTGCGCAGGTTGGGTGAAGACCTCTAGCCATAACTTTGATTGGGCGATCATTCTTATCCTCATATATAGGTTAACCACTGATGCCTCTCGGAATTAAGCTTTGTAGCCAAAGCTCTATAGGTTTCAGAGTCTACTACATTAATTTTGCAGACCCCATTTTTTTTAGAGATACGAGTTTGTACTCGGCTACCGTAATCGATTAAATTATCGATTGTATAGTGGATACATTTGATATCCCGACGACATTTATTGGTGGATGTGATTTTTCCTTTGGTTTAGCTGGTTGTTATTCTAGAGCTGGTTGTTTCTTGATGATTAACTGGTTTCTAGAAACCTCTTTTGAAGTTGATGGTAAAGTTACTGCCATTTATGGTGAGTGTTGCGCTTTCCTTTTCTTACTTGGTATTTTATTCCAGTTCAACATCCAATTTGTTTTTCTTTCTAATTCTTCTTCAACCGTATGGAATAAATCAAGATCATCATCGCCTGCAGGGCTAGGTGTCGTCCCAAGGTAAACTCTAAAATTTTAAAACTGTATATTTAAGTTTGGAGGTTGTGCAAAATAAAAATACGAGGGTTGATCAATTTCACCAATTTATAGAATATAACATTTATATAGGTTTAATTTCCTTGGAGGGAACTGAAACTAGTTCTTTGATCAAAATATGAGAGCTGTTCGGAAAATGTCAAGGAACGAAAGTAAATTTTACTCTAATTCGTTTGGTGGCGTTACAAAAATAATTAATATATCCGGCTTAAAATTTTCCGAACAGCCCTCATACAATAATGCAAGAACCAGTTCTAGTTTGCTTCAACTTTCCTACCAAGATTCCATATCGCCGACAGGAATAATTTCCATAATTTTATAATCCAGATATTCTTTTCATCGCGTACTTTTTTCTCGGTTATATAAAAATTAGAAACACAAATATGAAATTTATTCGGCACGTTACATTTTCTCGGAGTCTCTTTATGTAAATTTTGCAACCTATGGTCCTTAAAATTTGGAACGAAAATTACAAAGTTCCATACTGTTATATTGTTTGATATGATTCTGAAATACAAACCAACAATAGTACCAAAAATGTACACTGTTAAATTAAAAAAAATTCCAATTGAATTTGTCTTGTAGCGAAATTGAAACTTTTTTAGATAATCTTTAATATTTATATTAGAGAAGCCTCTGAGTCCTTAATAGTGTCGTTGAACAGCCGCATCGAAATAGTGTCGATAAACACGAGAAAATTGTGACACAATTTACAAAGTTTGTTTAATTCTGAAGAAGGATGTTTCAGACGATGTTTCTACTTTTATATATATCTCCGATCCTAAAGATATTCACGGGGTCTCACCTACATGGTCAGATAAATCAGTCAAAACCCTATAACTGGTGAACGGGATCTAATTATGATGGTTTTTAATTCGCCTAGAGACATTTTTACGTTTACGGTTATATCTCTTATCCCAGAAATATTCCTCTTTCATATATTCGAATAGGTTAGAAAATTTTCTATCAATATTGTGAAAACGGGACACAAATTATGATTTCCACTATGGTTTCCAAAATTTAAAACTTTTTGATTTTCACAATTATTTTCAATTGGAAATTTTGGTATTTTCGCCAATTAGAACTTTACCAAATTGACATTCCTAAATAAGCTACGAATCCGATTTATTGAAAAACAATCAAATAACTGAACTCCTGGAGCTGTTCACAGGGTCACGTTGATACTTTTGGATAATTCAAAGTTTCAACTTTCTATAATTCCGAACAGAGTTCGGTTATGATGATATTCACTGTGTCATACACGACTTAGAAATTTCATGAATTAGAAGAAATTTTCAAATTTTATTTCACCGATCCTAGGGATGCTCATGGGGTTTCACCTAAACGGGATCTAATTATGATGATGATTTTTAACATGGACGGAGTACGACCACGTTGAAGTACCTCATAGTAGTTCACTCCGAACAGATGCACAGCATTAGCTTCTTGCCATGAATACTCGATTTCACGGTTGTAGTTGAAGCACGATCGGTATTACTCGTCGCGATTCGATGCAAAAACCATTCCGATTTTGTATTTGGAGCAGTTGTTCGGACGTGAAAAACAGCATTTGATGTCTCTTGGCTTGAGTTCATACGGAAACCAATTTCCTTTTTTCACCATACCCATGGTCTCAGACGGGTTTGGTACCGCTTGTTGAGTCGAAGAAGGGCTATCGTCAGACCATTCTCCAGTTTTAATGCTAATAAGTGACACGGTAATAAAGAAAGTAAGCCCTCCAAGGCTAACAAATAACAAAATAAACTTGGAATACTTTCGGCACCCTAGTCGAAGAAAGCATCAATCTACAGGTGCAGATCTCGAACGCTTACATGATAGAAGCAGAACTGGAAAGCCTCATTGAAAGTGTATCAAAAGCGGCCTGGGAAAGTACTCCTGACAGCAAGAACTATTACAAAAATGTATATACTATCCATAGTTTAAGTGAGAGAGTTGGTTGGCACATAGGATTGATACAATTGAGGAAGCGCTGGAAAACAGAAAGTATGTTCAGCAGTATTCTTAAGCCCGGCCTTCACTCAAACAATTTTGTCACGACAAAACAATGTCATGATAAAATTGTATTTTTACACTCACAACTATTAACACCAAAATGTATGTAAGTTCATTTTATGCTCTCTCTTTTTTTAAATGAGAATAAAATACAAATTTTCTACTCATTTTGTCATAGTGCCGTGACAAAAACTTTAATAAAAAACTTTAAACGAAATTTTAGTAAATTTTCTCTCTCTCTCTCTCTCTCACGGTGCAATGCACATGAGCAGATTCAATACAAATACATTTTGTCATGGCATTCTAACGTCATGACAAAATTAGGCGAGTGAAGACCGAGCATTATCCTCAGTCTTCACTCGCCTACTTTTGTCATGACGCTGGAATGTCAAGACAAAATATATTTGTTTGAATCTGCTCATGCGCACCTTGAGAAAGAGAAAGTTTATTAAAATTGCAGATGTTTTTGTCATGACAAAATAGCTAGAAAATTTGTAATTTATTCTCATTTAAACAAAACAGAGAGCATAAAATGAACCTACATACATTTTGGTGTTAATAGTTGTAAGTGTAAAAATACAATTTTGTCATGAAATTCTATCGTCAGGACAAAATTTTGCGAGTGAAGACCAAGCATAGGATGTAGCCCAAAGCATTTGATAAGGTTTGCCACCGTGGTCTGGAATTTAAACTCCAACGAGATTTACCAAAATAATATTTTGAACCAACAACCGTTACTTCCGGGTGAGACAGGAAGGGGAATACTTAAAATTATAGAAAATATTGGTTCTACAAGGCAGTGTTCTGGGCCCTGTATTATACCTCCTGTATACAAATGATCTACCAAACATAGTAGAAGCTGAAATAGGAAGGTTTGCTGATACAAGGCAGTGTTCTGGGCCCTGTATTATACCTCCTGTATACAAATGATCTACCAAACATAGTAGAAGCTGAAATAGGAAGGTTTGCTGATTACTCAGCTGTTATGACCATTGATGCTATAGTATTGTTGAGTCCACAAGAAAACTACAAAATACTTTTAATATAATGAATAACTGGACATAAAATGTAGAATAACACTAAACGAATCGAAATCGCAACAAATTAGACTGAATTCGCAACAAATTCCATATTCTGATAACGCTAAGTATCTCGGCATGACGCTAGGCTCTAATATCAGGTGGGAAGTACGTCTTGTTAAAAAGAAAAGGAACGAACTGAATTTAAAAAATGCACTGGCTTATTGGAAGAATCCTATTATCTGGACGTATGGTATTCAGGTTTGGGGCTGCGCAAAGAAAACTACAGTTAAGATCATACAAACATTTTAAGTCAAAGTACTACGTAGCATTATGAATACTCCTTGGTACAATAAAACATGGAATACGTCAGCGATGACTGCGGCTGCAGCCGCATGACAACAAGGAGTTGCGGAAACTACTGAATCGCACCAATGGACCGAAGCGCCTAAAAAGAACAAAGCCTTTAGAATTAGTGGTTTCGTTAGTCGCTGAAATCAAAGGACTGGCAGACCTGAGACGAACCGATAGTTTTTACCCCACAAGAATAGTGGGACTATTAAACTAATAAAACAATTGATTTTCTTCAAATTAAAACAAAAAAGCAGCATGGTTAGAGCACAAAACATATGTTGTTTACTCTTCAGCGAAATGACACATACTGATATTTAGTGGGAAATGATGACGCTTTAACATGAATATAGTTACAACAAGATGGCCCGATGCGATTTAATACTAGTTACGCCATATTTTGTAAATCCCTCAAAACTTATTTGTACCCCAAATAGTTCGGTAGTCCAACAACTATCCTCAGAAACATAATTTTTAGTAAGGTTAGGCCGGTTGTACCTTGCAGAGAGATGAAAATGTCCTGACAGCCACTTCAAGTGAATGTTCAACTGGTCTTCGATTTCGTCAATACCTGAGAGACAATTCTGATAATTCAAATTTCTAGAACAACTTGAATGTTGTGTCTGTTCATGCAGTTTCACATGGAAGGATTTCCTAGAATATCAGACAATATGAGATGAATCTTCAGTATTTGAGTGGCTGTGGGTCTAAGACTTTAGGTGCGATCGACGTGACACAAAAGTTAAAACATGCCATTTCATACTACTGAAATTAAACTCGACGCCATTATCGAGTTTTTAGTAAGCTATGGAGAATAACGGGTTTGACATTGAAAATGTCGCAGTTACATCGAGTATATTTCAGTGGTGAGTGTTGAGCTAATATAGTTTTCTCCGTTCCAAACATGTCTAGGGACATAAAAAATATCCCAATACTAAATGTATGTGGTACTTGTGCCCATCACTGTGCTCGTGCTGTAGAAAGACTACTCTTTTACACATCTAATTCAGTTCAATCGAACAAGCCTTAATTTTTACTGTGTCAACGTCACATATTTATAAAACACAATAATAGTTTCAAACGTGCTTCAAATATATAAAAGTGAAAATAACTTTGGACAGTCATTACTGGCACGTGGCCAAGAAAGTTGCAACAATTTCCCTATGACATTAGGTAGAAAAATATCACTGGTCACATTGTTGTGTCTAATTTTGAACAATACGCGACACGTTCATTAAATTACGCACTCATGCAAAATAAATAAATTAAGGCACAAACAGCTTTCAGTACCGCTGCCGTAAACAATTACGTATATTGCGTATTTTTAATAAACCCTGTACATAATCTTATCTATAGGCGGTACGTGTGGAGTGGTGTATAATGATAAGAATATTTTGTATAAAATCAAAATTATCTTTAGTATTGATTTAATGTTATCGTCCACATAATTTTTATATACACACACGCTATATACATTTTAATTTCCCCAATACTAATGCACAACTTATATACTTTTATATGTAGGTCAAACACATGGTTTGAACTAGAAATTTTCTTTAAGAAAAATGCCGCCGTTTTAAAATTAAATAATCGATGTTACTCATAGTCTAATTTGATTTTATCATGTGAGATTCCACCGCGCGGAAATTCATTAGATGTTTGCGTAAATTACGTATTACAGAAATTTGTAAGCGCAGTGTTTTTACTTGAGAATTCCTAAATTCCGTGCACTCACTATACACCAATAGAAAAAAGTTGCGCAACAAATGTGACACTTTGGTGGATGTCAATATCTTTAATGCGCGGTTAGATACATTTCGAAAAACGCTGGTTTTACGTATATCGATCGATTTATGGAAGTTCTAAAGAATCATTTGGTAATTACTGAACAAAATTTGTAAATATAAGGAAATTCATTCATGACAATGCGTATACGGATTTGTTTACGTGCATAAATAATAAGAAGGGCGGTAGTCTATTTTTATAAACCGAATAGATATTGATTTTGTGTTTGTAAAGACAACAATTTTGTTATTGGAAATGGTAATTTCTATTGTCAAGCTTGTGGCACAAAGCCCATCATCATGACTCGTCACAAAAACACAATTTGGAAGTATAATAAAATTTTATTGATTTCATAAAACCACCAAATCATGGTGTAGTGTGACGAAATCGATTCAAAAAATTTTCCGTCGTCGTAATTTCAAATAATGTGTGGATATAATTTATAACCGGTGTTGTCACATACAATTATAGTTTTAGTAAACTATGGTTTTTGAAAATCGGAAATTAATTTATATTTTATTATATAAGATCTATACTGTATACGAAGAAAATAGAAAAGAGTTTGTAGTCGATGAAAACAGTTTGGTTATCAAATGTACAATACAGCAATATACACGAAATTGAATGGGAGTAGAGTTGCAGACTTGTAGGCGGCATTTGATGACGACGATTTGTTTTTCGCCTACACACATTTTTCGTGAAAAATAAAAATAAGTTATGAATCAATATTCAAAAAGACGAAATAACCTAAAATTCTTACATCTATGACACACAATTAGAATGTTTATTAATTGATTTGCAATGATTTTCATAATATTTAAGTGTTTTATGTGGGGTTTGCAATTTTGAACGATTTTCCAAATTCGATATTGATTTTTTAAAAAATAACTTACCTTTTTTAAAAAAGAAATTATTAAAATAAAATTTTAAAAACGATTCTCGTTCATTTGATTCCAGTCTGTTTCCATTTTTCAACATAACAATTTCATTACCCGAGAACGCTCTATCCGTTTTCTACACTTGTGGATTACGGGTCCAGTATTATCAAACATATTCAACAATTTTTTAATAAACTTGGATTTGGATTTTTGCAAATTTTCGAACTGCTATTCTTCTGGTGTGGTATTGGTGAGTTGTTCTAATTTTTTTTGTAATAAAGTGTTAGTGCAACATAGTTCAGCTAAATCGGACAAATAATGGTATTACTGTCTACTTGGAGTCCCTGCAACGGCATACCATATCGCAAGTTCGTCTTGACATGGACTATGTTGCCAGAACTTTCATGCTGGACGAAGACAAGGATGCCGCAGCTAATCGCGCTAACGTTGAAAATCTAAATTTTTCGGTTCGACCAGTTTTAGCAGACAACTTCGAAAAATATTCATGGTACTTCCCATGCAATCGAAACCGCTGGTTTTTACTGAAAAAAATTAAGGTTGCCAGAAATATTTTACGCGAAAAGTTCATACAAGTCAAATCTTATTTAATGCCAAGGTTTTATATAAGCTTTGTTCACAGCGTTTAAAGAAACTTCTATATGTTTTCCCATTTGCATTCCTTGCGAACTCTACATCGACCCACTGGGCAGTGAGATGACTTATCGTGTTTTTGATATAATAAGTTCTATTTGGAAACGAAAGAAAAGTGGTGTGAAGCAGCTCCTGTGAACAAATTGCCGATCTACAAGAGCATTATTAATTTTCTAAATGGTCCAAAATTAGAGTTACTATACCAACCAAACTTTCAACTTCAACGGCATCTATCAAGCCTGAAGATGTTTCAGCTACGCCAAATCATATACAAACAACTCATTCATAAACTTTCATTCATCGCACTACATTCTACGCTGTTGCGAATTCCTGATACTATCGACCAAGGAGCGATGTGAGATAGTGAAACAGTTTGCAACGCTTACGTCCATTGGTCATCTTTCTGAATCTCCACATGTATTTCTGGCCGTAGCTATGGTTTTAGTATTGGAAAAATTTAACTGTGTAGTTGTTTATTTTTATTGAATGGTTTCTACGAAAATTAGAAAAATTGGTTCGTCGCTGTGGTAGGTATACTCGAGCGCTTGGTGTATGTAGATGGTGTCAAATTATTGCGCAAAGTTAGAACTACTTATGCTGCTAACAATCAGATGCAATACTCTATCGATGTCAATAAACACAAATAACTGGCTTACTCCATCAAATCATCATCTGGCTGATTCAACTTTCGTAAAGTCACAAAACATCGATATGCTGCTTGGAACCTGTACTTCGATTTGCTGAAGGTCGGTCAATTCAAACTGGACAATAACTTACCACATCTTCAATATACTGTTCTTGGTTGGATTGTTTCGGAACGTGACTCATCCAGCCCATGAGTCGCCAAGTATCTCATTTAACCTCCTCTATCTCCGCCATCGATGATGAAATTGAAAAGTGTTGGTAACTTGTAGGAATTAGCGACAGATTCAAGGTATCTACCACCAAACATAACCCTAATCCACGTGAAAAACATGTTGTCGAAAGATTTACTTGAAATGAGATTAGTGGTTTTTCTGTTAGACTTCCATTTATTCACCCACCTTCCACCTTGGATGATCCTTTGAAAGTAGAATTCAGGCGATTCTACAATTTGGAGAAGAGGCTATGTAAAGATAAACTCGTCACGCTGCCTACAAATCGTTCTTAAACGAGTATATAATACTTTTGGCTAGAGCTGAATTATCTTCCACAGCATGTGCAAGCCAGATAGGTCCATGACGAAAAGATGGCTCACGACGTTTTCGAGATGTATCGCTAAATATGTATACACCGTGAAGACTTCATCTTGAAGTGTGAGACTTCGGAGCTATCGCTTGATAACGGTGCCACTGCCTAGTACAATGCGCAATTGATCACCAAGAGATTTATCTTGCTGCTTGCGATGCATTGTATGTCGTTCACACGTTAACTCGCTGGAATTCGCTACAGAAGCCAACTAGCTAACTAAATCGTTAATCAAGGTTCTGTCTGCATGTGGTATGAAATTTTGAAAATGGGGTGCCAACTATATCATTGTTGATATATACCGCCGGACCATCGTGAACCATTGCTGTACTTCGGTAACGACAATTATATCAAAACACTGGGTATATTCTAGCAGTCCCAAATATATATTTCAATTTCGTGCACTGCGGTGTTTAACCAATCCAAATTAACAAAATTCATCGTCATTTCAGAAATCGCACGACTGTTTGATCCACTTGGACTAGTATCGCCCATAGTGGTGTTTGGAAAAATATTACCATACTTACTGGCAAACGTTCAGGACAAGGTTAAATGACCTGCATCAACTTTCCATCTCACGATATTTATTTGGAAATACTGTCCTGCGTGGTTTAATTAAACACGGTTTCGCAGTTGCTAGTGAAGTTGCCTACGGTGCTGTAATTTACACCAGGTATGTACAACCAAACGAACGGTCTCTTGTGCAACTTTTGTGTTCCAAATCCGGAGTAGCACAACTACAACAATAGTGATATGATCTATTTGACAGATTGAAACATTGTGCTGCATTGATTAAATTATTCACCATTAAACGTGAAAATCTTCAAACGTACAATGGTAAACGTACGAATGGTCCGTTTTTGGTTTCCGAGGCTTTAACTTCGTAAAGTTTTAAGATTTTCTATATGCTGGTTCACGTTTGATGTCTTACGAAGTAACATTAAAAGCTGCAATACAAAAATTTCATTGTCAATAACTCTTCACGAAAGGTCTTAAACTTTGCAATTTCAGAGAGTCGAGAAGTAAAATGTAGATCTTCGCAGGGAGGGATCCAATTTTAGGCATTTTCTCCGTATTGCCACGGAGCACTAAAAAGCACTTCACAATCGATTTCTGTTAGGATTTTTATTCAGATACGTTAATTGTTTCGTAAAGTCGTAATAAGCAAACCACTAGCAATATGTAATAACCGGAAATAAAAAATCGAAAGTTATCAAAGTGACATCTGGTGTATCCGAAGGTTTCACATATTGGGCCCTGGATACGACGTAAAAGTCGGTTGTCCGATAAATCAAATGCGTAATACCGCCGAACTGCAAGATCGGCTTATCGAATTAATATGTGGTGCGATCAAAACTCATTGGACTTGAAAATCCAGAAATTCAAAATTATGTTTCTTCGATTAAGAATCGAAGACACACAAAAATAATTCTGTTAAAAAAATTGGCTGGCATTTTGTAGGCCATAGCAACCCATTCCTTGAAAATGTAATTTTCAAGGAATGGTTGCTGTTTTGATGGCAAATGCTCTACTTGATGCTGATTCAGCCGACTTATTGGAAAATATCTATTAATGTTCCAAGTAGAGCATTGTGTAATCGTTGATGTTTGGCTCTAGAATACTTTTCCATCAAAAAAGGTGATAATAACCCGCTTTTTGCTAATTTAATGCCGTAGCTATTAATTTATCTAAAAATAATTTGAAATCTATCTTGATTAAAGGATCTTATCTTGATTAAAGGATCTTATAATTAGTTCTGGTAAAAATTAAGGACTGTCATAGATTCTCTAGTGGCATGTTTTTGAATAATTTGACTCTACTCTATAGATGGAACATCTGGAAGAATCACAACAATCAGTTTCGATCCGGTAAGGACAGTGATTTGGAGAAATCAGCCATCTCATCAGGAAATGGCGTCAGACCTTTTATTACGTTCAATGGAATATTTGTCCTTAAAAATAAAATAATACATTGTACTATAGCAAATCATTTTCTAGCCTACGAAATCGATTCTCTCATATTTTCCATATACACTCCGCATCACTTGAATAGATCCAAGATATTTTTTCATTTTTCCAATTTATTATTTCCTTTCCTCTTGAGTAATTCTCTTTTATGCGTTGCTTTGAAGAGAATTCAACAATAAAAACAATTAAAGAGATTCATTCATCTCTGAGAGTAAAACCTTTATTTTTTGAATTTTGTTTGAAATAAGAAATACAATTTGTGCATTTTTAGTTGTTCACAGCCCTACTCAAAGTCAGCTCAAAAAAGACAGAACAAAACAAAATAAAAAACGAAAAGTACATTTTTAGTAGTATACTTCATAAACTCGATTAGGAATCGTGTCGTCCAGCGATTTCAAGTAATTTAAGGAAATTTCACTCCAAACTGATTTTAGCGCCTCTTAAAGTTCCTCATTGTATTCGAACTGTTTTTCTCTCGTAAATTTTTCCTGTTAGCCATTCCCAAACGTTTTCTATGATGTTCAAATCTGAGGAATATGGAGGCCATTGTAAAATTGCAATATTTTGGTTCTCAATTCAATTTTTTTACGACATTCGCATTATGAATCGGGATATCATCCTGTTGAGTTCTTGAACAATTATTTTCCAGGATTGTTTTGCAGGATATTTCAGTCATCCTGCCTCTTAGGAAAACTAAATTAATCATTCCATACCACAAAATAGCGCCCCAACCATAATACCGCCTTTGCTGTGATGCCGATTCAAAAATATTTCATCCTTTCTTCGTGCAAATAATAATTGTAGCTATCTGGCCTGTTTAAATTAATTTTTTTTATCTCTGAACACATTAGTATGACATTCATTATTCCACGTAATATGCGCTCTACAAAATTCCAACCGATTTTCTTGCCGCGTAGCATTCAGTGGCCGGTTTTTGCAGTTTTTTAAACTTAAGGTGCTAGGCACACTTAATAATACGTCGACCAGTACTTACACTTGCTGTTATACCGGTTCTTGCTTTGATTTTCACCACATATTATTCGGAATTCAAGGCTTCCCGAACAATAGCACGTTTGTCTTACGGTGATGCAGCTTCTGCTATTCAGCCTTTCACGTTTTTGCCATAGTTTTGAATATTATTAAGGTAATTATTGATAATCGATTTGCTTTTGCCGATTTAACTTGCAATCACGCGACTCGTAAGATTCAATTCTTTGTAGGCATCAATTTTAGTTTTCGTAACCTCACGTAACGTTTTTCCACGACCCATGACTTCGAATAAGATCAAAGTAATTTTAAATTTAAACATTCTTTAATTTAAAAAAAAATGATTTAATCAACTGTAAACAAAATTCAAAAAAATAACTGGTTTACTCTCAGAGATGAACGAATCTCATTAATTATTTTTGTTATTGATATCTCTTCCCAACAACGCGTAAAAGAGAAAAACTCAAGAAAAATGGAAGAATGAAAAAAAATTTGTTGGCCCTATTCAAGTGACGCGGAGTGTATATTCTATTCCTACACCGAAATTCGTGTGCAAGAATTTTTTCGTTTTTCGTTTTTTGCTTTTTACAGTACAACCAGTGATTGTACCTTACATTAGTATATTTCAATACTATGGATGAAATGCGCAACGGTAGAAATATACGCTTCATTTAGCGTCAATATGAGTGACAATGACTATGATCATAAAAATACTAAGCAACTTCCCAACCACTCATCATTCATGGCCTAGTTTCTAGATCGCAGCTACTTTTTTTTTAATTGGGCTCTACTTGTATACATGGAAAAGCTGGAAGATTTACAACAATCAATTTTGATCCGATTAGGACAGTGATCATGACAGTTGTCCAGATTTTGCGTCTATATAAGTAGAGTTAAATTATTAAAAAAAATTATCCGCGGTCCAGAAACTAAGCCATCAAAAGTGAGTACGATTAATTTAAAAAATCCGTTTTAGACATTGAGTGTCTTTTTAGTTATTTTTCCTGTCGGTGTGATGAGGTTTTCATTTCGGGTGATTTCAATTTTGATATTTCTCAAGAGTCTTTATTTTCTCGTAGCTACTTAAATATCTTAAATACCATTAACCTTTCAGCCTATAATACTAAAGCGCCTACTGGTGGTTCTTATTCTCTCACTGATTACGTTGTCGCTTCTGCGGATAATTCCATTTGTTTTTTCAATCAATTATCTCTTGGTACTGGCTCTCATCATGATCTCCTTGTTTTTTGTTAATTATTACTCTCGACCTAAACTTAAAAGTTTCAGCTTTAGAGATTTTTCGAAAATTGATGAATTTCACCTTTCATCGATTTGTGGCTCTATTTGTTGGAATATCTCTTAGTACTTCTACCGATCAAATGGACTATTTTAATTCCTCTATTAATTATGTATAAAATAACTGCGTTCGTCTCACTACTGTTTCTTTTATACCTAGGTCCCCGCTTGACCTAGATGACGCAATAGATCTTGAATGCTGTTTCTGTTCGTTTTTCCAAATACCGTCTTTGGAAAATGAACCCTAATTCTTGGTCTTATCTAGCTTACAAGCAATTTCGACATAGAGTGGTAGGTTTAGTTCGTGTCGCTAAGCAAATTTTTTTCAAAGATAAGTTAATCACTTACTTCCTTCTAAGATATTCTGGTGAAACGTACGCAACATGGGCCTTGGTAGTTGCAACTATTACTTAATTAACTCTAGTTCCACCCATGATATTTTCAATATTGATTTAGTATCCGTAGAATCCCTAAATTCTTTTTTTTTACAATTTTATCTATTGTCGATTTGCATTCTGCAATTTGGGAGGTTGAATCGCAATCCACTGGTCTAGATATGGTTATTCTAAAATTAGTTAAGCTCATTTTTCCTATTGTATCAAGGTACATGTTACATATTTTCAATTTTATTTTAACGATCTCTTCATATCCCGCTCAGTAGAAGCTGAGTACAATTAATCCTATTCCCAAAATTAGCAATCTTTCTGAGCTTTTCCATTTCCGCCTTATTAGAATTTTAAGTTCTCTGTCCAAGGAATTTGAATTGGTAGTAAAAACCAAATTTATTCTCGTGTCGAAAGCTTTAATTTGCTTAGTCTTTTCCAATCGGGTTTTAGAAGATTCCACTGTACTAATACAGTGAAAATAAATGTTTGTGATGATATTCGTCGTTGTATGAATAAAAAAGAAATGACTTGTAACGGGTGATTTTTTAAGAGCTTGAGAACTTTTTTTTAAAAAAAACGCATAAAATTTGCAAAATCTCATCGGTTCTTTATTTGAAACGTTAGATTGGTCCATGACATTTACTTTTTGAAGATAATTTCATTTAAATGTTGACCGCGGCTGCGTCTTAGGTGGTCCATTCGGAAAGTCCAATTTTGGGCAACTTTTTCGAGCATTTCGGCCGGAATAGCCCGAATTTCTTCGGAAATGTTGTCTTCCAAAACTGGAATAGTTGCTGGCTTATTTCTGTAGACTTTAGACTTGACGTAGCCCCACAAAAAATAGTCTAAAGGCGTCAAATCGCATGATCTTGGTGCCCAACTTACCGGGCCATTTCTTGAGATGAATTGTTCTCCGAAGTTTTCCCTCAAAATGGCCATAGAATCGCGAGCTGTGTGGCATGTAGCGCCATCTTGTTGAAACCACATGTCAACTAAGTTCAGTTCTTCCATTTTTGGCAACAAAAAGTTTGTTAGCATCGAACGATAGCGATCGCCATTCACCGTAACGTTGCGTCCAACAACATCTTTGAAAAAATACGGTCCAATGATTCCACCAGCGTACAAACCACACCAAACAGTGCATTTTTCGGGATGCATGGGCAGTTCTTGAACGGCTTCTGGTTGCTCTTCACTCCAAATGCGGCAATTTTGCTTATTTACGTAGCCATTCAACCAGAAATGAGCCTCATCGCTGAACAAAATTTGTCGATAAAAAAGCAGATTTTCTGCCATCTTTTCTAGGGCCCATTCACTGAAAATTCGACGTTGTGGCAGATCGTTCGGCTTCAGTTCTTGCAGGAGCTGTATTTTATACGGTTTTACACCAAGATCTTTGCGTAAAATCTTCCATGTCGTCGAATAACACAAACCCAATTGCTGCGAACGGCGACGAATCGACATTTCACGGTCTTCAGCAACACTCTCAGAAACAGACGCAATATTCTCTTCTGTACGCACTGTACGCATTCGTGTGGTTGGTTTAATGTCCAATAAAGTAAACTGAGTGCGAAACTTGGTCACAATCGCATTAATTGTTTGCTCACTTGGTCGATTATGTAGACCATAAATCGGACGTAAATCGCGAAACACTTTTCGAACCGAACACTGATTTTTGTAATATAATTCAATTATTTGCAAGCGTTGCTCGTTAGTAAGTCTATTCATTATGAAATGTCAAAGCATACTGAGCATCTTTCTCTTTGACACCTTGTCTGAAATCCCGCGTGATCTGTCAAATACTAATGCATGAAAATCCTAACCACAAAAAAATCACCCTTTATTACTCTGTTGAATTTTTCTGCGTTCGATTCAATTAAGCACCAAATTTTCTTTAATAAGCTTATTTCGAATTTTAATTTTTCTCTCTACTGCTAAATTGATTTTGGACTATATTTCGGTTCGCTTTCAGGCAGTCTTTTATACCAATTCTTTTTCTGTATTCTTACCTGTCTCTTCTGTTGTTCCTCATGGGCCGGTACTTGGTCCTTTACTATTCTCAATGTACATTAATGACCTTGCATGTTCGATTCGCCATTCTTCTTTTCATATTTTTGCTGATGATGTGCAAATTTATAGGAGCAGTCGCTTAGATAATAATTCCATTAATTCTATTATTTCTCTTATTAATGATGATTTGGGAAGAATTTATAATTGGTCATTATCTAACCGACTCGCTCTTAATGCTAGTAAATCTCAGTACATTATAACTTATAAAAAATCTATAGATACTTCCTAGTTTTCTGGAATTTTTCTCGGCGATTCTTTAATTCCATTCTTTAATACAGTTGGAAATTTTTAAATAGATTTTGCTCAACAATCGGCTATATTTGACATTATGAGCTGATTTAGCTCATAAAAGCTTTTTTGAGCCTACTTCTAGAAAGTGGTTAGTTAGTGCGCCAGTGTAGCTTTGATGAAATGTAAAGAAACTTACGTATGATAGCCACCGGATATCATAGTCTAAGAACTAAACTGGCCTTTAGGCATGGGTAAGATGACATCTAGGGGAACGTTTCTTGTGTTATCACATTCGGATTTTACGCCTCAAACTACGTAAGATTTGTTCAAAACTTTATTTAATTGGTGATAGATGGCGCTATAATCGTAAAAGTCTGATCAAAATACTAGAAAGAATTCTCTGAATCGTCATTTTCTAGAATTTGTTTCTTTTCTGAATTGTCATAGAAGCCGTGTAAGGTTGTAACAAAAAACTCCTTAGTAATTAGAAAAACACCGATGCGACCTAATTAATTAATTCGATAGTAAATTTGGGGATAAATATAACTTCTATAATTCGAATAAAAGAGAGACTAACGATAGTGGGACTATTAATTAATTTAAAATTTACGTGTTAAATCTGACACCGAAATAAATGTCAGTGTACGAAGAGCGTGTGAAGTAAAATACAATTGATTAAATGCACGCCGGACCACTTTACTTTACACAAGCATCGCTCGATGTACAATACTCGGGTTCGGGTTAAATTAACAAATAGGCTTAGTACCGTTTACAAATCAGAATAGTATTTCATCACGTATCCCACCGTCAAATGCTGGTATTCTTTTGTTCCGGCATGCGTTCCGCTTAGATACTCAAAATAAATTTTATTTTAATTGCTGGTAATATAAATCACTGATAAAAAAAATTGACGAGTGTTATCAATGATTGCGATTTTACTCGGACATTTTATTTATAAATTTATTTCGAATAATCATTTTGTGGAATGGGTTTGATATACAATTAATGCTTACCTGATAATATGAACTTAAATTATCCGGGATAGACGGTTTTAATTAAATTTTTTGTGACGAAATTTCTATCTTCTTAATTTCTTAAAATATACTTTATAAATATTTCTTTTTTCTTTAATTTTGTAAAATTTTTGTACCTGTGCGCCACTTAAATAACATCTGAATCACACTAAAATAAATTGAATTCCCGCCAAAACTAAATTATTTCGCGCTATAATTGAACATTACTATTCAATCGCGATATTTACATATAAAAGATCGTGTAGTAGACAGTACCGAAATTATGATTATTTCATTCATACTTTTAATTTTTTTACAATGTTCATTCATGAAATTTGTGTTCAAGTTGCAATTGTATAGTACATGTTATACTCGTAAATACCTAAACAACCTAAAGATTACCTAAAGATTTTCTTATTTTATAGATATCGATACCTAAACATGTCTAGAATTATAGTGACCTATACATAAAATAATCTCCTGATCTACACCAACAAATTTAAGAAATACAAATAAAACATCCAATACTATGCCAACAAATTTTTTCATTACTATCACTCGACGTATTTTATGCGGTCATGCTTAGGGCATGTAAATAAACGATCGTACGCTCTACGTCTGCATTGTTGATTATAAAATTTTGGTAAATTTGTTTTATTTAATTTTCTTACAGTGCCGATTATAAAATATGTCGTCTAATAATCACATCTTGGTTCGTATCGCGTTTTGTTTCTAATTAACCCCATGTTATGTGATATGCAAATCTATGTAAATAGTAAATAAAATTTAACCGCACCGAGGCCACGTACTTGTTTATTTAATTTAGAAAAATAATTTTTTTTGTGATACTGGCGATTTTCATTACCACTTTAAAGTGAAATTTTTTAAATGCGATGAACACATTAAACCCCTAACACATACATTTATTTTTTTGATAAGCGAATTGTGGCGTTATCTTACTCGTTTAAGAGCACACTGAATGTATATTTTGTGCGTGAAGATTAGGTGGGTTGTTGGCTTTAGCCAAAATATTTTTGTAGCCATGATTTAGCATAAATTTTACTTGCGATAAACATCCGGGAATAAACAATTATAAACAATTTTCTAATATCAATTGGTTGATTTTGACGATTGATTTAGTGTGTTATCTTTGATGTTCAAATTTTAATTAAATTTTATTGTGGCAAAGGATAATAACCATTTTATTGATGCACAAGTAGGTTTAATTCAATAATTGGTTATTTTATTGACAAATTAAATAATTCCATACAAAAATGTCGCGTGTCGTGTATTAGGTCAATAAACGAAAATTTAGCTGAATTTTATAATATGATCCAAATTAATATGTTAGTAAACATTTGTCGGAGTAAAGAGCAACAACATTAAAATTAAAAACTGACGTTAGGCGTTTAAATTGGATATAATTATATTAATTGAAATTTGGTAATCATTACCAAGTAAAATCACCGAAATTGGTAGTTTATTCTTTCTAAAATGTATGGCAGGCAGTGTTGTGTAATTATGCGTAAAAAGTAATGTTTTACATTTTTTACGTAAATCATGTAAATAATGAGTAATTACGGTAAAAAATGTAATTAATTAGCGACATCTGCGTGAAAATACTTAAATTAGTAAATTAATTTAAAATACATTATTTTCTAGTAGATAATACAACCATTACAAGCAGCTACATTTATTAATATTTTCAAATTTTCAGCGTTCTGCCGTAACACCGCGTAGATAATTAATATTCAACTCGTGTAGAGAATGTATATAGACTATGTAGACTATGTCGAAAATTATTGTTTCTGAACTCCTTTGGCTTCATTTCAAACTCACATTAAAATATTCGAACTTAAATTTTAAAATGGCAATGATGTACTCCCACGTAAATAATATCTGGTGCTATTCTCGGAAAGCGGAATAATAAGAAAAAATGAATATTTGTTGCATAAATCTTAGCTGGTGTTACTACAATTTTAAAATATTCGAAAAAGCGAATAAACCATATTATAAATTAAATTTTTAAACCAAATACAGAGCTTTAAAATTAAACTACTTCGAGCCGCGGAATTTCGATGAACAAAACCATCGCCACGCAATAAAATGTCAAAGCACAAATTTATGGAAGGATTAATACGAGCTATCATTCACACAGTACAAATTTTATTCCGGAAAACCAGTCAAATTCCCTAATATTTATATGTAGCTCGTAAATCCAACAAGTAATGAAATTCAATTGAACACAGAAACCATTCGTGTGGCTGCCGAATCTGCATGCCGCCCTTTTGCTTAAGAAATGGATGGATCTTGGGTAATGAAGGTGGATACAGTATTCGTTTCGAATATGCACGCATGGCAGTCGGTCTTGCACAGATAATTCCTTCGCGAATTTAGAATCATATACGGCATAATGATTAACGATGAACATTTTATTTGGCCACGTTGAAATATATCTTGATATATTCTATGCCAACTATAATTAAAAATTGTAATTTTTTTAACGCGCTGGATTCAGAAATATTATTTCAAGACGCTAATATCTTCTGGGTTTCGATATCGATACTACAAATAGCGTATCAAGAAATGTTACAGGATCGTAATAAACACCTGTGATTTAAGTTATGGAAGCCACCGGTGTATACGCTTATTTACCAATACGCAAATCACACGAGCTGCTAATTCTATGGAGTACACTAATTAACCGAGTGAAACACGAGAAATCATTATTGATTAGATATGAAAAACAAAAAACGTTTAATTTACGAAATAGCATCGGTTAATCATTTTGTCTGTTGAGACGGCACACGGGGCCTGATAAATTATTTACGTTGTTTACTATTGCATTGGTTCATAAAAGTAATTTGGAACATACTACAATTCTATAAATTTACCGGTACTGCCCAAGTACTAATAAAATTGGATACAATTTTAATTACAAGACCAGTGATCATTTGAACTTCTTGCAAGTGCATTTTCAATGAGCAGAAATCAATTTTAGAACACACTTGTCGCGCGCAGCTCGATATCGAAAGCAAATAATTACTGGGGTGACATGTTATAACAACAAATTTTCGATATTTTATCGAAGTTTATGTCTCGCTTCTTTAGAACAAAATGTGACACTATTTCATATTTTATATCATTTACCAGGTTGCTAGATTGAAAAATTGTGGTATTCTACTCCGTTCATATAACAAAATTATTTGTTTTCGATACTTGAACGAAATTAGAGAAAGACAGCTTGTTCGCATTTGTACTAGTAGGTTGTGATAGCAATAGAAACGAAATAATTCATAAATGAAACAGTTACCCATTTCAGTTTAGAAAAACGAGAAATAAACTTCGATCAACTATCGAAAATGTGATGTTATAACATGTCACCCCTGGAAGTGGTGTCTCGTATAATAGCGTATCGAAACAATTAGAAAATTAGGTAAATAAGCAAATGCCGAAAATTCTAGACAGCTCTAAGCGGAACAGTCCATTAAATAAATTTTTCCGCAAAAATTGAAAATTAATGTTTCGATTTGAATTACCAAGAGACATGTGAAGCGGGGGTTTTGTTTTGATTTGCTGGTATTTCTGATTTTGCAAGTGATGTCACCGTCAATTTCAAAATAAACTTTTTACCAGTTTAGTTTAGTTCGAGTACTTTTTCGAAATTATTATGTTTTCGAAACGAAATGTCCAAATGTTGACATCGAAAACCGGTAAAAAATTAAATTTCTCTGATAAGAGAACAAAGTTACTCTATGTAATGAATGTAATGTATGGCGATAGAGTTTGTTAATTGAAAAAGAAATGGCATTACGAATAAAAATTTTGAAAATAATTTAGATTTTACAATCTGCTAACTACAATTTTCGTGAAATCGATTTTTTCAGTCAGCTGACATTATAATAATGCAGCCCACGTATTGTCGAAACCTGCTTACTAAATGTTTATGTTATTTCACTCAAACAAACTCTGCTATTTAAAATTTCTTTTCGTCTGGAGGGACAATGGGCGCTTTCAGGTCCCCTAACATGATTAGTGAAATCATCGTCAATTTGATTCGGTATTTGGTACAAGGTCGATTTACAGTGCAATCTTAGGTTAAAGAAATTATACACGGGATGAAAGATTCCAAATTCGGAGAAAACCAAAAACGCAAACACAGGAACTCTCATGTCAAATCTTTTCATGGAGAAAAAAAGTTCTTGATCAAATTTTTTGAACAATTTGCTAAAATGCTCCATTATGTCATAAAGGACACAAACAAATTGAACCTGAATCAACATTTGATGGCTTTAAACCAATTATATAGATTTTAAAGGGTCTTTCAAAAGTCGTGCCTTGATTTCTTTTAAAATAAAACATGGAAGTACTTAGATTTTTTCTGGTGTTTTTTATTTTTTGTAAAAATATGGCTTTTAACAAGTATATGTGAAAAATGACATCATTTAAATGTCCACCATGGGCACGTCTACAAGCTTCTATACGAAAAACAAAATTTTTAAGAACTCGCTCGCACATTATAGACTGTGTCTATTTGTTCAAGTTGAGGCCACAAAAAATCTTCAATCATTTGTCTATAGCGCTCTCGATTGACAGTAACAGCTCTTTCATTTGCATCTTCGAAGAAAAATGAAACAATGATTCCGCCAGCCCAAAAACCACACCAAACAGTACATTTTTATGAATGTAATGATTTTTCTGAAATTATTCGAAGATTTTCTTCTCCCCAGATACGACAATTTTGTTTGTTGACGAAACCATCCAATGTGAAATGAGCTCCATCACTAAAGACGATTTTGTGTGAAAAACCAGCACCACGTTCTAACAACCAATTGACGAAAATTCTGCGTTGATAATGATCTGTTTATTTTAATTTTTATGTTAATTGAATTTTGTAAGGATGCAAATTCAAATCATTATGTAATTCCTGAGAACGTCGAGATATCGATGTTGAAGGTTCCTCCACGGCACTTTCGGTCACAGCAAAGTTGTTCTCATTAGAACAAGTTCTCATTAGAACGTTCACTTTTTGGTCTGCCACACCTTTTACCAGTCTCTTCAAATTTTTTCACTAACCTTTGAATTGTTGCCTCATTTGGACGATTATTTACACCAAAAAAAATCACCAATTTTACGATACGTATTTTGTCGATAATTTTCATAAGAAGTTTGAATAACTGTAATGCGTTCTACTAGCGTGTAACTTCACAAATGTTCAAGATGACATAAAAAAAGTTGCGTTTAGAAATTATTTACTACTGACATCTTATTTTCAAAGACAAAAATCCAGCCTATTCACTCCTAAGAAGGTTCAGTGCGACATATGTATTGAGTATGAAAATAAAAATTTCGATGAGAATGAGTGGAAGAAACATGTTGAAAATACGGTTCCAAGGAGCGCGTGAAAGGAACATTTAAATGATAAGACCAAAGCTTTGCTTCGTTAAATGCTCCACAAATTTATGTATCAAGCTACTACGATCTATCAGCCTCCACATTTGTTTCCCATGTTATACACTATCTGGGAAGGCATTGCTTTACAAAAAATCCTCCAATAATTCAGATGGCTGTATATTTCAAAAACACAATATTACTTTGGCAAATGCTCTCTAAACTTCGCTAAGATGCACCCCATTTCAATAACACAAATATGTTTATCTTACTAAAATAAAAGAGCAAACTCAAATGAAACGCGGTTCCGTACATAGTTGCATTAAAAGGAAATTTAAAAATAGAGTAATTGAATTTCCAAGTGATTATGTTAAAGCATCCAAGGAAGCTGTATACAAATCTGAGCCATATGAAGTAATTCAACTCATGTGAGTTTTTCTAATATTTCACTGGCTCAGAATCTCAGCCCTATACCACAATCCAATCAAGCAGAGATGTGACAGACCAGTCACATACGGGTTCAATTAAATTTTAATGATTCATTTCAAGACCTCTCAGCGAGATGCAGAAACGTGGCCCCTATGTTAAATTATCCACAGTTGAACAAACATCCACAACTCCATGTTGTACTTACGGATTACCCCAAAAAATAGAATCATCTCCAGGATTTATTTTCACATACTCGGGAAGGTAATGTTGAAAAAGATGAAGAATCGGACATGATTGAACCTTTCGTAAAAAATCTAAACAAAACAACCAGTAATGTTCAGTTCTATTTTACAAAATAGTTATGTTATAGTTTTTTTAGTAAGATTATTTAAAATAAAATTTTCCTTTTAGTTCTTAATTTAAAATTTTTTAATATCTTCGAGTACATGTTCCTGCCAACAAAATATTTTTTTGAAAATAACCGACTAAAAATTGGCTTATTTTTCATATATAAACTAATCACAATGAATAAAGTCATTCTAGTGTCGAACAAACTAAATTTTATCGATTTTTTGGTTCCCCTGAAATAGGCAATTGTTGTCAGATCCGTGGCAATCTAATCTCACTTATTTGATTTTTAAAAATTGATTTATAAATTTCACAACATTCCAAATTCGCAATTTGAACTGGGAAACTGAGTTGGTAACCTCGCACTGAAAAAATGAAGAAAACGTCAAAAAACAATAATCTACATTGTCTATGAATATTCTATATACTATTCGTATTTTCGACATTGTCTACGCCAAAATGAATTGTCTACAAAATTTTCGACACTAACAATTGGGCCTGCTAATTAATGGCGCTACTACAATAATAATTGAACTTCAAAGAACATTAAATCCACTGGACAATTAATACTTTCTTTTTCTATTATAAAAAAAAAATATTAAGAAAAAAAATACGCAGGGACTCAGGGAGCTTATACAGATTTGATTGGATTTCTGGAAGCGCCGAATGGAACAAACGTTGACAGTGGAATAGTTATTTTAGAATCCCGATATACTGTTACTTTAAACAAAAATATTTTAGTATTTGGCTGAATCCATCAGGTATATAGTGTAGTACGATTGCTGATGTTGGAATAACGCTGGGTGATTTATTTACGACTGTTTTCCGAATTAAAAAATAGGAATCACCCAATTATAATTTTAGCGTGTATGTGTTTACAGTGTTACACTAAATACATGCATTTAAAGAAATCCGAAAAATCAGGAAGCGTAGAAAAAAGAGAAAGGAATAGTAAAAATTTCATACATTTTTCTTTTTCTTTTGTCTACTATAGGAAAACGATAGCCTTCGAAAATGAATGTCGAATTCAATAATAAGGCTTTTTCCCAAACACTGATTTATTTGTTTATACCGACTTATTCAAATAAGTCTGTTACCGATGTGACTTATTTTGAAAGCAGAAAACTTATTTGATCATGTAAACATGAACAATTCAACAAATTAGCAAATACATATTATTAATCACAATAATAATAATAATTATAAATTTTTTATTAATTAATAAATGCTATTTATATTATTTTAAATTAAAAAAAAATTTATTATATTTCCAAACACGATTGATCTCGAAATTCTGTTGTGCTGGTTTACAGTTTCCTTAATTCAGTTCCAGCGATCGAAGGAAAATGCATCGCCATCTGCATCTGCTAAAATGCCTGTTCAATTGCAATTCGAGCATTGCTGTGAAGATGATTAAATTTGTATTGTTGTTGTGTTAGCAAACGGTTCTCAACAAATGAAGTTATGATGGCTATGGGGTCCAACGTCAACTGATATTCACTATCACCTAACAAATAACAAGATCTTGGAGGATACCTCCTATTTAAATAAATATCACTGTTCTTGAGAACCCTTTGGTCGTGAACCGAACCTGGCCATCCAGTGCAAATATGTATAAAATTATATTCAGCGTTACATACAGCTAAAAAATAATCAAAATTCAATTTAATGTATATATATTAACGTTTATTTACAAAAAAAAGTATATACCTTGCAATTGAATGCTATAGTCTAGCTTTCTATTAAAATATTCGTCATGACGATTGGTTGGGCATTTAATTTTAACATGGATCCCAGCGATAGCACCCACAGCCTTCCTAAACAAGTCGGACTCTGCGCGTAATTCATGCCTATCCCCTCTAATTTATCTTCATTAGGCAACATAATAATTTTTCCCACTAAATTCAGGATTACGTCCAGTGTACGTTTATCTATATTAAACACAGTGGATTTTGGAATATCGAATGATACTCCAACCCCATGGTAGCTTCTTCCTGCTTCTAACCAAAACAGTGTTACGTCAAGCTCCTTATGGGAATCATAACCGTGATGTTTCGAGGGATAAAGTTCTACTAATTTTTTAAACGCTTTTTATTAACATTTGCTCCCTATTCATTATTGCTTCATAGATAGAGCTCCGCTTCATGGAGCAATATGTCAAGCCCTGAAAATTTTATGATTTTAGTAGGATGTAGATTTAAATATATGTATTAATGAACATTACAAAATTTGGTATAAAAAAAAAATTGTACCTTGCGCATTTCGCGCTTCTCCAGCCACAATAATAAATTTTCATCGTGTTTTAATGACTCAAGACACATTTTTATGTTTTTATTTATTAAATAATTCATTAAAATAAATTGTTTTTTGTACATTTAAATTTTTTTATTTTATTATTTAACAACAAATTGATAAAACATTTGTTGTTTGCTATAGCTGTCAAAATAAGTCAGCAAAATCGTTTGGGACGATTTGGCAAGCTTATTCAAGATGGCGTCAAATAAGTCAATAAGTTTGAAATAAGTCCGTGTTTGGGAAAGGATTTACGAGTATTGGTATGCAAAGGAAATTAGAATACAAAAATTATTTTAGCCAACAATAAAAATAAACTTAATAAATGCATTTTTATTAGCACTTGTTTTTTTTATTTCGCAGAATTTAATTTTGAATATTTTAATTAACAAATTTTTTGAAAAAATGTTTTATTAAAATATTCAAAATTAAATTCTGCGAAATAAAAAAACAAGTGCTAATAAAAATGTGTTTATTAAGGATAAGTGTGTTTCGACGAGTGTCTACGGCAAATAGTGTTAAAAGAATAAAAATAAAATTCAAATGTCAAAATTTCAAAAGATATATTTTATATTTATATTAGTAATTTAAGTATTTTCGTGCAGATGTCGCTAATTAATTACATTTTTTACATTTGTTGTAATGTAACATAATGTAAAAAATTTCGCGTAATTAATACAATTAACGTGTAAATAATAGCGTAATTAATTTGCAACACTGAAATTAATGTAGGTACTGGACTTTAATTAGTATTATTTCCTTGCAAAGGTTTTTGCAACCAGACATTGTATTATTGTTTTTTTTTGACAAATCTACGTTCAAATGGTTGTTTACTTTCTGTTTCTATATGTGAATTTATTTATCAATGATTTTATACGGGAACATTATCATTATAAGATAACACATATAGACGAATATTAATTGGAAAATTTCCAAAACTTGAATTTCGGCAATTTGCCATAAGAATAAAATACCGTAACATGAAGCACGAGAATGCAATAAGTTTGATTTATGTGTTCAACTGTAAGGTTATTCCATGATATGGCAGAAACTTGTCGCCACTGTAACATTGGAGCTTTGTCTTTAGTAACCTCACAAGTTTGATTATATCTTCTGTTGTGTAAGTTGATCACAATAGCAGAGAAACATTTATAGTTTATACGAGTATATAGTTTTTATGACCGTTGAAATAAAATTTTAATAATAAATCTAAATCTAGATATGTAATTCTACGACACATAATGGTGTTCGTAACTAAAGTGTAAGTTGATTATAAATATTTAGAATTATTCCTAACCTTGACCTTAGTTATTTTTTTACGCGTTTAGTGTTACTACACCTTTTTATATAAAGCAAATTGATAGTATTTGTTATAACAGTTCTAGCGTAGTAATAAGAGTAAAACGCGCCAGCAGAAATACTAATATTTTTTTAACTTACGATTAGCTTTATAAAATGAATTTTCACATTAGCTTATTAACGTGTTCTTTCGAACCAAATGGTAGTGGCAATTTGCAATTTTAATGATCTTACAATTTTATTAACTGAGTACAAATTCCTTGCGTTGGCAGAAACTCTTATATAATTATAATATTATCCGTTTTGACTGAATTAACAACACGCGAATTAGTGGCGTTGCCGTTTATTACCGAGCTGCATTAAAAATCAAAAAATTAGTATTGGAGCTTACTGAAGGTTTTAGTAAAACTCTTATAATTATTATTTGTAATCCTCCACCTGCTTGTGCCGATGATGTTAATAATATTGAATTGATTTTTTTTGAATACCTATCACACTACGAGAAAATTATTTGTTGTGAACATTTTAATTTTAACATCTTGGTAAATAATAAGTTAAGTGATTGTTTGAGATTACATACTTTGTGTTATTTATCTTTTAATCCAACTAGATTAGACATCACTTTGTTAGATTTATTTTATATGTGCTCGATAAACGTATTATAATTTCTTTTGGTCATTTAGCGGTTCCTGCCATTTCGGACCACGACTTGCTTACTACAAATTCTGTCGTACTAGAGACAAAATTTATTATTAATTCCATATAGTTCTTGATTATAAAGGTATTAACAATGCACATTTTATAGATCGTATCCTTTCTGTAGATTGGAGTGGAACCTATTCATATGTGTTACAGTTAGATCCTGCTTATATACACCTCGGAATAAACGAAGCATTAAAAATGTCCGATTACTCCTTGGTTAAATATACAAATTTTGAATTTAATGGCGCGTTGAGATTCGGCTGACAAAAAATGTAAAAGATCTAAATCAGTGATTGATTCTTCGAAATTTTTTAGAAATAAAAGTACCGCATATAACGGGTGTTTTTTTAGGAGGTTTGTTTTTCCGATAGATGTCGTTTTATTTTATGACAGTTGTTTTGACAGCTCAAAGTGGCATTTCTACTCAGTATTGTTTGGCAAATCATTATGAATAGGTTAACTCCAGAACAACGTTTTCAAATCGTGGAAATTTATTTTCAAAATCAGTGTTCAATTAAAAATGTTTATAGAGCACTTCGTGAATTTTATGGTGCACATAATCGTCCGTCAGAGACCACCATAAAGAACGTAATTACCAAATTTCGGTCTACATTCACTCTTTTGGATGCCAAGCCACCGACAAGAATGAGAAGAGTTCGTACAGAAGAAAATATTGCTGTCGTTGAGGCCAGTGTCGAAGAAAACGACAATTTATCGATTCGTCGTCGTGCTCAGCAAATTGGACTTTGTCCATCGACTTTATGGAAAATTTTACGTAAAGATTTGGGTTTGGTGCCATACAAAATTCAATTGGTGCAAGAATTAAAGCCACACGACCATCGTTTGCGCCGTGAATTCAGTGATTGGTCGTTAAATCAATTGAACGAAGATCCATTTTTTTACCGTAAAATTCTCTTCAGTGATGAGGCGCATTTTTGGTTAAATGGATACGTCAACAAACAAAATTGTCGCATTTGGAGCAAAGATAATCCACACGCCGTTCTAGAATTACCAATGCATCCTGATAAATGTACTGTTTGGTGCGGTCTATGGGCTGGTGGGATCATCGGTCCATATTTCTTTAAAAATGAGGAAGGACGACGCGTTACCGTGAATGGAAATCGATACAGAACCATGTTAAATGAGTTTTTGTTGTCAAATCTTGAAGATATGGATATGAATGAAATGTGGTTTCAACAAGATGGTGCCACTTGCCATACAGCACGTGAAACAATCGACTTATTGAAAGAAACTTTCAACGACAACATTATTTCGAGAAATGGTCCGGTGAATTGGCCTCCGCGTTCGTGCGATTTGACGCCACTCGATTACTTTTTGTGGGGATACGTGAAGTCATTGGTTTATGTGGATAAACCTCAATCGATTGACGCTTTGGAAACCAATATTCAACGTGTCATTGCTGACATACGCCCTCAAATGCTTGAAAAAGTGCTGGAAAATTGGACCTCCAGAATGACATTTGTGAAAAATAGTCGTGGTAGCCATATGCCAGAAATTGTGTTTAAATGTTAAATGCCAAAAAATTATCTACCAAATAAAAAAAAATTTTGGTCATTTCATAATTTTATATGTGTTTTATTCAAAAAAAAAATCGGCAACCTTTTAAAAAAACACCCTTTACATTGATTGATGTAAACTTTTGCCAAAAATACGTTCTAGTTTGGGAATATGTATGCATAATTCCTATTTGTATTTCATGTTTGTCAACTGGAAGAAGTATTACTTTTTCTGCTAATGACATATTACGGAATAAGTAATTTTAGTAAATCTTTAGATGTTTTGCGATGTTTACCGAATTAGTAGTTCCGGTGGTTATACATTTGCATTCGATTGTGTTGATGAGCTTATGGTATTGAATGCAATTAAAGCTATTAAATCAGATTCAATGACAAAAGAGTGACACGACCCAAAAATTTTAATTTTTCAGTAGAGCGATTTGAAAATATCACTGCATCGTTTTAGTGCTCTATTGGTAAATTGAAATAGAGCACTAAAATATTCGAATAGAATCAAACACTTTTTGATCAAAAGGAAATTATTAATAATTCAGGGTTTTAACCCCTAATTTCCAGAGAAAAATGAATCTTCCAAAAACTTTATGTACTTAAAAGTGAAAATTCAGATCGCCGCCATTAACAAAATCGTCAAAATAATCCTAAAGTGTCAAGCAGTTTTGAGCAAAACGGCGGGGTTCTATTCCAACTTTAAACCAATATGTTATTATGAAAAGTTGAAATAAATTTCTACAGGAAACTTCAACTTTGGAAATTTAATAGAGAACCTAACGTCTGACGTGTTTTTTATTACCTCCTGTAAAATCTGTAAAAAATTTCAAATAGTAAAAATGCGATATCCGATTGTACAGACACAAAAAAAACTTTTATCTACTCGCTTTGAAAAAATTAAAAAAGCTTTTTGAATTATCTCTGTGGTCACTCGGGCGGGTGTAATAAAAAAAACAAGCCGTTCGAGTACAACTAACATGAAAACGGTAGATCTAATAGCTGAAATACCAAATCGCCATGAACAAAGTTTGTAATTGAATTTAACTGAAATTAAGATGTATTTCTCGATGTGGTGAAGAAAATAAGCTCCAATACCAAAATCCTTCAAATTCGTGATAGGGTCTTCCAAGGACCGAGTTCAGAAATCATTACCTAATTGTATAATCATATGATTTTGGTAAAACGGCCAATGTACCTTATTTGAGTGAAAACACAAGGGAATTTTAAATAAAATTTTTTGAAATTTGATTACCTCAGCTTCCTTCACTAAATAAGTCATTGGATAAGCTGAATGTATTGAAACTTTAATTGAACTTCTAAAAATAATTTGAATGCTGAATTTACATTCTCTAAACAAATTTGATTTACATAAATTTGAGTACACCAAATGAACCTTTCATCATATGCTTACAGTCAATGTTTAAAATGAACATAATAATTGCATAACTCATGGGTCGACCCAACTTCCATGTCAATATAAAGGGTTTTCCAATAATAGGTTTCATTTTGAATAACCTGCTATTTAGGCAGTTGTTAATTTTGAAGCTGTCATCTTTTGACATTTGACAAGTAAAAACTACGCCATTACTAAAAATGGTACGATACACGTTTGGTCTTATGCTGGTTGATTGACTTTCTTTTGTTTTTAATTATTATAGCGCTTCCTCCTCTTGTAGCGTTATCTGGGTGTACTGTGTGATATACTTGATATCCTGTAAAATTTAAATCTGATTGTTTTGTAAAGCGTGTTTCGGATATAAGACAAACATACATTTTTTGAATGTTCAAGAGCATTTGCAAGTTTATTGCAGGCGCTGTCCTGACGCTGTTTTCTAATTTTGTGAGTTTGATTCAATAGCTTTGTCTTATTTCTGCTCTTGTTCGTCCATGCTGTCTAAATTGATTGGAACATTTAACTGTAACGGTCAGAGCCGTTATTTAGTTGTGTTCTAATTTTCACATCTTCTGGAATACGGTAAGCCTGTACTTTGATGTTTTTGGTATGTATAGGTTTGATTTCCGTTTCCGTTCGAGTTGGCCCTATACGTTCTTTGGCAACTATACAACCTTGTGAGATGTGGCTCGCCACAGTCACACACTTTGTTGGACTTTCTCTAGATTTTTTACATTCCTTTGTAAAATGTTTAGCTGCGCACGCATCTGGCTATAGTTATGAGCGTGTCCCAATAACTTATATCTTTCGTATTGTGGAATCAACCTTGATTTTCTTAGTGCTTGAATCTCTTTATATCTTCTTCTTTATCTTTAGATATTTCAGTAAACTAAGTCTTATTTTATTTCTTCAGGTTCGCGGTACCATACCAATGCTGGTATTACCCCTGTCATTAAGAGAAAGATAAAATTTTCTGTAGTTATCTACGTCTGCAACATTTACTTTTACTGAACTGTCTTATATCCTGAAAGTCGCTACGCTATTATTCGTCTCAGACGAAATTACTAAATCAAGTTATCTATTCAAATTATCTTGATGTCACTGATCTGTGACAACCCACAAGATGATGGGTATACATTGTTGTAGTTGTTATTATTAGGATAGAAAATGAAAGAGCTGGACTTGAGGGGGCAAGGGGCAAGTTATTCAAGCTATTATAGTGTGAGGTACTGTGATTTTATGTGCGCATTACGGCGTGAATATTGATATTAAATGCCGAAACAGAGTAAGTTTATTTGAGAGATACTTTCGATATCCGACGTGCCCCAATAGCCTCAATCAAATCTAGAGGCGAATATATGAAGTTGGGTTTAGGTGATAACCGCAAGATGCTCGGAATGTTGGCGGTATTGTTGTTTTGAATGTTCCCAAAGTTGTTCTCACTTTCGTCTGGAACTACTGGTGGTGATGTTTTTATCCTGCTATTAATACCACCGCCGGCGGTAATAGGCTTTCCCCAGCATCCTAAACCAAATATATTAAAGATTAAATACCAGTTCACGGATGCCGGTCGTGCATTATTGATTATTTGATTTAACCAATCAAAATGCTTGATTTAACCAATCTTGATTTAAAATCTTGAATATGTTTAAAAGTTTACGAGTAACTCAATTTTTACTGAATATCTTTGGAAGGAAGGCAAAATTAATCAATATGGGTGGTTTACAATCATTTCCAAAAATTTTACGAAAATTCCAATTTTGCAAATTACTGCAATGATCTTACAGGTAGAGAAGTAACAAAACATAATTTTGCAATTTAAAATTATTTTTTATTTAAAAATCTTAATTTTATTCCGATTCACACCGAATTATTCTTCGGTAGTAAGAGTTGATGCTTGAATCGCCGAATTTTCTGCCATCGAACAAAATGTAATATTCATCGGAAATTCATGCACATGAGATATATGTGTTGCGGGTATAAATTTGTCCACATATGAAATTTTAGCGAGTTGTGGTACACCACTGTCGGTTGCATATGAAATCGTTAAATAAATTTTACCCGAAAATGTGACACTCCGCTCATCGATATGAAGTGCTACCGAATTATCCATAACTATTGCACACGTAATATTTATCTGACCATTGGCTATAATTGGTACAGCATCGAGTTCAACCACAAATCCTCCTTGCGTTCCATTATTTAACAATTTTTGTTTTGTACGAATAAATGGAAATAGAGCAGCGCTGTCGCAGCTCGGCTGTGGCTTACCACATAATACATAAGAATGACGATTTTGTTTAAATTTCCACGCCGTTAACACAATAGGATTAAAGACATTTTCGATTGAATAAGTATTGACTACGCCACTGGATAATTCATGTTGATCAGTCCATCCGTAAACATCATTCATACTAAATTCTGTAACATTACGACAAGTGAACTGTGCAACAATAATAATTTTAGCACTCAGTATAACTATGGCTAAGCTGCCGATCATTGTTATTGCTGTTCAAGCACTGGTATTGTTTGCAAATTTTTGTTTTGGGCATTACGCTAATGGGGTTTTAAACGCTTTGCAATTTTCTACACGGTATATTGCAATTAATTATTTTTGCGAATTATGCAGCGTACTATGCAATTACTGATTAAAACTAGAAATTAAGTCATTAAAATAAAATTGGCTGAATTTACATTTTTTTTATTAAATTTTAAAAATTTCGTAAAGTAACTCCAGTTGCAAAGGCTAGTATGGTTGCTAGGTATAATATCCGGTGGAGATCATGTGTAAACTTTAATACATTTTACAAAAGCTGCAAAGCTTTCTCGCCCTAATTGGCCACATTTCAGAAGTTTGTTCATATAAAGTTGTATGGTCCTGTTTAGCACGATGTCAAATATAGCCGATTATTGAGCAAAATATTGATTTCTACGTAGCCAAAATTGAAGAACCGAAATGAATCGAAAAATTGAGCCGACCGGATTTTTGAAAGAAACCGCAAAAACACAAAAAGCTCCTACGAAACCTTTAATTTCCGGTACAAAGATGTCCATCAAATTTCAATCAATCCGTCTGAGCTGTAAAGACGCCGTTTTTTTCTAGAAAAAAAGTTTTTGTCAAAAATCGTCATTTCTGCTTAAATTTCAGAGAACTGACCTGAAATGATATTGTTGCAAATTTAATTTAGAATCTTTTATTACATAATCGTGTCTCTCGTAAATGATATACATTGAGAACTACGGGTGGATATTGCTATGTGAGCAGAGAACGAACAATAGAAAGCGGCAGCTGGGCTACGGATTCAACATGTAAAGTGGCAATTTGGTCATGCTTCAGTCAGTCTTTCAGAGACGAGTGCATCGATTGATGACTTTAAAAGTTTTTTGAACCGTGTAGTCAGCGATGTCAAGGATCAGAGGCCATTTGATCATTGGGTTTGCTGGTGATTTAATTAATAGGCCAGATAATTAAAATTGTAACTTTATGAAAGCCGAAATCAATTCGAAAGTCATGGAGATGTACACGAGTTACGGGGGCTCAAGCCTATGCTAAAACGATCAAAAGATCAGGTTTGATGGAAGGCTAACAATTTTGACGTAGACATACTTACCACAATGTTGGATGAGAGGTGTAACATAAATTACGGAATGTATTGCTATGGCTTGTGACGCAGCAATGTCTAGAAGAGTGGTAGATACTCGCCATCCACCTTGCTACTGGTGGAATGGGGAGATAACCAAGTGGCGCAGTAAATGCGAGAAGAAACTCAATATGGGCAGCATCAATAATTATAGCGACTTAAATTAGTAGTCCATGTCACTCTTTAACGTTCGGCATTATTCGAGAGAGATTATTCGCTGGTTTTAATATCGATTTGTACCCATTGAAAAAATTGAAGCCATTATTTAATTATATCCACAGAATCTTTGCAAATGCTCTCCAACACGTCCTTCTGTTAAGAAATTGTGACAATTGGGATGTTATCAGCAAAGCCAACTATCGCCACCGCCTTTAGGCTTGGAATGTGATAACAACGTCGGACTTAATATTCCAAAGTATTGGACCGAGTCCAGATCCATGATGGACCCCACTTGGCCAATTTTACTATTAGAAATTACGTTTCTTGCAACCGCCAAAAAATATTATTGGAGGTCCTCTAGATTAGAGTAGCTGATTTTAAAATGAAAGAAATATTTCGGAAATTAATTTCCGAAATTAGAACTTCTGTATTTCAAAGCTTTTTTCTCCTTAAATTGAGCGTAATTATTTTGTTATTGGGGTTTCGTAAATTCATGTGGTAGATTACCATTACAACTGTCGACTTAGGACAAAATAGTTGCCCCGAATTTCGAACACTGCTTAAATTGCATAAACTTGCACGTGGCGTCGTGTCAGAAATTTTAGGTTTAACAAACCTAATTTGAAATTAGAAGAAAATCCATTTTGGGGCATTTTACCTCCTGGACCAATCGCATATTTACATTAAAAAACGCTAGAAATATTGATAAATTTTGTTTTATTGTTTAGGATTTGGAAAACTTTTACACGTATTGGGTTGACTTGTCCTCTAATACTCTCAAAACATTCAAACAAACTTTCAAGCAATTTTGAGAGCAAACATCTGCAATTTTTGTGTATTTTAGAATATGTTTACTAAATCCCTTTAATTAATTTTTGGTGAATTTGTGAAGTTTCTGGGATTCTGGATTAACTAGCATTTGGCATGTAAGTGATATTTCTTCAACAGAATAAAAACTTCACTGTCACCGTACACATTATCAACGTATTAAACAGTTTGCCTACGCTATTGTTAAACAAACAATTTTAACTTCTTTCATTCCTGTGTTTATTACATAACAACTTTTTGGTAATCACTCAAACAAAATTTTATTTATAAAAAACATCAATATAGACATAATTATTTAGATTTTTAGAGCGTAAAAATAATTTTTAACGATTGTCTTATTTGTGTCTTTTTCAGATTGTGATTCAAGTTTTTTTAGAGAAAAAAGCCACACAAAGTGTCAAGCATACAAAAGTGGCTATAAATAAAATCATTTCAATATAAGTAAGTACACACGAAACAATGTATGCATATATTATTATGAAATATGAAACTTGTAGACTAAGAAATAAAAAGGGGTCACAATATTGAGACTTTGTGCAAAAATATTATTTTGTTGCCAAAAAAGAAGATTGATTATTAAATCAGTTCGACATATAGTTTCGGTTTTTCTGTATGGCGCACACCAATATTCTGTTGAAACGGAAAATCACGTGCCAACTTATGTTTAACGCATACCAGGCACATACTGTTGACAACACCTTTATACGCAGTTTGTTTACTATTTACATGTATACATAATTGCACGACGCTCATATTTGTATTTAATGTTATCGTGTAAATTACAAAATTTAATTTCGCGGAAATGTTTTTTAATGTGGATTTGCAGGAAGTCGTACTTTTTGGAATTAACACTTACACAATGAATAAATGTCTATTCGTTCGTTATCATTTCTGTTTTAGGATTTTTCTTCGTCATATGCTAAATTCTAGGAAATAATCAAATAATTAGAACTTTGGGTTGGGAACACGTTGTTTTTAAAGTTCTAAACAGTTTTTGTATTTGGTTAGTCTTACTCTGTTCATTAAATGAATAAAAGATGCATACATATTGAAGTTTTACATTCAATAAACTTTATCGTCTTATCGTTTTCGGGCCTTATAGTATTAGAATCATACGATAATTATCGTGCTTATCGAGTTTCTAATTTGGAAAGTAGAATTGTTGAAGCATTCCAGGTCACTTAGCGGTTTAAAATTAAAAAAGTCATTTTGCATTATTTCAACGACTTTGTAGAAAGGTTCGCTAACTTTGCACACCTAAAGACTTCGTACCATTCCTGAGGAACCATTACTTCTCTAGTTTCTATTGTTGAATGAATCACTTTCATTATGGGTGGGTCCTTTGGTTAAATATCACTGCGATTTTAATATTAAATTTTTTCGCAGCCCACGTATGGAAATATATAAACATTTTATTCTTATTACGGTGATAACAGTTGTCTGACCAAAATCTTATTTGTTCGAGCTGACTATTTTTAATGACGTGCCTTTGAATACATTTTTGACGACAGCTTACTATCTCACTTGATTCTGGGTTAGCGATGCATTCGTGCCAGGCGTAGCAGTATGCTTCTTTCGTAATAACACAGTAAAAAATGTAGAAATGTATCCATTCGGACATGTTAAAATGTTTTGGAAGTCGAAAACTATTGTTAGTATTCTTCCATTGCTATCAATTACAGACTTTTTATCGTCATCTTTAATTTCGCCCAACAGTTTTTCTTCATTTAAATTTTCTGCAAAAATGCCTTCGTCTCTCTTTAAATTTTGATTTGCAAAAGACGCGCAAACGTCACGTTTGCGTTTTGTTTTTCGTCCCACCGACATACATACATTCTTTGAGAATTTTTTCTTAAATAGTGGGACTCAATCTATCACAAACAGTTTGAAGTCCATTTTTTGATTGTCCATTCACTGCCTGTTTATTCCTGGAAATACTGGAAATATGAGAACAATTTTAATCTCTTTATAACGGGCTGTTATTG
Source organism: Nephrotoma guestfalica (assembly GCA_963691935.1). Taxonomy (NCBI): domain Eukaryota; kingdom Metazoa; phylum Arthropoda; class Insecta; order Diptera; family Tipulidae; genus Nephrotoma; species Nephrotoma guestfalica. The sequence continues at coordinate 211,579,226 of OY829915.1, forward strand.
TACTTACCAAGTGTGACCATAAACATTATTTTACAGACTCGCATGTTGTTTTCGGTTTCACAACTCCCTGGTTTCGACAGATAATAGTTCTTATTTCCAACTCATTCATAATTTTGCTGGTTCGTGTTACAGTTGAGATTCTTGTGTTCTATTTCTCTATTATAAGTTGCCTTAATCTGTTGAGTTTTCCATTCTTTCTCATTGGCTTTTCTTTTGCGACCGGGTTCCCTTGGTATTTGATTTTTTTACGTTTTCTGGACATTGATGTCATTATCCAAAGGTCCTGGGCTCTATTATGAATTTTATCCGTCTCGGATTTTTTTCATTAACGGATAAATTCGTGCTATTATAAAACTAAAAAGTAAAATCGAATCGGATTTTTCCGATCACACTACAAAAAATCCAACTGCTATTTAGTTGACGTATTCTGTATTCGATTGATGTTATTTTGACGTTTCAACAAAATATAGTGAAAGTGATTTATATTTCGATATTATTAAAATAAACTAATTTGTAGCATTAAATATACGAGTAGTAGTCCCTCCTTGTACGAATAAGTAGAAAATTTGACTGAAAAATTTAATGCGGATAAATAACGCACCTTCACCATATTTAAACTCTGGAGGACCCGAATCTTTTCCCGGCTTTCGTTTATAATTTCTAATTTTCGAACACATTCCGACTTAGTTCATTAAACTGGGATTCTGATGCTGCAGATAGGTGTTAATTAAAGGCAGACAAAATCGCAACAAAAATGGACCAAGTGTATGTACCATTCGCACTACTCGGGTTACCAAATGTAAATAAATAAAAATGAAATAGAAGTCGCAGACCAAATTTTGAAGTTGAACCATGAACTGGACACCCATTATAAATGAGCTAGTATGCTCAAAATTGGATGTGTGGTTTACAAAATTGTAATGAAAGAAAGAAAGAAAGGGTTGGAATAAACGGGGCTCGCCTTTCAACTACCGGAGTTGAATGTTGAATTAAATTTCCTTCTCCGACTTTGAGTCTCTTGGTGGTTTCTGATGATTTCGGCATGTAATAAACATCATTCGATATATTAAACGGATCACTGTCTGGCTTTTTGGTGATGGAAAAAGTTAAATTACTGATCTGTTGGTGACATTTACTCGTACGTGTAAAATGCTACAATTTGAAAATAGATGGCACGTATTACACTATAAAAATAGGCCCATAGAATAGTAAAGAACCAAGGACCGAACGCGACTCGAAATATAGTCTAAAATTATTAAGCAGCAAAGAGAAAAATTAATGTTCGAAATAAGCTTAAACAAAATTTGGTGGTTAATTGAATCGAACGCTTTAGAAAAATCCATCAGAGCAAGACACGTGATTTTTTTTTTTACAAAGATTCAGTAAATCTGAGCAATCTTAACCTATCAATATGAGATTGAATTTGATTTGTTACCACCAATTGAATCGCCTTGTAAAGAGAACTTAAAATGCTGCTAAGGCGGAAATGGTAAAGCTCAGAAGGATTTCCAATTTTAGGAACAGGAATAATTTTACTAACCTTCCATCGAGCGGGATATGAAGGAGTAGGGAAATAATCGAAATGCACTAATATTCTTGTAGTGCCAATCAAAACACATGAACTCATGTATTTCTTAAGAGAGTAGTCGATGTTTTACTTTATGGTACTACAAACCCGAAACATCGGGTTTCTAGTACCAAAAAGTAAAACAATATATGTAATAGGCCAACCCATCGGCCAAAAGAATACCAAACATCTCCATATTTAATCGTAAATATGCTTTACAAATTCAAGTTAATATTGGCCAGCGGAACCTTTTCATGAAAGCCAACACAAAGCCTACAGGTCAAAATAAAAAACTACAGTGTAGTATACAGTTTTCTATTCAATAAAGACTCTAACTTGCTTATGAAGAACAAACTTGAACCCAGCCGCCATCTTTCTTTACATTATATTTGTGTAAACTCCTGGCCAGATGGCGAGCAAACAATTTACTATTTGCGTAATTCTGTATTATCTTGTTTTTGTTTTCTAAGATGAGGAAATCAGCTCAACGAAAGTAAATAAATTTCATTTTGCAATTTCAGTTGGTTTGGTTTATGGAACCTGCCATTTCTAGGAAACATATCCAAATATTTAAACAATCATTGGTCCAAGTGGATGGAGCAATATTTATCAGACAATTTTAATAATTAACTCTTTCAGTGAAAAATTTTAGTTAGCCATAGGAATTTTTTTTGTTAAACAAGCACAAATGCCGTTAAAAGTCATGTATGATTTTTGCATATGAATCCACATAAATCATTAAACTTTAAATAAAATTTAAAATAAAAAAAATAAACTTAACAAAAATATAAACTTAAATCAAATTTTGGGAATTCAGTCTTAACCATAAAAACAACGTCCATCTGCAATATTCAGCCTTTTGAGTGATACTCGTAAAAGCAATTATTCTTACTATTGAAGCATAAATGCACTTTACATTTTGTGCAATAAATCCTTGATTTACCAAGATATTTTGCCAATTTAAATCTTGATGCGTTTTCATGCAGCGGAAGGTAGTGCATCTTATCCAAACAGATCTCGTCTATTGGGCGAACTTCATATTTGACATTTTTTGATGTTTTTGATCTGCCTCTATTTTTTTTAAATTTGGTTGATGGAAATCAAAATCTCGACAAGGTGTAATCCAAATTTATAAAGGTTATCCATTTGATTTTTGTTGAATCAATCCCTTGCTTTAAAGTCCTTTTTGCATTCGACCCACAATGAGGCAGCCGAAAGGTCTAGGAATTGAGAAACCAGAATGGTGTCCATTTTTTGCGTCTTATAAAAATTCTATAATACACTATTAATTGATCCAAAAGGTCCACTCCTCCCATTCCAAAGGTATATTCGGCTACTACACCCGACCGCACATCCACGTAGTTTTTAACATTTTGGTCCCATCGCTTGCGGATTTCTCGACTCCGACATCCATGCAGTTTCCTGCTAAATAATTGCCTTATTGTCTTGCCACTTAACAATACATATGCCACCATCTAAGCGGGTCACTTCATCATAAGAACCTCGAACTTTTAACTTTAACTGCTTATTTACATGTGAGGATGCGCAAACCGAACTCTTATCGTATCAGTTGCATTAATTTTTCATTGTTTTTGTCGCCAATAATTGATAACTACTGAAGTAGTTATCAAAGAAAAGTGAATCGCCGTTTTGTGGTATCCGTTCAGCTAGTTCTAGCTCAGCTGCTGAACCAAATCGAAATGTATTTTTATTTGTTAGGGAAATTTCTGTATTTGGACCTTGGTAAATAAAAAAATTATATGGTAACCCACATTTCCGACAGAGTGCGAATACCTTTACACTCCATTGATACTGCTTGCCCTTCATGTAGTGTTTTATATCAATACGTCCTTCAAACGGTATGATTTTCCTCTAAGGGAGTTCCAAACATTTTCTTAAATTAGGATCGATTAGCGGTCGGACTAACTTGAATTTACCTTTTTTGTGAGGATTTAAATTTGTTTTATACACAAAATGCAAGCAAACTCTTAATTGGTAAAATCTTTTGAGACTCATTACATTTTTGATGGCATCAAATTCAAATGGCGACAACTCGATAACATCATCCTTTGGTCAACAATTGTTAATATTTACATCAAACGGAATTGTTTCTCCTTCAAACGCATGTTTACGTCCCGGAATATCGGATTTTTTGTATAAACCAATTCTTCATTTAAATCGGTATTTCCAATGTTTACCGATTCCGAGTCATTTCCGGTAGCTTCAACGGTCCCAGTTTCAAATATCAATTAACTTTGTTCGTCATCCTGTATCTAAAATTTCCTGCTCTGAATCATCTGCATTCAGCAGCTCCAAAATTTCATGTGGTTTCAAATATTTTTCTGGTAGGTGGATGGTTCGTTGTATTTTATACCTTTAGATTATTTAAGAATCGTGTTAGTACGGAAATGACAAATGAGGACGCCATCCTTAAAAGATTTTGTTCTCAAATGAATACACAACTTTTATTGTCAAAAACAATTTTTTGTGTAAAAAATACGATATTAATTTTTATTTTAATGAAATTATTACTATTTTGTAATCGCGAAAAATCTAATTTACGATCTTAGAATTCACAGCACAAATTAAAAGAAATGTACCATATAATAGTTCTGACCTATTTCGACAAGAATATCACAGCTCACACTAAACAACTGAAAAAAATTTCTTATTGAAAAAATTGGGGATTTCCCTTTTGATATATTTGAATTCATCGTATTACCAACGAATATATACAACGTTGTATATATTCTTTGGTATTCCTTCAAAAAGACACTTCCATTATATTTGACTAACAAATCCAACGAAAACATGACGTCCACAATTATGGACAAATTCACTTAAAGGGTTAATTAATAGATAATATGCTGTATAAATTCAAATAGATTTTAAGCTGCAACACCTTTCTGTGAACACAACCCAAAGCTGCGAGATGTGTTCTTCCTAAATGTCTGATACGATAACAAATTTTCTCAATTTTTGGGCGGTGTGATAGTTTAACTTTAAGGAGTTCAAAGATCAAATCACACTCAGAGAAAAACTTGGATCAAAAGAAACAAAAATCTGAGTCTATTTTGCCAAAATTTTGTTGAATAAAATTTTAATTTTAAATAACCAAATCGTGGTTATTTAATTTTTAACTTAGTTAATATAGCCAAAAACATATGGTTAGTGGTAACAGTGCCCAGCTATTAAGGGACAAATTATTTTACTAATGATTTGTTAATTCTACCAAATTTTCTTAGTAAATGTAACAAATTTGGCGGTTAATTTATTTAAGATTTTTTCGGCTTTTCGGACAAAATATTATTTTTAATGGCATACATACAATGTTTACGACTTTTACGAGTCATAGAAAAACAACGAGGCCATTTACTCACAATATATCTACCACAAAAAGTAGAAAAATTTACTCTCCCCCCATTGTTGGTCTACTCATCAGGTTGCAACGACCAATAGTACAAAACCGATAGTACCGATTGTACCGATAGTGACCAAATCAAACAGTTTTAGAAATTCTCACTGTGGTATTGTGTATTAAGTTAAACCAAAATACTTTGTTAGTTATACCAATAATATTGTTCACCTAACAAAATCTTTTTTGGTTAAATTAAACAAAACTACCTACCAAAATCCTGGTAACTCAAATTTCATCCACTTTTTGTAGTAACCAAGTAAGAAAAGACCAAATTTCTAAATTACCCAAGAGATTTGGTTTATCTAGCTCAGAATTTTGTGTAAAAACAACCAAATTAATTTTACTAAGTATTTGGTAGTAATATTTTATCTGAGTGCACGTATTGAGCCAGGTATTGAGCTCATTAAATCATTAAGCTCTTTAATATCCTATAAAAGCTTGAAATTAGAGATGGGCCAATATTGACACAAACTTTTGCTTTCGCCATATTATATTGTATTAAATTCACGCCCAAATGGCGTACTACCAATTTACTGTTTGCAATTATAAAAGCCATAAGCAATTCATAATTTTGCGTTTCGTGCATTCAAACAAGGGAGAGCCAACACAAGAGAAATAAATAATTAGCGTTTTGCATTATCTGGTTATCTCTGTTCTATTTTCATCTTTAGCTATTTTTAATCAATTTTTCCGACCCCGAGATACAATAGAAAACTGATTTTGGTATATCTTTATTACATGCTAACTCAAACAAACATTTTCGTAATGCATAATTTCATTGTGGTACGTTAAATAAACTCTATTATTTTTCTTTCCAATCGGTTTAGTTATCAATAGCTAACCCGACCCAAAAAACTATTCATAGCGATTTCTTTTTGAGGTTGCGGCTCAATGTTTAAGAACCGCTTACTAGATATGATTGAGATAATTAACATTAACAAGTCAGGAGTAAGGCTAGCTATGTGCCACGTTTTCGTTTAAATCGGAACATTAAGCACGCCGTGTACTCGCCTTAAATAATATAACGACATCTTTGATAAATATTCCTAATCTACATACATGTTGCTATCTTCAATTACTTCAAATCTCACTGTAATGAACACCATAAATATAAATTCAGTTAAATAATATAAATTAGCAAACGTGGGACAGATCGCGCGTGCAGACGCTTTTATTAAATTAATTTTATTGCCATATACAAAACACTTGAGGTTATACTCGTGCTCGTATTATAATATCGTAGACTCGATAAAAAAATGTGTTTGTTATGTTGATATCTATCTATATGGCGCATAAATTGAATATCGATGTTGAAAATTGAAAAATCTATAAATTACGGTGTATGCAAATAAAACACTTAATAATAATTTAATTATAGATAGCGTTTTTATTTCTGGAGGCAGATTTACAATTATTTTTTATTAGGTGAAAATTATTTAATTTTACGGAGCTGGGTGTGGATAATTGCACGAGCGAATAATTATGCTAATTTGCGTTTAGTCTTCATGTACATAATCCAAGGAAACTCTTTATATGATACAGATTGTAACAGCGAGATAAAATATCGATTATTTAAGGATAATTTGTTTTTTTCTTTAACACTGTTTTACATCCTTGAAGCCATATTAAATATTTAGATTACATAAAGATTAAATTACATCAAACTGTCTCGTTCTAATATTATAAATTAATAATATTTTTATCAGATTTCCCAAAATCTTAAACGTCAATTAATTTTATGATTTTGATGACACGACGCCCCTATATACACAAATAAATAATGAACAAACTTTGTTAACGTCATTAAATATTTAATTGATATACAAAAATATTAATGAATTTTTAATAAAAATATAAATTAGTATTTAAATTTCTATCAATTAAAATAAAACTATACGAGTATACATTTGTTCTAGAAATTCGGATTTAAAAATGTTGACATAGTTTGAACTTTTATTAATTACATGCTATAAATAGTTTACCCATAAAGCGTCTACACAATTCTAAAATCACATTCTAATCAATCACCATGTATGTTAATCATTTCTTGGAAATTAATCTTGCTTAAAATTGATTAATACTGTTGAATTACGCTAACCAGTTGTTCACTCCGCATAAGCAAAATAAATTTGTCCAATCTAAGGCTCAACAATAAAATACGCTACTTGTAAAGTGATATATAGCCAGTATGTTACGCGGCCATCGTCGATACTCTATATGAAGTCTTGATATCATTCCGTCGCTCTTCCGATATAAATATTTTTTAAATTTCTGAGATTGACCGCAGAAGCCAAAGAACTATCTTCAAATTGAGTAACTTGAAAAGCATTTTATAGCTGCTAACATCTAATAATGATCTATGCTTATATGAAGTTATTCCCAATCGTCCCGAAAATTTTTGTAGTGTTTCAATACATTGGTGTGGCATTCAATATTGGTTTGTTGAATAAGGAATTTCGATTTAAATTCTAATTCGGAGCTTGTAAAGAATGTTGGGATTTCAAGCCATTGATCTCATGATACTTTAATTTTAAATGAGGCTATTTTTGATATCCTTTGTTAGTTTTAAGATAAATTATAGCGGATATCTATTTACAATACAAAGTGAAGTACTAATTCGGAGATCCCAGCGATTTTTGGCTGAAATTGGTCAAAATTTAACCGGAAATGTCGATTTTTAACAAAAAAACTGTTTTCAACAAAAATTCGGCCCTGTGCAGTCCAGACGAATGTATTGTCCATGATCTAAAAGTCCAGTGAATTTTGGCCGAAATAGGACGACCGGAAGTGACAGCTTCCATAGGAGCTTTTCGTTTTTCCTAAATATTCTAAATTAAATTTGCAACCATTATCTGGTTTGTTTCCAAAATTTAAGCGGAAATGGCAATTTTAGATAAAAACCAATTTTGGATCCTGCTCAGCCCAGAAGAACTGTTTGATCGGTATGAAGCTTTATACCTAAGCTTCTTCCACAAATCGGGATATCCCAGTGATCCCAGGACGAAATCGTTAAACCAGGAGCGACAGCTTTCATGGGAGCTTTTTCGTTTTCTCACCTGAAATTACAGATTCAATAGAAGCTTTTTCGGTTTGTGCATGTATTTTGAAAAGTTTATAATTTACGAGAAAAATGACAATAAACTAAAAGATTCTAAATTAATTTTGCAACCATATCGGTCAAGATCAGTTTTGCAAAATTTAACCGGAAATCACTGTTTCTGTAACAACATTTATTTTCACTAAAAATTTGGTCCCTGTACAGCACATACGGATTAATTGATGGGGATCAAACTTCATACTTAAGCTTTTTCCATAAAATGGAAGCTCCCAGTGATTTTTGGTCGAAATCGATCCATCGGAAATGGCAGCTTTCATAGGAGCTGTTTCGGTTTTTGCACATATTTTGAAAAATATATAAAAAATTTAAAATTTAAAAATGATTAAAATAAACAGATTGTAAATTAAATTTTAAATAAAATCAGTTGAGATCATATTTTAAAGTTTACCGGGAATGACGAGTTTTGATAAAACCATTATGGTATACCTGCTTTTGTACTTCAAAATAATCGTTTTCAAATTTTACTTTCAAGTGTCTCTCGATGCAGTTTAAATTTAAGCCGTTGTTGCCACACTTTGTCGAAAGCTTTGGCTCAATACTGTTCTAAGATTAGTTAACGTCTGTGACATTTGACGGTTTAATGTGAATTTACAATACAAAATTTAAACTTTGGTATACATTGTTGTCGCTGCATCTATAGGGCTTTGAGCGCGCTTTAGTACACTCTAAAGCCAGAACTTCGGTTTCGAATTCCAAGAGTTACTTACTTGGAAATAACGACGGAAATAAAAACTTTTTCGAAGCTCCTATGGTTGTTTTGTAAAATTTTTGTACAACATTCATGGAAAATTGATTGAAGTCGAATCCTTTCGTTGTCGTTTTTTTAAGCGAAAATTTCGTTTTTTGATAACACTGCTGAAATGTATTTTTCAGCAAAGTTCGGCCTTCCTACACCTAGATGGATTGGACAGGGATGGAACATCACACTACAACTTTTTCTATAAATAGGGAAATTCAAGTAAGATTTTGTGGGAATCAGTGTACCGAGGTTCAAAGGAGATTGTCCGTTGTTTTCAAAAATACTAAAAACCCGGTATTTTTAAGAAATCGGTTAGAAAACAATTCTTAATTAGATTTTCAACAAAATTGGCCTCCATTTACTTTTCTTAAATGAAATGGAAATCGCAATTTTAGATAAACTAAAATGCTAGGGCTGAAAATGCACCACAAAGTTGAAACTTCGAGCCCAATAGTTAAAAACGCGGAAAAATCACGAGGAATTTGGCAACATCGCAAATTTGCTCTAATAAAAATTGGTGCAAAGTAGCTAAGAAAAATATGGTAATTCACCACTGATTTTGTAAAATATTTGTGAAATTTGTTATTTTGATTGAGAAATAGACCAGTTTCAATCTTTTTTCTCATACAAATGGATACTAAAATTAAAATTTTTCAAATTGGCTTGAAATATGGAGGGAAATATATGTATATGAAGAATATAATTACTTAGAACGAACCCGAAAAATACAGAGAAATAGAGAATATCCACTAAAAAAATCGTCACAAAACGACTCAGAAAAATATGCTTCATTTATTTTGTAAAATTGGATTTTTAGCATCCACAATGTTTCGGATTTCGGAAAAGGGATTCTTAGAAAATTTTCTCATCTAACAAATTTTAGAAAAATCAGACCTAGCTAACCTTGAAACTGTAAAACTGTTGTAAAATAGTTGTTTAACTGTGGTCAATGGTCAAAATAGGCAAGTGGTCACTATATTGGGCAAAAAATGCATGTATATACGTAATTTTTGTTCGGGACTTTCTGAAATAGGTCATATTAAGCAGTTTAACTATGGATAATTTTTCAACTGGCCTAAATCAGTAAAATTTGCAGCCCTTCAATTAGAATTATGAATGATTCTTTCCAAATATTTTGGAAATTTCCAAAAAATAAATATCTAAACTGTTAATATACCACATATTATCAGTTGTTTACAAGTTTTAAATTATATGAACCACACATGTGGCGCAAGTTGTAATAACAAACTAAAACACCTTCAAAACTGTTCGTATTGGTTTTAAGCAGCGATAAATAGTGTTCCATACTTCAATTTTTTTGGTATAACTCGAGCAATTTCCAGTGCTACAGATTAACAAATTTTCATTAAATTGGTACTGGATTCAGATAAGCGCTGTACTCGCTTACACTATACCAATTGAGACGCCCTGTATAAAATTATGTATACCTCTTCCGTTTTTATGCGTACTACCTTATCATAAATGTTCAACTGTATACTTATGTACATATATATTTAGTAAACATATTTACAATTTTCACTTTTTAAGGTAGGTCATATACAGACACATAACAGAGTGCACAGACTATTATAATTATCGCCGCTAAGCAAACAGTTTACTAAACAACTCAATATAAATAAATATTATATCATATTCGAGGTGACCACAATTAATGTTTGCTAAACCACAATATTTATACAAATATTTATAAATAATGTTGGTAATAATAATAAGCTAATCAACATCGCATAATAAATTAACAAGACTATTTTTATGTACGAGCAAGTAGATAATAATGTGATAAATTAAAAAAAAAATATTTTAATAGTTAATTAAGCATGTGGTCCAATGGTCAAGAAAGTTAAAAATAAGAATTTGTCCACGAGTAATTCAAAAAATTACAATTTTGTGAAGCTTGTGTGACACAAAGTGAACTTGAGCTCGTGTTTAGAATTTAGAGATGTAAATAAAAATAATTATTTTCTTTCTTTAAATGGAATCAACAAAGTTCATGTTGTCGAGATGAAGCTTTTGTTGTGGAGTTTTTGTTATCGCAATGTTTACAAGGAATTGTATTTATATATGGATGCACGAGATGAATAAATTGACCGATTGGGTTCAAATAAAATAATAAAATTAACGGCAGTAAAATTTCTAACACAAAGTTAACAAGTATTCGTATATGATTCCAATTGGATTATTAAACTTCTTTTCTTTACACTGTAAAACTATAGTTTTTAATGAGATAGATATATGAAATTAGACAAAGGTAAAAAGTGCTATCCCTTTCTAAAAAATACAAAAAAAAAATCGTCGGGAGATACATTTTTTTTAGAATGAGTAATTCCTTGTAATTGTAAGTATTAAACTGTCATGCCATGTCCCTACAGTCTCTCTAATTCTCAATTTTCAATTTACAGCCTTATTCCGCTAGTCGTGTCGTTTGTCGTTTCAAGTGGCTTATTTACTTTCGTGAAACCAAAGTCAGCCGCCTTGTAAAAATATCTGATTTGTATATTATCGTACTGTTTTCAAACAACAATCGGCGTATTTTAAGCCTTTTCTAGTTACCTCAAAACTTCACACGACTCAAGATGACAGTTTTTAATTGTTTCTTTCGCCTCAAGTCACTTATTGGCATGACAACTGGCTAATTTTTCATACAAATACCAGATCCTTATAGTCACTTGGGAATAGGGCTGTTAATTTGTATGGCATGCCAATTTCACTTGTTTCAGTAGTTTATATTTCGACTAATATCATGAGGGTTACAAAGACTCTTCTAAGATTTCATCGTAAGGAAACAACAGCCCTTAATAATGAGTATTAAACTGTCTAGGCTGGGACGTGGCATATAGAAAGTTTAATACTTAGTACATAGAGCTATTGTAACCTTTTGGTGACGTCTTCGAAGGATCTCTGTGATCCTCCTGATTTTAACCGAAATATAAATTACTCCTAAACAGGTGAAATCGGCATGGTATACAAATTAAATAAAAAATTGAATATTGAGTAGACCGCTGGGCATTTCAAATAGACAGTATAACACTCAATATTAAGGGCTATTTTATCTACTTGATGACATCTTAGAAGAATTCCTGTGATCTTGAGAGGGACGATCGATTTATCGTCCTAACTTCACTGTAAAATCGCCATCGCACGGGCGTCGATGTACATCAAGAGCTAAGACAATTTCGAGATTGAGCTGTTAGTCTATGGACAGTAAGAAGGCACTTCAAGGAAGCCAACCTAACTCCAAGATGGTCCTCTGGAAGGCCGAAATTGATAATACGCTAAGAGGGCAAAGAGGAACTCAATCTATTTACTGACGAGTGCAGAATATATATCCATGATCGTGAAAGGAGAGGCCGAGGACATTCGATATATCGTTGGACTCGAGGCTATGAAGTGGCTAGCCCTCACTCCAGACATAAATCCAATTTGAAAGGGTCCGAGCCAGAAATCCAGTACCATCTAACATCAGTGACCTCAAGATTGCGTTGGATGAGGGATGGGGTGTGATCCTCCAAGTGCGATCCGTTGTAGACACAAGGTGGGGGAGCCTAAGTATTAACCAATAAAATTGTTTTTGTTTTACTTGAAATTTTTGTTGTAATTTAAATTTAAATGTCCCCAATATTTTTTTTTGCAATCATCAGTTTTGGTTGCGTTTTCATTCAAAATTCGTTATAAAAAAAAGTACTGAACCAATTTTCATGAAAATAGTGTCATTTTAAAGTAAAAATATCAGGCTTTTAAAAAAATAATGTCTTGTGAAAATCGGTTTAGAAGTTTTAAAAAAAATCGCCTTTCTGTAAGCCCTTGAAGGTTTGAGTCGATTTAGTTGCTCGCGAGTGTAGTTTTATTTGGATTACAAAGCTGGTGTCGTGAAGGTTTTATTGTTAGGCTTACTATATGATTCGAAATTGAGAAACGTGTCTGAATTTCAAATGTTGTACGAATACCTATACATTCAGAAACTAAATGTAAAATGCAAGAATTCCAGACGGATTAATTCTGACTTGAAAATATATTAATTTTAAAATCGATATTCGCGACTTTGTTGTTTATGGATTGCATTAGAATAGCTGTTTCTATTGTTATTTGATATGCGTTTATATTATTTACATAAGTATTCTAAATATAAATGTACTATGGAACATCTAAATTATATTCTTCAAAAATACATATTTATAGTTTTAGTGTATATGTTAATAATTATGTAAATATGGATGTATAATGTATTCGAGTGATTTGTATATTTATTTACACGCGTAAACGTGATTTCCATTCGAGATTTGTTTACGTTATATTCTATATCAGCGATATATAGCTACGGATAGCAATGGCATAGCGATAGTACAAAACCTTCAAATTAGATACTTTCGTTGTTTTATTTTAATTGAAACTGATATCTAATCTATTTAAATAAATATAAATATCGATCACCGAAAATAACTCAAATTTGGTTTTTTATTGTGTGGTATCGGATAACCAGAACATACTTATTGAAGAAATCTAACAGTCTATGATTATAAAAACCAACTTCACCGGCCAATTTTAAAACTTGCTATAATTTTTCAGCATGCACGTAAAGTTTATGTTTATATGTCAATAATACACTCCGTTTCATATGTTTAGTAACTTTTAGTATTTTATTTTACGAAGTAAAGTAAAGTATAGTAATCATGAAACTTTACCTTGAGATTTTTGTACATTTTCATTCGTCATATCACCGATGTCAAAAATGTGGGATTTAAAAAAATCTGTCTGTGTACGTGTGTGTGTGTGTGTGGTGCCGTGCAGACTAAATGTCTGTTGGTTCTCTAAAGTCCACACGGATAGATAATCGGTATGCAATTTCATTCCGCTTTTTCTATAAATTGGGAAGTCCCAGTAATATTTGGTCTAGATCGGTCCACCGGAACTGGCAGCTAAAGGACCTTTTTGTTTTTTTTGCAATTATCTTGAAAAGTATATTTTTGTTTACCAGCAAGACGATTATGAACTAAAAGACTATAAATTAATTTAGCAAAAAATATCGGTCCAGATCAGTTTCCAAAATTTAAGCGGTTTTTGTGAAAACACTGTTTTTCACTTTTGACTCGGCCTCTATACAGCCCAGACTGTGATGATTGTTCGGGATGGCACTTCATAATTACTTTCCATAAATTGGGAGATCCCAGTATTATTTGGCCGAAATCAGTTCACCGGAAAGTCTATAGCATGTATGAAAAAAAGATTGTAATTTAAATTTCTAATTAAATTAGTTGAGATCATTTTACCGAAAATGACGATTTAAAATAAAACCAACTTTATTTTACCAAAATTTGACATTTCTATAGTTCATTCGGATTGACCATTCGGAATCAAACTTCGTACTTGATTTATTTTTATTAATTTTAAGATTCTTGCGAAGTTTGTCGAAAATCTAGGTACCGGAAGTGGCAGCTTTCATTAGAGCATTTTCAATTTTCCCAATGATGTTGAAAAGTTTGGCGTTTACAAGAAACGACAAAGAATTAAAAGATTCAAATAAATTTAAAGATTACATTTTCAACAAGGGTTGGTTGACCTTGTAGGTTTTCTGAAATTAAAGCAGGAATATGATTTTTGATTATACAAGACAATTTTACTAAAAGGCCGGTAAGTGTGTTTTTTCGCTTTAGAAATCATGTGTGGTGGTAAAAGAAAGTCGGATGTTGGCCACAACAAATTCTTTCCTCCATTTTCCCCCTAAAACAGATATTTTTGTCAACAAAATCCAATATAACTTTAGTAACTCACTGTAAAAAACACAAAACCAAACTGGTTCAACCTAAAACGGTGTTCACTCATAAAATTCGTATATTTTTATATTTTATCTTTAGGAACATCTGAAAAATCTCAAAATACATAAAAACATAAAAACCGCCATTAAATAACTTCCGTAAAGGTATGTGTCTTCGCTTTGCCTAGCAATATGTAAAGTGAGAAAAAGAGTGGAACAGATGGGTCTTTTCAAATGAAAAACAAAAATTGATTTAGAAGGATCCGAGTTCTGTAACAATTATTTTCACAATCTTATAGAAAGAAGAAATTATTTTGGACTAACGGCACATAGGGATGTGTAATTATATGGAAATCAATGTCATATTTTACACAATTAGTTTTCTAAAAAATCAAAAATTATACTAGAAATGTTTCACAATTTTCAGAGTGAACTATCTAGCAAGGCAGTGCCCGTACTCATACTGCATATTCAAATAGGATTTAACAGTAAAATTTGGAAATGTTGCATTTGACGCCCTATTCCCTCAACTTAAACGTTAGTGTCGTCGTATTTTTGTTAATTTTTTGATTCCATGCGTTCCATTCTCCTTAATATTATTGAACATCAGAAGCCTGATTCTCTAACAACCATGATAAATTGCAAAGTGTAAAGTGATAATTTTTTTACACAAAAAAAAGTTTATCGTAGAAGCCTAGAAATTATATTGGTTATCGTGTTATTTCAGTAAATTCGCATTTTCTAAATTTTAATTAGGATAAAATGTATGTTTATTGGCAGGAAAAGTTAATGTCTCAAAAAGTATCTCAAGTTTGAAGGAAATTCCGATTTAGGCAAGGGAAATGTAGTCGGTAATGGGAGCATTATGCAAATTTTAGATTAGGAGTTACATCCTGATCAAGACTGCTAACTTTAGACCTGTGTTAACTTTTAGAAGCCTAGACTGGATAATGGTCTACTATAACTATTTCCAATTGCAGAATTTCTATTTCTATGTTATCAGAACCCATGAAATCAAGCAACTTCTCTGAACGACATTATGTACGAATTATGAAGCATCAACCAGCTGTGAGTACTTTGCGGGAGAATACTAACAGTGCGCTACCTCTACAAGAAAGAACAAAGTATATTTCAGTGATGTGTGTCTATCCGATATGGATGTAGCGGCGTATCGGCAAGCATCGGCGATGTGAGTGCCAGCAATGATATCGAGTCAGGTACTTGGGCCAATATTCCTACCGTTCTGACGTATATGAAGTTGACCCGAAAACCATCCCGAAAAAACCTTTTAATAAAAATGTTTGCGTCCTCGCTTAATTTAAAAAAAGCCTTTCAGCCCGAAAAATAATACAAAATAACAGAATATTAAAGTCAATCCCGAAAAAATATATACAAAATTTATATTTTATAAATATTTTTTCGGGATTGAATATTAAATCAGCTGAGGAGGCCCCTTATCCCCATTGTAAGGTAATGAGTATTTGTGTGCTTAACGCTGATGGTCAGTACATTAATTCGACATATACAGTTATATCTGTTAACCTTTGTGAAACGAAATGTTAAGATCGTTAACAAATTTTCAATTAATTTTGTTTGACGGAATTGTTTTTTAAATTTCTCAATTTAAAGTGTGGTGGATCTCTTCTTGTCATAGATTTTAAACGTAAAATATGTTTTGTGTGTGTGAGCTTGTTTTTATTTTCTCGGGATGGAATTTGATTTTCTCGATATTTTTTTTATTTTTCGGGCTGAACGGCCTTTTATTTGATTTAGCGGAGAAGCACACCTATATTTTAAAGGCGTTTTTCAGGAGGGTTGCAAATGGCTTATATATGACCCTTATCCCTATCGTACGGAAATAGCCTAGCGGATGCGTTTTATTGAACAACTACAATATTGAATTGAATTTAATTTTTGTTGATCTACCACATACTTAGTTTGAAAATTAGAAGATCAAACTTTTGTGATCGTGAGCAAAATTTTATATATATTTTTTCGGGGTGGATTTTAGTTTTCTGTTATTTTGTATTATTTTTCGGGCTGAAAGGCTTTTTTTAATTAAGCGAGGACGCACACATTTTTATTAAAAGGTTTTTTCGGGGTGGTTTTCGGGCCAACTTCACATACGTGGCGTTCTGTGAAATTGTTATCGGTGATGCTGTTCCTTACCGGTGCGTTTGTCGCCAGTGTGGTTTAAATGGCCGTATGAGTGTTCGGTGGTTGAATTGACATTTAATTATATTTGTTTTGGATGATAAAATTATCAAATCTAATATTTGTGATTTGAGTTAGATTTTTGAACTGCCAATTGTCAACAGATACATACATTTAAAAATTTCCTTTTGTGTCATTTTATCAAATATTTGGCAAAGTAGGACGTATTATTATTATTGGATTTTACATCTTTTGTCATAATCTTCACAATACCACACAATACAAAGCAAATTTGCATCAGAAACTAATATCAGATAAAATTGATAAGAGACCTGTATGTGATCGAGTATCAAAATCTTTTGTTGTGTTAACAAGCAATCATGCACAAACATTACCACATGGAATATGTTACCTTGAAATTAAAACACAGTTGCATCGATGTTGTCCATGGCGAAATACACTTAATGGACGCTTCCAGGACACGCAACTGTTGGTAACATGTTGAGTACTATCCTGGCAAACGTTATTACAATTTTGATTTATTTAAAATTAACTCTAATCAAATTGACGATGATTTCATTTATGACTTGAAAGCGCCCAATAAGTCTAGTCAGGCCAATTTAGTAAAAGGTGTTACATAATACGTGTTCGACTGATTCCCCGGTGAATCTGGTGACATACTTACTTGTACGAGATACGACCAATGTACCAAAAATATTTAGTTTTTCTCACGACACGAAACGAACCTTTTTGTTTTAATATTTAACTCCGAAAAAACAATGGCCAATAAGACTATAAATGTGCAATAAGAAACCATTTGGAAAACAATGAGTTTAATTAAGAGACGTCCATTTTGACATGACTGGGCTCAACTGTTTGATACATAAATTATTCGGGTTTAGGACGAATTAGTACTTTATAATAATATTTCCCAAGGACCAACCAGCTCTCCCTGATTCACACGCGGGAAGTCACCATCAAGATTATTATTATTTTTTTGAATATAATTCCGAGGATTATAAACAAGGATATCATTTTACTAAATTAAAATTAAAAAAGAAAACACAAAAATAAATTAATATTAACCGAAATAAAAATGTAATTCTTTAACTATAATTAAGAAAATGAAATAGCTGATTCTATATGTACTACTGTACCCCGCCGCAAAAAGTAGGAACCGGCCGTTGGTCTGCTTAAAGCAAGCAGATATGAATGTGGGGGAAAAAGAGAAAGTAAAACAAATAATAATAAGTAAAAATAAAAATTAAATGAAACGCAAATGCAAATTATGAAACATAAATACTGGATAGAGTATTTAAGTCAATAAAAAAAATTAAAAAAAATTCGAAATATTTATTAGTTGCTGTCTAGCATTCTCGAGCCAAGACCGAACAAATTTCAAATAAATAGCCCTCGTAACATAAGGGTTCGCTCTGTTTACAATAAAATCGATGTGATCTCTAAAGTTCAGTTGACGGTCACAAATTACCACAAGTCCCGAATAGCCTCTTTATGAGGTTGTCGATAGAGTGATAAAAACCATTACTAAACAAATATTGGCCATGAAACTATACGAGTAAATCTTTTTTTTTGCTTTGAATCATACAGAAATTGTAGCAAACCAAGCGAGATCTCCTTCCAGGCAGATTTTGTGAATTGCGGCCTTGTTTATCTTGAATCCAATTTTTAATAATTCTCGCCTTATATATGTATTGATGCATTTCCCCGATGGTAATCCAATTTAAGGGACCAAAAATTACTTTGAATGATGCGGGAATCTTTCCAAAATCGCTTTAGAATTTGTATTCGCTCGCATCGTGTGGCGAAAATATAAATCGTCTTTCCACAAATCGGAGTTAAATTAAACTTATTTACACCAACGAAAATAATTCGGTCTCGCACACCGACTTAAGATGTGGAGCGTTAGTTAGTAAAGTCGTACCAATTGTTGATCTTAATTTTAGTCTCGACTTCCAATTACTATTATTAGAGTAACCCAACAAAATGAGGGCGTGTTTTGCAGAAAGAGATAGTGGTACAATCATAGGTGTGAAGTTTTTGGACATGTACAAATTCTTTGGACAAAAATGTATGCGCTTTTAACAGTGTAATTTAATAACACAAAATATTATTTTCAATTTTAACAATCAATGTTTGTCCGTTTTTAATCATATGCCGTAATATACTAGGTAAAATAATAAAAATCTCAGAATATTCGCCGTAGGCTCATAAACTTTATACTTTATAAATTCATAACATGAGCCCTACGGCTCATACCGAAACATGGATTACTGATTTGAATATCTTAATGTATTCTTAATGTATCTTCTATATTAGCTAATCTCTGAGATTTTTATTATTTTACCTAGTATATGACAGCATATAATGAACGAACATTGATTGTTAAAATTGAAAATTATATTTCGTTTTATTAAATTACACTGTTAAAAATGCACACTAGCTTATATTATTGCCTAAATATTTTTTTTCTTCAAATAGTGCACACAAAACACTCGCATAAATTTCTGTCCAAAGAATTTTTATATGACCGAAAACTTCACACCGGTATGACCATCAAGGACGCAAGACCAGCATAAAAGAAATTCTAAAATGGGCCTCATTCAGCGGTAGTGTGGATCTTCCAGCAACTCTAGGATATGGATAAGTTAAACTGATTATATAACCTCGATAATGAGGCGGCCCAAATTTTACGTGGGATGTTGCAGGAAAATAAAAAATAAAAACAAGGATCAAAACAAACAGGAAAATTAACGTTAATAAATAACAAGTCAATATTGGAAATTTCAAAACAATTTAAAAATTATATTCAATTTACTCGGCAATGCTGCCGAATGAGTTGAAAAATGTGTACATTTAAAAATCGTAAAGAATCAACTGTGTAAAATGAATTAATTCGTCAATGCTTTGAATTTAACTGAACTTATCAGGTCAGACCTTAATTTAATTTACTTTAGAAAGATCAAATAAAAATTATTAAATTCAATTAATTTAGAAAGAAAAATTACCAAGATGTATATTTCCGCACTTCGGTTTAATTGCATTTAGTAATTGCCAGAATAATCTAGTTTAAATTACATGGATCAATTTGTTCTCACTGGCTGTAAAAAGGCAAACCGGTTTTGTGACAGAATTTTTTTTTTCCAAAGACTCACTGTGGCTAGTTGACCATGGCGTACGTAATTGAGCGTGCATGCTTATTTATTAATTTAATTATACATTATCATATCGATATCGATTAATTACAAATTAATTGCAGACAACACAATTTCGAGCAATATAAAAAGAAATCAGTATGCTGGGTTATAAAATTTGATTTTTACGGTCCCATAATACACTCGTAGTGTGCAAAGGTTATTCCATTGAAATAGCTTCTGTTTTATCTAGAATGTTTACAGTTATCAATCATCTGCGATAAGATTGTGTATACATTACAAATTTTTTGTTATGATGCATATTATTGCAAATGCATTAAAAATGTTTATCTCGTTGCCTATCGAACTAGAAAATGAAAACATCAACTAGAATTTACTTCAAGTTAATTAGTCTTGTACAGATAATTGCTTATACACATATCATATATGTACATATACGTATTGCTATAGATTAGTTTATAGAACTAATTTAAAACTAGGCCTGACAAAGTATACAAGCCGTATCATAAAGAATATTATAAAGTAAATATTGTATGGCATAAATATATTCAAGAGTTCTTATTCTATATTTGTGTAAATAAATATTATTGTATATCGAGAAATTAAGACGATTAAATACGCGATAAGGTAAATATGGCGACACTGCTTCACCATCGAATTTATTTTGGAGTAGTTGGTCAAGTGAAGTGCTTGTTGGATGGTGATAACTTCATTTTCAACTATCCGTTTTCACTTTTGTAAAACACTTGAAGTAAATTTGTTTGTTATTTTAATCGTATCCGAACACACAGGTTATTATTCTATTTACTTCGTATCTTTATTGTTGATAACTAAACTTGGGTTATGTGGATTTAATTAAGATGTATTGATTATTTTTGTGTACTGTTTTAAAGTTGATGTGGGGTTTGGCGAATGAAATGATTTTCTTATACAGTTTTTTTTCTTTTTTTTAGGTTATTAATATCAAGACGTCAAAATGTCGAAGACAAATGAACAGGAGCTGGAGACTTTCTTAACGAATGGAACAAAGTAAGTTGGTTTAATTAATAATCTTAAAATTAACATGTCATGGTCAAAAATACTTTTATATTTGATACGTTTTATCCTATAAATCTTTGAGGGGAGAGCGAATTGTTTAATTTTTGTTGACCTATATATGACGATGCTAAAAGTAAAAGTAAGTTACGAACTGAAACAATTTGGAAAAATGATGATAGTTTCTATCGAGTTGAGGTGAACAAAACGATTGAAATTAGTTTTGATCCATTATGTAATAAAAATGTCTGCTACCAAGTTTGATAGTATGGAATAAAGTGTATGTTCATAATTGTCAGTGGTTGTGTGCCTACATAGTTATAGGTTAGAAACAATTATTGTTACAGGATTGTGAATAATACTATAAATTTTACGGTTTAAAACGGCAACTGTATAAATTTATACCACTCCCGGATTATTCCGGAAGATACCGGATAATACGAATACGATACCAATCCAAACACTCCTCCGTGCTCGCCCAGTGGCACCATGCAATCTTTCAACTATATGGTCCCTTTCATTCACGCTGCATACTAGATAATAATTTGCCCTTCGCTGATGTAGTTTCGCGTATAACTACGAAATTGGCGAACGCCCACTGCCTTAACTATGGCTACAATAACCTCTCATCGGTAATCTGCCTTTACGATGTTTTGGTATGTTACTTCGATCTTATTTATCCTCTTGCGATGAATGACGCTTCATTTTTTGATTTTATTGCTTCTACTTTTCCGTTACTTGTTTTAGAAGCAGAAATTACATAATTTTAAAAATTCCAAACAGTTCGTTCATTTATAATTAACAACTTGCAACTTTATAAAATTATCTATATCTAGTCCTTGCTTCTTCATACATTTGCGTAAACACACTGTCAGTTTTGTGACTAACGGACTTTGAGATTTTGGCCAAAAACTGAAAATAGATTAATAAAATTTTTAAATTTTCAATAGGATTAGTTATGAAATGGCCAAGTTTAGTCCAGCATGAGCAGATCCTAGAATTTTGTCCAAAACTTACTTTAAAATCCCTCATCAGTATCCAAATTTCATCGTCATTCTTTAAGAATGGCGGAAAGACGAAATATTGTTAAATTTCAAGATTTCATTTACCGAGTTCCTTTATACTTCTGAGATCAATTAATTTGTCATTTCAAGGATCATTTTTAATATTTTATTCCGCTAGAATGTTTTATATAGTGAAAAAAGAAACAAAATGAATAAAAAAAATTCCGCTGCTAATTATATAACAAAATAAATTCTCTTTTGTGATGGTGCTGCCACTTGCGGCGAGTAGCGTAATCTTTTATTTTCCGCTAACAAATTTCCGCTATGTTATACAGCATGACTCGATTTTTAATTTCGAAATCGTCATTTTTTACGAAATCAATCTTTCTATATCACAATTTCACCGCTGGCGTTAAGTGAATGCTGTATAAGATAGCGGAAATTTCTCAGCGGAAAATAAGAGATTTCGCTACTCGCCGCAAGTGGCAGCACAATCACAAAAGAGAATTTATTTTGTTATATAATTACCAGCGGAAATTTATTATTCTTTTTGTACCTCTTTTTCACTAAATAAAACATCCCAGCGGAATAAAATATTAAAAGTGATCCTTAAAATGACAAATTGATTGATCTCCGAAGTAAAGGAACTCGGTAAATCAAATCTTGAAATTTCACAATATTCCGTGTTTCCGCCATACTAAACGAATGACGACGAAATTTGGATAAAAGTATTGATCAGGGGTCCAAAACTTAGGAAAAAATTCTTGGATCTGTTCATGCTGGACTAAACTAGGCCATTTCATAACCAATCCTTTTGAAAATTTAAATTTGTTTATCAATTTATTATCAGTTTTTGGCCGATATCTCAAAAACTTTCACTAGTAACCAATACTTTCGATTGTTTTTCTAATAGCTTAGGTCATACTGAGACTACCAGGCAAATTTGGGGAAAATTGATGGATTGGAATTTTCACTATAATTTTTTGATTATAGCCGCAGAAAATCAAAAAATTATAGTGAAAATTCTAATCCATCAATTTTCCCCAAATTTTCCTCGTGGTCTTAGTATGACCTAAGCTATTAGAAAAACAATCGAAAGTATTGGTTACTAGTGAAAGTTTTTGAGATATTGGCCAAAAACTGATAATAAATTGATAAACAAATTTAAATTTTCAAAAGGATTGGTTATGAAATGGCCTAGTTTAGTCCAGCATGAACAGATCCAAGAATTTTTTCCTAACTTTTGGACCCTTGATCAATATTTTTATCCAAATTTCATCGTCATTCGTTTAGTATGGCGGAAACACGGAATATTGTGAAATTTCAAGATTTGATTTACCGAGTTCCTTTACTTCGGAGATCAATCAATTTGTCATTTTAAGGATCACTTTTAATATTTTATTCCGCTGGGATGTTTTATTTAGTGAAAAAGAGGTACAAAAAGAATAATAAATTTCCGCTGGTAATTATATAACAAAATAAATTCTCTTTTGTGATTGTGCTGCCACTTGCGGCGAGTAGCGAAATCTCTTATTTTCCGCTGAGAAATTTCCGCTATCTTATACAGCATGACTAACTGTCGATAAATTACGCCTCTCCTATTCGAGTTTTAATTTCGAAATCGTCATTTTTTACTATATCAATCTTTCTATATCATAATTTCACCGCTGACGTTAAGTGATCCGATTTTGGTCTGCCAAATTCGGTTCATATACTAGCAATTTACCGGTTTACAACAGAACCTGTATCGATTTACGCCAGTTACAAAATATTTCGGAAAATACCGGAAACTTAAAGCACATTAATAAAAATGTGCACAATTATTTATTAATCCATTTCACACAATTTACAATAAATCATAAAATTTATTTCACTTCTCTCTAATAATGTTTTCGTAATATTTTCTTTCACCTTGAAAACTTGAAAAAGTAAAACAAGTCTAATAAATAATATAGAAAATAAATTGTAGAGTCTGTCTGAAAATTCCACTATGTTAAAATATAATCCTTAGGTTTACACAACTAATTGATTCCGCTCTTTTTTTAAAAAGCTTTTGACTCATTTGTTTGTGTAAACTAATGGTAACATTTTCAGACAGTGTAATTTTTGGACAAACTCCACGATATCAAGAATTTTTCTAAACTAAAACAACTTAAACCAATAAAATCGATTTGAAATGCGAGAACAGAATAAAGAATACCCGTTCCCTCCTTTTAGAAATAAATTTTGACTCATTTGAATGTATCAACCTAGGGCTAACATTTGTACTTGGTGGAATTTTCTGACAAACTCCACGATATCTAGAATTCTCGAAGGTCTCATCCTTTTAGAAATAAATTTTGACTCAATTGATTGAACCTAAGGCCTATATTTCCAGATTGTGGAATTTTCCGACAAACTCCACGATATCAAGAATTTTTCTAAACTAAAACAACTTCAACCAATAAAATCGATTTGAATTGCGAGAACGGAAAAGAATACCCGTTCCCTCCTTTTAGAAATAAATTTTGACTCATTTGAATGTATCAACCTAGGGCTAACATTTCCACTTGGTGGAATTTTCTGACAAACTCCACGATATCCAGAATTTATCTAAACGAAAACTTCTCAAACCAATAAAATCAATTTGTTTTGTGCGAACGAAAAACTGACTCAATTGGTTTTATCAACCTAAGGCTTATATTTCAAGATTGTGGAATTTTCCGACAAATTCTACGATATCCAGAGTTTACCTTAACTATAAAACTAATCAAACCAATAAAATCGATTTGAGTTACGAGAACGAAAAAGGATACAATTTTCCGACAAACTCCACGATTTTAGTAATTCGCAGGGTGGGCCCTGGTTGGGTCCCTATTGGTTTGTTTTTATATCATAGACTATGGCTAAACTTTTTGGGCGAAACAATCATGGTTTCGCTTAAGGAGCGCTTTGAAATAATAAAAATTTATTTTTAAAGTCATTGTTATGTAGCCGAAACCGTGCGAATTTTGAAAAGAAATATGGATCGAGAAAGAACGCCAAGCGGTAACGTTGCAGTGTAATTGGTAAAGAAAGTTCGTATGAGGAAGGCTTGCTATTGGACAACAAAAAGTGGTCCCCGAGCTCGCACGTCCTAAAATATTGCGGCTGCGGTCCATAGTGTAGGACAGAATCCATCGACCTCAACTCGACGCCGATCGCAGCAACTGGCCGTTATTCGCACCAGCCTAAGGATAATACTGTACAAAGACCTCGGATTATTCGGCTACACGGTCCAAATGACTCAGCAGTTGAAAGCAAATGACCATCCCCTTCGATATCAGTTCTCTGCGTAGGCCAATGACGACGATTTTAGTCGAAAAATCATCTTATTAGAATAAGCGCATTTCCATCTCGAGGGCTATCTAAGCAAACAGAACTGCCGGATCTAGGATTCGGAGCAGCCACACGTAATCGTAGGGAAGTCAATGCATCCACCAAGAGTAACTGTTTGGTGTAGATTTTGGAGTAGTGTTATAATTGGCCCATTTTTTCGATAACGCTGTTGGGAACGCCGTTACCGTCAATGGCGACCATTACAGAGCCATGCCATACAAACCGACCGACAATCGATCTCTTGCGCGCCAAATTTGACAACCGAATAATCAGCCGTTTAGGAGATGTCAATTGGCCTACGCGGAGCTACAATTAGACGCAGTTGGACTTTTTCTGTGGGGTCTCGCTAAAGATAGATGTTGTACGGATAATCTAGATACAATTCAAGCTTTATCAACATTGCAATAGTTATTCCCGAAATAGGCGCTAAATCATCGAATAAGTTCTCAAAAACTGAACTCACGGCATGGCTTACTATAAGGCCAACAGAGGGAGTCACATGAACGAAATTATTTTTTATTTTTAAATTGGATACTCCAACCTCATTTTATAGCGTTTTTGAAAACAAACTTTTAAATGACCCACTCTTCCCTTTAAAATCGGTATCATGAGATACCAGATTTTGAAATTAAACAATTCGGGCAATAATTTGGCCACCTCATTGAGGTTACGGAAAATAAATGCTGGTCGGATTTAATGATTGTTAGGTTCAGTAAATTCTAGCCAGGTTCCAGGGCTGCTGGATGAGTCATAACGAGGGAGGAGGTGAGTCCTCCTTTTCCATTTTATGATTGCAGTTCCCTTGCGGTCACCCAAATTTTGTACTTACCTCAGCAATGATTGCTTAACGTTGGTGATGAAGTTGTTGTCGCATAATATCTCTGCCAGGTGCTCCACACAAGCAGAATACTCTGCAGATACCATCGAATTCTAAACTTATAGAAACCGGCATGAAATGAGTTCATTCGAGGATTAAATGAAATTTTATACAAAATGTTAATTATCCACAATTAACCACAAGCTTACCTGAAGGCTTACACTTCATGGCTAGAAATTTCAAAACCTAAACTATAACCGCGAATATTCAGAAATAATTTATGAACATATTCAGAAATTTGGTAATCAAATAACTCATACAAACCCGGCAAGCCTACAAAGAAAACCTGTGAATATGGCAGCACCTCAACTAAATATTGCATGCAATATCCAATTACAATCAATATATTAGAATGCCAGCTTCTCGACGAACTGTCTAACCTGGAACAACAACGATGAGAGCCTTTTTATAGCGTACCATACCAACAGAATATAAAACTAGCAAACAACACGCTCAAGTTTCTCATATCAGTATCCGATAAAAATTTCATAAAACCAGACCGCCAACTTTACTCCCGCGAGTATTCATATTATAAAAACCACTACGAAGCCCATTTATACCAAATTCTATCCTTACCAGTTAGCATATGATGAGTGAAATAGAACAACAAATCGTTTAACTATTAAAATATGGTGTTACAAACCCTCCAAAAGCCCCCCCCCCCAATCTGCGTAGTGGTGTAAGAGTTATACGCTTTAGACATAAAGAAGTGCGGAGTGGTAATCGATTTTAACAGATTAAACGCAACAACAATACCTGATACGTAAGATGTAAGCGGCGGATATCCTTAAATATGTATCATTTGTAACGATGAACGGCAAATCGATCGTTTAACGTTTGGCAACGTTTTGGCAGAAATATCGAAAACTAATTTTCAAAACTGGAAGACTGGAAGACAACCTGCGAGTTATAATATCGGTAAAACGGATATGTTATAACTCATAAAGGCATTAGACCAGACAAAAAAAAAGATTATTTCTACTCGGAAAATAAAGAGCAATGTCAAACTAAAGGATTTATAATGGTTTCTGGGACTCACCTCTTAACACAGGCGTTTTATAAAGGACTACACCAAAATAGCTAAACCTTTAACGAATCGAAAGCCACCCAGTCAAAAAATGAAATCGCTGTTCTATCGTACTAACTTCGAGAAACTGGTCATATTAACACGAGCTTCTGACACCACCACTTGTGTAATATGGTCACAGAGCGGTCTTGGCAAAGATAAACCAATAATATTGATTATTCGAAGCTTTAGAAATAAAGCTTTACGAATTCGTCTATAATCCAGGTTGTATCAACAAAGTTGCGAACATCGTCTCCAGATTAGAACTAGATGAGGCAAACATACTTTCAGAAAATTTCCCGATTCATGATGAACATAAAGAACCTCATTAAAAATGATCACAGGCAATTTATCAGGTTACAGGAAATAAATATGAGATGAAATTCTATTGAGGATCCTAAAAGATCTCTCTCATCATGTTAACTGGTCTCACGATTAAGTGACTTTATGCAGTGTTGGGCGCGTAAATTACACGATGTAGGTTACACGGTTATTTACATGTAATTTACATGTAAATGACATAGCTTATTTTTTACATTATATGTAAAGTAAATAACTACTTTTTCATGACAAGCCCGCTATCTGTTATATAATTTTATAATTATTTATTAATAAAAATTGACTGTGTAACGTTGAATGCTACAGTTGAAGTGCCACAGAATTTGATGATCGTCGTCAAAATATATGGAGCACAGTTTGTGTGTATGCATAATTTCGATCTACATCGATACTGATTCGTCTTGTGGATTATAAAATGCAAGTCCACTTAGGTGTACCACAGCTTCGGTCGGTTGCGGTCTATCATCATCGCCGTGTACAATGGTAACTAAAAATAATGTTGGTTAGCACGTTAGATAAGAAAATCGGCCTAAAAAATGTTTCTCAATAGGGACAGTCGACGTAGATTGTTGTTGTTGAACAGCCTGTGGTTTATTTTCTAATCTTTCACCGTGACCAAGGGCAACTGTAATTTCTTGTAAAACTTACAAAAAAATTTGAACTAGAACTCCTTATTGCCCTTACCCATCAATCTCCCGAACATAGTAGTCTCTCATTGTACGAATAAGTAGAAAATCTGGCTGAAAAGTTTGATGTGGATAAATAGGTGCTCGATACATTTTATTTTCAACAGCCTGTATATTGTCCAGAATAAAGTATCCCCAAAAAGGAGCTTGTGTGAACATACAGGTAAAGTTGCCCATATTTAAACTCTGGAGGACCCGAATCTTCTCCCGGTTTTCGTTTATAATTTTTAAGTTTCTCCACCAATAGACGCAATTCTTTCCCACTTTCGTGGCTTTTCTTCTTTAGAATGTGTTTTAACAGCGGTACTACAGGATGAGCTTAAATTGATTGAATGTCAATAGCCCATGCGAATTTTTTTTATTGGTGGACGATGGAATGCTTTCAATCCGGAGTTGAATGTTGAATTAAATTTCCTCCTCCAACTTTGAGTCTCATGGTTGTTTCTGATGATTTCGGTATATAATAAAAATCCTTCGATATATTAAATGGATCACTGTATGGATTTTTTGGTGGTCGAAATAAATTAACTTACTGATATGTTTGTTGATGACATTGACTCGACTGTTTGACATTTACGAAGACACCGTGTAAAATGCTACAATTTGATAATAGACGGCACGTAGTACACTATAAAAATAATTATCTTTCTCATATGTAGCAAACTAAACCTAAAGATGTCGCTAATCGTTTTTTTAGAGCTTGTTTAAGAAAAACACAGATGGCAGTGCAGATACGTAAATGAAATTCTTCTTGTGATTGTAGATAACCAAAAGACTAAAACAATTATGATTGACCGTCTAAATGAACTGTTTGATTGATATTTGTGATGTGTATAATCCTGATAAACAAACATTTGTTACATTTACACAATATTTTCAGTTATTTTTCAGAGTTTTTACGTTTTCACGATAATTTACGTTATTTACATAAAAATGTAGATAACGTTATTTACATGTAAAATGCCCAACACTGGCTTTATGGTTAAGTGGTCTTACGATTGATTGACCTTACGATTAACTAGTCTTACGATATTTACGATGATAACCGATGATAATTCGATTTGCCCATAGCATAAAAAGGTTTAGAAAGTTTTTATGGTGTGCTGAAGATGCGTCCACACCATGCCAAACTACAGAAACCTCATATATTTTATGTAGATACAAATCGAAATTTTTCATCCCGGACCTATAATCGTCTACTTATAAAAATATTCCCAATATTATCAAGACAAGCACGATTAATTAAAATCGTGGCATCGCACTGGCATACTGGTTTATTTATAGTAAAAAATATTTTTTGGACCAAACCCGAGGTTTATTTTTTATTTTTAAATCGATACAATGTGATTATTGTTTATTTAATTTTCGAAAATTAATTAATAACTGAGGTTAGCTAAAAATATTGTTTATATACAATTTGCAACGATTAGAGCAATGCGCACTGTTTATAATTTTTGTTATTAAATAAATGACGTTTAGTCAGCAGATCTTAAAGTTGTAAAAACAAGAAATTATAAATAACAAAAAACTATTTAATAGACACCGTAAAGTCGCGTAAGTGCTAAATTATACAGAAAAACCGCTACTCAAATTCGCACTTAATTAAGCGCCTATTATTGAGTATATAATTAACCTAACTGTAATGTATGCCTAATTTCTGTGTGTGTGTGTGTGTATATATATTCATAGTGTATGTCAGTAAATTTTTTGCGGTAATATACAACGTTTATGAATCTTACATTAACACAAGGCACAGACGTACAGTCTGATACAGATATCTAAATCCAAAATTGTTTGAAATGGGAATATATTAATTCGCATGGTTATTTTAATGGTGATTCGTCATCTTAGCATTTTCCATTTTTAATTTAATTAAGATTTTTAAAAGTAAAATACATCACCTCGCTAAACTGATTGGTATTGAATTATTGATCAAGATTTTGTAATACAACTAAACCAAAAATGTATGACGTATTGAAGTCGTAATTCGTACCTTCGTACAAATGTTGTTTTATAATGCTAATGAATGCGTATCTTATGCGTATCGTAATGCGTATATTCCTACGATTAACAAAAATAGAAAAAGTAAAAATAAAATCAGCACCTCTAGAATACAACAATTTTTGGTCATTTATGTTGAAAAAATGCGATTTTATTTTTCTAATTATTCGATTAATCCATTGTACAAGGGCTTGCCGGCTATTTAAATTAAAATTATTTATGGTCCAGTTGCAATAAAATAATAAGAAATACAATGGTAAATACATGTTAATTCTAACCTCAAAATGTAAATTTCATTGCTAGTTTAAGCTAAAATTGATTATGCGCGTTATCTGTGTTATTAACATTTTAATTCATTTGTACATCTTTTAATGTTGATTTTGGTTTAATTCTCATTTTCAAAAATTCGTAAGAAAAAATAGTGGGCGAACCAAATACAATTCACTCATTTGTTCAGTTGGATTTAATGAGATGTATCGGACTATATATTTTAACATAAAAATAAATATTTTTATGATCATCATGAATTTGATCGAGTCATAAACTAAAATTAAGAGATTAAATTACAAGATCATTTGAATAATGAATTGTTTAATTTAAATCGGAAATGATGAATAAGGAAAATTAATTATGGAAATATTTAAATATTTAGGTAAACTGCGGTTCACTTGATTAGGGCACTTGCAATTTTACTTTTAAATGTAAATTTTACTGTAATTTAGATAGAAGAGATAGGGGAACCCCTAATTATTCTGAGAAAGCAAATTAACTTGCCTTTCAATTTTTATCTTCGTTATTTTTTCGGTCCAGTTGATTAGACGCCACTTTGAAATATAATGAAAATACAGTCATTTAGATTTTTATTTTAATATATTTTTTTTGTTATTAATGTGTACTAATAACAACGTGTT
The DNA here is from genome assembly GCA_963691935.1 of Nephrotoma guestfalica. NCBI lineage: Eukaryota > Metazoa > Arthropoda > Insecta > Diptera > Tipulidae > Nephrotoma > Nephrotoma guestfalica. The sequence goes on from OY829915.1 coordinate 211,610,441, forward strand.
TTTTGTAAGTAATGTGTACTACCCTCATTCTTAAAAATTCATTCAAAAATCCTGTTCTTGTGAGAATCATATAAAGATTTTAAGAAGTCCAACGAACTTTCTGCCCAGACAGCTTCAATTCCTGCAGTTAGTTCTGCGTTGGATTCGTATTGTTTGCCCTTCATAAACTTTACGAATGAGCCAGCCCGAAACGTTTTCGATGATATTTAAACTATCATAATAAGGTGGCCTGGTAATAACTCCACGTTTTGCCTCGCAAAGGCCCAAATAGCTCCGGCACTTCTGGAAAAACTAATTGCAGCATATCCTTATATAAATTTGCAGTTAGAAACAAAGTTCAATTGAATAGCACCACATTATTTCTTCTTTTCTGGCATGATGGCGAGTCAAAAATATATTCTTCTTTGCGAAGATCATGAAAATAAAATAATTAGAGCTATCTGGTCCATCTAAGTTAAATTTTTTTTTCATCCAAATAAACATCTTTGTCACAATTATTATTCATTGTTTGCGGACGCTCATGCTTGCATACAGGGTTTAGTCGTGGTTTTCTAAAAAAAAAATTTGAATTACTTAAAATTGCTTTACGAGTTATGGATTTGCTGGCATTAAGACCAGTTGCCGTTCTAATTTTGTTGGTGGAAAGGGCTGAATTGGACGCTGGTTGCTTGAAGCAGCAGTTTGCTTCCATATGATGTTCTATCTGTTAAATAATTTCGCACAGCTTGCTTATTACGCTCGATTTTGCGAGCTATGGAAAATCCCTCCAAGTGGTTGGTATCGATTTTCGCCCTTTCTGACGTATTTAAAATATTTTTGTACCTGTTTTCAGTCTTGATCAGCTACTGAAAACTTATTTTGAAAATCTAAATTTTTTTGAGCAACTTACACTAGTTTTTTTTTTTTAAACTAGTTTTCTCAATATTAGGTAAACTTTAATAATTAAAAATGAGGAAAATATAACAAGATAAAATGTACTGAAAATGCTTTTATTGTTATAACAAGAGCTTGCAATGAAAATTTCTGGAGTAATTTAAATACGTTTTAGTACAAAACGCATCATCATAGCATCAAGACACAAAACACCAATTTTATATGCGGTGTTATCGAAATAAGGAAAAATTATTCCTTTATAAAGCGTCGGAAAAATGTACGAATGCGAAGAAAATGCTAATTTACTGCTAGTTTCATTAATTGTGTTTGTATTAGTGATATTACCTGGGTAAGACGGAAATTAATCGAAGATTACAGTTTTAATGACTGTAATCATTAATTCCTATTAAAGTGAGTCGTACTGAATAATATAAAACCGTTTTATTTCGACTGTTACACGAATGTTTAATTTGGATCCGTTGAAAATGACATATCACTAGAGATCAAACACCATGTCAGTTAGAAAAAATAATCCAGGGTGGGGACAATTTATCAAATTTTGTATTATGACTAAATATAATAAAATTTCTTAGGCCAACTGAGATATTCCTGAAGATCTTAACACAACCTCAGATATATGGTGTTGGGGACTATCTCAATTATAAAAAATACTCAGGAACTTTCCATCCAGCGGGTCAATTTAGAAAAATTTTGTATTATGACCAAATATAATAATTTTTTTTGGTCAATTAAGGTATTCTGAGAGATCTTAAAACAATCTCAAATATGTGAATTATTAGTTGGAGACCATGTCAGTTACAAAAAATAATCAGGAGCTCCAAATCGATTGGTGGGCACAATTCATACAATTTAGTATTATGAGATCTTAACACAACCTCAAGTATATGGGGAGTTAGGGTGGGATCATCTCAGTGATAAAATAGATTCCAAAGCTACCCATCCAGGGGAGGGGACATTTCATAGAATTTTATATTATGGCTAAATATAATAAAAATTCTTAGGCCAACTGAGGTATCCATAGAGATGTTAACACATCCTCAGAGATATGAAGGGGTTAGTTGGAGACAATTTCATTTAGAAAAACTAAATAATAATGTTCTAATATATTGAGAATACTTAGGCAAAATGGGATATGCCTAGAGCTCTAAACACATTCTCTTCAACAGGAACTTTAACAGGAATATTTTACTCTGGGTCGATTATTATTACTATCTGGGTAGATTATATCTGGCTGGGGGGGGGGAGCTCCTAATAATTTTTTTTAACAGATGTGGTCCTCATCTAACACTTCATATACCTGAGGTTGTTTTAAGATCTCTAGATATATCTAAGTTTTGGGCATAATATAAAATTCAAAATATAGTCCTCACTACCCAGTTGATACAAAATTCTATAATTTGGATGTGTTTTAGAACACAATGGAAATCTATTGTTGCCCAAAGAAATTTAAAAATTTGCTTCTAACTTTAACTTTGGAGGAGTTTCCTGCCTTTGGAGTTGGTATTGTATTTTCTAATTTTTCTATTAAACCATTCATTTTACTCGAGGTTGAATTATGACTTCTCTGGTTACCTCATTTGATTACAATATTTCATCCTAATGTAGTTCAGGGTGTAGTGTGTGTTTCTATTCTGCCCCGGATACCGATTTGTGTTAGTGAATACTGATTAATGAAATGGTAGGTTAGGTTAGGTTAGGTTTCAGTGATTATTATCGCACACTTAAACCCATCAAGTACTATTCACATAACGTAAAAGATCTCGCACATTACAGCGTTCGATATCAGAGAGGCTGTCCATAGTGTATTTGCCCAAGTGATCATGTCATCTGCCAGCTAGCGCAGGAACCGAGCATAGGAAGGGTATAAGAGTCTCTTCCTCCTCCTCGTCCTTGCAGCTTGTGCAGAAGTCATTTGCATCCAGACTCACCCTTCTCGCATGATCTCCGAAAAGGCAGTGTCCGGTAAGTACCCTTACAATTCTACCTAAGTCACGCTTCCTTAGTGTGATCAATATCTTGGATCGCTTTAAGCTCAGCTCAGGCCATACTTGTTTCGCTACCTTGCCAGACGGTCTGTCGAGCCACCTAGCATTTGCAAGGCAGCTACTTTCATACGACTCGCTGCTTTCAGCACATACGTAGGCCTTCCTACACATTCTCTCTCTGGTTCCAGTTGGAGAGTCGTACCGTACCTTGCTAGTTCGTCTGCCCTGCAATTTCTCAACGTCAGAGTGGCCCGGAGCCTAGACGAACTGGATATTGAAGTGTTCACTCATCTCGTTAAGAGATGTGTGACAATCCAACGCCATCCTTGACGCCAGTGAAACTGAATCCAGTGAAAGAATGGCCACCCGACTGTCCACACAGATATAGTGATATCAGTCAACGAAATTACACTGTGCTTCAACCAGTTCATATCCTTTTCAATCACTATAACTTCAGCCTGGTACACGCTACAGTTATCAGGTAGACGAAAAAATAGATTTACATTTAATTCGCCACAGAACACACGAGCTCCCACTCTACCATCGAGCTTGGGGAGCCGTCGGTGAAGAATTTAACTAGCTCGGTCTCCATAATGAGACCATTCTTCCAATCCTCCGTAGAGAGCAAAATCACTTTAAAACGCTTGCAAAAGCACAAACGAGGTGTTATATAATCCAAATTCACCAGGTCATCCCTCATAGAATGCCCTCATAGTTGAGTGCCCTTTTTGCAGACACTTCCACTCTGATATCGCTGATAGCTGAGCGGCCGTATTGGCCGCCATTTGCTTACCGATAATATCCAACGGAAGAAGGTACAGCATGACTGCCCTCTGCACCTTCGGCATCATGTTGTTGAAAGCGCCCTCGATATCGAGAAACGCCACCAATGAGTATTCTTGAAAATCCAGTATTTAATGCCGAGTCCACGGACTTACCCTTATGATCCGCATGTTGAGACTGTGCCCAGTTTCTGGGTACAATTCTCGAACGAATATGGACAACCAGTAATTCCATGGTTTTCAGCAGAAAATATTACAGAGATATTGGTCTTAAGTCCTTATGGTTGCTGTGCGAGTTTCTACCCGCTTTCGGGATGAAGATCACCCTAGCCTCCCTCCATTTCTTCGGAATGTACCCCAACTTCAGATACCCTTTGAAGATAACCTCCAGCCAGGGAAGTAAGACTTCCGAGTTCTTCTGAATTTCTGCTGGTACAATCCCATCCGGACCTGCTGACTTAAAGGGCTTAAAATTTTAAATATCCCATTTTATCTTCCGTGTATTCAGAATGTCTTTGTACACAACAATTGGACGCCGCAGTCATCCCTAGACCCACAGACAACGAAAGGCCTCGCAATCGACGCATCCTCACTACTCGGGAAGTGAGTTTCCATCAAAAGATAGAGTCTCTTCACTAGTGAAAGAGACATTAGTGTCACTAATGAAATGGTAAATATATTATATTTCTTTCGGGTTTTTTTTATAGTTAACTGCCGAATATTTAAAATAATGCAACACATAAAAGTTTAGCATAGGCTTGAAAAAACTTCACGCTGCTTTTAAACATGTGAAGTGTTTGCTAATTTTTTTACTAGCATAACTTTAGCAGTGTCTTCACATGCATTTATAATGTGGGACCAGGGTAAAACCGCACCCTAGGGGGTAGAAAACGTAGGTTGAGTTTACTCATACTTGTAAAAAACACATTTTCAGTTAACCATGTTGTTGTTTAGACAACATTTTATGATCAACCATTGGGTATATTTATAACACACACACACACACGTGTTTTATGGTAGTACTAAACAGTCATCCAAGCAGCTTCATCGCTCAATATTCAAAATGCCGCTTATTAAATCTTTAGTTTGCGAGGACTAAAGGACATTAAACGTCATAGCACGACAATAAAGATTTATAACATACAGAACTTATTTAAGTATAAACCGGAACAGGAAATAGAGCTTTTACGAGTTTACAACGCAAAAATCAATATCAACAAATAAAGAACCAACTTAGACTTAACAAATATTGTCACCTACAAGAAAAAATCCAGGTCAAAGCTACTGTTCTCCAAACCTACAAGTTTATAGCGAATACTGAAGCATTTTTTCCGCCTAATGAGCGCTTTCAAATTACTAAACCTCTCGAACCGCAGATTTCCCGATCGTCTAATTTTACAACGCATACTTGGGCAGGTTCTTAAATATGCACGAATTAGATCATCATAATGTGAATTTTATAACGTTAATAGGAGGGATTAGTAATAGTTTTAAATTGTTTTTCCACTGGCGCGACGTCTCTTCGGGTGATTTGGCCTCCTTTTTGAGATTCCATAGATTAAGTTATTATTCACATTAACGAGTTAATCACCCAAATTTGTAATAACCTAAGCAAAGGTTACTTCTAATTGGTGATGTTATTGTCGCAGTATGTCCTTCCGTTACTCGTTCCCCCAAAATCGATCAGAACTAGGTAGTACAATATTGGAATATTGATGGAACCAAATCTAAGAGTGTACATGATTTTTTTCATTGTTTGGAACAGCTTGCAAGTGGTGCTGGTCTTTATCAAGGTAAAAGTTACCACAGTACGATGACGACATTCGCTGAGAAATTTATCACAGAACACAATAATAAGGTGAATCCTTTCCTGTCAAAAACTGATCGATTATCCCCAAACATCAACCATACGCTTAAAAATGTTATGTTACGAGTACCACATCAAAGTTCTATTGACTCTTTGAATAAATTGTGAATACTATAATATCCGAGACCAACCTGGTTACGATCCGAGATAATCTCTATTACTGATAAATTAAATATAAGCAATTATTCAAGCATTTAAGCCCAGAAATATTCAGACACGTGTTAGAATAAGTTCCTGTTTCAATGGTCGATGGAAAAGAGCTACGATTGATGTGTATTTGACTATATTCTAACATGAATTTTTGAATTTGTGCCACGTTCATAACACCTGTGCATTTCTTACCCAATTAGTCCAATAGTCGATTTGTTATGCAGAATTGGAATGGAATTCTTACAAAAATTTTAGGCGAAGTTCTCGAATTCGGCATTGCTGCAGGAAACTAGAGCATTGTTTAACTAATAATTATGGTAAAATTTAGATTGCAGCGCTTTATTGGGATTCTATCATCAATGTTAGATGAACTTCTAGATTTTGGCCGTTTCTTAAACAATTGCGGATAACTATTTGTTATATACGAGTAGGTCTGGATTAAGATTTTAAGTTGAATTTTTAATAAAGCTGGAATCAACGTGATGATTGGTACTAGGCCATATCTTAACGTATTACGAGGCAATTTTGTCATGGGGATTGAAACTAGGAACTATAAATACCCCACCTTAACCCATTTTTGTCACATTTAATTTTAAGAGCTGGCTAACATGAATTTTTCGAAAAAGATTTAAAATTTGGCCATACTGAGTGGCCATACTCAAATACAATTTTTAGAAGAGTTATGATTCTGACATGATCAATAAGATATATAAAAAATAATTTTATTTATTTCAATAAAAAAAAAATATTAAGTTTTTTTTAAATCCAACAGATTCATCCAAAATGTATGTTAAAATCCCAATCAATGTCTACACAACAAATATGACCATAATTTGTTAAGCCTGTTCCGTTTCTGTTTGTCCAAATTCCGAAACATCTTCAAACATTGGTCATGTTAGAATTCCAGTCCGGTTTGGTTGGATCCAACAACTGTCTTATTTCGAGTTTTGAAGGATTTAGCAAACAGGATTTTTATTTCGGGATTTTGAAAAGCGGGATGCATACCCAATCCAATACATTTTCATCTACTTCAGTCCAATTAGTAAACATGCAACAAAATCAGACTTTGCTAAAAAATAACGTTAAGCTGGATATCCGCAGGGATGATGTCATGCTGTGCTGCCGACTGATGTGGTCTAAACCTGTTTCATACCCACAAGATTATCCTCCAATTTAATCTTTTAGTTGAGAGGTACACGACCTTTTTTAGAGCAGCCTGTAAGACTAGTTTCTCTCAGTAGCTCCAAGGATTCCGTAGTATTAGGACTGGTAGATTGTACCTTTGACAGATTGTCTAAAGACTCCTGTATTTTATCACAGTTGAGCCTACCAACACCTGGTTCTGTCACTTTTTAGTTCGTATTTATACGTATTGGGAACTATCTTCTAATAGTCCCAATCCGCAGCACCTTGTGTTTTCTTGCCTTTCCTAAAAATCCTCTAACTTTTGACCATAGCTCTGAAGTTCTTGCAATTATCAGGATGGCCGATGGGGTGTACTTAAAGATCTGCTAAGAGGACAACGGGAACAATACGACGAGTGTTCCAAAATGAAAACAAAAGAGCGACACGGCGAATACAAGCAAAGCAAAACGAACAAATTTTTTAAGAAAAATAAATTTTACACTAGACTAGTTTTAGTTTGTCCCACCAGTCGTTAATAATAATAAATAATAAAATGAATAAATAAATATCTACAAGAAGTATCAGATTCTTGGTCTGACGAGGAGTACTCTGGAGTCTATTAAGTAACTTATTACTTTAGACATTTCCCAGTCTGTTGATTAATTTTTTCATTTATTTGCTTTTCTTCGGGTAACATTTTGGGAAACCATTGGGCTACCGCTAGCGAATATACCGCTCGAAGTATTTGTAATCCCCTTCTTAAAAATCTTTGGCGTGACTGGTAATCGTCCAGTTGGAAGTTAGTAGGTCGGAAATGGAGAATTTTCAGTAGTTCTCTAGGATCGCTAGGTTTTCTCCGGGATTCAATCCCACTCCCTGGGTCTAAAGAAAATATATTTATAATGACCTCCAATTTGTTTCTTGCCAAATTTCACCTAACTTGTATACAAATTTGTTTATGATTGGGCGGTGAGACTTAGGCAAGACGCGGCAGTTAAAGGCTTTCTCCTCATAATTCTCAGGTAGGTGGTGGTTGGAATCTTTTTGACCGTACCCCAATTTGTTTGCATTATACTGTTGTTTACGTTATGCTTAGGCGTATTGATTAAAAGTTTAATAACCTGAACCTTCTCGATAGGATCAGCGATCCCTTCTGAGATCTTTGCCTCTTGCACCATTAGTGTTCAGGCTAATGCTATTATTTCGATGTCCTTATCCCTTCTTTCTGCCAACAAAATTTTGTTAAACATTTGATATTTCATTACATAGGGCCAGCAGTATTCTTGCTTCTGTTTCGTTTTTTCACTGCGATTTGAAAGTCAGACTGCGAAAGTCAGTTTCTCGCTAGCAGTATTTTCTGAATTAGTAAGAGAATCAGACTGATTATTTTTCTTGAATATTGTATTGGAAGTATACCAATGCAGAAACACACATTTCTTTTCAGAGATCCGCTATACACATATAAAGCTGCAGCACAATCCGGATGTTGCCAGGTATTCGAATAAACCTTTAAAGTAAGTGTAGTGACTCTAGCGATACGATGAATACCTTAATCTAGCTCAGTGCGTGATTCATTTTAGTATTTTCTAAGGAGCACCGCCACATAGGTGTGACTCGGAATTCCTCTCCCCATTTAACATAACTTAAAATCATACAGTTTCTGAAAAAACATCAAAGGTGGTTTCAGATGGTTTAAAATTCTAGTCTCTTCTTCAGGAGAACCACAAATTCTAGATACATTTACACCTGCCATTTAATCTCATCTGTTCCATAGTCTACCCAACTAATAAGTCCAATAAGGCGTCCATTTGATTTATGAAAGGCCATTCCTCAGTTCCCTCTCTTAGGAAAATTTTGGTTGGTCTTAGCAGAATTTTTTATTGACAAACAATGCTTCGGATTAAGAATGAAGATCCTATGTTAATTTATGTTTAATTTATGTTTGCAAGACAACAAATTATAATCAATTAAATTTTATTTTACTTTCAGGTACCAAGTTGCCATCGCCGAAGGAAAATCAAAAGATACCGAACGTGCGCTAATCACCACCGATTTTGATCCGTTTGCTGAACGTAAAAATGATCATCCAGTCACGTAAGTACCTAAATATATATTTTGTAACAACTCGATCTCAATTATTAATGATTTGTTTATTACAGAGACACCGAAACGCTTACACATTTGCTTAAAGCAGCACTCGGTTCTGGCATCCTAACAATGCCCTTGGCATTCTTGCATACCGGCTTTGTGACTGGAGTGTTTATGACAATAGTTACAGCCATTATATGCACACATTGCGCGTATGTACTAGTCCAGTGTGCCCAAACCCTATACTATAGACATCGAATAACAAAAATGGGATTTTCGGAGACAGTGGTCGTTGCGTTACGAGAGGGTCCGGAATGGGGACGAAAGTTTTCCGGCATATCAAAATATATAATCGAGATTAATCTGTTTGTAACATATTTTGGCACTGGTTCCGTATACATGGTAATTGTTGTGAAAAATTTTAAGCAAGTTATTGAATACCATATGGGGCCCGAGGTCGAATACAATATAAGAATGTGCCTCCTAATGACACTCGTACCGGTGATTTTATTCTCGTGGGTGCCAAATCTTAAATACTTAGCACCATTCTCGATGATGGCGAATTTGTTTATGGTGGTCGGATTAGGAATTACCTTGTATTATTTATCAACGGATTTGCCAGAAATTACTGAACGTAATTTTCACGCGTCCATTTTTGGTATACCGCCCGCCGTGGCCATTGTTATATTTGCAATGGAAGCGATTGGCGTTGTTATGCCGCTCGAAAACCAAATGAAAACACCAAAAAATTTTGTTGGCCTCTGTGGTGTGTTAAATAAAGGTATGGCAGGTGTAACTGTCTTTTATCTTGTATTAGGATTCTTGGGCTACTGGAAATATGGAACGGACACATCGGGTTCGATTTCATTTAATTTACCGAGAGAAGAAATTTTGGCGCAGGCTGTAAAAGTGCTCATTGGATTGGCAGTGTTCTTTACATTTGGATTACAATTTTACGTGTGTATCGATATTGGATGGACTTTAATTAAGGATAAGTTCACAAAGCGGCCAATGTTAGTGAACTATGTAATGCGAACGGTAATGGCTACATTATGCGTGCTACTTGCGGTTGCGGTGCCGACTGTTGGTCCATTTGTTGGATTGATCGGAGCATTCTGCTTCTCGATATTGGGTTTACTCGTACCCGTACTTCTAGAGACTGCTGTTTATTGGGACGAGGGATTTGGATTTTTAAACTGGATAGTGTGGAAAAATGTTATCGTAGTTTTATTTGGCATTATGGCATTGATATTCGGTTCGTTGGTATCGATTGAAGAAATTGTAGAGATGTATACGGAGCAAAATAAGCCAACGTAAAACAAAAACAATAATTTTTAGGCCTCGCTGATTTTTAAGTTTATTGTATAATTTGTTTGCCATAATACAAAATTTGGCATGTGACATGCTTTATGACATATTCGAGTCGTGTAGACTTAGTGGAGACACATTATAAGTCTCCAATTATGTCGAATCAAAAACTTTTTTTTTTAAATATTTAATTAATTTTATTTTCAAAGTACAAAATTTTTCATCGGCCGGGAATTTTTCTATCGTATTTTAAAAAACATGTCATACCAACATAATGATAATTTTTTAATTATCTATCGAGAAACCTCAGAACAATAATTGGAGAGTGCCTGCATTATAGCGCCACGGTTTTGTTCCTAACGTTATACAAAACCATTAATTACGTGTTTAATAATTAAATAGTTTTTTAAAGTATCTAGGATAGTATAGAATTCTAGATACTTAACAGTACCATACGAGTATATTGCGTTCGATTTTTAGAGCTATTTTCTAGTTTATGTTTAAGGATTTTTAAATGTTGATTATAATTTAGTTGAAACAACATGTAATTTATAAATAAAGTAAAATAGTTTTTAAATTAAATTATAATTAATTATTATTATATGATGTATTATTTTAATGTTCATGTAAAAATATATGATTTTTTAAAAAACATGTACGTTTTCCGATAAACTCGCGTCTCACTGTAAAGCGTTTCATTCTAAATAATTTAGGCATCGTGAATAATTGGATATGGCCCTAAGAAGGTTTTTCAATGCTGGTTGTACTCACTCCATACGGCGAAACAATCAACACTATGCTGGTAAATAATTTTATAGGTCCTGATGTAACAATAAGAAAACCGGATATTTCAGTATAAATAGTTAAAGACCAGGGTGCCAATTTATTCCCTCAATTTGTCTATTGGATGTCGGATTACATTCTCAAAACAGTATTTAGATTATTGCTGGTGTATGATCAACTTGCACATTTGGCTCCATGATGTATTACCTCGTTTATAGCAAAGATATACAACTTATGAACCCAGCAATGCGTGTTTCCGTGGTATTCAGTACAACTGTTATTTGTGTAAATCAGTTTTTTTTACCAAAAATCGTTATTTCCGCTTAAATTTTGGAAAAAATAATTAGAGCTATATTGATGTAAATCTGCCAAGCGATATTGTAGAAAATTTAAACGAAAATCATTTTCGAAATTGGTCGAAAGTTCCAAATAATTAGAATTCTGATTGATGGCTCTCACGACATTATGTTGAGGAAGGAATATTGAGCAAACTATGTATTGCAAGTGCTGTATTTCAATTGGAAGTAGAAACATGTGTCAAATTCAATTGCAGGTTAAAGCGGAACAACGCAATATCATAGCCTAAGTTAAACGCAAATCGTTTCGGGATGTCCAACTGTTTCGAAAGTGGTCAGAAGTTTTAAGATCTAAAACAAAGAAATTTACACCTCAAAAATCAGTAAGGCTAACCATCAGGTAAATTTGAATAAAAATATCGAAAAATTTTGGTTTCGAAAATGTGTAGGATTTGATTGACGACTCGCAAGACATTATATTGACGAAGGAATATTGAGCAAAATATGTATTGCAAGCGCTGTATTTCAACTGGAAGTAGAAACATGTGTCAAATTCAATTGCAGGTTAAAGCGGAACAACGCCATATCATAGCCTAAGTTAAACGCAAATCGTTTCGGGATGTCCAACTGTTTCGAAATTGGTCAGCAGTTTTAAAGAAATTTACACCTCAAAAATCAGTAAGGCTAACCATCAGGTAAATTTGAATAAAAATATCGAAAAATTTTGGTTTCGAAAATGGGTAGGATTTGATTGATGACTCGCAACACATTATATTGACGAAGGAATATTGAGCAAAATATGTATTGCAAGCGCTGTATTTCAACTGGAAGTAGAAACATGTGTCAAATTCAATTGCAGGTTAAAGCGGAACAACGCAATATCATAGCCTAAGTTAAACGCAAATCGTTTCGGGATGTCCAACTGTTTCGAAATTGGTCAGCAGTTTTAAAGAAATTTACACCTCAAAAATCAGTAAGGCTAACCATCAGGTAAATTTGAATAAAAATATCGAAAAATTTTGGTTTCGAAAATGGGTAGGATTTGATTGATGACTCGCAACACATTATATTGACGAAGGAATATTGAGCAAAATATGTATTGCAAGCGCTGTATTTCAACTGGAAGTAGAAACATGTGTCAAATTCAATTGCAGGTTAAAGCGGAACAACGCAATAGCATAGCCTAAGTTAAACGCAATTCGTTTCGGGATGTCCAACTGTTTCGAAATTGGTCAGAAGTTTTAAGATCTAAAACAAAGAAATTTACACCTCAAAAATCAGTAAGGCTAACCATCAGGTAAATTTGAATAAAAATATCGAAAAATTTTGGTTTCGAAAATGGGTAGGATTTGATTGACGACTCGCAAGACATTATATTGACGAAGGAATATTGAGCAAAATATGTATTGCAAGCACTGTATTTCAACTGGAAGTAGAAACATGTGTCAAATTCAATTGCAGGTTAAAGCGGAACAACGCAATATCATAGTCTAAGTTAAACGCAAATCGTTTCGGGATGTCCAACTGTTTCGAATTTGGTCAGAAGTTTTAAGATCTAAAACAAAGAAGTTTACACCTCAAAAATCAGTAAGGCTAACCATCAGGTAAATTTGAATAAAAATATCGAAAAATTTTGGTTTCGAAAATGGGTAGGATTTGATTGACGACTCGCAAGACATTATATTGACGAAGGAATATTGAGCAAAATATGTATTGCAAGCGCTGTATTTCAACTGGAAGTAGAAACATGTGTCAAATTCAATTGCAGGCTAAAGCGGAACAACGCAATATCATAGCCTAAGTTAAACGCAAATCGTTTCGGGATGTCCAACTGTTTCGAAATTGGTCAGCAGTTTTAAGATCTAAAACAAAGAAATTTACACCTCAAAAATCAGTAAGGCTAACCATCAGGTAAATTTGAATAAAAATATCGAAAAATTTTGGTTTCGAAAATGGCTGGGATTTGATTGATGACTCGCAAGACATTATATTGACGAAGGAATATTGAGCAAAATATGTATTGCAAGCGTCGGATTTCAACTGGAAGTAGAAACATGTGTCAAATTCAATTGCAGGTTAAATCGGAACAACGCAATATCATAGCCTAAGTTAAACGCAAATCGTTTCGGGATGTTCAACTGTTTCGAAATTGGTCAGAAGTTTTAAGATCTAAAACAAAGAAATTTACACCTCAAAAATCAGTAAGGCTAACCATCAGGTAAATTTGAATAAAAATATCGAAAAATTTTGGTTTCGAAAATGGCTGGGATTTGATTGATGACTCGCAAGACATTATATTGACGAAGGAATATTGAGCAAAATATGTATTGCAAGCGTCGGATTTCAACTGGAAGTAGAAACATGTGTCAAATTCAATTGCAGGTTAAAGCGGAACAACGCAATATCATAGTCTAAGTTAAACGCAAATCGTTTCGGGATGTCCAACTGTTTCGAATTTGGTCAGAAGTTTTAAGATCTAAAACAAAAAAGTTTACACCTCAAAAATCAGTAAGGCTAACTAACCATCAGGTAAATTTGAATAAAAATATCGAAAAATTTTGGTTTCGAAAATGTTTGGGATTTGATTGATGACTCGCAAGACATTATATTGACGAAGGAATATTGAGCAAAATATGTATTGCAAGCGCTGTATTTCAACTGGAAGTAGAAACATGTGTCAAATTCAATTGCAGGTTAAAGCGGAACAACGCAATATCATAGCCTAAGTTAAACGCAAATCGTTTCGGGATGTCCAACTGTTTCGAATTTGGTCAGAAGTTTTAAGATCTAAAACAAAGAAGTTTACACCTCAAAAATCAGTAAGGCTAACCATCAGGTAAATTTGAATAAAAATATCGAAAAATTTTGGTTTCGAAAATGGGTAGGATTTGATTGACGACTCGCAAGACATTATATTGACGAAGGAATATTGAGCAAAATATGTATTGCAAGCGCTGTATTTCAACTGGAAGTAGAAACATGTGTCAAATTCAATTGCAGGCTAAAGCGGAACAACGCAATATCATAGCCTAAGTTAAACGCAAATCGTTTCGGGATGTCCAACTGTTTCGAAATTGGTCAGCAGTTTTAAGATCTAAAACAAAGAAATTTACACCTCAAAAATCAGTAAGGCTAACCATCAGGTAAATTTGAATAAAAATATCGAAAAATTTTGGTTTCGAAAATGGGTAGGATTTGATTGACGACTCGCAAGACATTATATTGACGAAGGAATATTGAGCAAAATATGTATTGCAAGCGCTGTATTTCAACTGGAAGTAGAAACATGTGTCAAATTCAATTGCAGGCTAAAGCGGAACAACGCAATATCATAGCCTAAGTTAAACGCAAATCGTTTCGGGATGTCCAACTGTTTCGAATTTGGTCAGCAGTTTTAAGATCTAAAACAAAGAAGTTTACACCTCAAAAATCAGTAAGGCTAACCATCAGGTAAATTTGAATAAAAATATCGAAAAATTTTGGTTTCGAAAATGGGTAGGATTTGATTGACGACTCGCAAGACATTATATTGACGAAGGAATATTGAGCAAAATATGTATTGCAAGCGCTGTATTTCAACTGGAAGTAGAAACATGTGTCAAATTCAATTGCAGGCTAAAGCGGAACAACGCAATATCATAGACTAAGTTAAACGCAAATCGTTTCGGGATGTCCAACTGTTTCGAAATTGGTCAGCAGTTTTAAGATCTAAAACAAAGAAATTTACACCTCAAAAATCAGTAAGGCTAACCATCAGGTAAATTTGAATAAAAATATCGAAAAATTTTGGTTTCGAAAATGGCTGGGATTTGATTGATGACTCGCAAGACATTATATTGACGAAGGAATATTGAGCAAAATATGTATTGCAAGCGTCGGATTTCAACTGGAAGTAGAAACATGTGTCAAATTCAATTGCAGGTTAAATCGGAACAACGCAATATCATAGCCTAAGTTAAACGCAAATCGTTTCGGGATGTTCAACTGTTTCGAAATTGGTCAGAAGTTTTAAGATCTAAAACAAAGAAATTTACACCTCAAAAATCAGTAAGGCTAACCATCAGGTAAATTTGAATAAAAATATCGAAAAATTTTGGTTTCGAAAATGGCTGGGATTTGATTGATGACTCGCAAGACATTATATTGACGAAGGAATATTGAGCAAAATATGTATTGCAAGCGTCGGATTTCAACTGGAAGTAGAAACATGTGTCAAATTCAATTGCAGGTTAAAGCGGAACAACGCAATATCATAGTCTAAGTTAAACGCAAATCGTTTCGGGATGTCCAACTGTTTCGAATTTGGTCAGAAGTTTTAAGATCTAAAACAAAGAAGTTTACACCTCAAAAATCAGTAAGGCTAACTAACCATCAGGTAAATTTGAATAAAAATATCGAAAAATTTTGGTTTCGAAAATGTTTGGGATTTGATTGATGACTCGCAAGACATTATATTGACGAAGGAATATTGAGCAAAATATGTATTGCAAGCGCTGTATTTCAACTGGAAGTAGAAACATGTGTCAAATTCAATTGCAGGTTAAAGCGGAACAACGCAATATCATAGCCTAAGTTAAACGCAAATCGTTTCGGGATGTCCAACTGTTTCGAAATTGGTCAGAAGTTTTAAGATCTAAAACAAATAAATTTACACCTCAAAAATCAGTAAGGCTAACTATCAGGTAAATTTGAATAAAAATATCGAAAAATTTTGGTTTCGAAAATGGCTGGGATTTGATTGATGACTCGCAAGACATTATATTGACGAAGGAATATTGAGCAAAATATGTATTGCAAGCGTCGGATTTCAACTGGAAGTAGAAACATGTGTCAAATTCAATTGCAGGTTAAAGCGGAACAACGCAATATCATAGTCTAAGTTAAACGCAAATCGTTTCGGGATGTCCAACTGTTTCGAATTTGGTCAGAAGTTTTAAGATCTAAAACAAAGAAGTTTACACCTCAAAAATCAGTAAGGCTAACTAACCATCAGGTAAATTTGAATAAAAATATCGAAAAATTTTGGTTTCGAAAATGGGTAGGATTTGATTGACGACTCGCAAGACATTATATTGACGAAGGAATATTGAGCAAAATATGTATTGCAAGCGCTGTATTTCAACTGGAAGTAGCAACATGTGTCAAATTCAATTGCAGGTTAAAGCGGAACAACGCAATATCATAGCCTTAGTTAAACGCAAATCATAGCCTAAGTTAAACGCAAATCGTTTCGGGATGTCCAACTGTTTCGAAATTGGTCAGCAGTTTTAAGATCTAAAACAAAGAAATTTACACCTCAAAAATCAGTAAGGCTAACCATCAGGTAAATTTGAATAAAAATATCGAAAAATTTTGGTTTCGAAAATGGGTAGGATTTGATTGACGACTCGCAAGACATTATATTGACGAAGGAATATTGAGCAAAATATGTATTGCAAGCCCTGTATTTCAACTGGAAGTAGAAACATGTGTCAAATTCAATTGCAGGTTAAAGCGGAACAACGCAATATCATAGCCTAAGTTAAACGCAAATCATAGCCTAAGTTAAACGCAAATCGTTTCGGGATGTCCAACTGTTTCGAAATTGGTCAGCAGTTTTAAGATCTAAAACAAAGAAATTTACACCTCAAAAATCAGTAAGGCTAACCATCAGGTAAATTTGAATAAAAATATCGAAAAATTTTGGTTTCGAAAATGGGTAGGATTTGATTAACGACTCGCAAGACATTATATTGACGAAGGAATATTGAGCAAAATATGTATTGCAAGCGCTGTATTTCAACTGGAAGTAGAAACATGTGTCAAATTCAATTGCAGGTTAAAGCGGAACAATGCAATATCATAGCCTAAGTTAAACGCAAATCGTTTCGAGATGTCCAATTGTTTCGAAATTGGTGAGAAGTTTTAAGATCTAAAACAAAGAAATTTACACCTCAAAAATCAGTAAGGCTAACCATCAGGTAAATTTGAATAAAAATATCGAAAAATTTTGGTTTCGAAAATGGGTAGGATTTGATTGACGACTCGCAAGACATTATATTGACGAAGGAATATTGAGCAAAATATGTATTGCAAGCGCTGTATTTACACTGGAAGTAGCAACATGTGTCAAATTCAATTGCAGGCTAAAGCGGAACAACGCAATATCATAGCCTAAGTTAAACGCAAATCATAGCCTAAGTTAAACGCAAATCGTTTCGGGATGTCCAACTGTTTCGAAATTGGTCAGCAGTTTTAAGATCTAAAACAAAGAAATTTACACCTCAAAAATCAGTAAGGCTAACCATCAGGTAAATTTGAATAAAAATATCGAAAAATTTTGGTTTCGAAAATGGGTAGGATTTGATTGACGACTCGCAAGACATTATATTGACGAAGGAATATTGAGCAAAATATGTATTGCAAGCGCTGTATTTCAACTGGAAGTAGAAACATGTGTCAAATTCAATTGCCGGTTAAAGCGGAACAATGCAATATCATAGCCTAAGTTAAACGCAAATCGTTTCGGGATGTCCAACTGTTTCGAAATTGGTCAGCAGTTTTAAGATCTAAAACAAAGAAATTTACACCTCAAAAATCAGTAAGGCTAACCATCAGGTAAATTTGAATAAAAATATCGAAAAATTTTGGTTTCGCAAATGGGTAGGATTTGATTGACGACTCGCAAGACATTATATTGACGAAGGAATATTGAGAAAAATATGTATTGCAAGCGCTGTATTTCAACTGGAAGTAGAAACATGTGTCAAATTCAATTGCAGGTTAAAGCGGAACAACGCAATATCATAGCCTAAGTTAAACGCAAATCGTTTCGGGATGTCCAACTGTTTCGAAATTGGTCAGCAGTTTTTAGATCTAAAACAAAGAAATTTACACCTCAAAAATCAGTAAGGCTAACCATCAGGTAAATTTGAATAAAAATATCGAAAAATTTTGGTTTCGAAAATGGGTAGGATTTGATTAACGACTCGCAAGACATTATATTGACGAAGGAATATTGAGCAAAATATGTATTGCAAGCGCTGTATTTCAACTGGAAGTAGAAACATGTGTCAAATTCAATTGCAGGTTAAAGCGGAACAACGCAATATCATAGCCTAAGTTAAACGCAAATCGTTTCGAGATGTCCAATTGTTTCGAAATTGGTGAGAAGTTTTAAGATCTAAAACAAAGAAATTTACACCTCAAAAATCAGTAAGGCTAACCATCAGGTAAATTTGAATAAAAATATCGAAAAATTTTGGTTTCGAAAATGGGTTGGATTTGATTGACGACTCGCAAGACATTATATTGACGAAGGAATATTGAGCAAAATATGTATTGCAAGCGCTGTATTTCAACTGGAAGTAGAAACATGTGTCAAATTCAATTGCAGGTTAAAGCGGAACAACGCAATATCATAGCCTAAGTTAAACGCAAATCGTTTCGGGATGTCCAACTGTTTCGAAATTGGTCAGCAGTTTTTAGATCTAAAACAAAGAAATTTACACCTCAAAAATCAGTAAGGCTAACCATCAGGTAAATTTGAATAAAAATATCGAAAAATTTTGGTTTCGAAAATGGGTTGGATTTGATTGACGACTCGCAAGACATTATATTGACGAAGGAATATTGAGCAAAATATGTATTGCAAGCGCTGTATTTCAACTGGAAGTAGAAACATGTGTCAAATTCAATTGCAGGTTAAAGCGGAACAACGCAATATCATAGCCTAAGTTAAACGCAAATCGTTTCGGGATGTCCAACTGTTTCGAAATTGGTCAGCAGTTTTAAAGAAATTTACACCTCAAAAATCAGTAAGGCTAACCATCAGGTAAATTTGAATAAAAATATCGAAAAATTTTGGTTTTGAAAATGGGTAGGATTTGATTGACGACTCGCAAGACATTATATTGACGAAGGAATATTGAGAAAAATATGTATTGCAAGCGCTGTATTTCAACTGGAAGTAGAAACATGTGTCAAATTCAATTGCCGGTTAAAGCGGAACAATGCAATATCATAGCCTAAGTTAAACGCAAATCGTTTCGGGATGTCCAACTGTTTCGAAATTGGTCAGCAGTTTTTAGATCTAAAACAAAGAAATTTACACCTCAAAAATCAGTAAGGCTAACCATCAGGTAAATTTGAATAAAAATATCGAAAAATTTTGGTTTCGAAAATGGGTTGGATTTGATTGACGACTCGCAAGACATTATATTGACGAAGGAATATTGAGCAAAATATGTATTGCAAGCGCTGTATTTCAACTGGAAGTAGAAACATGTGTCAAATTCAATTGCAGGTTAAAGCGGAACAACGCAATATCATAGCCTAAGTTAAACGCAAATCGTTTCGGGATGTCCAACTGTTTCGAAATTGGTCAGCAGTTTTAAAGAAATTTACACCTCAAAAATCAGTAAGGCTAACCATCAGGTAAATTTGAATAAAAATATCGAAAAATTTTGGTTTTGAAAATGGGTAGGATTTGATTGACGACTCGCAAGACATTATATTGACGAAGGAATATTGAGAAAAATATGTATTGCAAGCGCTGTATTTCAACTGGAAGTAGAAACATGTGTCAAATTCAATTGCAGGTTAAAGCGGAACAACGCAATATCATAGCCTAAGTTAAACGCAAATCGTTCCGGGATGTCCAACTGTTTCGAAATTGGTCAGCAGTTTTAAAGAAATTTACACCTCAAAAATCAGTAAGGCTAACCATCAGGTAAATTTGAATAAAAATATCGAAAAATTTTGGTTTCGAAAATGGGTAGGATTTGATTGACGACTCGCAAGACATTATATTGACGAAGGAATATTGAGCAAAATATGTATTGCAAGCGCTGTATTTCAACTGGAAGTAGCAACATGTGTCAAATTCAATTGCAGGCTAAAGCGGAACAACGCAATATCATAGCCTAAGTTAAACGCAAATCATAGCCTAAGTTAAACGCAAATCGTTTCGGGATGTCCAACTGTTTCGGAATTGGTCAGCAGTTTTAAGATCTAAAACAAAGAAATTTACACCTCAAAAATCAGTAAGGCTAACCATCAGGTAAATTTGAATAAAAATATCGAAAAATTTTGGTTTCGCAAATGGGTAGGATTTGATTGACGACTCGCAAGACATTATATTGACGAAGGAATATTGAGAAAAATATGTATTGCAAGCGCTGTATTTCAACTGGAAGTAGAAACATGTGTCAAATTCAATTGCAGGTTAAAGCGGAACAACGCAATATCATAGCCTAAGTTAAACGCAAATCGTTTCTAGATGTCCAATTGTTTCGAAATTGGTGAGAAGTTTTAAGATCTAAAACAAAGAAATTTACACCTCAAAAATCAGTAAGGCTAACCATCAGGTAAATTTGAATAAAAATATCGAAAAATTTTGGTTTCGAAAATGGGTAGGATTTGATTGACGACTCGCAAGACATTATATTGACGAAGGAATATTGAGCAAAATATGTATTGCAAGCGCTGTATTTCAACTGGAAGTAGAAACATGTGTCAAATTCAATTGCAGGTTAAAGCGGAACAACGCAATATCATAGCCTAAGTTAAACGCAAATCGTTTCGGGATGTCCAACTGTTTCGAAATTGGTGAGAAGTTTTAAGATCTAAAACAAAGAAATTTACACCTCAAAAATCAGTAAGGCTAACCATCAGGTAAATTTGAATAAAAATATCGAAAAATTTTGGTTTCGCAAATGGGTAGGATTTGATTGACGACTCGCAAGACATTATATTGACGAAGGAATATTGAGAAAAATATGTATTGCAAGCGCTGTATTTCAACTGGAAGTAGAAACATGTGTCAAATTCAATTGCAGGTTAAAGCGGAACAACGCAATATCATAGCCTAAGTTAAACGCAAATCGTTTCGGGATGTCCAACTGTTTCGAAATTGGTGAGAAGTTTTAAGATCTAAAACAAAGAAATTTACACCTCAAAAATCAGTAAGGCTAACCATCAGGTAAATTTGAATAAAAATATCGAAAAATTTTGGTTTCGCAAATGGGTAGGATTTGATTGACGACTCGCAAGACATTATATTGACGAAGGAATATTGAGAAAAATATGTATTGCAAGCGCTGTATTTCAACTGGAAGTAGAAACATGTGTCAAATTCAATTGCAGGTTAAAGCGGAACAACGCAATATCATAGCCTAAGTTAAACGCAAATCGTTTTGGGATGTCCAACTGTTTCGAAATTGGTGAGAAGTTTTAAGATCTAAAACAAAGAAATTTACACCTCAAAAATCAGTAAGGCTAACCATCAGGTAAATTTGAATAAAAATATCGAAAAATTTTGGTTTCGCAAATGGGTAGGATTTGATTGACGACTCGCAAGACATTATATTGACGAAGGAATATTGAGAAAAATATGTATTGCAAGCGCTGTATTTCAACTGGAAGTAGAAACATGTGTCAAATTCAATTGCAGGTTAAAGCGGAACAACGCAATATCATAGCCTAAGTTAAACGCAAATCGTTTCGGGATGTCCAACTGTTTCGAAATTGGTGAGAAGTTTTAAGATCTAAAACAAAGAAATTTACACCTCAAAAATCAGTAAGGCTAACCATCAGGTAAATTTGAATAAAAATATCGAAAAATTTTGGTTTCGCAAATGGGTAGGATTTGATTGACGACTCGCAAGACATTATATTGACGAAGGAATATTGAGAAAAATATGTATTGCAAGCGCTGTATTTCAACTGGAAGTAGAAACATGTGTCAAATTCAATTGCAGGTTAAAGCGGAACAACGCAATATCATAGCCTAAGTTAAACGCAAATCGTTTTGGGATGTCCAACTGTTTCGAAATTGGTGAGAAGTTTTAAGATCTAAAACAAAGAAATTTACACCTCAAAAATCAGTAAGGCTAACCATCAGGTAAATTTGAATAAAAATATCGAAAAATTTTGGTTTCGAAAATGGGTAGGATTTGATTGACGACTCGCAAGACATTATATTGACGAAGGAATATTGAGCAAAATATGTATTGCAAGCGCTGTATTTCAACTGGAAGTAGAAACATGTGTCAAATTCAATTGCAGGTTAAAGCGGAACAACGCAATATCATAGCCTAAGTTAAACGCAAATCGTTTTGGGATGTCCAACTGTTTCGAAATTGGTGAGAAGTTTTAAGATCTAAAACAAAGAAATTTACACCTCAAAAATCAGTAAGGCTAACCATCAGGTAAATTTGAATAAAAATATCGAAAAATTTTGGTTTCGCAAATGGGTAGGATTTGATTGACGACTCGCAAGACATTATATTGACGAAGGAATATTGAGAAAAATATGTATTGCAAGCGCTGTATTTCAACTGGAAGTAGAAACATGTGTCAAATTCAATTGCAGGTTAAAGCGGAACAACGCAATATCATAGCCTAAGTTAAACGCAAATCGTTTCGGGATGTCCAACTGTTTCGAAATTGGTGAGAAGTTTTAAGATCTAAAACAAAGAAATTTACACCTCAAAAATCAGTAAGGCTAACCATCAGGTAAATTTGAATAAAAATATCGAAAAATTTTGGTTTCGCAAATGGGTAGGATTTGATTGACGACTCGCAAGACATTATATTGACGAAGGAATATTGAGAAAAATATGTATTGCAAGCGCTGTATTTCAACTGGAAGTAGAAACATGTGTCAAATTCAATTGCAGGTTAAAGCGGAACAACGCAATATCATAGCCTAAGTTAAACGCAAATCGTTTTGGGATGTCCAACTGTTTCGAAATTGGTGAGAAGTTTTAAGATCTAAAACAAAGAAATTTACACCTCAAAAATCAGTAAGGCTAACCATCAGGTAAATTTGAATAAAAATATCGAAAAATTTTGGTTTCGAAAATGGGTAGGATTTGATTGACGACTCGCAAGACATTATATTGACGAAGGAATATTGAGCAAAATATGTATTGCAAGCGCTGTATTTCAACTGGAAGTAGAAACATGTGTCAAATTCAATTGCAGGTTAAAGCGGAACAACGCAATATCATAGCCTAAGTTAAACGCAAATCGTTTCGGGATGTCCAACTGTTTCGAAATTGGTGAGAAGTTTTAAGATCTAAAACAAAGAAATTTACACCTCAAAAATCAGTAAGGCTAACCATCAGGTAAATTTGAATAAAAATATCGAAAAATTTTGGTTTCGCAAATGGGTAGGATTTGATTGACGACTCGCAAGACATTATATTGACGAAGGAATATTGAGAAAAATATGTATTGCAAGCGCTGTATTTCAACTGGAAGTAGAAACATGTGTCAAATTCAATTGCAGGTTAAAGCGGAACAACGCAATATCATAGCCTAAGTTAAACGCAAATCGTTTTGGGATGTCCAACTGTTTCGAAATTGGTGAGAAGTTTTAAGATCTAAAACAAAGAAATTTACACCTCAAAAATCAGTAAGGCTAACCATCAGGTAAATTTGAATAAAAATATCGAAAAATTTTGGTTTCGAAAATGGGTAGGATTTGATTGACGACTCGCAAGACATTATATTGACGAAGGAATATTGAGCAAAATATGTATTGCAAGCGCTGTATTTCAACTGGAAGTAGCAACATGTGTCAAATTCAATTGCAGGCTAAAGCGGAACAACGCAATATCATAGCCTAAGTTAAACGCAAATCATAGCCTAAGTTAAACGCAAATCGTTTCGGGATGTCCAACTGTTTCGAAATTGGTCAGCAGTTTTAAGATCTAAAACAAAGAAATTTACACCTCAAAAATCAGTAAGGCTAACCATCAGGTAAATTTGAATAAAAATATCGAAAAATTTTGGTTTCGCAAATGGGTAGGATTTGATTGACGACTCGCAAGACATTATATTGACGAAGGAATATTGAGCAAAATATGTATTGCAAGCGCTGTATTTCAACTGGAAGTAGCAACATGTGTCAAATTCAATTGCAGGCTAAAGCGGAACAACGCAATATCATAGCCTAAGTTAAACGCAAATCATAGCCTAAGTTAAACGCAAATCGTTTCGGGATGTCCAACTGTTTCGAAATTGGTCAGCAGTTTTAAGATCTAAAACAAAGAAATTTACACCTCAAAAATCAGTAAGGCTAACCATCAGGTAAATTTGAATAAAAATATCGAAAAATTTTGGTTTCGCAAATGGGTAGGATTTGATTGACGACTCGCAAGACATTATATTGACGAAGGAATATTGAGCAAAATATGTATTGCAAGCGCTGTATTTCAACTGGAAGTAGCAACATGTGTCAAATTCAATTGCAGGCTAAAGCGGAACAACGCAATATCATAGCCTAAGTTAAACGCAAATCGTTTCGAGATGTCCAATTGTTTCGAAATTGGTGAGAAGTTTTAAGATCTAAAACAAAGAAATTTACACCTCAAAAATCAGTAAGGCTAACCATCAGGTAAATTTGAATAAAAATTTCGAAAAATTTTGGTTTCGAAAATGGGTAGGATTTGATTGACGACTCGCAAGACATTATATTGACGAAGGAATATTGAGCAAAATATGTATTGCAAGCGCTGTATTTCAACTGGAAGTAGCAACATGTGTCAAATTCAATTGCAGGCTAAAGCGGAACAACGCAATATCATAGCCTAAGTTAAACGCAAATCATAGCCTAAGTTAAACGCAAATCGTTTCGGGATGTCCAACTGTTTCGAAATTGGTCAGCAGTTTTAAGATCTAAAACAAAGAAATTTACACCTCAAAAATCAGTAAGGCTAACCATCAGGTAAATTTGAATAAAAATATCGAAAAATTTTGGTTTCGCAAATGGGTAGGATTTGATTGACGACTCGCAAGACATTATATTGACGAAGGAATATTGAGAAAAATATGTATTGCAAGCGCTGTATTTCAACTGGAAGTAGAAACATGTGTCAAATTCAATTGCAGGTTAAAGCGGAACAACGCAATATCATAGCCTAAGTTAAACGCAAATCGTTTCGGGATGTCCAACTGTTTCGAAATTGGTCAGCAGTTTTTAGATCTAAAACAAAGAAATTTACACCTCAAAAATCAGTAAGGCTAACCATCAGGTAAATTTGAATAAAAATATCGAAAAATTTTGGTTTCGAAAATGGGTAGGATTTGATTGACGACTCGCAAGACATTATATTGACGAAGGAATATTGAGCAAAATATGTATTGCAAGCGCTGTATTTCAACTGGAAGTAGAAACATGTGTCAAATTCAATTGCCGGTTAAAGCGGAACAATGCAATATCATAGCCTAAGTTAAACGCAAATCGTTTCGGGATGTCCAACTGTTTCGAAATTGGTCAGCAGTTTTTAGATCTAAAACAAAGAAATTTACACCTCAAAAATCAGTAAGGCTAACCATCAGGTAAATTTGAATAAAAATATCGAAAAATTTTGGTTTCGAAAATGGGTTGGATTTGATTGACGACTCGCAAGACATTATATTGACGAAGGAATATTGAGAAAAATATGTATTGCAAGCGCTGTATTTCAACTGGAAGTAGAAACATGTGTCAAATTCAATTGCAGGTTAAAGCGGAACAACGCAATATCATAGCCTAAGTTAAACGCAAATCGTTTCGGGATGTCCAACTGTTTCCAAATTGGTCAGCAGTTTTAAAGAAATTTACACCTCAAAAATCAGTAAGGCTAACCATCAGGTAAATTTGAATAAAAATATCGAAAAATTTTGGTTTTGAAAATGGGTAGGATTTGATTGACGACTCGCAAGACATTATATTGACGAAGGAATATTGAGAAAAATATGTATTGCAAGCGCTGTATTTCAACTGGAAGTAGAAACATGTGTCAAATTCAATTGCCGGTTAAAGCGGAACAATGCAATATCATAGCCTAAGTTAAACGCAAATCGTTTCTGGATGTCCAACTGTTTCGAAATTGGTCAGCAGTTTTTAGATCTAAAACAAAGAAATTTACACCTCAAAAATCAGTAAGGCTAACCATCAGGTAAATTTGAATAAAAATATCGAAAAATTTTGGTTTCGAAAATGGGTTGGATTTGATTGACGACTCGCAAGACATTATATTGACGAAGGAATATTGAGCAAAATATGTATTGCAAGCGCTGTATTTCAACTGGAAGTAGAAACATGTGTCAAATTCAATTGCAGGTTAAAGCGGAACAACGCAATATCATAGCCTAAGTTAAACGCAAATCGTTTCGGGATGTCCAACTGTTTCGAAATTGGTCAGCAGTTTTAAAGAAATTTACACCTCAAAAATCAGTAAGGCTAACCATCAGGTAAATTTGAATAAAAATATCGAAAAATTTTGGTTTCGAAAATGGGTAGGATTTGATTAACGACTCGCAAGACATTATATTGACGAAGGAATATTGAGCAAAATATGTATTGCAAGCGCTGTATTTCAACTGGAAGTAGAAACATGTGTCAAATTCAATTGCAGGTTAAAGCGGAACAACGCAATATCATAGCCTAAGTTAAACGCAAATCGTTTCGAGATGTCCAATTGTTTCGAAATTGGTGAGAAGTTTTAAGATCTAAAACAAAGAAATTTACACCTCAAAAATCAGTAAGGCTAACCATCAGGTAAATTTGAATAAAAATATCGAAAAATTTTGGTTTCGAAAATGGGTAGGATTTGATTGACGACTCGCAAGACATTATATTGACGAAGGAATATTGAGCAAAATATGTATTGCAAGCGCTGTATTTCAACTGGAAGTAGCAACATGTGTCAAATTCAATTGCAGGCTAAAGCGGAACAACGCAATATCATAGCCTAAGTTAAACGCAAATCATTTCGGGATGTCGAACTGTTTCGAAATTGGTCAGAAGTTTTAAGATCTAAAACAAAGAAATTTACACCTCAAAAATCAGTAAGGCTAACCATCAGGTAAATTTGAATAAAAATATCGAAAAATTTTGGTTTCGCAAATGGGTAGGATTTGATTGACGACTCGCAAGACATTATATTGACGAAGGAATATTGAGAAAAATATGTATTGCAAGCGCTGTATTTCAACTGGAAGTAGAAACATGTGTCAAATTCAATTGCAGGTTAAAGCGGAACAACGCAATATCATAGCCTAAGTTAAACGCAAATCGTTTTGGGATGTCCAACTGTTTCGAAATTGGTGAGAAGTTTTAAGATCTAAAACAAAGAAATTTACACCTCAAAAATCAGTAAGGCTAACCATCAGGTAAATTTGAATAAAAAATCGAAAAATTTTGGTTTCGAAAATGGGTAGGATTTGATTGACGACTCGCAAGACATTATATTGACGAAGGAATATTGAGCAAAATATGTATTGCAAGCGCTGTATTTCAACTGGAAGTAGAAACATGTGTCAAATTCAATTGCAGGTTAAAGCGGAACAACGCAATATCATAGCCTAAGTTAAACGCAAATCGTTTCGGGATGTCCAACTGTTTCGAAATTGGTCAGCAGTTTTAAAGAAATTTACACCTCAAAAATCAGTAAGGCTAACCATCAGGTAAATTTGAATAAAAATATCGAAAAATTTTGGTTTCGAAAATGGGTAGGATTTGATTAACGACTCGCAAGACATTATATTGACGAAGGAATATTGAGCAAAATATGTATTGCAAGCGCTGTATTTCAACTGGAAGTAGAAACATGTGTCAAATTCAATTGCAGGTTAAAGCGGAACAACGCAATATCATAGCCTAAGTTAAACGCAAATCGTTTCGAGATGTCCAATTGTTTCGAAATTGGTGAGAAGTTTTAAGATCTAAAACAAAGAAATTTACACCTCAAAAATCAGTAAGGCTAACCATCAGGTAAATTTGAATAAAAATATCGAAAAATTTTGGTTTCGAAAATGGGTAGGATTTGATTGACGACTCGCAAGACATTATATTGACGAAGGAATATTGAGCAAAATATGTATTGCAAGCGCTGTATTTCAACTGGAAGTAGCAACATGTGTCAAATTCAATTGCAGGCTAAAGCGGAACAACGCAATATCATAGCCTAAGTTAAACGCAAATCATTTCGGGATGTCGAACTGTTTCGAAATTGGTCAGAAGTTTTAAGATCTAAAACAAAGAAATTTACACCTCAAAAATCAGTAAGGCTAACCATCAGGTAAATTTGAATAAAAATATCGAAAAATTTTGGTTTCGCAAATGGGTAGGATTTGATTGACGACTCGCAAGACATTATATTGACGAAGGAATATTGAGAAAAATATGTATTGCAAGCGCTGTATTTCAACTGGAAGTAGAAACATGTGTCAAATTCAATTGCAGGTTAAAGCGGAACAACGCAATATCATAGCCTAAGTTAAACGCAAATCGTTTCTAGATGTCCAATTGTTTCGAAATTGGTGAGAAGTTTTAAGATCTAAAACAAAGAAATTTACACCTCAAAAATCAGTAAGGCTAACCATCAGGTAAATTTGAATAAAAATATCGAAAAATTTTGGTTTCGAAAATGGGTAGGATTTGATTGACGACTCGCAAGACATTATATTGACGAAGGAATATTGAGCAAAATATGTATTGCAAGCGCTGTATTTCAACTGGAAGTAGAAACATGTGTCAAATTCAATTGCAGGTTAAAGCGGAACAACGCAATATCATAGCCTAAGTTAAACGCAAATCGTTTCGGGATGTCCAACTGTTTCGAAATTGGTGAGAAGTTTTAAGATCTAAAACAAAGAAATTTACACCTCAAAAATCAGTAAGGCTAACCATCAGGTAAATTTGAATAAAAATATCGAAAAATTTTGGTTTCGCAAATGGGTAGGATTTGATTGACGACTCGCAAGACATTATATTGACGAAGGAATATTGAGAAAAATATGTATTGCAAGCGCTGTATTTCAACTGGAAGTAGAAACATGTGTCAAATTCAATTGCAGGTTAAAGCGGAACAACGCAATATCATAGCCTAAGTTAAACGCAAATCGTTTCTAGATGTCCAATTGTTTCGAAATTGGTGAGAAGTTTTAAGATCTA
This sequence comes from Nephrotoma guestfalica, assembly GCA_963691935.1. Lineage (NCBI taxonomy): Eukaryota > Metazoa > Arthropoda > Insecta > Diptera > Tipulidae > Nephrotoma > Nephrotoma guestfalica. The sequence continues at coordinate 211,639,648 of OY829915.1, forward strand.
AAACAAAGAAATTTACACCTCAAAAATCAGTAAGGCTAACCATCAGGTAAATTTGAATAAAAATATCGAAAAATTTTGGTTTCGAAAATGGGTAGGATTTGATTGACGACTCGCAAGACATTATATTGACGAAGGAATATTGAGCAAAATATGTATTGCAAGCGCTGTATTTCAACTGGAAGTAGAAACATGTGTCAAATTCAATTGCAGGTTAAAGCGGAACAACGCAATATCATAGCCTAAGTTAAACGCAAATCGTTTCGGGATGTCCAACTGTTTCGAAATTGGTGAGAAGTTTTAAGATCTAAAACAAAGAAATTTACACCTCAAAAATCAGTAAGGCTAACCATCAGGTAAATTTGAATAAAAATATCGAAAAATTTTGGTTTCGCAAATGGGTAGGATTTGATTGACGACTCGCAAGACATTATATTGACGAAGGAATATTGAGAAAAATATGTATTGCAAGCGCTGTATTTCAACTGGAAGTAGAAACATGTGTCAAATTCAATTGCAGGTTAAAGCGGAACAACGCAATATCATAGCCTAAGTTAAACGCAAATCGTTTCGGGATGTCCAACTGTTTCGAAATTGGTGAGAAGTTTTAAGATCTAAAACAAAGAAATTTACACCTCAAAAATCAGTAAGGCTAACCATCAGGTAAATTTGAATAAAAATATCGAAAAATTTTGGTTTCGAAAATGGGTAGGATTTGATTGACGACTCGCAAGACATTATATTGACGAAGGAATATTGAGCAAAATATGTATTGCAAGCGCTGTATTTCAACTGGAAGTAGCAACATGTGTCAAATTCAATTGCAGGCTAAAGCGGAACAACGCAATATCATAGCCTAAGTTAAACGCAAATCATAGCCTAAGTTAAACGCAAATCGTTTCGGGATGTCCAACTGTTTCGAAATTGGTCAGCAGTTTTAAGATCTAAAACAAAGAAATTTACACCTCAAAAATCAGTAAGGCTAACCATCAGGTAAATTTGAATAAAAATATCGAAAAATTTTGGTTTCGCAAATGGGTAGGATTTGATTGACGACTCGCAAGACATTATATTGACGAAGGAATATTGAGCAAAATATGTATTGCAAGCGCTGTATTTCAACTGGAAGTAGCAACATGTGTCAAATTCAATTGCAGGCTAAAGCGGAACAACGCAATATCATAGCCTAAGTTAAACGCAAATCGTTTCGAGATGTCCAACTGTTTCGAAATTGGTCAGCAGTTTTAAGATCTAAAACAAAGAAATTTACACCTCAAAAATCAGTAAGGCTAACCATCAGGTAAATTTGAATAAAAATATCGAAAAATTTTGGTTTCGCAAATGGGTAGGATTTGATTGACGACTCGCAAGACATTATATTGACGAAGGAATATTGAGAAAAATATGTATTGCAAGCGCTGTATTTCAACTGGAAGTAGAAACATGTGTCAAATTCAATTGCAGGTTAAAGCGGAACAACGCAATATCATAGCCTAAGTTAAACGCAAATCGTTTCTAGATGTCCAATTGTTTCGAAATTGGTGAGAAGTTTTAAGATCTAAAACAAAGAAATTTACACCTCAAAAATCAGTAAGGCTACATCAGGTAAATTTGAATAAAAATATCGAAAAATTTTGGTTTCGAACATGGGTAGGATTTGATTGACGACTCGCAAGACATTATATTGACGAAGGAATATTGAGAAAAATATGTATTGCAAGCGCTGTATTTCAACTGGAAGTAGAAACATGTGTCAAATTCAATTGCAGGTTAAAGCGGAACAACGCAATATCATAGCCTAAGTTAAACGCAAATCGTTTCGGGATGTCCAACTGTTTCGAAATTGGTGAGAAGTTTTAAGATCTAAAACAAAGAAATTTACACCTCAAAAATCAGTAAGGCTAACCATCAGGTAAATTTGAATAAAAATATCGAAAAATTTTGGTTTCGCAAATGGGTAGGATTTGATTGACGACTCGCAAGACATTATATTGACGAAGGAATATTGAGAAAAATATGTATTGCAAGCGCTGTATTTCAACTGGAAGTAGAAACATGTGTCAAATTCAATTGCAGGTTAAAGCGGAACAACGCAATATCATAGCCTAAGTTAAACGCAAATCGTTTCGGGATGTCCAACTGTTTCGAAATTGGTGAGAAGTTTTAAGATCTAAAACAAAGAAATTTACACCTCAAAAATCAGTAAGGCTAACCATCAGGTAAATTTGAATAAAAATATCGAAAAATTTTGGTTTCGAAAATGGGTAGGATTTGATTGACGACTCGCAAGACATTATATTGACGAAGGAATATTGAGCAAAATATGTATTGCAAGCGCTGTATTTCAACTGGAAGTAGAAACATGTGTCAAATTCAATTGCCGGTTAAAGCGGAACAACGCAATATCATAGCCTAAGTTAAACGCAAATCGTTTCGGGATGTCCAACTGTTTCGAAATTGGTCAGCAGTTTTTAGATCTAAAACAAAGAAATTTACACCTCAAAAATCAGTAAGGCTAACCATCAGGTAAATTTGAATAAAAATATCGAAAAATTTTGGTTTCGCAAATGGGTAGGATTTGATTGACGACTCGCAAGACATTATATTGACGAAGGAATATTGAGAAAAATATGTATTGCAAGCGCTGTATTTCAACTGGAAGTAGAAACATGTGTCAAATTCAATTGCAGGTTAAAGCGGAACAACGCAATATCATAGCCTAAGTTAAACGCAAATCGTTTCTAGATGTCCAATTGTTTCGAAATTGGTGAGAAGTTTTAAGATCTAAAACAAAGAAATTTACACCTCAAAAATCAGTAAGGCTAACCATCAGGTAAATTTGAATAAAAAATCGAAAAATTTTGGTTTCGAAAATGGGTAGGATTTGATTGACGACTCGCAAGACATTATATTGACGAAGGAATATTGAGCAAAATATGTATTGCAAGCGCTGTATTTCAACTGAAAGTAGAAACATGTGTCAAATTCAATTGCCGGTTAAAGCGGAACAACGCAATATCATAGCCTAAGTTAAACGCAAATCGTTTCGAGATGTCCAACTGTTTCGAAATTGGTGAGAAGTTTTAAGATCTAAAACAAAGAAATTTACACCTCAAAAATCAGTAAGGCTACATCAGGTAAATTTGAATAAAAATATCGAAAAATTTTGGTTTCGAACATGGGTAGGATTTGATTGACGACTCGCAAGACATTATATTGACGAAGGAATATTGAGAAAAATATGTATTGCAAGCGCTGTATTTCAACTGGAAGTAGAAACATGTGTCAAATTCAATTGCAGGTTAAAGCGGAACAACGCAATATCATAGCCTAAGTTAAACGCAAATCGTTTCTAGATGTCCAATTGTTTCGAAATTGGTGAGAAGTTTTAAGATCTAAAACAAAGAAATTTACACCTCAAAAATCAGTAAGGCTAACCATCAGGTAAATTTGAATAAAAATATCGAAAAATTTTGGTTTCGAAAATGGGTAGGATTTGATTGACGACTCGCAAGACATTATATTGACGAAGGAATATTGAACAAAATATGTATTGCAAGCGCTGTATTTCAACTGGAAGTAGAAACATGTGTCAAATTCAATTTCCGGTTAAAGCGGAACAACGCAATATCATAGCCTAAGTTAAACGCAAATCGTTTCGAGATGTCCAACTGTTTCGAAATTGGTCAGAAGTTTTAAGATCTAAAACAAAGAAATTTACACCTCAAAAATCAGTAAGGCTAACCATCAGGTAAATTTGAATAAAAATATCGAAAAATTTTGGTTTCGAAAATGGGTAGGATTTGATTGACGACTCGCAAGACATTATATTGACGAAGGAATATTGAGAAAAATATGTATTGCAAGCGCTGTATTTCAACTGGAAGTAGAAACATGTGTCAAATTCAATTGCAGGTTAAAGCGGAACAACGCAATATCATAGCCTAACTTAAACGCAAATCGTTTCTAGATGTCCAATTGTTTCGAAATTGGTGAGAAGTTTTAAGATCTAAAACAAAGAAATTTACACCTCAAAAATCAGTAAGGCTAACCATCAGGTAAATTTGAATAAAAATATCGAAAAATTTTGGTTTCGAACATGGGTAGGATTTGATTGACGACTCGCAAGACATTATATTGACGAAGGAATATTGAGAAAAATATGTATTGCAAGCGCTGTATTTCAACTGGAAGTAGAAACATGTGTCAAATTCAATTGCAGGTTAAAGCGGAACAACGCAATATCATAGCCTAAGTTAAACGCAAATCGTTTCGAGATGTCCAACTGTTTCGAAATTGGTGAGAAGTTTTAAGATCTAAAACAAAGAAATTTACACCTCAAAAATCAGTAAGGCTACATCAGGTAAATTTGAATAAAAATATCGAAAAATTTTGGTTTCGAACATGGGTAGGATTTGATTGACGACTCGCAAGACATTATATTGACGAAGGAATATTGAGAAAAATATGTATTGCAAGCGCTGTATTTCAACTGGAAGTAGAAACATGTGTCAAATTCAATTGCAGGTTAAAGCGGAACAACGCAATATCATAGCCTAAGTTAAACGCAAATCGTTTCGAGATGTCCAACTGTTTCGAAATTGGTGAGAAGTTTTAAGATCTAAAACAAAGAAATTTACACCTCAAAAATCAGTAAGGCTACATCAGGTAAATTTGAATAAAAATATCGAAAAATTTTGGTTTCGAAAATGGGTAGGATTTGATTGACGACTCGCAAGACATTATATTGACGAAGGAATATTGAACAAAATATGTATTGCAAGCGCTGTATTTCAACTGGAAGTAGAAACATGTGTCAAATTCAATTTCCGGTTAAAGCGGAACAACGCAATATCATAGCCTAAGTTAAACGCAAATCGTTTCGAGATGTCCAACTGTTTCGAAATTGGTCAGAAGTTTTAAGATCTAAAACAAAGAAATTTACACCTCAAAAATCAGTAAGGCTAACCATCAGGTAAATTTGAATAAAAATATCGAAAAATTTTGGTTTCGAAAATGGGTAGGATTTGATTGACGACTCGCAAGACATTATATTGACGAAGGAATATTGAGAAAAATATGTATTGCAAGCGCTGTATTTCAACTGGAAGTAGAAACATGTGTCAAATTCAATTGCAGGTTAAAGCGGAACAACGCAATATCATAGCCTAAGTTAAACGCAAATCGTTTCTAGATGTCCAATTGTTTCGAAATTGGTGAGAAGTTTTAAGATCTAAAACAAAGAAATTTACACCTCAAAAATCAGTAAGGCTAACCATCAGGTAAATTTGAATAAAAATATCGAAAAATTTTGGTTTCGAACATGGGTAGGATTTGATTGACGACTCGCAAGACATTATATTGACGAAGGAATATTGAGAAAAATATGTATTGCAAGCGCTGTATTTCAACTGGAAGTAGAAACATGTGTCAAATTCAATTGCAGGTTAAAGCGGAACAACGCAATATCATAGCCTAAGTTAAACGCAAATCGTTTCGAGATGTCCAACTGTTTCGAAATTGGTGAGAAGTTTTAAGATCTAAAACAAAGAAATTTACACCTCAAAAATCAGTAAGGCTACATCAGGTAAATTTGAATAAAAATATCGAAAAATTTTGGTTTCGAACATGGGTAGGATTTGATTGACGACTCGCAAGACATTATATTGACGAAGGAATATTGAGAAAAATATGTATTGCAAGCGCTGTATTTCAACTGGAAGTAGAAACATGTGTCAAATTCAATTGCAGGTTAAAGCGGAACAACGCAATATCATAGCCTAAGTTAAACGCAAATCGTTTCGGGATGTCCAACTGTTTCGAAATTGGTGAGAAGTTTTAAGATCTAAAACAAAGAAATTTACACCTCAAAAATCAGTAAGGCTAACCATCAGGTAAATTTGAATAAAAATATCGAAAAATTTTGGTTTCGCAAATGGGTAGGATTTGATTGACGACTCGCAAGACATTATATTGACGAAGGAATATTGAGAAAAATATGTATTGCAAGCGCTGTATTTCAACTGGAAGTAGAAACATGTGTCAAATTCAATTGCCGGTTAAAGCGGAACAACGCAATATCATAGCCTAAGTTAAACGCAAATCGTTTCGAGATGTCCAACTGTTTCGAAATTGGTGAGAAGTTTTAAGATCTAAAACAAAGAAATTTACACCTCAAAAATCAGTAAGGCTACATCAGGTAAATTTGAATAAAAATATCGAAAAATTTTGGTTTCGAACATGGGTAGGATTTGATTGACGACTCGCAAGACATTATATTGACGAAGGAATATTGAGAAAAATATGTATTGCAAGCGCTGTATTTCAACTGGAAGTAGAAACATGTGTCAAATTCAATTGCAGGTTAAAGCGGAACAACGCAATATCATAGCCTAAGTTAAACGCAAATCGTTTCGGGATGTCCAACTGTTTCGAAATTGGTGAGAAGTTTTAAGATCTAAAACAAAGAAATTTACACCTCAAAAATCAGTAAGGCTAACCATCAGGTAAATTTGAATAAAAATATCGAAAAATTTTGGTTTCGCAAATGGGTAGGATTTGATTGACGACTCGCAAGACATTATATTGACGAAGGAATATTGAGAAAAATATGTATTGCAAGCGCTGTATTTCAACTGGAAGTAGAAACATGTGTCAAATTCAATTGCAGGTTAAAGCGGAACAACGCAATATCATAGCCTAAGTTAAACGCAAATCGTTTCGGGATGTCCAACTGTTTCGAAATTGGTGAGAAGTTTTAAGATCTAAAACAAAGAAATTTACACCTCAAAAATCAGTAAGGCTAACCATCAGGTAAATTTGAATAAAAATATCGAAAAATTTTGGTTTCGAAAATGGGTAGGATTTGATTGACGACTCGCAAGACATTATATTGACGAAGGAATATTGAGCAAAATATGTATTGCAAGCGCTGTATTTCAACTGGAAGTAGAAACATGTGTCAAATTCAATTGCCGGTTAAAGCGGAACAACGCAATATCATAGCCTAAGTTAAACGCAAATCGTTTCGGGATGTCCAACTGTTTCGAAATTGGTCAGCAGTTTTTAGATCTAAAACAAAGAAATTTACACCTCAAAAATCAGTAAGGCTAACCATCAGGTGAATTTGAATAAAAATATCGAAAAATTTTGGTTTCGCAAATGGGTAGGATTTGATTGACGACTCGCAAGACATTATATTGACGAAGGAATATTGAGAAAAATATGTATTGCAAGCGCTGTATTTCAACTGGAAGTAGAAACATGTGTCAAATTCAATTGCAGGTTAAAGCGGAACAACGCAATATCATAGCCTAAGTTAAACGCAAATCGTTTCTAGATGTCCAATTGTTTCGAAATTGGTGAGAAGTTTTAAGATCTAAAACAAAGAAATTTACACCTCAAAAATCAGTAAGGCTAACCATCAGGTAAATTTGAATAAAAAATCGAAAAATTTTGGTTTCGAACATGGGTAGGATTTGATTGACGACTCGCAAGACATTATATTGACGAAGGAATATTGAGAAAAATATGTATTGCAAGCGCTGTATTTCAACTGGAAGTAGAAACATGTGTCAAATTCAATTGCAGGTTAAAGCGGAACAACGCAATATCATAGCCTAAGTTAAACGCAAATCGTTTCGAGATGTCCAACTGTTTCGAAATTGGTCAGAAGTTTTAAGATCTAAAACAAAGAAATTTACACCTCAAAAATCAGTAAGGCTAACCATCAGGTAAATTTGAATAAAAATATCGAAAAATTTTGGTTTCGAAAATGGGTAGGATTTGATTGACGACTCGCAAGACATTATATTGACGAAGGAATATTGAGAAAAATATGTATTGCAAGCGCTGTATTTCAACTGGAAGTAGAAACATGTGTCAAATTCAATTGCAGGTTAAAGCGGAACAACGCAATATCATAGCCTAAGTTAAACGCAAATCGTTTCTAGATGTCCAATTGTTTCGAAATTGGTGAGAAGTTTTAAGATCTAAAACAAAGAAATTTACACCTCAAAAATCAGTAAGGCTAACCATCAGGTAAATTTGAATAAAAATATCGAAAAATTTTGGTTTCGAACATGGGTAGGATTTGATTGACGACTCGCAAGACATTATATTGACGAAGGAATATTGAGAAAAATATGTATTGCAAGCGCTGTATTTCAACTGGAAGTAGAAACATGTGTCAAATTCAATTGCAGGTTAAAGCGGAACAACGCAATATCATAGCCTAAGTTAAACGCAAATCGTTTCGAGATGTCCAACTGTTTCGAAATTGGTGAGAAGTTTTAAGATCTAAAACAAAGAAATTTACACCTCAAAAATCAGTAAGGCTACATCAGGTAAATTTGAATAAAAATATCGAAAAATTTTGGTTTCGAACATGGGTAGGATTTGATTGACGACTCGCAAGACATTATATTGACGAAGGAATATTGAGAAAAATATGTATTGCAAGCGCTGTATTTCAACTGGAAGTAGAAACATGTGTCAAATTCAATTGCAGGTTAAAGCGGAACAACGCAATATCATAGCCTAAGTTAAACGCAAATCGTTTCGAGATGTCCAACTGTTTCGAAATTGGTGAGAAGTTTTAAGATCTAAAACAAAGAAATTTACACCTCAAAAATCAGTAAGGCTACATCAGGTAAATTTGAATAAAAATATCGAAAAATTTTGGTTTCGAAAATGGGTAGGATTTGATTGACGACTCGCAAGACATTATATTGACGAAGGAATATTGAACAAAATATGTATTGCAAGCGCTGTATTTCAACTGGAAGTAGAAACATGTGTCAAATTCAATTTCCGGTTAAAGCGGAACAACGCAATATCATAGCCTAAGTTAAACGCAAATCGTTTCGAGATGTCCAACTGTTTCGAAATTGGTCAGAAGTTTTAAGATCTAAAACAAAGAAATTTACACCTCAAAAATCAGTAAGGCTAACCATCAGGTAAATTTGAATAAAAATATCGAAAAATTTTGGTTTCGAAAATGGGTAGGATTTGATTGACGACTCGCAAGACATTATATTGACGAAGGAATATTGAGAAAAATATGTATTGCAAGCGCTGTATTTCAACTGGAAGTAGAAACATGTGTCAAATTCAATTGCAGGTTAAAGCGGAACAACGCAATATCATAGCCTAAGTTAAACGCAAATCGTTTCTAGATGTCCAATTGTTTCGAAATTGGTGAGAAGTTTTAAGATCTAAAACAAAGAAATTTACACCTCAAAAATCAGTAAGGCTAACCATCAGGTAAATTTGAATAAAAATATCGAAAAATTTTGGTTTCGAACATGGGTAGGATTTGATTGACGACTCGCAAGACATTATATTGACGAAGGAATATTGAGAAAAATATGTATTGCAAGCGCTGTATTTCAACTGGAAGTAGAAACATGTGTCAAATTCAATTGCAGGTTAAAGCGGAACAACGCAATATCATAGCCTAAGTTAAACGCAAATCGTTTCGAGATGTCCAACTGTTTCGAAATTGGTGAGAAGTTTTAAGATCTAAAACAAAGAAATTTACACCTCAAAAATCAGTAAGGCTACATCAGGTAAATTTGAATAAAAATATCGAAAAATTTTGGTTTCGAACATGGGTAGGATTTGATTGACGACTCGCAAGACATTATATTGACGAAGGAATATTGAGAAAAATATGTATTGCAAGCGCTGTATTTCAACTGGAAGTAGAAACATGTGTCAAATTCAATTGCAGGTTAAAGCGGAACAACGCAATATCATAGCCTAAGTTAAACGCAAATCGTTTCGGGATGTCCAACTGTTTCGAAATTGGTGAGAAGTTTTAAGATCTAAAACAAAGAAATTTACACCTCAAAAATCAGTAAGGCTAACCATCAGGTAAATTTGAATAAAAATATCGAAAAATTTGGGTTTCGCAAATGGGTAGGATTTGATTGACGACTCGCAAGACATTATATTGACGAAGGAATATTGAGAAAAATATGTATTGCAAGCGCTGTATTTCAACTGGAAGTAGAAACATGTGTCAAATTCAATTGCCGGTTAAAGCGGAACAACGCAATATCATAGCCTAAGTTAAACGCAAATCGTTTCGAGATGTCCAACTGTTTCGAAATTGGTGAGAAGTTTTAAGATCTAAAACAAAGAAATTTACACCTCAAAAATCAGTAAGGCTACATCAGGTAAATTTGAATAAAAATATCGAAAAATTTTGGTTTCGAACATGGGTAGGATTTGATTGACGACTCGCAAGACATTATATTGACGAAGGAATATTGAGAAAAATATGTATTGCAAGCGCTGTATTTCAACTGGAAGTAGAAACATGTGTCAAATTCAATTGCAGGTTAAAGCGGAACAACGCAATATCATAGCCTAAGTTAAACGCAAATCGTTTCGGGATGTCCAACTGTTTCGAAATTGGTGAGAAGTTTTAAGATCTAAAACAAAGAAATTTACACCTCAAAAATCAGTAAGGCTAACCATCAGGTAAATTTGAATAAAAATATCGAAAAATTTTGGTTTCGCAAATGGGTAGGATTTGATTGACGACTCGCAAGACATTATATTGACGAAGGAATATTGAGAAAAATATGTATTGCAAGCGCTGTATTTCAACTGGAAGTAGAAACATGTGTCAAATTCAATTGCAGGTTAAAGCGGAACAACGCAATATCATAGCCTAAGTTAAACGCAAATCGTTTCGGGATGTCCAACTGTTTCGAAATTGGTGAGAAGTTTTAAGATCTAAAACAAAGAAATTTACACCTCAAAAATCAGTAAGGCTAACCATCAGGTAAATTTGAATAAAAATATCGAAAAATTTTGGTTTCGAAAATGGGTAGGATTTGATTGACGACTCGCAAGACATTATATTGACGAAGGAATATTGAGCAAAATATGTATTGCAAGCGCTGTATTTCAACTGGAAGTAGAAACATGTGTCAAATTCAATTGCCGGTTAAAGCGGAACAACGCAATATCATAGCCTAAGTTAAACGCAAATCGTTTCGGGATGTCCAACTGTTTCGAAATTGGTCAGCAGTTTTTAGATCTAAAACAAAGAAATTTACACCTCAAAAATCAGTAAGGCTAACCATCAGGTAAATTTGAATAAAAATATCGAAAAATTTTGGTTTCGCAAATGGGTAGGATTTGATTGACGACTCGCAAGACATTATATTGACGAAGGAATATTGAGAAAAATATGTATTGCAAGCGCTGTATTTCAACTGGAAGTAGAAACATGTGTCAAATTCAATTGCAGGTTAAAGCGGAACAACGCAATATCATAGCCTAAGTTAAACGCAAATCGTTTCTAGATGTCCAACTGTTTCGAAATTGGTGAGAAGTTTTAAGATCTAAAACAAAGAAATTTACACCTCAAAAATCAGTAAGGCTAACCATCAGGTAAATTTGAATAAAAAATCGAAAAATTTTGGTTTCGAAAATGGGTAGGATTTGATTGACGACTCGCAAGACATTATATTGACGAAGGAATATTGAGCAAAATATGTATTGCAAGCGCTGTATTTCAACTGAAAGTAGAAACATGTGTCAAATTCAATTGCCGGTTAAAGCGGAACAACGCAATATCATAGCCTAAGTTAAACGCAAATCGTTTCGAGATGTCCAACTGTTTCGAAATTGGTGAGAAGTTTTAAGATCTAAAACAAAGAAATTTACACCTCAAAAATCAGTAAGGCTACATCAGGTAAATTTGAATAAAAATATCGAAAAATTTTGGTTTCGAACATGGGTAGGATTTGATTGACGACTCGCAAGACATTATATTGACGAAGGAATATTGAGAAAAATATGTATTGCAAGCGCTGTATTTCAACTGGAAGTAGAAACATGTGTCAAATTCAATTGCAGGTTAAAGCGGAACAACGCAATATCATAGCCTAAGTTAAACGCAAATCGTTTCTAGATGTCCAATTGTTTCGAAATTGGTGAGAAGTTTTAAGATCTAAAACAAAGAAATTTACACCTCAAAAATCAGTAAGGCTAACCATCAGGTAAATTTGAATAAAAATATCGAAAAATTTTGGTTTCGAAAATGGGTAGGATTTGATTGACGACTCGCAAGACATTATATTGACGAAGGAATATTGAACAAAATATGTATTGCAAGCGCTGTATTTCAACTGGAAGTAGAAACATGTGTCAAATTCAATTTCCGGTTAAAGCGGAACAACGCAATATCATAGCCTAAGTTAAACGCAAATCGTTTCGAGATGTCCAACTGTTTCGAAATTGGTCAGAAGTTTTAAGATCTAAAACAAAGAAATTTACACCTCAAAAATCAGTAAGGCTAACCATCAGGTAAATTTGAATAAAAATATCGAAAAATTTTGGTTTCGAAAATGGGTAGGATTTGATTGACGACTCGCAAGACATTATATTGACGAAGGAATATTGAGAAAAATATGTATTGCAAGCGCTGTATTTCAACTGGAAGTAGAAACATGTGTCAAATTCAATTGCAGGTTAAAGCGGAACAACGCAATATCATAGCCTAAGTTAAACGCAAATCGTTTCGAGATGTCCAACTGTTTCGAAATTGGTGAGAAGTTTTAAGATCTAAAACAAAGAAATTTACACCTCAAAAATCAGTAAGGCTAACCATCAGGTAAATTTGAATAAAAATATCGAAAAATTTTGGTTTCGAACATGGGTAGGATTTGATTGACGACTCGCAAGACATTATATTGACGAAGGAATATTGAGCAAAATATGTATTGCAAGCGCTGTATTTCAACTGGAAGTAGAAACATGTGTCAAATTCAATTGCAGGTTAAAGCGGAACAACGCAATATCATAGCCTAAGTTAAACGCAAATCGTTTCTAGATGTCCAATTGTTTCGAAATTGGTGAGAAGTTTTAAGATCTAAAACAAAGAAATTTACACCTCAAAAATCAGTAAGGCTAACTAACCATCAGGTAAATTTGAATAAAAATATCGAAAAATTTTGGTTTCGAAAATGGGTAGGATTTGATTGACGACTCGCAAGACATTATATTGACGAAGGAATATTGAGCAAAATATGTATTGCAAGCGCTGTATTTCAACTGGAAGTAGAAACATGTGTCAAATTCAATTGCAGGTTAAAGCGGAACAACGCAATATCATAGCCTAAGTTAAACGCAAATCGTTTCTAGATGTCCAATTGTTTCGAAATTGGTGAGAAGTTTTAAGATCTAAAACAAAGAAATTTACACCTCAAAAATCAGTAAGGCTAACCATCAGGTAAATTTGAATAAAAATATCGAACAATTTTGGTTTCGAACATGGGTAGGATTTGATTGACGACTCGCAAGACATTATATTGACGAAGGAATATTGAGCAAAATATGTATTGCAAGCGCTGTATTTCAACTGGAAGTAGAAACATGTGTCAAATTCAATTGCCGGTTAAAGCGGAACAACGCAATATCATAGCCTAAGTTAAACGCAAATCGTTTCGAGATGTCCAACTGGTTCGAAATTGGTCAGAAGTTTTAAGATCTAAAACAGAGAAATTTACACCTCAAAAATCAGTAAGGCTAACCATCAGGTAAATTTGAATAAAAATATCGAAAAATTTTGGTTTCGAAAATGGGTAGGATTTGATTGACGACTCGCAAGACATTATATTGACGAAGGAATATTGAACAAAATATGTATTGCAAGCGCTGTATTTCAACTGGAAGTAGAAACATGTGTCAAATTCAATTGCAGGTTAAAGCGGAACAACGCAATATCATAGCCTAAGTTAAACGCAAATCGTTTCTAGATGTCCAATTGTTTCGAAATTGGTGAGAAGTTTTAAGATCTAAAACAAAGAAATTTACACCTCAAAAATCAGTAAGGCTAACCATCAGGTAAATTTGAATTAAAATATCGAACAATTTTGGTTTCGAACATGGGTAGGATTTGATTGACGACTCGCAAGACATTATATTGACGAAGGAATATTGAGAAAAATATGTATTGCAAGCGCTGTATTTCAACTGGAAGTAGAAACATGTGTCAAATTCAATTGCCGGTTAAAGCGGAACAACGCAATATCATAGCCTAAGTTAAACGCAAATCGTTTCGAGATGTCCAACTGTTTCGAAATTGGTCAGAAGTTTTAAGATCTAAAACAGAGAAATTTACACCTCAAAAATCAGTAAGGCTAACCATCAGGTAAATTTGAATAAAAATATCGAAAAATTTTGGTTTCGAAAATGGGTAGGATTTGATTGACGACTCGCAAGACATTATATTGACGAAGGAATATTGAGCAAAATATGTATTGCAAGCGCTGTATTTCAACTGGAAGTAGAAACATGTGTCAAATTCAATTGCCGGTTAAAGCGGAACAACGCAATATCATAGCCTAAGTTAAACGCAAATCGTTTCGAGATGTCCAACTGGTTCGAAATTGGTGAGAAGTTTTAAGATCTAAAACAAAGAAATTTACACCTCAAAAATCAGTAAGGCTAACCATCAGGTAAATTTGAATAAAAATATCGAAAAATTTTGGTTTCGAAAATGGGTAGGATTTGATTGATGACTCGCAAGACATTATATTGACGAAGGAATATTGAGCAAAATATGTATTGCAAGCGCTGTATTTCAACTGGAAGTAGAAACATGTGTCAAATTCAATTGCCGGTTAAAGCGGAACAACGCAATATCATAGCCTAAGTTAAACGCAAATCGTTTCGGGATGTCCAACTGTTTCGAAATTGGTCAGCAGTTTTAAGATCTAAAACAAAGAAATTTACACCTCAAAAATCAGTAAGGCTAACCATCAGGTAAATTTGAATAAAAATATCGAAAAATTTTGGTTTCGAAAATGGGTAGGATTTGATTGACGACTCGCAAGACATTATATTGACGAAGGAATATTGAGCAAAATATGTATTGCAAGCGCTGTATTTCAACTGGAAGTAGAAACATGTGTCAAATTCAATTGCCGGTTAAAGCGGAACAACGCAATATCATAGCCTAAGTTAAACGCAAATCGTTTCGAGATGTCCAACTGTTTCGAAATTGGTGAGAAGTTTTAAGATCTAAAACAAAGAAGTTTACACCTCAAAAATCAGTAAGGCTAACCATCAGGTAAATTTGAATAAAAATATCGAAAAATTTTGGTTTCGAAAATGGGTAGGATTTGATTGATGACTCGCAAGACATTATATTGACGAAGGAATATTGAGCAAAATATGTATTGCAAGCGCTGTATTTCAACTGGAAGTAGAAACATGTGTCAAATTCAATTGCAGGTTAAAGCGGAACAACGCAATATCATAGCCTAAGTTAAACGCAAATCGTTTCTAGATGTCCAATTGTTTCGAAATTGGTGAGAAGTTTTAAGATCTAAAACAAAGAAATTTACACCTCAAAAATCAGTAAGGCTAACCATCAGGTAAATTTGAATAAAAATATCGAAAAATTTTGGTTTCGCAAATGGGTAGGATTTGATTGACGACTCGCAAGACATTATATTGACGAAGGAATATTGAGCAAAATATGTATTGCAAGCGCTGTATTTCAACTGGAAGTAGAAACATGTGTCAAATTCAATTGCAGGTTAAAGCGGAACAACGCAATATCATAGCCTAAGTTAAACGCAAATCGTTTCTAGATGTCCAATTGTTTCGAAATTGGTGAGAAGTTTTAAGATCTAAAACAAAGAAATTTACACCTCAAAAATCAGTAAGGCTAACCATCAGGTAAATTTGAATAAAAATATCGAACAATTTTGGTTTCGAACATGGGTAGGATTTGATTGACGACTCGCAAGACATTATATTGACGAAGGAATATTGAGCAAAATATGTATTGCAAGCGCTGTATTTCAACTGGAAGTAGAAACATGTGTCAAATTCAATTGCCGGTTAAAGCGGAACAACGCAATATCATAGCCTAAGTTAAACGCAAATCGTTTCGAGATGTCCAACTGTTTCGAAATTGGTCAGAAGTTTTAAGATCTAAAACAGAGAAATTTACACCTCAAAAATCAGTAAGGCTAACCATCAGGTAAATTTGAATAAAAATATCGAAAAATTTTGGTTTCGAAAATGGGTAGGATTTGATTGACGACTCGCAAGACATTATATTGACGAAGGAATATTGAGCAAAATATGTATTGCAAGCGCTGTATTTCAACTGGAAGTAGAAACATGTGTCAAATTCAATTGCAGGTTAAAGCGGAACAACGCAATATCATAGCCTAAGTTACACGCAAATCGTTTCGAGATGTCCAACTGTTTCGAAATTAGTGAGAAGTTTTAAGATCTAAAACAAAGAAATTTACACCTCAAAAATCAGTAAGGCTAACCATCAGGTAAATTTGAATAAAAATATCGAACAATTTTGGTTTCGAACATGGGTAGGATTTGATTGACGACTCGCAAGACATTATATTGACGAAGGAATATTGAGCAAAATATGTATTGCAAGCGCTGTATTTCAACTGGAAGTAGAAACATGTGTCAAATTCAATTGCCGGTTAAAGCGGAACAACGCAATATCATAGCCTAAGTTAAACGCAAATCGTTTCGAGATGTCCAACTGGTTCGAAATTGGTGAGAAGTTTTAAGATCTAAAACAAAGAAATTTACACCTCAAAAATCAGTAAGGCTAACCATCAGGTAAATTTGAATAAAAATATCGAAAAATTTTGGTTTCGAAAATGGGTAGGATTTGATTGATGACTCGCAAGACATTATATTGACGAAGGAATATTGAGCAAAATATGTATTGCAAGCGCTGTATTTCAACTGGAAGTAGAAACATGTGTCAAATTCAATTGCCGGTTAAAGCGGAACAACGCAATATCATAGCCTAAGTTAAACGCAAATCGTTTCGGGATGTCCAACTGTTTCGAAATTGGTCAGCAGTTTTAAGATCTAAAACAAAGAAATTTACACCTCAAAAATCAGTAAGGCTAACCATCAGGTAAATTTGAATAAAAATATCGAAAAATTTTGGTTTCGAAAATGGGTAGGATTTGATTGACGACTCGCAAGACATTATATTGACGAAGGAATATTGAGCAAAATATGTATTGCAAGCGCTGTATTTCAACTGGAAGTAGAAACATGTGTCAAATTCAATTGCCGGTTAAAGCGGAACAACGCAATATCATAGCCTAAGTTAAACGCAAATCGTTTCGAGATGTCCAACTGTTTCGAAATTGGTGAGAAGTTTTAAGATCTAAAACAAAGAAGTTTACACCTCAAAAATCAGTAAGGCTAACCATCAGGTAAATTTGAATAAAAATATCGAAAAATTTTGGTTTCGAAAATGGGTAGGATTTGATTGATGACTCGCAAGACATTATATTGACGAAGGAATATTGAGCAAAATATGTATTGCAAGCGCTGTATTTCAACTGGAAGTAGAAACATGTGTCAAATTCAATTGCAGGTTAAAGCGGAACAACGCAATATCATAGCCTAAGTTAAACGCAAATCGTTTCGAGATGTCCAATTGTTTCGAAATTGGTCAGCAGTTTTAAGATCTAAAACAAAGAAATTTACACCTCAAAAATCAGTAAGGCTAACCATCAGGTAAATTTGAATAAAAATATCGAAAAATTTTGGTTTCGAAAATGGGTAGGATTTGATTGACGACTCGCAAGACATTATATTGACGAAGGAATATTGAGCAAAATATGTATTGCAAGCGCTGTATTTCAACTGGAAGTAGAAACATGTGTCAAATTCAATTGCCGGTTAAAGCGGAACAACGCAATATCATAGCCTAAGTTAAACGCAAATCGTTTCGGGATGTCCAACTGTTTCGAAATTGGTCAGCAGTTTTAAGATCTAAAACAAAAAAGTTTACACCTCAAAAATCAGTAAGGCTAACCATCAGGTAAATTTGAATAAAAATATCGAAAAATTTTGGTTTCGAAAATGGGTAGGATTTGATTGATGACTCGCAAGACATTATATTGACGAAGGAATATTGAGCAAAATATGTATTGCAAGCGCTGTATTTCAACTGGAAGTAGAAACATGTGTCAAATTCAATTGCAGGTTAAAGCGGAACAACGCAATATCATAGCCTAAGTTAAACGCAAATCGTTTCGAGATGTCCAATTGTTTCGAAATTGGTGAGAAGTTTTAAGATCTAAAACAAAGAAATTTACACCTCAAAAATCAGTAAGGCTACCCATCAGGTAAATTTGAATAAAAATATCGAAAAATTTGGGTTTCGAAAATGGGTAGGATTTGATTGACGACTCGCAAGACATTATATTGACGAAGGAATATTGAGCAAAATATGTATTGCAAGCGCTGTATTTCAACTGGAAGTAGAAACATGTGTCAAATTCAATTGCCGGTTAAAGCGGAACAACGCAATATCATAGCCTAAGTTAAACGCAAATCGTTTCGAGATGTCCAACTGTTTCGAAATTGGTGAGAAGTTTTAAGATCTAAAACAAAGAAGTTTACACCTCAAAAATCAGTAAGGCTAACCATCAGGTAAATTTGAATAAAAATATCGAAAAATTTTGGTTTCGAAAATGGGTAGGATTTGATTGATGACTCGCAAGACATTATATTGACGAAGGAATATTGAGCAAAATATGTATTGCAAGCGCTGTATTTCAACTGGAAGTAGAAACATGTGTCAAATTCAATTGCAGGTTAAAGCGGAACAACGCAATATCATAGCCTAAGTTAAACGCAAATCGTTTCGAGATGTCCAACTGGTTCGAAATTGGTGAGAAGTTTTAAGATCTAAAACAAAGAAATTTACACCTCAAAAATCAGTAAGGCTAACCATCAGGTAAATTTGAATAAAAATATCGAAAAATTTTGGTTTCGAAAATGGGTAGGATTTGATTGATGACTCGCAAGACATTATATTGACGAAGGAATATTGAGCAAAATATGTATTGCAAGCGCTGTATTTCAACTGGAAGTAGAAACATGTGTCAAATTCAATTGCCGGTTAAAGCGGAACAACGCAATATCATAGCCTAAGTTAAACGCAAATCGTTTCGGGATGTCCAACTGTTTCGAAATTGGTCAGCAGTTTTAAGATCTAAAACAAAGAAATTTACACCTCAAAAATCAGTAAGGCTAACCATCAGGTAAATTTGAATAAAAATATCGAAAAATTTTGGTTTCGAAAATGGGTAGGATTTGATTGACGACTCGCAAGACATTATATTGACGAAGGAATATTGAGCAAAATATGTATTGCAAGCGCTGTATTTCAACTGGAAGTAGAAACATGTGTCAAATTCAATTGCCGGTTAAAGCGGAACAACGCAATATCATAGCCTAAGTTAAACGCAAATCGTTTCGAGATGTCCAACTGTTTCGAAATTGGTGAGAAGTTTTAAGATCTAAAACAAAGAAGTTTACACCTCAAAAATCAGTAAGGCTAACCATCAGGTAAATTTGAATAAAAATATCGAAAAATTTTGGTTTCGAAAATGGGTAGGATTTGATTGATGACTCGCAAGACATTATATTGACGAAGGAATATTGAGCAAAATATGTATTGCAAGCGCTGTATTTCAACTGGAAGTAGAAACATGTGTCAAATTCAATTGCAGGTTAAAGCGGAACAACGCAATATCATAGCCTAAGTTAAACGCAAATCGTTTCGAGATGTCCAATTGTTTCGAAATTGGTCAGCAGTTTTAAGATCTAAAACAAAGAAATTTACACCTCAAAAATCAGTAAGGCTAACCATCAGGTAAATTTGAATAAAAATATCGAAAAATTTTGGTTTCGAAAATGGGTAGGATTTGATTGACGACTCGCAAGACATTATATTGACGAAGGAATATTGAGCAAAATATGTATTGCAAGCGCTGTATTTCAACTGGAAGTAGAAACATGTGTCAAATTCAATTGCCGGTTAAAGCGGAACAACGCAATATCATAGCCTAAGTTAAACGCAAATCGTTTCGGGATGTCCAACTGTTTCGAAATTGGTCAGCAGTTTTAAGATCTAAAACAAAAAAGTTTACACCTCAAAAATCAGTAAGGCTAACCATCAGGTAAATTTGAATAAAAATATCGAAAAATTTTGGTTTCGAAAATGGGTAGGATTTGATTGATGACTCGCAAGACATTATATTGACGAAGGAATATTGAGCAAAATATGTATTGCAAGCGCTGTATTTCAACTGGAAGTAGAAACATGTGTCAAATTCAATTGCAGGTTAAAGCGGAACAACGCAATATCATAGCCTAAGTTAAACGCAAATCGTTTCGAGATGTCCAATTGTTTCGAAATTGGTGAGAAGTTTTAAGATCTAAAACAAAGAAATTTACACCTCAAAAATCAGTAAGGCTACCCATCAGGTAAATTTGAATAAAAATATCGAAAAATTTGGGTTTCGAAAATGGGTAGGATTTGATTGACGACTCGCAAGACATTATATTGACGAAGGAATATTGAGCAAAATATGTATTGCAAGCGCTGTATTTCAACTGGAAGTAGAAACATGTGTCAAATTCAATTGCAGGTTAAAGCGGAACAACGCAATATCATAGCCTAAGTTAAACGCAAATCGTTTCGAGATGTCCAACTGTTTCGAAATTGGTGAGAAGTTTTAAGATCTAAAACAAAGAAATTTACACCTCAAAAATCAGTAAGGCTACCCATCAGGTAAATTTGAATAAAAATATCGAAAAATTTGGGTTTCGAAAATGGGTAGGATTTGATTGACGACTCGCAAGACATTATATTGACGAAGGAATATTGAGCAAAATATGTATTGCCAGCGCTTTATTTCAACTGGAAGTAGAAACATGTGTCAAATTCAATTGCCGGTTAAAGCGGAACAACGCAATAGCATAGCCTAAGTTAAACGCAAATCGTTTCGAGATGTCCAATTGTTTCGAAATTGGTGAGAAGTTTTAAGATCTAAAACAAAGAAATTTACACCTCAAAAATCAGTAAGGCTAACCATCAGGTAAATTTGAATAAAAATATCGAAAAATTTTGGTTTCGAAAATGGGTAGGATTTGATTGATGACTCGCAAGACATTATATTGACGAAGGAATATTGAGCAAAATATGTATTGCAAGCGCTGTATTTCAACTGGAAGTAGAAACATGTGTCAAATTCAATTGCCGGTTAAAGCGGAACAACGCAATATCATAGCCTAAGTTAAACGCAAATCGTTTCGAGATGTCCAACTGTTTCGAAATTGGTGAGAAGTTTTAAGATCTAAAACAAAGAAGTTTACACCTCAAAAATCAGTAAGGCTAACCATCAGGTAAATTTGAATAAAAATATCGAAAAATTTTGGTTTCGAAAATGGGTAGGATTTGATTGATGACTCGCAAGACATTATATTGACGAAGGAATATTGAGCAAAATATGTATTGCAAGCGCTGTATTTCAACTGGAAGTAGAAACATGTGTCAAATTCAATTGCCGGTTAAAGCGGAACAACGCAATAGCATAGCCTAAGTTAAACGCAAATCGTTTCGGGATGTCCAACTGTTTCGAAATTGGTCAGCAGTTTTAAGATCTAAAACAAAGAAATTTACACCTCAAAAATCAGTAAGGCTAACCATCAGGTAAATTTGAATAAAAATATCGAAAAATTTGGGTTTCGAAAATGGGTAGGATTTGATTGACGACTCGCAAGACATTATATTGACGAAGGAATATTGAGCAAAATATGTATTGCAAGCGCTGTATTTCAACTGGAAGTAGAAACATGTGTCAAATTCAATTGCCGGTTAAAGCGGAACAACGCAATATCATAGCCTAAGTTAAACGCAAATCGTTTCGAGATGTCCAACTGTTTCGAAATTGGTGAGAAGTTTTAAGATCTAAAACAAAGAAGTTTACACCTCAAAAATCAGTAAGGCTAACCATCAGGTAAATTTGAATAAAAATATCGAAAAATTTTGGTTTCGAAAATGGGTAGGATTTGATTGATGACTCGCAAGACATTATATTGACGAAGGAATATTGAGCAAAATATGTATTGCAAGCGCTGTATTTCAACTGGAAGTAGAAACATGTGTCAAATTCAATTGCCGGTTAAAGCGGAACAACGCAATAGCATAGCCTAAGTTAAACGCAAATCGTTTCGGGATGTCCAACTGTTTCGAAATTGGTCAGCAGTTTTAAGATCTAAAACAAAGAAATTTACACCTCAAAAATCAGTAAGGCTAACCATCAGGTAAATTTGAATAAAAATATCGAAAAATTTGGGTTTCGAAAATGGGTAGGATTTGATTGACGACTCGCAAGACATTATATTGACGAAGGAATATTGAGCAAAATATGTATTGCAAGCGCTGTATTTCAACTGGAAGTAGAAACATGTGTCAAATTCAATTGCCGGTTAAAGCGGAACAACGCAATATCATAGCCTAAGTTAAACGCAAATCGTTTCGAGATGTCCAACTGTTTCGAAATTGGTGAGAAGTTTTAAGATCTAAAACAAAGAAGTTTACACCTCAAAAATCAGTAAGGCTAACCATCAGGTAAATTTGAATAAAAATATCGAAAAATTTTGGTTTCGAAAATGGGTAGGATTTGATTGATGACTCGCAAGACATTATATTGACGAAGGAATATTGAGCAAAATATGTATTGCAAGCGCTGTATTTCAACTGGAAGTAGAAACATGTGTCAAATTCAATTGCCGGTTAAAGCGGAACAACGCAATAGCATAGCCTAAGTTAAACGCAAATCGTTTCGGGATGTCCAACTGTTTCGAAATTGGTCAGCAGTTTTAAGATCTAAAACAAAGAAATTTACACCTCAAAAATCAGTAAGGCTAACCATCAGGTAAATTTGAATAAAAATATCGAAAAATTTGGGTTTCGAAAATGGGTAGGATTTGATTGACGACTCGCAAGACATTATATTGACGAAGGAATATTGAGCAAAATATGTATTGCAAGCGCTGTATTTCAACTGGAAGTAGAAACATGTGTCAAATTCAATTGCCGGTTAAAGCGGAACAACGCAATATCATAGCCTAAGTTAAACGCAAATCGTTTCGAGATGTCCAACTGTTTCGAAATTGGTGAGAAGTTTTAAGATCTAAAACAAAGAAGTTTACACCTCAAAAATCAGTAAGGCTAACCATCAGGTAAATTTGAATAAAAATATCGAAAAATTTTGGTTTCGAAAATGGGTAGGATTTGATTGATGACTCGCAAGACATTATATTGACGAAGGAATATTGAGCAAAATATGTATTGCAAGCGCTGTATTTCAACTGGAAGTAGAAACATGTGTCAAATTCAATTGCAGGTTAAAGCGGAACAACGCAATATCATAGCCTAAGTTAAACGCAAATCGTTTCGAGATGTCCAATTGTTTCGAAATTGGTCAGCAGTTTTAAGATCTAAAACAAAGAAATTTACACCTCAAAAATCAGTAAGGCTAACCATCAGGTAAATTTGAATAAAAATATCGAAAAATTTTGGTTTCGAAAATGGGTAGGATTTGATTGATGACTCGCAAGACATTATATTGACGAAGGAATATTGAGCAAAATATGTATTGCAAGCGCTGTATTTCAACTGGAAGTAGAAACATGTGTCAAATTCAATTGCCGGTTAAAGCGGAACAACGCAATAGCATAGCCTAAGTTAAACGCAAATCGTTTCGGGATGTCCAACTGTTTCGAAATTGGTCAGCAGTTTTAAGATCTAAAACAAAGAAATTTACACCTCAAAAATCAGTAAGGCTAACCATCAGGTAAATTTGAATAAAAATATCGAAAAATTTGGGTTTCGAAAATGGGTAGGATTTGATTGACGACTCGCAAGACATTATATTGACGAAGGAATATTGAGCAAAATATGTATTGCAAGCGCTGTATTTCAACTGGAAGTAGAAACATGTGTCAAATTCAATTGCCGGTTAAAGCGGAACAACGCAATATCATAGCCTAAGTTAAACGCAAATCGTTTCGAGATGTCCAACTGTTTCGAAATTGGTGAGAAGTTTTAAGATCTAAAACAAAGAAATTTACACCTCAAAAATCAGTAAGGCTAACCATCAGGTAAATTTGAATAAAAATATCGAAAAATTTTGGTTTCGAAAATGGGTAGGATTTGATTGATGACTCGCAAGACATTATATTGACGAAGGAATATTGAGCAAAATATGTATTGCAAGCGCTGTATTTCAACTGGAAGTAGAAACATGTGTCAAATTCAATTGCAGGTTAAAGCGGAACAACGCAATATCATAGCCTAAGTTAAACGCAAATCGTTTCGAGATGTCCAATTGTTTCGAAATTGGTCAGCAGTTTTAAGATCTAAAACAAAGAAATTTACACCTCAAAAATCAGTAAGGCTAACCATCAGGTAAATTTGAATAAAAATATCGAAAAATTTTGGTTTCGAAAATGGGTAGGATTTGATTGACGACTCGCAAGACATTATATTGACGAAGGAATATTGAGCAAAATATGTATTGCAAGCGCTGTATTTCAACTGGAAGTAGAAACATGTGTCAAATTCAATTGCCGGTTAAAGCGGAACAACGCAATATCATAGCCTAAGTTAAACGCAAATCGTTTCGGGATGTCCAACTGTTTCGAAATTGGTCAGCAGTTTTAAGATCTAAAACAAAAAAGTTTACACCTCAAAAATCAGTAAGGCTAACCATCAGGTAAATTTGAATAAAAATATCGAAAAATTTTGGTTTCGAAAATGGGTAGGATTTGATTGATGACTCGCAAGACATTATATTGACGAAGGAATATTGAGCAAAATATGTATTGCAAGCGCTGTATTTCAACTGGAAGTAGAAACATGTGTCAAATTCAATTGCAGGTTAAAGCGGAACAACGCAATATCATAGCCTAAGTTAAACGCAAATCGTTTCGAGATGTCCAATTGTTTCGAAATTGGTGAGAAGTTTTAAGATCTAAAACAAAGAAATTTACACCTCAAAAATCAGTAAGGCTACCCATCAGGTAAATTTGAATAAAAATATCGAAAAATTTGGGTTTCGAAAATGGGTAGGATTTGATTGACGACTCGCAAGACATTATATTGACGAAGGAATATTGAGCAAAATATGTATTGCAAGCGCTGTATTTCAACTGGAAGTAGAAACATGTGTCAAATTCAATTGCCGGTTAAAGCGGAACAACGCAATATCATAGCCTAAGTTAAACGCAAATCGTTTCGAGATGTCCAACTGTTTCGAAATTGGTGAGAAGTTTTAAGATCTAAAACAAAGAAATTTACACCTCAAAAATCAGTAAGGCTACCCATCAGGTAAATTTGAATAAAAATATCGAAAAATTTGGGTTTCGAAAATGGGTAGGATTTGATTGACGACTCGCAAGACATTATATTGACGAAGGAATATTGAGCAAAATATGTATTGCCAGCGCTTTATTTCAACTGGAAGTAGAAACATGTGTCAAATTCAATTGCCGGTTAAAGCGGAACAACGCAATAGCATAGCCTAAGTTAAACGCAAATCGTTTCGAGATGTCCAATTGTTTCGAAATTGGTGAGAAGTTTTAAGATCTAAAACAAAGAAATTTACACCTCAAAAATCAGTAAGGCTAACCATCAGGTAAATTTGAATAAAAATATCGAAAAATTTTGGTTTCGAAAATGGGTAGGATTTGATTGATGACTCGCAAGACATTATATTGACGAAGGAATATTGAGCAAAATATGTATTGCAAGCGCAGTATTTCAACTGGAAGTAGAAACATGTGTCAAATTCAATTGCAGGTTAAAGCGGAACAACGCAATATCATTGCCTAAGTTAAACGCAAATCGTTTCGAGATGTCCAACTGTTTCGAAATTGGTGAGAAGTTTTAAGATCTAAAACAAAGAAATTTACACCTCAAAAATCAGTAAGGCTAACCATCAGGTAAATTTGAATAAAAATATCGAAAAATTTTGGTTTCGAAAATGGGTAGGATTTGATTGATGACTCGCAAGACATTATATTGACGAAGGAATATTGAGCAAAATATGTATTGCAAGCGCTGTATTTCAACTGGAAGTAGAAACATGTGTCAAATTCAATTGCCGGTTAAAGCGGAACAACGCAATAGCATAGCCTAAGTTAAACGCAAATCGTTTCGGGATGTCCAACTGTTTCGAAATTGGTCAGCAGTTTTAAGATCTAAAACAAAGAAATTTACACCTCAAAAATCAGTAAGGCTAACCATCAGGTAAATTTGAATAAAAATATCGAAAAATTTGGGTTTCGAAAATGGGTAGGATTTGATTGACGACTCGCAAGACATTATATTGACGAAGGAATATTGAGCAAAATATGTATTGCAAGCGCTGTATTTCAACTGGAAGTAGAAACATGTGTCAAATTCAATTGCCGGTTAAAGCGGAACAACGCAATATCATAGCCTAAGTTAAACGCAAATCGTTTCGAGATGTCCAACTGTTTCGAAATTGGTGAGAAGTTTTAAGATCTAAAACAAAAAAGTTTACACCTCAAAAATCAGTAAGGCTAACCATCAGGTAAATTTGAATAAAAATATCGAAAAATTTTGGTTTCGAAAATGGGTAGGATTTGATTGACGACTCGCAAGACATTATATTGACGAAGGAATATTGAGCAAAATATGTATTGCAAGCGCTGTATTTCAACTGGAAGTAGAAACATGTGTCAAATTCAATTGCCGGTTAAAGCGGAACAACGCAATATCATAGCCTAAGTTAAACGCAAATCGTTTCGAGATGTCCAACTGTTTCGAAATTGGTGAGAAGTTTTAAGATCTAAAACAAAGAAGTTTACACCTCAAAAATCAGTAAGGCTAACCATCAGGTAAATTTGAATAAAAATATCGAAAAATTTTGGTTTCGAAAATGGGTAGGATTTGATTGACGACTCGCAAGACATTATATTGACGAAGGAATATTGAGCAAAATATGTATTGCAAGCGCTGTATTTCAACTGGAAGTAGAAACATGTGTCAAATTCAATTGCAGGTTAAAGCGGAACAACGCAATATCATAGCCTAAGTTAAACGCAAATCGTTTCGAGATGTCCAACTGTTTCGAAATTGGTGAGAAGTTTTAAGATCTAAAACAAAGAAATTTACACCTCAAAAATCAGTAAGGCTAACCATCAGGTAAATTTGAATAAAAATATCGAAAAATTTTGGTTTCGAAA
The DNA here is from genome assembly GCA_963691935.1 of Nephrotoma guestfalica. Lineage (NCBI taxonomy): Eukaryota > Metazoa > Arthropoda > Insecta > Diptera > Tipulidae > Nephrotoma > Nephrotoma guestfalica. Next base: position 211,666,753 of record OY829915.1, read on the forward strand.
ATGGGTAGGATTTGATTGATGACTCGCAAGACATTATATTGACGAAGGAATATTGAGCAAAATATGTATTGCAAGCGCTGTATTTCAACTGGAAGTAGAAACATGTGTCAAATTCAATTGCAGGTTAAAGCGGAACAACGCAATATCATAGCCTAAGTTAAACGCAAATCGTTTCGAGATGTCCAACTGTTTCGAAATTGGTGAGAAGTTTTAAGATCTAAAACAAAGAAATTTACACCTCAAAAATCAGTAAGGCTAACCATCAGGTAAATTTGAATAAAAATATCGAAAAATTTTGGTTTCGAAAATGGGTAGGATTTGATTGATGACTCGCAAGACATTATATTGACGAAGGAATATTGAGCAAAATATGTATTGCAAGCGCTGTATTTCAACTGGAAGTAGAAACATGTGTCAAATTCAATTGCCGGTTAAAGCGGAACAACGCAATATCATAGCCTAAGTTAAACGCAAATCGTTTCGGGATGTCCAACTGTTTCGAAATTGGTCAGCAGTTTTAAGATCTAAAACAACGAAATTTACACCTCAAAAATCAGTAAGGCTAACCATCAGGTAAATTTGAATAAAAATATCGAAAAATTTTGGTTTCGAAAATGGGTAGGATTTGATTGACGACTCGCAAGACATTATATTGACGAAGGAATATTGAGCAAAATATGTATTGCAAGCGCTGTATTTCAACTGGAAGTAGAAACATGTGTCAAATTCAATTGCCGGTTAAAGCGGAACAACGCAATATCATAGCCTAAGTTAAACGCAAATCGTTTCGAGATGTCCAACTGTTTCGAAATTGGTGAGAAGTTTTAAGATCTAAAACAAAAAAGTTTACACCTCAAAAATCAGTAAGGCTAACCATCAGGTAAATTTGAATAAAAATATCGAAAAATTTTGGTTTCGAAAATGGGTAGGATTTGATTGACGACTCGCAAGACATTATATTGACGAAGGAATATTGAGCAAAATATGTATTGCCAGCGCTGTATTTCAACTGGAAGTAGAAACATGTGTCAAATTCAATTGCCGGTTAAAGCGGAACAACGCAATATCATAGCCTAAGTTAAACGCAAATCGTTTCGAGATGTCCAACTGTTTCGAAATTGGTGAGAAGTTTTAAGATCTAAAACAAAGAAGTTTACACCTCAAAAATCAGTAAGGCTAACCATCAGGTAAATTTGAATAAAAATATCGAAAAATTTTTGTTTCGAAAATGGGTAGGATTTGATTGATGACTCGCAAGACATTATATTGACGAAGGAATATTGAGCAAAATATGTATTGCAAGCGCAGTATTTCAACTGGAAGTAGAAACATGTGTCAAATTCAATTGCAGGTTAAAGCGGAACAACGCAATATCATAGCCTAAGTTAAACGCAAATCGTTTCGAGATGTCCAACTGTTTCGAAATTGGTGAGAAGTTTTAAGATCTAAAACAAAGAAATTTACACCTCAAAAATCAGTAAGGCTAACCATCAGGTAAATTTGAATAAAAATATCGAAAAATTTTGGTTTCGAAAATGGGTAGGATTTGATTGACGACTCGCAAGACATTATATTGACGAAGGAATATTGAGCAAAATATGTATTGCAAGCGCTGTATTTCAACTGGAAGTAGAAACATGTGTCAAATTCAATTGCCGGTTAAAGCGGAACAACGCAATATCATAGCCTAAGTTAAACGCAAATCGTTTCGGGATGTCCAACTGTTTCGAAATTGGTCAGCAGTTTTAAGATCTAAAACAAAGAAATTTACACCTCAAAAATCAGTAAGGCTAACCATCAGGTAAATTTGAATAAAAATATCGAAAAATTTTGGTTTCGAAAATGGGTAGGATTTGATTGACGACTCGCAAGACATTATATTGACGAAGGAATATTGAGCAAAATATGTATTGCAAGCGCTGTATTTCAACTGGAAGTAGAAACATGTGTCAAATTCAATTGCAGGTTAAAGCGGAACAACGCAATATCATAGCCTAAGTTAAACGCAAATCGTTTCGAGATGTCCAACTGTTTCGAAATTGGTGAGAAGTTTTAAGATCTAAAACAAAAAAGTTTACACCTCAAAAATCAGTAAGGCTAACCATCAGGTAAATTTGAATAAAAATATCGAAAAATTTTGGTTTCGAAAATGGGTAGGATTTGATTGACGACTCGCAAGACATTATATTGACGAAGGAATATTGAGCAAAATATGTATTGCCAGCGCAGTATTTCAACTGGAAGTAGAAACATGTGTCAAATTCAATTGCAGGTTAAAGCGGAACAACGCAATATCATAGCCTAAGTTAAACGCAAATCGTTTCGAGATGTCCAACTGTTTCGAAATTGGTGAGAAGTTTTAAGATCTAAAACAAAGAAATTTACACCTCAAAAATCAGTAAGGCTAACCATCAGGTAAATTTGAATAAAAATATCGAAAAATTTTGGTTTCGAAAATGGGTAGGATTTGATTGACGACTCGCAAGACATTATATTGACGAAGGAATATTGAGCAAAATATGTATTGCAAGCGCTGTATTTCAACTGGAAGTAGAAACATGTGTCAAATTCAATTGCCGGTTAAAGCGGAACAACGCAATATCATAGCCTAAGTTAAACGCAAATCGTTTCGAGATGTCCAACTGTTTCGAAATTGGTGAGAAGTTTTAAGATCTAAAACAAAGAAGTTTACACCTCAAAAATCAGTAAGGCTAACCATCAGGTAAATTTGAATAAAAATATCGAAAAATTTTGGTTTCGAAAATGGGTAGGATTTGATTGATGACTCGCAAGACATTATATTGACGAAGGAATATTGAGCAAAATATGTATTGCCAGCGCTGTATTTCAACTGGAAGTAGAAACATGTGTCAAATTCAATTGCCGGTTAAAGCGGAACAACGCAATATCATAGCCTAAGTTAAACGCAAATCGTTTCGAGATGTCCAACTGTTTCGAAATTGGTGAGAAGTTTTAAGATCTAAAACAAAGAAGTTTACACCTCAAAAATCAGTAAGGCTAACCATCAGGTAAATTTGAATAAAAATATCGAAAAATTTTTGTTTCGAAAATGGGTAGGATTTGATTGATGACTCGCAAGACATTATATTGACGAAGGAATATTGAGCAAAATATGTATTGCAAGCGCAGTATTTCAACTGGAAGTAGAAACATGTGTCAAATTCAATTGCAGGTTAAAGCGGAACAACGCAATATCATAGCCTAAGTTAAACGCAAATCGTTTCGAGATGTCCAACTGTTTCGAAATTGGTGAGAAGTTTTAAGATCTAAAACAAAGAAGTTTACACCTCAAAAATCAGTAAGGCTAACCATCAGGTAAATTTGAATAAAAATATCGAAAAATTTTTGTTTCGAAAATGGGTAGGATTTGATTGACGACTCGCAAGACATTATATTGACGAAGGAATATTGAGCAAAATATGTATTGCAAGCGCTGTATTTCAACTGGAAGTAGAAACATGTGTCAAATTCAATTGCCGGTTAAAGCGGAACAACGCAATATCATAGCCTAAGTTAAACGCAAATCGTTTCGGGATGTCCAACTGTTTCGAAATTGGTCAGCAGTTTTAAGATCTAAAACAAAGAAATTTACACCTCAAAAATCAGTAAGGCTAACCATCAGGTAAATTTGAATAAAAATATCGAAAAATTTTGGTTTCGAAAATGGGTAGGATTTGATTGACGACTCGCAAGACATTATATTGACGAAGGAATATTGAGCAAAATATGTATTGCAAGCGCTGTATTTCAACTGGAAGTAGAAACATGTGTCAAATTCAATTGCAGGTTAAAGCGGAACAACGCAATATCATAGCCTAAGTTAAACGCAAATCGTTTCGAGATGTCCAACTGTTTCGAAATTGGTGAGAAGTTTTAAGATCTAAAACAAAAAAGTTTACACCTCAAAAATCAGTAAGGCTAACCATCAGGTAAATTTGAATAAAAATATCGAAAAATTTTGGTTTCGAAAATGGGTAGGATTTGATTGACGACTCGCAAGACATTATATTGACGAAGGAATATTGAGCAAAATATGTATTGCAAGCGCTGTATTTCAACTGGAAGTAGAAACATGTGTCAAATTCAATTGCCGGTTAAAGCGGAACAACGCAATATCATAGCCTAAGTTAAACGCAAATCGTTTCGAGATGTCCAACTGTTTCGAAATTGGTGAGAAGTTTTAAGATCTAAAACAAAGAAATTTACACCTCAAAAATCAGTAAGGCTAACCATCAGGTAAATTTGAATAAAAATATCGAAAAATTTTGGTTTCGAAAATGGGTAGGATTTGATTGACGACTCGCAAGACATTATATTGACGAAGGAATATTGAGCAGAATATGTATTGCAAGCGCTGTATTTCAACTGGAAGTAGAAACATGTGTCAAATTCAATTGCCGGTTAAAGCGGTACAACGCAATATCATAGCCTAAGTTAAACGCAAATCGTTTCGAGATGTCCAACTGTTTCGAAATTGGTGAGAAGTTTTAAGATCTAAAACAAAAAAGTTTACACCTCAAAAATCAGTAAGGCTAACCCATCAGGTAAATTTGAATAAAAATATCGAAAAATTTTGGTTTCGAAAATGGGTAGGATTTGATTGACGACTCGCAAGACATTATATTGACGAAGGAATATTGAGCAAAATATGTATTGCAAGCGCTGTATTTCAACTGGAAGTAGAAACATGTGTCAAATTCAATTGCAGGTTAAAGCGGAACAACGCAATATCATAGCCTAAGTTAAACGCAAATCGTTTCGAGATGTCCAACTGTTTCGAAATTGGTGAGAAGTTTTAAGATCTAAAACAAAGAAATTTACACCTCAAAAATCAGTAAGGCTAACCATCAGGTAAATTTGAATAAAAATATCGAAAAATTTTGGTTTCGAAAATGGGTAGGATTTGATTGATGACTCGCAAGACATTATATTGACGAAGGAATATTGAGCAAAATATGTATTGCAAGCGCTGTATTTCAACTGGAAGTAGAAACATGTGTCAAATTCAATTGCCGGTTAAAGCGGAACAACGCAATATCATAGCCTAAGTTAAACGCAAATCGTTTCGGGATGTCCAACTGTTTCGAAATTGGTCAGCAGTTTTAAGATCTAAAACAAAGAAATTTACACCTCAAAAATCAGTAAGGCTAACCATCAGGTAAATTTGAATAAAAATATCGAAAAATTTTGGTTTCGAAAATGGGTAGGATTTGATTGACGACTCGCAAGACATTATATTGACGAAGGAATATTGAGCAAAATATGTATTGCAAGCGCTGTATTTCAACTGGAAGTAGAAACATGTGTCAAATTCAATTGCCGGTTAAAGCGGAACAACGCAATATCATAGCCTAAGTTAAACGCAAATCGTTTCGGGATGTCCAACTGTTTCGAAATTGGTCAGCAGTTTTAAGATCTAAAACAAAGAAATTTACACCTCAAAAATCAGTAAGGCTAACCATCAGGTAAATTTGAATAAAAATATCGAAAAATTTTGGTTTCGAAAATGGGTAGGATTTGATTGACGACTCGCAAGACATTATATTGACGAAGGAATATTGAGCAAAATATGTATTGCAAGCGCTGTATTTCAACTGGAAGTAGAAACATGTGTCAAATTCAATTGCCGGTTAAAGCGGAACAACGCAATATCATAGCCTAAGTTAAACGCAAATCGTTTCGAGATGTCCAACTGTTTCGAAATTGGTGAGAAGTTTTAAGATCTAAAACAAAAAAGTTTACACCTCAAAAATCAGTAAGGCTACCCATCAGGTAAATTTGAATAAAAATATCGAAAAATTTGGGTTTCGAAAATGGGTAGGATTTGATTGACGACTCGCAAGACATTATATTGACGAAGGAATATTGAGCAGAATATGTATTGCAAGCGCTGTATTTCAACTGGAAGTAGAAACATGTGTCAAATTCAATTGCCGGTTAAAGCGGTACAACGCAATATCATAGCCTAAGTTAAACGCAAATCGTTTCGAGATGTCCAACTGTTTCGAAATTGGTGAGAAGTTTTAAGATCTAAAACAAAAAAGTTTACACCTCAAAAATCAGTAAGGCTAACCATCAGGTAAATTTGAATAAAAATATCGAAAAATTTTGGTTTCGAAAATGGGTAGGATTTGATTGACGACTCGCAAGACATTATATTGACGAAGGAATATTGAGCAAAATATGTATTGCAAGCGCTGTATTTCAACTGGAAGTAGAAACATGTGTCAAATTCAATTGCCGGTTAAAGCGGAACAACGCAATATCATAGCCTAAGTTAAACGCAAATCGTTTCGAGATGTCCAACTGTTTCGAAATTGGTGAGAAGTTTTAAGATCTAAAACAAAGAAATTTACACCTCAAAAATCAGTAAGGCTAACCATCAGGTAAATTTGAATAAAAATATCGAAAAATTTTGGTTTCGAAAATGGGTAGGATTTGATTGACGACTCGCAAGACATTATATTGACGAAGGAATATTGAGCAGAATATGTATTGCAAGCGCTGTATTTCAACTGGAAGTAGAAACATGTGTCAAATTCAATTGCCGGTTAAAGCGGTACAACGCAATATCATAGCCTAAGTTAAACGCAAATCGTTTCGAGATGTCCAACTGTTTCGAAATTGGTGAGAAGTTTTAAGATCTAAAACAAAAAAGTTTACACCTCAAAAATCAGTAAGGCTAACCCATCAGGTAAATTTGAATAAAAATATCGAAAAATTTTGGTTTCGAAAATGGGTAGGATTTGATTGACGACTCGCAAGACATTATATTGACGAAGGAATATTGAGCAAAATATGTATTGCAAGCGCTGTATTTCAACTGGAAGTAGAAACATGTGTCAAATTCAATTGCAGGTTAAAGCGGAACAACGCAATATCATAGCCTAAGTTAAACGCAAATCGTTTCGAGATGTCCAACTGTTTCGAAATTGGTGAGAAGTTTTAAGATCTAAAACAAAGAAATTTACACCTCAAAAATCAGTAAGGCTAACCATCAGGTAAATTTGAATAAAAATATCGAAAAATTTTGGTTTCGAAAATGGGTAGGATTTGATTGATGACTCGCAAGACATTATATTGACGAAGGAATATTGAGCAAAATATGTATTGCAAGCGCTGTATTTCAACTGGAAGTAGAAACATGTGTCAAATTCAATTGCCGGTTAAAGCGGAACAACGCAATATCATAGCCTAAGTTAAACGCAAATCGTTTCGGGATGTCCAACTGTTTCGAAATTGGTCAGCAGTTTTAAGATCTAAAACAAAGAAATTTACACCTCAAAAATCAGTAAGGCTAACCATCAGGTAAATTTGAATAAAAATATCGAAAAATTTTGGTTTCGAAAATGGGTAGGATTTGATTGACGACTCGCAAGACATTATATTGACGAAGGAATATTGAGCAAAATATGTATTGCAAGCGCTGTATTTCAACTGGAAGTAGAAACATGTGTCAAATTCAATTGCCGGTTAAAGCGGAACAACGCAATATCATAGCCTAAGTTAAACGCAAATCGTTTCGAGATGTCCAACTGTTTCGAAATTGGTGAGAAGTTTTAAGATCTAAAACAAAAAAGTTTACACCTCAAAAATCAGTAAGGCTAACCATCAGGTAAATTTGAATAAAAATATCGAAAAATTTTGGTTTCGAAAATGGGTAGGATTTGATTGATGACTCGCAAGACATTATATTGACGAAGGAATATTGAGCAAAATATGTATTGCAAGCGCTGTATTTCAACTGGAAGTAGAAACATGTGTCAAATTCAATTGCCGGTTAAAGCGGAACAACGCAATATCATAGCCTAAGTTAAACGCAAATCGTTTCGGGATGTCCAACTGTTTCGAAATTGGTGAGAAGTTTTAAGATCTAAAACAAAAAAGTTTACACCTCAAAAATCAGTAAGGCTACCCATCAGGTAAATTTGAATAAAAATATCGAAAAATTTGGGTTTCGAAAATGGGTAGAAACATGTGTCAAATTCAATTGCCGGTTAAAGCGGTACAACGCAATATCATAGCCTAAGTTAAACGCAAATCGTTTCGAGATGTCCAACTGTTTCGAAATTGGTGAGAAGTTTTAAGATCTAAAACAAAAAAGTTTACACCTCAAAAATCAGTAAGGCTAACCATCAGGTAAATTTGAATAAAAATATCGAAAAATTTTGGTTTCGAAAATGGGTAGGATTTGATTGACGACTCGCAAGACATTATATTGACGAAGGAATATTGAGCAAAATATGTATTGCAAGCGCTGTATTTCAACTGGAAGTAGAAACATGTGTCAAATTCAATTGCCGGTTAAAGCGGAACAACGCAATATCATAGCCTAAGTTAAACGCAAATCGTTTCGAGATGTCCAACTGTTTCGAAATTGGTGAGAAGTTTTAAGATCTAAAACAAAGAAATTTACACCTCAAAAATCAGTAAGGCTAACCATCAGGTAAATTTGAATAAAAATATCGAAAAATTTTGGTTTCGAAAATGGGTAGGATTTGATTGACGACTCGCAAGACATTATATTGACGAAGGAATATTGAGCAAAATATGTATTGCAAGCGCTGTATTTCAACTGGAAGTAGAAACATGTGTCAAATTCAATTGCCGGTTAAAGCGGTACAACGCAATATCATAGCCTAAGTTAAACGCAAATCGTTTCGAGATGTCCAACTGTTTCGAAATTGGTGAGAAGTTTTAAGATCTAAAACAAAAAAGTTTACACCTCAAAAATCAGTAAGGCTAACCCATCAGGTAAATTTGAATAAAAATATCGAAAAATTTTGGTTTCGAAAATGGGTAGGATTTGATTGACGACTCGCAAGACATTATATTGACGAAGGAATATTGAGCAAAATATGTATTGCAAGCGCTGTATTTCAACTGGAAGTAGAAACATGTGTCAAATTCAATTGCAGGTTAAAGCGGAACAACGCAATATCATAGCCTAAGTTAAACGCAAATCGTTTCGAGATGTCCAACTGTTTCGAAATTGGTGAGAAGTTTTAAGATCTAAAACAAAGAAATTTACACCTCAAAAATCAGTAAGGCTAACCATCAGGTAAATTTGAATAAAAATATCGAAAAATTTTGGTTTCGAAAATGGGTAGGATTTGATTGATGACTCGCAAGACATTATATTGACGAAGGAATATTGAGCAAAATATGTATTGCAAGCGCTGTATTTCAACTGGAAGTAGAAACATGTGTCAAATTCAATTGCCGGTTAAAGCGGAACAACGCAATATCATAGCCTAAGTTAAACGCAAATCGTTTCGGGATGTCCAACTGTTTCGAAATTGGTCAGCAGTTTTAAGATCTAAAACAAAGAAATTTACACCTCAAAAATCAGTAAGGCTAACCATCAGGTAAATTTGAATAAAAATATCGAAAAATTTTGGTTTCGAAAATGGGTAGGATTTGATTGACGACTCGCAAGACATTATATTGACGAAGGAATATTGAGCAAAATATGTATTGCAAGCGCTGTATTTCAACTGGAAGTAGAAACATGTGTCAAATTCAATTGCCGGTTAAAGCGGAACAACGCAATATCATAGCCTAAGTTAAACGCAAATCGTTTCGAGATGTCCAACTGTTTCGAAATTGGTGAGAAGTTTTAAGATCTAAAACAAAAAAGTTTACACCTCAAAAATCAGTAAGGCTAACCATCAGGTAAATTTGAATAAAAATATCGAAAAATTTTGGTTTCGAAAATGGGTAGGATTTGATTGATGACTCGCAAGACATTATATTGACGAAGGAATATTGAGCAAAATATGTATTGCAAGCGCTGTATTTCAACTGGAAGTAGAAACATGTGTCAAATTCAATTGCCGGTTAAAGCGGAACAACGCAATATCATAGCCTAAGTTAAACGCAAATCGTTTCGAGATGTCCAACTGTTTCGAAATTGGTGAGAAGTTTTAAGATCTAAAACAAAAAAGTTTACACCTCAAAAATCAGTAAGGCTAACCATCAGGTAAATTTGAATAAAAATATCGAAAAATTTTGGTTTCGAAAATGGGTAGGATTTGATTGACGACTCGCAAGACATTATATTGACGAAGGAATATTGAGCAAAATATGTATTGCAAGCGCTGTATTTCAACTGGAAGTAGAAACATGTGTCAAATTCAATTGCAGGTTAAAGCGGAACAACGCAATATCATAGCCTAAGTTAAACGCAAATCGTTTCGAGATGTCCAACTGTTTCGAAATTGGTGAGAAGTTTTAAGATCTAAAACAAAGAAATTTACACCTCAAAAATCAGTAAGGCTAACCATCAGGTAAATTTGAATAAAAATATCGAAAAATTTTGGTTTCGAAAATGGGTAGGATTTGATTGATGACTCGCAAGACATTATATTGACGAAGGAATATTGAGCAAAATATGTATTGCAAGCGCTGTATTTCAACTGGAAGTAGAAACATGTGTCAAATTCAATTGCCGGTTAAAGCGGAACAACGCAATATCATAGCCTAAGTTAAACGCAAATCGTTTCGGGATGTCCAACTGTTTCGAAATTGGTCAGCAGTTTTAAGATCTAAAACAAAGAAATTTACACCTCAAAAATCAGTAAGGCTAACCATCAGGTAAATTTGAATAAAAATATCGAAAAATTTTGGTTTCGAAAATGGGTAGGATTTGATTGACGACTCGCAAGACATTATATTGACGAAGGAATATTGAGCAAAATATGTATTGCAAGCGCTGTATTTCAACTGGAAGTAGAAACATGTGTCAAATTCAATTGCCGGTTAAAGCGGAACAATGCAATATCATAGCCTAAGTTAAACGCAAATCGTTTCGAGATGTCCAACTGTTTCGAAATTGGTGAGAAGTTTTAAGATCTAAAACAAAAAAGTTTACACCTCAAAAATCAGTAAGGCTAACCATCAGGTAAATTTGAATAAAAATATCGAAAAATTTTGGTTTCGAAAATGGGTAGGATTTGATTGATGACTCGCAAGACATTATATTGACGAAGGAATATTGAGCAAAATATGTATTGCAAGCGCTGTATTTCAACTGGAAGTAGAAACATGTGTCAAATTCAATTGCCGGTTAAAGCGGAACAACGCAATATCATAGCCTAAGTTAAACGCAAATCGTTTCGAGATGTCCAACTGTTTCGAAATTGGTGAGAAGTTTTAAGATCTAAAACAAAAAAGTTTACACCTCAAAAATCAGTAAGGCTAACCATCAGGTAAATTTGAATAAAAATATCGAAAAATTTTGGTTTCGAAAATGGGTAGGATTTGATTGACGACTCGCAAGACATTATATTGACGAAGGAATATTGAGCAAAATATGTATTGCAAGCGCTGTATTTCAACTGGAAGTAGAAACATGTGTTAAATTCAATTGCAGGTTAAAGCGGAACAACGCAATATCATAGCCTAAGTTAAACGCAAATCGTTTCGAGATGTCCAACTGTTTCGAAATTGGTGAGAAGTTTTAAGATCTAAAACAAAGAAATTTACACCTCAAAAATCAGTAAGGCTAACCATCAGGTAAATTTGAATAAAAATATCGAAAAATTTTGGTTTCGAAAATGGGTAGGATTTGATTGATGACTCGCAAGACATTATATTGACGAAGGAATATTGAGCAAAATATGTATTGCAAGCGCTGTATTTCAACTGGAAGTAGAAACATGTGTCAAATTCAATTGCCGGTTAAAGCGGAACAACGCAATATCATAGCCTAAGTTAAACGCAAATCGTTTCGGGATGTCCAACTGTTTCGAAATTGGTCAGCAGTTTTAAGATCTAAAACAAAGAAATTTACACCTCAAAAATCAGTAAGGCTAACCATCAGGTAAATTTGAATAAAAATATCGAAAAATTTTGGTTTCGAAAATGGGTAGGATTTGATTGACGACTCGCAAGACATTATATTGACGAAGGAATATTGAGCAAAATATGTATTGCAAGCGCTGTATTTCAACTGGAAGTAGAAACATGTGTCAAATTCAATTGCCGGTTAAAGCGGAACAACGCAATATCATAGCCTAAGTTAAACGCAAATCGTTTCGAGATGTCCAACTGTTTCGAAATTGGTGAGAAGTTTTAAGATCTAAAACAAAAAAGTTTACACCTCAAAAATCAGTAAGGCTAACCATCAGGTAAATTTGAATAAAAATATCGAAAAATTTTGGTTTCGAAAATGGGTAGGATTTGATTGATGACTCGCAAGACATTATATTGACGAAGGAATATTGAGCAAAATATGTATTGCAAGCGCAGTATTTCAACTGGAAGTAGAAACATGTGTCAAATTCAATTGCCGGTTAAAGCGGAACAACGCAATATCATAGCCTAAGTTAAACGCAAATCGTTTCGAGATGTCCAACTGTTTCGAAATTGGTGAGAAGCTTTAAGATCTAAAACAAAGAAATTTACACCTCAAAAATCAGTAAGGCTACCCATCAGGTAAATTTGAATAAAAATATCGAAAAATTTGGGTTTCGAAAATGGGTAGGATTTGATTGACGACTCGCAAGACATTATATTGACGAAGGAATATTGAGCAAAATATGTATTGCAAGCGCTGTATTTCAACTGGAAGTAGAAACATGTGTCAAATTCAATTGCCGGTTAAAGCGGAACAACGCAATATCATAGCCTAAGTTAAACGCAAATCGTTTCGAGATGTCCAACTGTTTCGAAATTGGTGAGAAGTTTTAAGATCTAAAACAAAGAAATTTACACCTCAAAAATCAGTAAGGCTAACCATCAGGTAAATTTGAATAAAAATATCGAAAAATTTTTGTTTCGAAAATGGGTAGGATTTGATTGATGACTCGCAAGACATTATATTGACGAAGGAATATTGAGCAAAATATGTATTGCAAGCGCTGTATTTCAACTGGAAGTAGAAACATGTGTCAAATTCAATTACCGGTTAAAGCGGAACAACGAAATATCATAGCCTAAGTTAAACGCAAATCGTTTCGAGATGTCCAATTGTTTCGAAATTGGTGAGAAGTTTTAAGATCTAAAACAAAGAAATTTACACCTCAAAAATCAGTAAGGCTAACCATCAGGTAAATTTGAATAAAAATATCGAAAAATTTTGGTTTCGAAAATGTTTGGGATATGATTGATGACTCGCAAGACATTATATTGACGAAGGAATATTGAGCAAAATATGTATTGCAAGCGCTGTATTTCAACTGGAAGTAGAAACAGGTGTCAAATTCAATTGCAGGTTAAAGCGGAACAACGCAATATCATAGCCTAAGTTAAACGCAAATCGTTTCGAGATGTCCAATTGTTTCGAAATTGGTGAGAAGTTTTAAGATCTAAAACAAAGAAATTTACACCTCAAAAATCAGTAAGGCTAACCATCAGGTAAATTTGAATAAAAATATCGAACAATTTTGGTTTCGAAAATGTTTGGGATATGATTGATGACTCGCAAGACATTATATTGACGAAGGAATATTGAGCAAAATATGTATTGCAAGCGCTGTATTTCAACTGGAAGTAGAAACAGGTGTCAAATTCAATTGCAGGTTAAAGCGGAACAACGCAATATCATAGCCTAAGTTAAACGCAAATCGTTTCGGGATGTCCAACTGTTTCGAAATTGGTCAGCAGTTTTAAAGAAACTTACACCTCAAAAATCAGTAAGGCTAACTAACCATCAGGTAAATTTGAATAAAAATATCGAAAAATGTTGGTTTCGAAAATGGGTAGGATTTGATTGATGACTCGCAAGACATTATATTGACGAAGGAATATTGAGTAACCAATAGAGTTACATTTACTGATGACTTTAAGTGCGCTTGGACTGTATACTTGTGCCAGGGTCTTCCTGTTACTTCTCGCCTCCGGTTCCTCGGACCAAATCGTACTCCTATACTGTGGTATTGATGTAAATGGATAGGAAAAGACATTGACTGTTTGTATAATCTATGTGGTTCTTAAAATTTCGCTTGTACCCGATCAAGATCTCCAAATATTTTATGGCTTCTTTTGACTTTGTGTTGTGCCTTCCAACCTGCCTGTATCTTGCGTCCCATTAGGTTCAAGCCATCGGAAATCAGCGAGTTTCTTACTATTGGATTTACTTCGCTGGCAACCATTAATTTCATCTATATGCTTTGCAGAGATATCTGTGGTTTCGTGCGCATTAAAAGTTTGTGTTCTCTCAACAATTTAAACTGAGTGAGTGTTCGGGTTCAAATTCGGTCTTAAGCTTTTTGGGAAATTTCGAGGCTTGGGTAATTTCGAGGAAATGATTTTTGGTTCAAACGGGTCCATCAAAAGTAGCAGCATATATATTTAACATTTATTAGGAAAACAGTCCACACCAAATTTCAAAGTTTTTAGCGGACATGACGAGTTGGATAAAAATTTGGATAAAAATTTGTTTTTCCTCGAAAATTCGGCTTCTCTACAACTCAATCGAAGTAACTGACCGAGATGAAACTTCATACAAACAATTACGGAAATTGGAAAATCGTACAGTGAAATTTGGCGGGAATCAGAGTAGCGAAAGTAGTACCTTCAATAGGAGCTAATCAAATTAAAGATAAAATCTTTAATAAGAGTTGTCCTTGTTTGCTTTCTCAACGGGAAATGATGATTTCTGCTACCAAATGAAGTGTGGTTTATTACAGACGTATCTACCCACATTCATGGTAACAGAAAGTCAATGTTGGTCACAACGATGTAATTTACAAATTATACAAAACTATTTATTAAATAAATATAAATAATATACAAACATATACATTTAAACATCTAAACTAGTTTCCTGCGAATACTGGCCATCCGCAATCAATTGACTTATTCTAATAAACTCGTAATTTTCATCGAATAGAGCGTAGTAAGTATCAACCAATTCAGATTTTCCTCTAATCGGAATTTTTCCTCTATATTCGCACGCAATGTCAAAACGTTTAAGTGTTTCAGCTGTTTCTTTAGTCACTTGTATACGGCCAGGCGTTCCTGTCGATTCCATTCGTGATGCCATATTCACTGTGTTACCCCAGATATCGTATAACGGTTTATTTGATCCGATTACCCCGGCAACTACTTGTCCACTCGATATCCCTACTCGTAACACGCCCGGATCGTACTCTTTAAAAAAATGTTCATTACAGGTTTGTAACTTTTTCATGAGGTCGAGAGCAAATTGTGCCATGACACAGGATACATTTTGCGAGAAACGTGAGAAAGTTGTCGATCTATTATTGGTTGACTGGCGAATATTATGTTCAGATGTTCCGCGACGATAACTTGGGCGGCGACCACCATTCAAATTGCTGATGCGTTTGTCCACAGAAACCGAGGATACATTTCGTGCTGGATCGAGGCCGCATGCTACCATATATGTCCATCCGGCAATTTTGATTTTTTCCAGGCGTAAATTTGAATTTTGAGAGAGTAACTGAAAATTGATAAGAAATGATTATTTCTAAAAAAATATTTATTATGAACAACAATTTACAGAAAGTAGAACGGCACTAACAAATCGAGAAATTAGAATCTTCTCGCACTGTAACGAGAAGTTATGAACCAACCTGTTGGTATACCAACCGATAACATAATCAGCGGGAAAGAGGAAAGTGGCCCTAAAAAGTTTTGGGAGCTAGCCCTAGTAACAAAGATCAAAGATGTCAATCAATGCTATGATGTATCTAGCTAACGATTAACTCTATCAAGATTGTCCTATAAATCATCCTTTATTTGTTAAGAAGTATTTTCTGTACTACTGACAGGATCTAACGCTAACATTTTGAACCTATATCCTTTGTAAGGAGTAGTTGGCTACTTATCGCAAAGGGGAGGCCAGGATGTCACATTTCTACATAGATCAACTTTGTACAGGCGTATCATCAGATACCGTTCCTTGAATAAGATATCGTTAAAACGGCCAAATGTACTCTATTCGGATTATTTGAGCTCCCCAGTATGAAGTTCAGATTACGGAATGTGGCTCAGACATTCCTGCGGCTCATTTACTCAATTTTTCGAGACACTAAGTTCGCGTTCCCGTATATCGACGACATTTTAGTCGCATAGGCCAATCTAGACTAATAAGACGCCCATCTAGCGATCAATAAATGATTTGGAGAGAAACAAATTAGTTTAGTAGGGTTCGATATATTAGCTTAGGGTATTACGCCGGCCTAAGCTTAAATTGAAGTAATAACCAATTTTGTGCGTTCAACCATCACTATAGGTATTCAACAATTCTTGGGTATGTTGAATTATTATCGCATATTCTTACACAACGCAGCTCAACTAGATCATGGAGTCTGCTCCAACGAAAGTGTCACTTCACGGAAGAAGTGGTACAAGATGAGTGTATCGCGTTGAATGTTGTCTTCACTCAATCGATTGTTGCACTTCGCACTCTCTTGTAAATATGGAAGGTCAAACGCAAATTTTTGGAAAGAGTCATTTTAACATTGGAAATCATTTTGAAATTTAATTAAAAAGTGTTGCTTTCCAATATCAAATATTATAATCGTACATATCGAAAAAATAAAATCTCGGTTACTCGTCGCTAACTCATCACTCGACACTCTGAACCTGTTCTTTAATTCAACCCGAGTAAGCACAGTTGCCCTGGGTATTTTACGCCAGGCAAAGGTTCTACAGAGCCAAATGAACCGGTGTACATAGTGTAATTTATTGTCTCTACTATTTGACTTTTTTTGTACACTGAAATTCTTTTGAGAGTAAAATTTGAAGAATCGAGTACGCACTGTGTAAGCCCAGTTCAGAAATGAAAACGCAGTGTGCACAGTAAAATTACTTAGATTGAATAAAAAACGAAGAATATTTTTGACAGTGCATTCCGAAACGAAAACAAAGAGTTGTTGCAGCAAACAATCCACAGCAACATGCTGAACCAGTCCGAAAAGTTGGTTTTTAACAGCCGAGATAATGTTCGACACGAATAAAATCACTAGCGATTGTGCTTTCAATCTCGATAACACAGGCGAAGAAGGTCAACTACATCTATCAAGATGCTCCAACTATAGAAAAGTATATGAAACAATCAAACGAGTCTTAATTGATCGCCACTCCACTTCCAATGAGCGGAATTTGGAAACTGTTCTGTGCAAAATCGAAATTGGGAATCAAAGACCAAATGCATTTGAATCAAATTAAATCATTGCTCCAAAATATTTTTTCAAACAACGTCATTACTAAATTGTGAATTAGGCAGCTTCCTGTCTACACTCAAACAGCGTTGATGCCACAACAAGATAAACGAGAAAAGGATCTCGCTTATATTGCCAACAAATTACAGGATTTGCTAGGCACTCGAACTCAAAGTTTGAGTTCGATACAACGCAACATGCACACGCCTAACTCAGCACTACAGATAGCAACCTCAGCAATTATTCAGCGTGAGAATACGATCAAGAACCTAAGCGATAGGTTAGCAAGCATAGAAACACACACAGCGATAACTCTCACGGTCACAATACTCCAGGTAACTCTTTTCCTATGAGCGAGCAACCTGCAAGTATCAAGATACCAATTTCCACCGATATCCAGATACAGATTTGGTAACGAAACGTCTAAATGCATCACACCAAGCAATTTTGTTACGCAGCACCCGGAAATAGCGATTCTCTTAAGTCTTAAGGACGGAATTCAGAAACCAACATCACTACGGAGCAAATCGCAATCCCGATTTAATCCTGGCAGCAGCAAATGGTCCCACAATAAACACTTTTGGTACCAAATTACTCAACGTTGACATTGGATTAAGACGTTCTTTCAAAGACACATTCATTCTTGTTGCCCCATTAATGGTGCGGATTTCCTAACAAAATTCGGTTTGTTAAAGGAACATCAGCACGCGTTGATAGTGCATTGTAAACTAAATGTCCTTTTTTAACACGTTTACCAAACTACATCTCTCTGGTCAGGCATAATGTAGTACACCATATCGTGACTACATGCCATTAGTAGACTTGACCCAATCCCCCAAAAAACAGCAACCTAGAATTCCAACATAGGGCAGAGTTAGAAATCTGCCGACCTTCTTCCAAAAAATCATGCCCATTGCAGATAACGACAGGAGACCATGCGCGTACTACAGGAGGCTTATTGCAGTCATAATTCCTGGCCGTTACCCTATTCTCGACATTCAAAATTTCTCCATGCAATTACATTAATCAAAAATGCAATTAACACAGTTTTTGGCTTATTCGGATTCACCTGAATGCCATTTGGACTAAGAAATGTTGCACAAACATTCCAGCTTTCCGCATCAATGAAATATAGTGAGAGATCTCGATTTCGTTTTTGTTTGTATTGACGACATTCTCGTAGCCTCAAAAGACGTAAAGCTTGACTAACTCATTTGGAACAACTCTCCCAAAAATTAAAATTCAAGAATTTGTCGGTATGGTAAACTACTATCACCGATTCATCTCTCGCAGCAATTCACACACAATTGACAACACTTCTCGAGAAACCTAAAACGCCCCAAAAATTTTCTTGGCCTGAAGAATGTCAAATTGCTTTCTTTCAGCTCAAGAACAATTTAGGAAATGTTGTTCTATTAGGGCATCCGCTAAATGCAACAAAATATAGCCTCCTGGAGTATCAAGAAATTACTAGGTGCCGAAAGAAAATATTCAGCAAAGAATTGCTTGCAATTTTTCAAGCAAATAAACACTTTTGTTATTTTGTCGAAGGTATTCACCATGTTCGCCGACAACAAACCGTATACTAGATCGTTTTCCTCTAAAGCGGAACGAAATTCAAGGCAAACGCGCCATTTAGATAGACGCTTGATCACGCTTGTGATTCGGAATAAGCATACTTACTCGGCGTTCCTCCAAATGAAAATTACCTAGATAAATTTCAATTGGCTGATTTGACAATTTAATAAGAAATAACTTCAGACAACAATCATCCGTACATCCTAGGGATATCACGTCCCTCCCGTATTTGCGATATTCTGCTTAATATTTCACAACCAACTGAAAAGGAGCAGCTACAGTATGAACTGTAGATTAGTATGAACAAAGATGTAATGGAATGGATGAAAACTTGTTTATCCAGCGAAAAATGTAATGTGCAACGGCACACTAAATTCCGCCACCCGTGGTGGAACCACCATCAACTAGAGCTCAGAAATCCCAATCATATTGTTGGAAATCCGAACAACATTCAAGGATTACCTAAAGAATTCACCAGCAGAACTGGTGTACGGTCAAACAATCATATTACCTGGGGAATTCTTTGTAGAACACTCACATATCTACCAACTTGCCACTGAAACAATGATAGATCAACTGCGCTCCACGATGAACAAACCCATCCCAACGGGCACGCGCAAAACAAATCAAAACGACATATTCGTACCAAAAGCCTCACACTACCTTATAAAGACCCGTACAAAGTGATACGACGACTTCGAAAACCTTTGTATTACAAATCAGAGACAACCAGCAATCTGTCTCTATTGAAAGATTAAATCAAGCCAGTCTGTGGAATTTTGAATTCATCCGATTAAATATCGAGGGTGAAGGTAAGTGTCCGCATTTTCGGATAACACCCATTTATCAATTCCAATTTGATTTGACAGTTTTCAACATAAACAACCAAATTTACTAGGAAATTGATATTCTTTAAAATAAAATTCGCTTTATTTTAACAAAATGAGACAGAAATCGGAGGAGCAAGGCAACTTGGCCGATATCAGTCAACAAAGCTTATTACACGATATAGAGATGGCCCTAGAAATTAACCGGTTTTCTGCGATGGCTCACACAACGAAGGCTCAATTAGAAAGGGGAGTTGAAAGATTAGAGGATTACAAAACATTAAACGTCCTTTTAAGAGAACCAAACGAGCATCGCTCGTGACATACCGTCTGTTTGAAAACAGAATTTTTAAATTTAATTATTTATACTTAATCTATCGAGCAAGTTTCGTGACTTGCACGTTTTAAATTAACCAGAATCGGCCATAGAAATATTTTATTTGTGTGTGATTTCAGGAAATCTCAACGAGAACCTTTGAACACCAGGGTTTCTGTGAACGATTCTTGCTGATGCACAATAATCCACCGTAATGTAAATTTCAATAAATTTGATTATCTTAGAAGATTCATTATTGCCCGAGCATACGAATTTATAGTCACAGATCCAATGGAAGTACTTATAATCGTAAAACCAACGGTGTAATGGACACTAAATTGGAAGAATTAGATACTCTGCATTAGTGGTATCACGCAATTAAATACTCAGATGGTCAAACTATACCAAGGTTCATATATTTTAGTTTATTCTTGAAGAATTTACAGATACTTACTATTTCATCAAAGTCGCATATTATTTGGTTCAATATATTAAGTGAATTCTCATCCGAATTACTCTGAAAATTCATAATCTGGGCAAACATAACAGACACATCTTCATATTTCTCATGATAAAATTCCTCGCGATAATTATCATCCACATAAATTTCGGCAACATGGGCAGGCAAAATATTTTGCAAGAGAATTGTATTTGATATTCGGGTAACCTCTGCTTCACTTCGTTGCTGCATCAGCTGTAGGCTAGCGCTATAAAAAAAATATTTTTAGAATTTAAAAGACCTTTCGTAAAATACGAGTACTCCGACATACTTGAAATCAACGCGAGCGATAAATTCCATTTGACGATCGAATAGATGCAGCAACAAAATCACTGACGTCAAAGTGATAAATTGGGCTACATTTGAATCCAGAACAGCATTAATTGTTTTATCATTATAATATATGTGGTCTTTTGGAACGAATATAATCCACCCGTATATTCCGGTGACTAACAGCCCCGTAACAAATTTGAAAACGAAATGTACTTTGGTGAACACAAAAACAACGCACAACGTCATCAGGATACAGTTGGTCATGGCCCAGGTATTCTTAATAGTTTTTATCTCGTGTGCTGTTGTCTCGGTCACCAAATACGCTATTGAAGAGGCGGCCAACGATAGTCCTATTAGTAAATATACGATATATCTCATACTTGTATTTTCCGTAAATACGGTAGAAATTTCGTAAAGGTAGTTTAAGAGCCGCGATTTTGGATTTATAAACATGTGCGAGGCACTTTCTTCGTCCGTCCGCTTCATCATCCATATTTTTTTAAACCAAACGATCGGAACCAGAAACAGATTAATAGCTACCGAAACCGATATAATAATCCAAAATATGTTGTTAGTCAATTGGTTGATAATTTGAAGTGTTATAATAGCCAATAAAACTACAAATCCCAATGTCACGTGATACTTTAGTAAGACGTCACTTTGTTTCAAATACTCAAACTCCATCCATAAGCTGCCGTTATTAAACATTAGAAATAGAGGTGAGACCTTCGTTAGTTTTTTCTGTTGCAATATTTCTTCGGCGGAGTGCAATCGCTTTTTGCTACACAATTTATTGAAACGTAATCGACCGACTGGCATTCGCTCCGACTCCCGCTCCATTTCCGTATTAGTCAGTGTTATCAGTTCTTTAAATTTAGTCATTGAATTCTGCATAAAATTCTTAGTATCTGGTATTTTAGATCTGCGTTTCGCACCTCGTCGCATAAGTTCTTGCAAACCGATTGATAAGCGACGAGGGTCCTCCACAATCGCGTCAATACCTTCATATGGCGATATTAAAAACGTTTCAATATTATTACTTTGAAGTATAGGATCATTGCGTGCTTTAAGCGTACCCTCCTCGTAGTCATACTCGTCATTTAGTTGGTCTAGTGTTTGCCGTGAGACGTGCACCTTTCCGGGAACACCGGTCGATTCCATGCGACTAGCAATATCTACATCTTTTGACCAAATATCATATTGCCATTTGCATGCACCGATCACACCGGCAATGATATCACCCGTATGTACACCAATTCTCATATCAATATCAATCGATCGATTATGGCGAACGTCTCGTATATCACGAATCATTTGTAGCCCGAGTTGAACGCAGCTGCGGGCATGTTGTTCATTTTTTTGGGACACGCCGGCCACCGCATAGTAGCAGTCACCCAAAAATTTGATACGCAACACGTTATTGTTGTAGGATGCTTCATCAAATTTTACAAATAGTTCGTGTAGTATTTCGACTAGTTTCTCAACGGGCAACGTAGTCGTTATCATGGTGTAGTTGACAACATCTGCGTACAGTACAGAAACGTTTTTATGTTCCTCGGTGTATGTTTTGCTGCAAAATAATTTTTAGATTAAATATTGCGTCATATCTAAAGGGATTAAAATATAAACCTTATCGCCCCACCTAGATTGCTCATGTGGAGGACCGAGAAACGTTGATCACGAGGACTAAGCGTTTCCACGCCATTCATATCCGATTTGCGTTTATTCTTTTGCCGTATCTTTAGTATAACTTCCTTGATATCATTTTCCAGCTTATGCGCAGTATGTTCCGGTAAAATACTTAATAGTAAATCTTTCTAAATGGAAATAAAACAGTTTCGGATTAGTTTAGTACAGTTTTTACTAGAAATAATAATGTTTTGTATAATAACCTCTTGATCTCGTTCCTTTTTCAATTGAATACTGCTTTGGACATACTCACGACGATCTAAAAATGTTCGTCTTATCACAATTTCATTCATAAACCGATAATAAATACCGATTACGTTTATCACGGCGAATACGATGGCATCTGAGATAACCTGTGAAAAAAAAAATTGAATTAAATATTTATTCTTTCGTGGTCTTGAGGAAATCACAATCGATTAATCACATACAACAGACATTTCTATAGTGTTGTCAAGTCTAACTAAATCAATTCCAACTGATTAACCAAACATTACTCAAGTATTTATTCTATTCAGTATTGATAGGAAAAATATTAACTGACAAAGAAAAGACAAAGCCACTCAAACTCTTGTAGACTCACAAAAATAGAGAAACTACTTTTAATTAACTCTAGATGTATAACTGAAACAGCGCACGCACTCAGCTCTAATCTGCTAACCAGTGCAATTGTTTGATGTTTTGGCATAGAGATGGTGGGAGTGGTGCTATTGGAACTGGAGATAGGCATCGATTTGACTATATCAAAAATATTGAACTCTAACTCGGTTTTCACTCAAAAAATACGACCCTAATGCTGCACCAGCACTTATGTTGGACAATCCAATAAAAATCATACTGGAATTTTTTACAAACTAATTATAAGATATCGGCATAATTCAACCCTCCAAATACTGTCCCTAAGGGGTGCAATTCTTTAAAAACCATATTTTACATCTTACCACACCTATTGCATTTCTGTGAATTTCTGTTGTATCATATGTCATATCACTTTCATAAAAGTCGATCATAATGCATCGGACTTCCTTTTTTTCCTTTTTTTTAATCCATGCAATTCTTTTCTGGGGCTGAAGCTCTCCCTGCTCTTTCGCGGTTGATTTGCCAAATCGAAGACGTACGGCTATAGGACCGATTTAAATTACCGAACTTCCTTCCTATTCAAGAAATAGGTATCGCTGAATTTATTACAACAGCCCACACTCAACAAAAAGCGATCAAAATGTATCGAACTTCTTTCTTATGCAAGAAATAGGTATCCCTGAATTTATTACAACAGCCCTCACTCACAAATAATAAATCCAGTAATAAATTCAGGTATACCTATTTCTTACACAGGGACGTAATTCGATGACTTATGATCAATTTTAGTAGGTGTGGGACGTATTTGAAATTATCCCCGGATTTTATCCCTGAAATTAAAAAAAAATTAATCAGGCAACACCAACATAATTATATCCCTCTAACTCTTGTGTGAAGTTATCCCCGCCCCGTTTTATATTATATTTTATTCCAAATACACTTCATATGTGAAGTAAGCGCCGAATTTTATTATATGAAAAATCAAAAGTATATTAAAATTATTTTAATTTGCAAATCACACAAAATAAATGTAATAATTTAATAAAATGAAGTAAATTAATTTTTAAATTGGCAAGATTCTGATAATTTAAAGGTTAAAGAACGAAAAAACACTTATCTCACATTTAGGAAAACAGTAAAAAAATCGTACCGTTGCAACCTAGCGAAATTAGGCTCCGAACCGGGACAAAATATTTCCAGTTAGTTCATTTTTGGTCAAAATTGACATTTTAATTTGACACGAAAAAAGTATTAATCTGTGGATCAGAGCTATATGGTTTTGAATTAAGCAGATCTATAAATATTTTGGTCGAAGCCTAATTTCGCTAGGTTGCAATGGTACGATTTTGTTCATATTTTGCCAAAAGTGATGTACAGGTCTGCCTATATCAAAACCATGGAGCTCTGATCCACTGATTAATACTTTTTTGATGTCAAATTAAAATGTCAATTTTGGTCAAAAATGTGTTACATGGAAATATTTTGTTCGGAGCCAAATCTCGCTAGGTTGCAACAGTACGATTTTGTTCATATTTTGCCAAAAGTGATGTACGAGTCTGCCTATATCAAAACCATGGAGCTCTGATCCACAGATTAATACTTTTTTGATGTCAAATTAAAATGTTAGTTCTGGTCAAAAATGAATTACATGGAAATATTTTGCTCTGAGCCTAATTTCGCTAGGTTGCAACGATACGATATTGTTCATATTTTGCCAAAAGTGATGTACGAGTCTGCCTATATCAAAACCATGGAGCTCTGATCCACAAATTAATACTTTTTTGATGTCAAATTAAAATGTCAATTTTGGTCAAAAATGAATTACATGGAAATATTTTGCTCTGAGTCTAATCTCGCTAGGTTGCAACAGTACGATTTTGTTCATATTTTGCCAAAAGTGAGGTATAGATCTGGCCATCTCATAACCATATAGTTCTGATCAGCCAAATTAATACTTTTTTGATGTCAAATTAAAATGTCAATTTTGGTCAAAAATGTGTTACATGGAAATATTTTGCTCTGAGCCTAATTTCACTAGGTTGCAACGGTACGATTTTGTTCATATTTTGCCAAAAGTGATGTACGAGTCTGCCTATATCAAAACCATGGAGCTCTGATCCACAGATTAATACTTTTTTGATGTCAAATTAAAATGTCAATTTTAGTCAAAAATGTGTTACATGGAAATATTTTGTTCGGAGCCTAATTTCGCTAGCTTGCAACAGTACGATTTTGTTCATATTTTGCCAAAAGTGATGTACGAGTCTGCCTATATCAAAACCATGGAGCTCTGATCCACAGATTAATACTTTTTTGATGTCAAATTAAAATGTCAATTATTGTCAAAAATGTGTTACATGGAAATATTTTGTTCGGAGCCTAATTTCGCTAGGTTGCAACAGTACGATTTTGTTCATATTTTGCGAAAAGTGAGGTATGGGTGTGCCCAATTCAAAACCATATAGCTCTGATCCACAGATTAATACTTTTTTCGTGTCAAATTAAAATGTCAATTTTGACCAAAAATGAATTAACTGGAAATATTTTGTTCCGGTTCGGAGACTAATTTCGCTAGGTTGCAACGGTACGATTTTTTTACTGTTTTCCTAAATGTGAGATATGTGTTTTTTCGTCCTATAACCAAATTATCTTAATCTTGCCAATTTAAAAATTAATTTACTTCATTTTATTAAATTATTACATTTATTTTGTGTGATTTGCAAATTAAAATAATTTTAATATACTTTTGATTTTTCATATAATAAAATTCGGGGCTAACTTCACACAAGAGTTAGAGGGATATAATTATGTTAGTGTTGCCTGATTATTTTTTTTTTAATTTCAGGGATAAAATCCGGGGATAACTTCACATACGTAGGTGTGGGCTGTTTTAATAAATTCGTGGATACCTATTCTTGCACAGAAAGGTAGTTCGGTGCATTTTGATTGATTTTTGTGGGTGTTTACTTGGATTACTTATTACTTTTTTAGGGGCAGATTTTGGCAATTGAGCTATTCCAATATATTGTAATTTATTTTGTTTAAACTTTCAGTATCACCCCCAGTACGATACAATGATTTTAAACGGTTGCTCGGGTAGATTTGGGGTAGATTTCGGGGGGTTTAGTTATGCCATTTTATTGTAATTAACTCGAGAAATATTCCAGTATCACCCCCTGCACTATCCAACAAAAATTCACAGAAATTCAGAAGGCGTGGTGTGAGAAAAATATGGTTTTTAAATATTGCACCCCTTAGGGGTAGTTTTTGAGGGGTTGAGCTATGCCAATATGTTGTAATTAATTTGTAAAAAAAATCCAGTACCACCCCCAGCACGGTACAATAAATATTAGCAGAACTGCGAAAAGTGTGGTGTAGCTTTATCTAATGCCAAGCCAGCCCACACACGAATTGCGGTATAACAGGACCTGTAAACAAATTTCTAACTGTGTAACAAATTTGTAATTAATTTGTAAAAAATTCCAGTACCATTTTCATTGGGATTTGCGCCAAAATGTATGTAAAATCATTTTATGCTCTTGTTTTGTTTAATTGAGAGTAAAATACAATAGTCTACTCATTTTGTCACAGGGTTATGACAAAAACATCAGTAATTTTAGTAAATTTTCTTTTTGTTGAGGTGTAATGTGCATGAGCAGACACAAGTCAAATACATTTAGTCATGACATTCTAGCGATATATTTGGGATTTGGGAATTATCTGCATTATCGATGTAGGCAATGCTCAAAATGCTTTCGGAATATTTTTACTTGCAAAGCTTAGATCTCAAGACATTAGCTCAAGTGACAAACTTTGGAGAGTCACACCTTTCCAATGGGTGTGACCGAACATTACTCCTGACCTAAGCCTTTTCATCACGAACAGGATCCAAACCACGTAGATGAAGACATTCTATCTCGTAAAATAAAAATTGTAACCAGGCAACACTACTAGCATATAAATAACCAATTTTCTCTTGTGTGAAGTTAGCTCTGCCCAGAAATTTTATCAACATTAATGAAAATCAGAAAAATTATCAAATTAAATAAATTCGATTTGACCTTCAAAATAAACACCGACCAAACGGCACAGTGGTTGAAGCTTGGGGGTTCGAATCCCAATAGGGTCAGCATGCAAAAGGGAATTTTCATCAACAGATTACGATCTGTGATGAAATGGAACACAACTATGACCCTCTGTCGGAGTGCAAAACTCATGGGCCGACCCATCTTCCATGCCAGCTGGCATGGAGCTATGCAATGTGCAGATGGTGATAAAATCGGACCTATAGCCGTACGTTCTCGATTTGGCAGGCAACTGCGTAAAGTAAGGACGTGAGAAGTTAACTGCGAAAGAGTGCTTCGGCCAAAGATTGCAAAGATTAAATAATAAAAAATAAAAAAATAAATCTAAATAAACGAATATCAAATTAGATTCTGAGATAAATTAAAAGTAAATTTAGGTCAATCTCGTGAAGGCTAGGAATAGTCTAGGAATTTCATTGATTTTTATTTAAATTTTCGACCCGCTCGATAAATCTATATAGGATATCTCGCCAAAATAAAAATGTCTCGGATCAGGGCTACATGATTTTGAGATGTAAACACAAGCAGTTAATTTTAACGCAAGTTAAAAAAATGCTAACTGGTAAGCTCTCGAAACTGAACTCTGTGCTAGCAAATAGATTTTTATTTAAATTTTCGTCATGATGATTTTGAGATGTAAATGTTACGGTGAAAGTTCAAAATCGCTAAATGTCAGAATAAAAACTGGAAGAAAATGTTTTATTGTTATGTGAAATCTATGAAATGGTAGTCC
Organism: Nephrotoma guestfalica; assembly: GCA_963691935.1. Taxonomy (NCBI): domain Eukaryota; kingdom Metazoa; phylum Arthropoda; class Insecta; order Diptera; family Tipulidae; genus Nephrotoma; species Nephrotoma guestfalica. The sequence goes on from OY829915.1 coordinate 211,694,482, forward strand.
TATATTCCCGAGATGATTTACCTGTTATCCCACGGACTATACTGTTTATGGTATTAAAGCAAGGTCATTTAAAATAGTAAGGGCTAACGGGTTTATTAACTCTCATGAGCTCGCGGGGGCTAATTTTGTGCATGGCCAATAAACGAAACTAAAGTGAGACTTAGTGAACGAACTAAGTGAAGTGTTTAATCGTGTAAACGTATCAAAAATATTAAAATTTCATTCATTTTCTGCTTTAAAACTTTAACCGTTACATGTACATCTCAAAATTATGTAGCCCTGGTTCGAGATATTTTTAGTTTTGGCGAAACACCCTATAGATTTATCGAGCGGGTCGAGTTTCATCGAGAAGGACCAAAATTTAAATAAGATCCCTAACTCAGAGTTTATTATTGGGAACTTACAATGGAACGATTTTTTTTCAACTTGATCTAAAACTTTAAGGTTTTTAATTTTTTATAATTTTTCGTGTTTTCATTAATAACAACGTAACATTTCTGTGCTGCACTAAATTCGCACAAGAGTACATATCCAAACCACTTTTCTTGTACAGTAGTATTTGTTCTAATCGTTTCTCCGTGCTCGTTGCATTACTCCAGCCATCCTTGTAATGATGCTGTTCGATATATTCCATTGCAGCAGCATTCTCGATTATTATTCGCTCCTCCACTGCGGACAATGTTGCAAAGCCACTCATTTTCCCCATACTCGGCAAAAACCCGTTCGCACATCTCTTCGTCTGCAACTTTAAATTATATCTATTGAATCATCGCCACTTTCCTTACTACCCTGGTGGCCACAACACCTTCTGAGATGAACCAGTGCCTCATTATCAACTTTCTTTAAGGCCACTTTTCCATTTCCATAGATACTACCAAATCCTAGCAATCCATAACTCAAAAATCTCAACTGTTCTACGTGCAACACATTATTCTTACCTCACCCTGCATGAGAATTCCTCCTTAAAGACGAATACCTAGGTCTCAAAGGTTGAAAAGCTATTTCAAATACGTTAAACATTCCTCATAAGAATTCTTGAGAATTTTTGTATATTTTGTATTCAAGATATAGTCCATTGAACTCAGTATCTAGTGGCCACAGTAGGATCGATGGGAAAGTGGGTAACTTAAAAATTACAGAACGTTTTATTAAATTAGTTTCGGTAATTCGGAAATTTTTTGTAATTTACATGTCATAGGATTTGGACCAATTTTGTAAAATTATTTAGTTCCAGACAGATTTTTTGCTGTATTCTAGTTATTTGGAGGTGATAGTAGAACTAGATAACTATATCGAGTAATATATAACTGGGATAGCAAAAATAAAATTTGTATTACCATATTTCGGCTGGGATAGCAAAGACACTATCTGCATTACCTTTCGACTGGAAACTTTCGGCTAACTTTAACAGTATCTAGAAGATGACTCTGGATAGGTTTTAATTCTAAGTTTGAGGTAGGAGGTTATTGGTAAAATTTTGAATATTTTGTCGATAAAATCTTTCGCCATTCGAGGATTTTACAGACACCGATCTAACTTTACCTATTCGATTGTCCACAATCCTAGGAAAATTTTATTTACAGGTTTTGGGTGGAATTGGTGAGGTTCTAGGAGTGAAATGGTTCGTCGTTTGGATTTTGCGAGATAGACAGTGATTTGACTATTACAAGTCGATAGCCCATGACCATAGGTAGATTTTGATTATAGGTTTGGGATAGGTCTGATAAGGTTATAGAGATAACATTTTTAATTTCACGAAGTAAAATACAGAAGATGGAACATCCAAATTTCACCCCTATAGCTTCATCAGATGGGGGTCTATCAGATCTACTTAAATCTTTTTTAGCCTCAGTCACACACCCCAAACCTGTAATTAATTAGTCTGATTGGTGCCTATCAGGAAATATCACGAATGACGAAAGATTTTATCGTCAGAAGAAGGGGAAAATAATAATTTCACCACGCACAGGAGCCGTCGGCTGTAAATGCGTGCACCTCGGCAGTGGCTAAATTCTGCCAGGGACCAAGTTTTAGGCGGTATAACCTGACCAATTAAAGCAATGAATACAACGAAAAGAGGAGAAAAGACCCCAAGTGGTACACTAACTACCCTACTGTTGGCTAATCAACGCTCTGGATTCAATGGAATCTGGGGTGAGCCAATCATTGCTATACCCATTCATAAGTAGCTCAAACTTGTCAAGATCACAAACTAGACAAACTACCTCAGCAAATCAGCTGAAAAATGAAAACGCTGAACTGTGCCGGAAATTAAGTGAAGTAGAAACACTTATAACCCAACTAAGAAGCTAAGTTGATAAACTAAAAAAGGAAAATGAAGAACTAAAGAAACCCAAAGAAGTGGAAATGGAGATTTCTGAAAACCCTCTTTCCAGTTATAACGAAGCAAGTACATACGCCAGTTATAACACCGAATTTCTTACTGATGAAGAGGATCTCGCGAGGGAAACAGATTGGTTACTGAAAAGCAAAAAAAGACCTACCAAAAAACGAAGAGCAGAATGCTCGCATGAAGTTAGAGCTCAATCGCAAGCTACTGTAACTAGTATTACTAATACTAAACCAGCACATCAGCAACAAAAACAACAGCAAGAAAATCAACAACAAAAGGTTGCATCGAAAAAAATGCTCCTCCGCCAATTAATGTATTCAGCATAACAGAATTTGCTAGTATACAAACTATAATGAACTCAGTGACCTAAGTGGGGTACAGAGTAGTGTCGCTAAACAATAACGAGAATAAAATCAATACACCAGCTTCCGATACATATAGAGCACTAGCCACAAAGCTCAATGAGGAAGATAAATGGTTTACATACGAAGTTAAAAACAACCGTGCAATTAAGGTTATGGCCAGGTTAAGAGGCCTTCATACAACGTGTAAGAAGGACGATATAATGGAGGACATAAAGGCAAAAGATCTGCAAATAGAAGATGCAGTAAATATCCTGAAACGAGAGAGAGGTGAGAACAATGAAGTAAAAAAGAGGGCTCCCTGAGAGAGAGGGGTGAGGGTTAATATAGAACCCCTAAATAAAAACACGATGCCATGGTTTCGACCACATGCAAAAATTTTGCGGTTGGGAGCCTAGATGCGTAAAATGTGCTGGAAAACACAATGCGAGAGAGTGTAAGGAAAGTAGAAACAACCCTGCAAAATGCATAAACTGTAAAGGGCATCATCCAATTACAGAGGATATGAAGTAGCCAAAGAACTTCAAAGGCTAAGAAACAAAATGTATCAGTTTCCTCAAAACTGTAAGGTTACCAGACAGATATCAAGTAAAAACCAAGCGGAGCCAAATCCACCAACAATCATCTAACGCTATTACTGATGACCCTCTTGAAAGGATATGTAGAAGCATAGAAGCCATAAATGCTAGGCTAGTGGCTAGAAACTTTATGTAATCGTCTAGAAAAGCAAGAAACCAAGAACGGGGCAACAGCCCTCTTAATTAAAATGAGCAGAACATTAACAATTGTCACCTGGAACGCGAACGGACTAGCGCAGCATGTTCCAGAGTTAGAAACTTTTCTAAATATCGGAATTTGACAGAAACATTATTTATTAAAGTACGTCAGGAGGCGGGAGGATCATCAGTAATAATGAAAAAGAATGTTAAACACTATGATGAATCTGGTATCGAAGAGGAAAGTATGCAAGCTAAAACCATAAAAGTTACAATAATAATAATGAATACAGTATTTCCTCTATCTACTGCCCTCCACGCTATAATCTAAACAAAGAAGATTATAGCAGACTCTTTAGATCATTAGGATTCAATTTTATTTTTGGTGGTGACTTTAATGCAAAAAACGCCTATTGGGATCAAGACTTACAAAGGAAAAGAGCTTTTCGAAGCAGCTCGGGTAAACAACTGCGAGTTTCATTTTGGAGGTAAACCAACATATTGGCCTGCTGATATAAATAAAATACCTGATCTCATTGATCTAGCGAGGGAATATATTCTGAACCATTCACCTGTCACCGTGAGTGCATAATGATAATTAATAAGGACAACTTGCCTAAGCTAACAAATATAAAACTGACTGTTCTCCTACTAATTAAACCGAACCCCGTAAGAATCAAAATTGTCCTCTTGAAGTCAGGGAATTAGTTATAAAGAAACGAATGGCTCAAATGACCTGTACAATAAACTGAAACAACTTAAAAAAGAAATTAAAAACGAAACTATTAACAAGTACTTAAGTAGTCTCGCCCAACATAAAGACACTGATTACTCTCGTTGGAAAGCAACAAAGGGATTAAAAAGGACCAAAATGCATGTGCCGCCTATTAAAGATGAGGAAGGAACCTGGGCCAAAAGTGAGAAATAAAAAGCTGTTTTATTTACGGCTCACTTGGAAGAAACCTTTCAACCGTTACCTAGGCAAACTGCAGATGAAAACAGAACAACAATTAGCAAAATTGATAACTATAATATACGATCTGTAATATTACAGGAATTGAAAGATGAGATCAAGTAAAATTTAACCGACGAAATGGGAGGTACCGGGTTCGAATCCCGATAGGAGCAGGATGTAAAAGGAAATTTTCATCAAGAAATCATGATCTGTGATTAAAAGGAACACAACTATGACCCCTATCGACGTGCAAAACTCATGGGCCGAAAAATTTTCCATGTCCAGTAGTTATAGGCTGGCATGGAGATATGCAACGCGCAGATGGTAACTTAAATCGGCCCTATAGCGGTACGTCTTCGAGTTGGTAGAAATTGCGTAAAGTAAGATGGGAAAATTAACCGCGAAAGAGCAGGGAGTGCTTCGGTCCCAGAAAAGATTGCATGGATTAATAAAAAAAAAGAAAAAAAGTAAAATTTAAATGTGAAAGAAAACAGCTCCAGGTTATGAATCAATTTACTGGCCAAGTCGTAAAAGTCGTTTCCGAGAAGGAATTACGAAAATTGATTCAAATAATCAATGCTGCTGCCTTCAGACTAAAATATCTCCCACGACAGTGGAAGGTTGCTGAGTAATTATGTTTCCCAAACCAGGCAAATCAGTAAACGATAAAAAGTCGTACAGACCGATTTATACTTCCTTCCTGTCATTTTAAAATTATTATTTGAAAAATTACTGCTCAAGAGGCTCAAGCGAATAAATAGAAGAACGAAATTTAATTCCACCATACCAATTTGGATTTAGGGAAAATCACTCTACGATAGAACAAGTTCACAGAATAATGGACATAATAGAAGACGAATTTGAGAAAAAAAATATGCTCCAGTATCTTCTTAGATGTAGCACAAGCTTTCGACAAAATTTGGCATCAAGTAGAGTACTCTGAACAAAAGATAATAGCAGCGGTAAATACCACAAGGTAGTACGGTCCTATATTAAATATTCAGTACACCAGAGATATGCCAAATACAGAAAATGCTACCATAACAACATTTTCAGACGACTCAGCTATTCTGGCAACTGCAAAGAGTATATCAGAAGCAACGACAAAACTTTAACACACAACCAACTCAGTGAGTAGTAGCTAGACAAAGAAATGGCGCGTTAGCGTAAATGAAGCAAAATCGGTTCACGTAAACTTCACAAACCAGAAAGTTAACTACTGGATTTCAGTGGAGTACTTAATTCAAGGTAGGTTCCAAACGCAAATACAGCCAAATACCTTGGCATAAATGACTCCTTATTGCAATTTTAGACGGAAAGAGCATGTTAAAAAGAAAAAAGAAGAATTTCAAATATAGGAAAATGTATTGCCTAATAGGTAGAAATTCTGAGCTTACAATAAGTGCGAGTGCAACACAATTCATTCGTTTTTGGGTTTTTACGACGTGCATATTTCAATGTTGGCGCGATAGACTAGCCACAAGTCTCTTTGTAATAAAAATCAAAAGTGAAAATTGTGCGTGTGTTTGGTGCATATTGCACGCAAATAAATATTGTGTTAGAAATCAGTTGTAATATAAAAAAATATAAATAAAAAAAAGCTCGGACCAAACCTATAATCTAAATATATTTATGGTTTGTGCCATCGAATTTCCATAGTCAGATTGGTGTCTATCTAGGAAAAGCTCGAATGACGGTCGATTTCATGGAATGACGAATGAATAAAAGGAAAAATCAAAATTTTATCCCTATAACCTCATCCGGCCCAAACAAATACTCAAAATCTAGTTCAGTCTAGGCATAGCCAGATTGGTGTCTGCTACATGAAACAGATATGGCAATCCATCTATGGACGTGGGCTAGTGAATTGGCATTGTCAGGTTGGTGACTATCCGGCAAACTCTTGAATGATGCGACGATTTTATCGACGAAACATGGGGATAATCAGAATTTTACTCCTATAACCTCATCAGACTCAAACCTATGATCAAAATCTACCTATCATCATAGGCTATCGAAACGACATAGCCTGGTTGGTGTCTATCTGGACAGATGAATGATGGATAATTTTATCAACAGAAGTAGGGAAAAATCAAAATTTGACCCCTATAAGCTCATCAGACTCACCCCAAACCTACAATCAAAATTTACCTATGACCTTGAGCCATCGTTATAATTTACATCTGCCTATGGTCTTGGGCCATCGTATTGGCATATTCAGATTGGTGTCAGTCTGTAAAAATCTAGACTGACGAAAGATGTTATCAAAAAAATATGGGGAAATTCAAAATTGGCATTTGACCCCTCTAACCTCATCAGAACGAAACATAAAAAGGAGTTTGGATTTCAAAAGGATGTGTTTTGCATCACACCCAATTTAAAATTAAACCTCCACCACAAACAAAATTGTATTCGACAACTATTTTATTATTGAGTCATTTTGAGCGGAATTGCTCTACCTGGAAAAATTAAATTTCGAAAATATTTTAGCAAATTTCTAAATGTACCATATTAAATAAATTGCATGTATTGGCCATCCCATGTTCTCACCCCTGTTACGCCCACTGATGAAAGTTACTGAATACTAAGCCAAATGTAGTAGTGTAGTAGTACTTGGAACAATTGAAACTTTGAAAGGTATTCTCAAAGAACGTATTTGGCAAATGATTCAATAAAGAAACAATCTGAAGATGGTAAAATGGTTATTTAGGCATATAGTGAAAAAGCTGCCTGAGGATCGAATGAAATACAAATTTGCGTTCGGTGTAATGAGGCTAGATTTTTGTGGTTTCTTCGAAATTCATCCAGTGAAAAGAGAAATTCTTCCAGTGATGCTTGTTCTTCCATATTTGAATATTTCCGTATATGCTTCAACACCCGTAAAATACACCTAAACTAGATTTCTATAAACCTCATAACTGAGTCGTTTCAAGGCATGCTACGATGACTTATAAACCCAAATTACGGTACAAGTTTCTCAAAGTGTGGTATAGAAAATACTTACTGTCGAATAGTTTTCGAATAGTTTATAACCGTTCAGATTGAGGGAATACTAAGCATATCGTCTTCGTACAACACTCGAAATTAGAATGCACTCAATGACGATATTTTCGTGATCACAAACTTACGAGCAATATATCTTCCGCACTATCTTGATGATCAAACTACCATGAACCTATAAATCATAGACATTCTAATCCACTTTTGCACAACAAATTAAATCCCATTATATCGCTACTGTCTATAAATTACTTTGACAAATATGGATTTAATACAAGTGTCAATTATTAATTTACAGTGTGTTTCCAGAATTGCCTAACAATTGCATTACGTTGCATAATTAAAAATATATAGATAAGCTCAACATTTCACAATACGTTATAAAAAAACAGAAGGATAGACAAGCTCGGTACATCCTATTAAGGAACGTTACAAATCAAATACGAAAACAGAGACTTCGGTTATCACAACTTATCTTTTATTTATCAGGTAATAAATAAGGTTTGAAAACTCTGAATGTAATAAAATGTAATATTATCATCGCAGTCATGGTCAAGTGGAATGATGTACCGTGAAAACGCGCTAAGATTGGTGTTCAGTGATAAAAAAAATGTCATTATGTACGTATACCTACGTGTTTTACCATTAGACCTGACAAATAGATCGTTTACACAAAAACTGCGTCTGAGTTTTATATTGGATTCGAATTTTGAATGTCTCGTCGCCGCAGTTCAACAAACTTAAATATTAAGAATTGAAAACTAATTCTACGGATTTCTAAGTGTAGATTATCAATTAATCGCCTTTCTTTATCATTGTCGATAGAAATGAAACAAATATTTTATTATACTTACTTTGATTACAATATTGTCATCGTGGTGATAAGTAATCATGGTTAACATGACCAAATAACACACCGACGTCAAAAATCCTAATAATACTGTGAGATAATTGTAGGTAATTGGTAAGAATATATAAATACTTAGTATCACATAAATTGAATATGCTGGCCGCAATGTTGCTGCATTTTCTGTATTCAGATTATGGTATATGGGTACAGCAATATCTGTGGAAGATACATTTTTTGTAACTCCTTCACATAATATGTAATAATAAAAAAAGAATTTGCTTACCGGTTAATAAAATAATTACGACCGTAATATACGACATACTGAACGTTAACAAAGGAAATTTCTTTGTCTTAAATATCGGGATTTGTATTAGGAATATACATAAAATACTGATCACATACGCGTACACATCAGGCGTGCCGTCCCCTCTAGGCGTTGTCACTAAAAATATGATATGTGCTAGTCCTATAACTAAATGTATTACTAAAAATAAGGACAGGGTGCTCATTTCTAAGCGTTGCACGTAACGTCGATAGAACTGCTCGATGTCCAGGTTCTGACATTCCGTCTGTAAATAAAATAAAAAAATTGGATTAATTCCGATTTGACGAGCCACTTCATGTTCGATAATTTTTAGTAAATATGCCTATTAAAAATTCAATAATTAATATTTTTATTATCGAAAAGTGAAATACCAGACTTAATCGGCATCAAATTTTAATTTAAACCGAACAACAGAATTATTATCAATTTAATATCAGGTACATGTTTTATTAATTTATTATGTATATGTATACACAGTGATCCATTGAAAACTTCCCACCCAAAATACATACTTCAAATAATTTTCTAATTCACTGAGGTTTTGCAATAAATGAAGAATTTCATATGAAACTTTTGTTTGTTCGACCCATAATTGAATTGGAATGAAGTTGTCAATTTTAACTTGCCCAATAAAAGTCTACGCCGGCAACAGCATTCTAATTCTTCTAATATATATATCGCAAATACACAAAGTGAAATTGCTTTGTAGATACCATCGTATTAAAGTTAGTCGAAAGGTTCCAGCCGAAAGAATAAAATTGTCGATAATGTAGATAGTGTCTTAGATTTTGAAGACTAAGTGACAAGAAACAAATGCTAGTGAAGTAGCAGAAAAAGTCAGCCGGAGAACTGCATTATCGACCTCCTTTATATTTTTGTTGGAGCGTTTTCTATAGAAAAACTATATTATCGACGTATTTAAAATTGTCGTAGGAAAATTGACTCAATTTTCTTTGTAAGCAGTTTCCGATCGAAATTCTAGTAAATTTCAATTGTTTACTATGAAAATGCATTCACTTAAGCCCAAGGACTGTTTTAATAATAAATTAGAAGTAGAAAGTAGAAAAATTCTCCAGCCTTAGGGTTTAAAATGTCCACAAATTTGTTGATTTATATTTATAAGTTCTGGACCCCGATGTCAATCTACCGAGCGAACATGACGACCCGCTAATGGGTGGGAATGTGGGATGATGGTGATGGTGGAAATTCCCGCTATTCGAAAATACGTGACACGGGAAATGTATTGGTTTCGTTGAAAAGTAGAAAATGTATCCAGCCTTAGGGTTTGCAGTCGTGCATTATATTTTTGGTACTCAAATATTATTTGGTTGTTCTCTGTTAAAATAATCGTACGCTGCATAAAATATGGTACGCCTACAAAAAAGTTACCGATGAGATTTTAAAGGTTTAACTTTGTTTTTTGTTAGTTTGAGACGAATAGGACCATATTAAAGTTAGCCGAAAGTTTCCAGCCGAAAGGTAATGCAGATAGTGCCTTTGCTGTCCCAGCCGAAAGGTAATGTAGATATTGTCTTCGCTATCCCAGCCGAAAGATGATAATGCAGATATTTTTTTGCTATCCAAACAACGTATCCATTGCTAGCCAATTTGCATCCATTAAGCATCCATTTTGTTGAGAAATTCTGAAGGGGATGCAGGGGTGTAATTTTGCAAAAAATCGGTAATTCAACATATCGAAAATGCATTGAATGGCCTGTCGTTCAAGGTTAAAGTGCAATTGTGGAGAAATTTTGAAGGCGATGCTGGGGTGTAATTTAGCACAATTTCGCTAATCCATCGCTAATTCAATATATCGAAAATGCATTGAATAGCCTGTCGTTCAAGAATATCGTGCTTGGTCATTGATGCCACTATGGTTATTTGATAGGCCATAATGTTGGTCAACTTCGGCCTAATCATGGTGAAATTCTGAAGGGGATGCAGGGGTGTAATTTTGCAAAAATTCGCTAATTCAATATATCGAAAATGCATTGAATGGCCTGTCGTTCAAGATTAGCGTGTTTTGTCATTCATGCCACTATAGTTGACCAACATTATGGCCTATCAAATAACCATAGTGACATCAATGACAAAGCACGATAATCTTGAACGACAGGCCATTCAATGCATTTTCGATATATTGAATCAGAGAATTTTTGCAAAATTACACCCCTGCATTCCCTTCAGAATTTCTTAACAAAATGGATGCAAAATGGATGCAATATGGATAGCAATGGATTCATTGCTTGGATAGCAGTGGATGCATTGCTTGGATAGCAAAAACAATATCTGCATTATCATCTTTCGGCTGGAATAGCGAAGACAATATCTACATTACCTTTCGGCTGGGAACTTTCGGCTAACTTTAACAGTATACGAAAAGGTCGCTATAATTTAGGGATGTGCATGCTATGAAGCTAAAAATTAAATCGTAAATGTTCGGTGTTTTCATCTATACGATGGTGATGGAAAAACCCAATATTTTATGATCTAGTTTATGAAAAATGGCGGCAAAGGCGGCAAAAGGTAAACAGAATTAGGTAAAACCGGATGTCATAAAACAGGATATCACAAAACAGTACCTGGTACCATGTACTAAGTGGATAAAAAGTGGGTGTAGGTTCGGAATGTCGGCGACAATTGGTGTAAAAAAGCAATTCGTCCATTTTTTTAATAATCCGTTAACTGTGAACTAAAGTGCAATTAATCAACTGCTTCTTCATACTTGTCAAGTAAAATAAAACAAAAGTTGTCAAAAATTATAAGATCTGCCCCCCAAAAGTTTATGGGAATAATTTGAAGAATCACTTTGTTCAGGTCTTCACAAAAATGTAATGAATTAAGATTCTCATTACGGTTTCAATGATTGGAAGGCCGTGTTTAGAGTTTTTTAAAATTGGATTCCATAAACACCCTTCCGTAGTTGGCCAATATTTTCTGATGTTGTTTCGGACAACAGTAAAGCTGCATTGCACGCTATTTCAAGAGCATGGCATAATTTAGAGTTGGTAGAATATATCAATATGTGTTATGGTTGGGTGCAAAAGAAGGAACATAATGAGGAGGAGGGACATAATGAATTCGTTGAAATAAGATTATGTTATGCCCATTTGAAACGAAATTTTAGTAGGTAGAATTATTTTGAAATATTTTAAAGAGCCAGAGAACTATAAAACAATTTATTTTGAAGCTTTTTCTTGTTTGAGTTATATGGCACACGAAACACAAATTTCACTTGTTAGGGACCCACTCTCCGGACCAATCTAAACTTTACTTAGCGGAACTATGAGCTCTACTAGAAGATACCGGCAATTAAGCAGAGTCTAATGAAGCGATTGAAATGTTAATTGAAGAAAACGAGATGCTTGCAGATGACATTTTACTTTCGTTTCAGTATGGCCAAAAGGATAATTCCACTCTATTTGAACGATCAAAATTGTATTTAGATTTAAAATCAACGATTATGCCAGACACTGACAGTGTTAAGGCGTCGGTTAATGTGTCAGTTAAGTATATAAGTATGTAGTATTCTACAAACCAAAATTTGCTATATAGATTTTACAAAATTCCATGTTAATACTGCCTTTATTAGTGTCCAATAATAGAGAAATGTGACTATACCACTGACCATTTTACCAATGCTCCTGTTGAGAGTTACTTCGGGAGTATTAAATCGGCGATAAATAAAAAAGCGGTAGAAAAGGGAGGCCGACCTGTAAAAGTCGGACGGTTCTTCGAATTTTCAAGATCAAGTATAAATGATAAAATGTATTCGGTATTAAACGAATTTCCAAAAAAGAGCTTTACAAATTGTAACAAAAAGAATCAAAACGGAATAGATATCGCAGAACTGTGGAAGCACAAAAAGAAGAAGGACAGCATGAAACACTTTTCGAAAATGGCCGTTTAAAACTTAAACGTTAATAAACACGTAAACAAACCAAAAAAATATTAAATATAAAAATCTAAAAAAATTCGAATAATTTCATAGCTCCATGCCAGCCTATGCTGCCATGGAAGATGGGTCAGCCCAGGAGTTATGGACTCCAACAGGGACTCATAGTTGTGTTCCATTTCATCACAGATCGTAATCTGATGATGAAAATTCCCTTTCGCATCCGGCCCCTATCGAGATTTGAACTGGTATCTCCCTTCAAAATTAGCCAACAACGTACAGAAACTATAGGCAATGACAAATCGGTGGACTTTTTAATAGAAGTGCCCATACCAGACTAATTTTCGTTGCTCAAATTCGAGAACATATCATAAAACTCGCACTCAAAATTAAATAGCGGGAATGCCCACGATCAGCGGGTCGTCATACTCGCTCGATAGAAAGAGAAGAAGGGGTCCAGAACTTATATAAATCAACAAATTGGCGGAATTTTTAAACCCTAAGGTTATAGAATTTTTCTACGTTTTAGTTCTAAATTATTATTAAAACAGTTATTGTGCTTATGTGAATGGATTTTTATATTAAACAATTGAAATTTACTCGAATTTGAGTTAATTTTTCGAGGAAAGTTTTCCGTTAAGAAAACGGTCAAAAACAACAAAAAAAAATCCTGCTTATTTTTTCTACCAATTTAAATAAGGCAGTTTTTTATGATTACTTTGGACTAGGAAATGCCGCACAATCATTGCAAAAGTTAATGGATTCAGTTTTTAGAGAATTGGGTTTCTGCTTTGTATACATATGACATGCTCGTTGCATCAAAGACAGAAGATGAGCACTTACAAAATCTCAGGATGATTTTTCAACGGATCAAAGTTACCGGACTTGTATCCGGTCCTTCGAATAGGGTCCTATTAAGCAATTCCCGAAACCTGAAACGGTAGCAGAAGTACGTCGTTACCTTGGGATGATAAACTTATACCGCAAGTTTCTCCCGCGTGCAGCCGAAGAACAAGCCATTCTAGATGATCAGCTAATTGGATCAAAGAAGTATGATAAACGTCACATTGTAGGGTCGGATCAGCAACGAGTGCATTTGAGTTATTCAAACAACGGTTAGTTAACGCAACTATTTTGATCCACCCGTCACCCAACGCTGAGCTAGCAGTAACAGTTGACGCCTCAGATAACCCCATAGGTGCCGTAATATGCCTGGCAACCGTTAAGTTTCTTTTCGATATAGCAGCATATTCTTCGAATAAGCATTTCATACATTATCTGGAAGGACGGGAATTTACCTTATATACGGATCATAAACCCTTAGTTTACGCGTTCCAAAAGAATACCTAGAAAGCATCTCCAAGGCAGCTTCGACACCTGGATCTGATATTTCAATATACATCCGACATTCAGCACATAAGTGGAAAATATGATGTCGTTGAGGATGCGGTTTCTCGAATCAATGCACTAACGATCCATAGCAATATAGATTATCAAAGAATCTGGGAAGAACAACAAACAGAGAATTCAGTTAAAATGGAAAAATTTCCAGTATTTGGTACAACCAAATACATCTTGTTCGAGACTTCTACTGCACGAACAAGGCCATGTCTTCCGAAGGGTAGTGTAGTTTTTGGCACCATACACAACCTTTCTCACTCAGGTATTAAAGCTACAGTGACCATGGTCTCACAAAAATATTTCTGGCCCGGAATGGAATAAAGTCGGATTGTCGGAAGTAATCACAGTGTTGTCCGAAGTGTTAAAAATCAAAAATTACTAGACACGTATAAAGTTCAATTGGAATAGGACCACTCTCGCTATCAGAAGGAAACCGGTACTGCGTGACACTCATCGATCGCTACAAAAGATGGCCCGAAGCTATATCCGTGCCGGATATTAGAGCTGATACCGTTGCTGAAGCAATTTTTAGATTTTGGATCTATCGTTATGGTGTACCTACATTTATAGTTAAAGATCGCGGATCGCAATTCGAATCTCACATATTCAACGAATTATCGAAGCTGTTAGGATTAAAGTGAAAAAGAACAACCGCATATAATCCTGACTGCAATGGATTAATCGAAAGATGGCATCGTAGTCTTAAGACCGAAATTATGTGCAAGGAAAATCTTTAGTGGGGAAGATCTCTTCCATCGGTTTTGCTGGGCCTACGTACAGCTTACCGCGAGGACTTTGGAACTACCTCTGCATTTTTAGTATACGCAGAACTTTTTCGATTGCCCGGTGACTTTGTACACCCAACTGTGGAATTGTATTCGTAGTCCGATTTTGGAAGAATTTTGAACAATACATTCAAGCAGATTTTACCGATACTTCCAACACGACATAAAAAACAAAATGTTATATGTATGTTGAACATCCGCCGCATAGGAACACGCCACAGTTTCGATCCAGATGAATTTTCGTAGAAATATATTTTTAACTGAGCTTCTTCCATTTTTGAATATGTATTTATAATAAACAGGAGGGTGGTATCTAACCTTATCTTTAAAACCAGAGGCCGAATAAAAATGGGGTTTTCATTTGTTTCACTTTTAGTGTTTTTCTAGTTCACCTTTCGAGATTCGATATGAAACACACTTCAATCATAAGTGGTTTTTGAAAAATTTCGGGTGGAAAGTTTTCAGTGGCTCACACTATATGAATTTTTAATAGACAACAAATTTGACATTTCCGCCTTTGGTATATAGAAAATTACCCGGGAATATTTAGCGATAAAAACCTCATTCATGAATTATATAAAGTAGTTGGCCCACTATATTTAATACGATGCTCATAGATAACAAAAACATTTTATATTTAATGATAAGAAGGTAAACGAATTAACCGAGCATTTCCGCAAAACTTAAAAATAAATAAAATTCCATAAATTTATGACTTTGCACGGTTTTGATTTAGAAATAAAAAATAATCGATCGTAATTGGCAAACGTTATTTGTTTGCACTTATAAAAGTACTCAAATTAAAGACAATTGTTTAATTCTATTGACTCACGATAAATACATAATTAACTTGGGTAATCACCACACTTTACTGTTTTAAAGTTTAAAATGTAAACCGCGGTTAGAATGGGTATTTTTATTGCTAAAATTTGGCATAATCTAAAAACGAATGTGTATCCAACAATTTTATGCAATTAGTTTAGTTTACGACTTTTCCGCAATTTTGGGTCTGAGATCATCCACGATTATTACATCGTTACGAATCGTTTAAAAACAAGGGAACGTCACTAATCTGATAATAACCCATTTTATTTGTATTTTGACAAATTTACTCATCGCTTACATCATCCGAATTAATGGAAGAGTTGAGCCACTGACTCCCATGTATCGTCATACTTGAGTCATACTCTCAAGATTATGACGCATAGTGAATTTATATAAGAAATTCAATCCAAACATTAACTCAAGATATTGTGAATAAATATTGCTACTTCTCGAAACTTAGGGAAGAAGCAAGTTCTCTACACTGTTGTAGAGAGTTGTTTCGGAAACGGCTTGTGCGATTTTTATGAAAATTGATAAAAGGGGGTTTTCGAGTATCATAAACTGATTGTGATGGGTTTTGGATTCAGGGAAATTAGATTAGGAGAATTTCGAGTACCAGGAATCTTTGCTATGGGTCCTGATATCCGGTCGGGTCCAGCACGATTTTATTAAAAATTGAGAAGAGAGCTTTTCATTTGCTAGGAATCGATTGCGATTGGTCCAGATTTCTGGAAAATTTATTCAGAGGGTCTAATTTCTAGAAAATACGTTCAGGCGGTCGTTCGGTGGTGCCCGAGTACATTTCTTTAATTTTTTTCAGCTCGCACGATTTTTATAAAAATGGCTGGAGGAGAGATTTTTGATCACCAAAACCGATTGTGATAGGTCCTGATTTCGGAAAAATTCATTTAGGAGGTCGTCCGGTGGAGCCCGGGTCCCGTTTTCTACTTTTTTTATTCGTACGATTTTGATAAAATTAGGGTTTTTCAATTAGCAGAAATCGATTGCGATTGGTCCAGATTTCGGAAAAATTCGTTCAAAGGGTCGAACTTTCTTTAATTTTGGGAGTTGATTGTGACGGTTACTAATTTCGGGAAAATCCGTTTAGAGGAGGCCCGGGTCCCTTTCTTTAATTTTTTCGGCTCACACAGTTTTTATAAAAATTGCTGGAGGAGCGGTTTTTAATTCGTGGGCCCATGTCCCCATCCGGTGGGCCCATGTCCAATTTTTTATTTTTTTTTACCCGTACAATTTTGATAAAATTGGTGAAGAACCCCTCTTGCCAGAAATCGATTGCGGTTGGTGGAGATTTCGGGAAGTTCCTTCAGAGTGTCGAACGGTTGGGTCTACTAATTTCAGGAAAATCCGTTTAGAAGAGACCCGAGTCAATTTTGTTCAGTTTTCATGAAAACTGAGGGAAGTTTGAAGTCTTCTGTTATCATTCTATTTGGTTTGGAGGATTTTGATAAAATTTAGCGGGACAGGGTTTTCTAATGTAAGGTAATGATTGCAAAGAGTTCTGATTTCTGAATAATTCAGTTAGGATTCCCGCTTAGTCGGTCATATAGCACAAAGTTGCATAATATTGCACGATGCTGTGGTATCTTTCACCATGTTTGGTCAAATAGCACCATGTTGCGTCGTATTTCACCTTGTTTCTTGATGTTGCATCTTGTTGAGATGTTGTTTGATGAGCCACTATGTTGCGTCGTGTTTGCTTGGAACCTACTTTTAACTTTCTATTTGGCTTGAATGGTTTTGGTAAAATTTGGCACAACAGGGTTTTCGAATGCAAGAAAATGATTACAATGAGTTGCGTTGTTTCATCATATTGCGGAATGTTGTACCATGTTCTATTGGTTGCGTTATGATGACGTTAAATGGTTGCACTAATCGCATTTTTTATGGGAACGTTGGTTGTTATGTTGTTACGTTGTTGTTGTTGTTTTGTTAATGTTTTAACATTTAATTTTTCACATTTTGTTCCGCCTCAAACAATGTTGATATTATCTGGTACGGCCCTGGTCTCTTTATTTAATTTGTTTCAGCTAGCAGGATTTTGCTAAAAACTGGTGAAGGGAATGCCACGGAATCATATAACTGGAATCGGTTTCGATGGGTGCTCATTTCGGCGAAATTCGTTTAGGAGGTCATTCGGTAAGACACGAGACCGTTTTCGGGTCGAAGGATTTAGATAAAAAATGCGGTGATAAAAGTATTCTAATGGCAAGAATGGATTGCGAGTCCTAATTTTGAAGAAACTAGTTTAGGGTTTTTCAGGAAGAACAACTTTTAATAAAACAGTGTGAAGTCATCTGGACGCCGCAGCACTTCAAGTCTGTAAAATTTAACAGAGACCTATTGTGCCTGGCAATTCCAAAAATACTATTAATCTCTTTGTAGAAAATAAACCAAGATGAGAATGAAGAATGAAATGAGATTAGAATGAATAGAATGTTTGTGTATATCGCAAATTATTTATTGAAGTTGGCTAGAACTCAAAGGGCCTCATACTCAAAGCGACATAAGGCCAATGGTGAAAACCGAAGATTCTATTCAAAATCACTACGCAATATTCTGGTTTCATAAATTGAACGAGTTTGAAAAAAGGAATAAAAGACAACTGTCCTACAGTTAAATGCCTGAACTTGAATATTTGCAAGCTTACTTCATTGAAGGCTGATCAACTGGTTCAGAAGACGAATCCAATCATCATCCTCTTCAAGAGACTCCTCACATAGGGTACCTTGTGGCGGCTGTATGCATGAGTTGTGATAATTAAAACCAACAATTCTAAATTAATCCCCAGGTTCGGTTCAGAGATAAAGTATTTTGTCTTACTGTAGGTCGAAGCGCGGCAAAGTTAGTTAGCCTTGCTTAATTACAAACGAATTGTTCAACAGCCTTCTTATCCTTATTGAAAGTCAGGTAAGGTTGGTATGTGACCAATAGCTTCGAATGTACCCGATTTAAACAGTGAGTTAGCAGTGAGTTAGTTAATAAATTGTTTACAATCGACACCAGTATTGTGTCAGCTTAATTACTTGAATGAACTTTACACAATCATGTTTCTACTTGAATCAGCGATCTGCATGCACCAATTCAGCAAATCACACCGTCACACTATCAAATCAGGGTAAAAGGCTATACAATATATGTACTTCCAAACCACCCGATGAGCTTAAATCATATTGCAGGCAGTAGATTAATGCCACTAGAGAACTCGTAAGGTATGTATGTGTGATTTAAAATCTTTCCTATGCCCTACATATTTGAACCGCGATATTGTTTCAAGCCGCAAAGTAATTCTATAATAAAATGCCTGCGATTTGCCCATTCTGCGCTAGTGAAAATTGGGTAGAGCGGTGACCATGATTTGGCTGATAAGCTTCATTTCGAGCAGTTATTAGGTTTTGTGAAGTTTGCGTAGAGGTTATTGATTGTATTCGCCTCAATTTTTTAGCTAACCACTTGTTTTGTTTGACCCAGAAAAGCTAGCTGGTGCCGAGTATTAGTTAGAATTGTTCTTTTTTAAGTTGTTAGGCTAACGAAAACCTCGCCCCGGCATGCCAGTATGCCTTACTCAGCAGTTCTGGGAGCTGACTAGGATTCATTGGACCAATAATTTATTAATCCGAAATCATACCTACGACTACAAAAACGAATACTAGAAGAAATAACAACACAAACCGGCAAAATCAAATATCGATCCTTGACTATCGTACACGGACACGAATCGAGAACTGGAACATCAGGACTCAGAAACAGAAACAACAAGGCTAGCACAAGTAGAGAAAGAAATGAAACAATGAAGTAAGACTCGTAGCCTTCTACATCACAAATCAGTTGTTCATAGGCGGCAGTAGGTTTCCACACAAAAATATACAAAGACACATGGACATCACCGGATGGCAGAGCTAAAAATCAGATTGACGACGTAATGATCAACAAGAAATTCCTCACACGATTACAACAGGTCAGAACAATGAGGGGTGCAGACGTACACAGTGATCACCAACTAGTAAAAACAAAATTTTAAATCAAGCCAGTCGCTGTAAAACACTCAAAGGCGACAAATAGGAGGAAATTTAACACAAACTGATTGAGAGATAATGAAACAAGAAACGTCTTCAGTGAAACGCTCCAACTCTACCTCCAAACCTACATGAAGATTGCTACGGAAGTACTCGGCTACCAAGAATACAATCGGAAACCTTGAATTAGTGATGATACATGGAAAAAGATTGAGGAATGCCGTCAACTTAAGCTAGAAATGTACCAATAAAATACGTCAGCGGTGAAACGCAGATACGAAGAAACAGCATGTCAAGTAAAGAAGATGGCAAGAAATGATCATAGAAAATATGCCGAAAGCATCCTCAAGGTTGCTGAAGAGACAGCAGCAATCCAAAATATGCGCGCACTACACCAGTGTGTAAGGAAAGTCATCAAACATAGCTAAACAGATGGAAAGAATATTTCGAGGAAGATGTTATCAACAGCACCGAAAATTTCTGCTCACCAATTGACATCAATAACGAAACTAGCAACATCCATCAACCAACGGAGCGGGAAGTTAAAAATGCCATTGGAAAGTTGAAGAATAAAAAGGCTGCTGGAACAGACAGTATATAACCGCCGAAATATTCAAAGGAGATTCATCTACAGCTGCAAGCACACTGACACCAATAATGCAAGAAGTGTGGAATTCTGGTAGAATACCACAAAAATGGAAAGAAGGCTAGACAATTACAATTCCCAAGAAAGGTGACCAGAGAAGATACTCGCAATGATCATCCTTGACAGATTCTCACCTAAGATCAATGCAAAATTAAGAAACGAACAAGCTGGCTTTAGACCATAGAAAGAAGTTGCACTGATCACATCAACTCAATCCGTATCATCAATGAACAATCTAATGAATGGAATTGACCACTTTACCTGCTCTTTGTCGATTTCGAACGCGCGTTTGATACGATAAATAGGAACGCAATATGGCAGACACTTTATGAACTGGGCATTACAAAGAAATTGATTTAACTCATACAAGAAATGTATCGGGATACTGGAAACCGAGTTCAATATAAAGGCAAACAAAGCGAAAAATACTACAACACTCGAGGAGAAGGGCAACTATGCGTACTCTCACTAATGCTGTTCCTCATCGTATTGAATAATGTAATGCAGAAATTGGATGTCAAGTCTCCTAATGGCATACAATGGGGACCAATATGTAAACTCAAAGATCTGGACTCAGCAGATGACATATGCCTGCCCACACAAACAGATATGCAGCAGAAAGTACAACAGCTATCAGACTTAGCTACCGAAGTTGGTCTCAAGATAAACATCAGTAAAACCAAGACGATGAGACTCAACACAAATATAACCACACCTATGCCCATCAACAATGTACAAATTAAAGATGTAAATGAATTTGTATACCTTGGTTGCACAATAACGAAAACGGTGGAACAAACGAGACATAAACAAACGCATAAATAAAACCTTCGGTCCTGTCACGAAAGATCACGATACGAATGTTCAACTCGTGTATGAAATCGGTACTACTGTATGGGTGTGAGACATGGAAACACACAGAAAAAGTCAGAAAGAAACACCTGCAGTTTGTAAACAAGTGCCTTTGACGAATACTGAAATGCTTCTGGCCTAATATCATAACTAACTTTGAACTGCATAGAAGAAAAAATCAGCTAGACATAGAGACCGAAATAAAGAGCCGAAAGTGGAGATGGATTGGCCATACGCTGATAAAATCTCCAAGTGATGTAACGAGGATGTAATTGGACTGAAACCGGCAAGGGAAAAGGAAAGAAGGAAGACCAGCGATGTCATGGAAAAGAACAATGCTAGCTTAAGCGAGACAACTTGGTAAATCATGGGAATAGGTAAAAGCTGTAGCCCCCTGACAGAGTAAGATGGACCAGGCTATGCTCGCTAACACCTGTAGTATGATATTTTGCACTTTTGAGCTGCTTTATTCATTCAAGGATCATCGGGCTATTCAATAATATAAATTATCACCTTAACATATGTAGTTATGCTTGTTTCTTAATTATAATTCATTCCCCATCAAGAGATGGAGACCGCATCGCCAAGGAGAACGACGTACTATCTTGTAGAAAGAAACCTTTTATTATTAAGTGGTCTTTCAATTCTAATGACAAGGTTATGTCGATCAGCTTCACTGTTAGAAGATTTACCAAATCTGTAAGTAAGTTTCATTTTAGTGAAGTCTTCAATAAACAATTATCCCTATAATAAATCTATCCAAGATTCTTTATAACGCCTTAACAAAGGTAGCGAACCTAATTTTCGACCTATAGTCCAATCGAGAGAGCCAATATTTATGTTCGGATTCGGTGTAGAAAATATAGGAGCATCCCCACTTGGAAGTAGTTAGTCTAAGCCTTCACGATGAACGTAGAAGTCGTTATCCAAGTCTCTTAAGTTATTCATATATTATGTTTGTACGAGTACTTTCAGCAAACTAATTCAATAAGACTGAAGATTAGATCTTTTAGCCTTATTTTAGCATTTGGCGACCGTTTGTTCCAAAGCATTTAGATTTGCCGTGATAAGATAATTCGTTGCAAACACCATTGGATTTCAGCCAATTAATTTCATCTAATGTTATCTACAGTTTCTAGAACCCTGTTGAATATTGCCAAATTTGATTACATTCTTTCTAACAAAATGATTAAAAATGTAATTTATAATTTAATTTAAACCAACTACTTGTTTCTGATTTAAAAAATAGTAATTGTTCAAGAAGCTACTTTGCACAGATAGTGAAATCACACAGGTAATCGCATCACATCCATATATCATTACTATAATCGATAATCGATACAGTTAAGTATGCAGCCTTTTAAAATTTTAATTAATAACCACTTCATAATTTGACGTGAATTAATTACGGCTGAGATTGATAATATGTCAAAGAGATAATTTAGTTTGGGGCGACTCGACCAACTTTACTATTAACGGTCATCATTTTAATTCTTAAAATTGCCAACCAACTTCCCACACCAATAAATAAAATAAATATTTTCACAATTCCCACTTTAATATGGTGTACGAGTACCGTATATACTGATAAACTGAACCAGCTGATATAGTAATAGATGACCTTGAATATAATCAGCAATTCGGCGAATTTAAATGTTTGTGGCAACTCTTGAAATATTTGTGACGGGTACATTTTATACAATACGCCTAGTACAATGGTTTATTGTCAAAAATTACGATAATAATATGGGGACCGTAATCGTTTTGGTATAAAGATAATAACGAGCAGTAATTTCATATTAAAATTGAAATATTATATTGTAATAAAGCATTTTTGAGTGTAGATTCGTATACGAGTAGCTAAGTGTTAACCTTTCGAGATTCGGGTGGCTAGGAGTTTCACCTGTCATCTATTGTATCGTTACCGACTCTCCAACGTTTGGTGGCCAAATTCGAGACAATCGATTCGGCAAACAATAAACACTCGTACGTCAAATGCCAGATCGGCCAGATCGCCCCATTGCCGCGCTCCGTGAAAGTGTAGAGGAGGACCCGAGGCGGTCAATAACTCGCCGTGCACAAAAACTCGGCCTTTCACGGACTGACTTCAAATTGACGAATTTTGCATCGGGACTTGGGCCTAAGCTCGTACAAGGTCCAACTGACCCTGGAACTCAAAGTAATGACCCTTGACAACGCCGTTTGTTGTTGACCCCAGTTTTGGCCGAAAAATCATCTTTAGCGACGAGGCGCATGGATGACTGACTATGTTAACAAGCAAATTTGCCGACGTTAACCCTCACGAACCGACCAAATGGCACAGTGGTTAAAGCTTTGGCGTTTGGATCGGGAAGTACCGAGTTCGAATCCCGATAGGGGCAGGATGCAAAAGGGAAATTTCATCAGCAGATTACGATCTGGGATGAAATGGAACACAACTATGACCCCCTGTCGGAGTGCAGAACTCATGGGCCGACCCACCCTTCCATGCCAGTATAGGCTGGCATGGAGCTATGCAATGTGCAGATGGTAACAAAATCGGACCTATATCCATACGTCCTCGATTTGGCAGACAATTGCGTATAAGGTAAGGACGTAAATAAGCGAACTGCGAAAGAGTTGGGAGTGCTTCGGCCCCAGAAAAGATTGCAAAGAATAAAAACAAAAAAAAAACCCTCACGAGGTTCACCAGGTGGCAATGCATTCACAAAAAGTTATTGTTTGGTGCGGATTTTGGGACGGCGGCGTCATTGGCCCATATTTTTTTTTTTTTTTTGAAAATGACGTTGGTGAAGGCATCACCATCAAAGACGAGCGATACAGAACGATGCTAACCGATTGCTTTTGACCCGAATTGAA
This sequence comes from Nephrotoma guestfalica, assembly GCA_963691935.1. Taxonomy (NCBI): domain Eukaryota; kingdom Metazoa; phylum Arthropoda; class Insecta; order Diptera; family Tipulidae; genus Nephrotoma; species Nephrotoma guestfalica. Next base: position 211,718,340 of record OY829915.1, read on the forward strand.
CGATATGGAGGTAGACAACATGTGTTTCCAGCAGGAAGGGGCTACTTGCCACACATCAGACGCAACGATGGACATTCTGTGGATTACTTGTGGGGTTTCCTCAAGCCGCATTTTTATGCCAATAATCCGCAATCGACCAATGCCCTTAAAGCCAACATAACCAATACCAGCCAGATCTATGCAGCAGAGTCATTGAAAATTGGACCAGCCGTGCCACCGTAAGGAAACGCGGTGGACATTTGAACGATGTTATATTCCATAAATAATGACATTCATGGGCCTTTCAAATAAAAAAAAGAATTTCGTTAATACCTCACACACAGCTTAAATTGAAGAACTCTTTATAAGGATCGCCCCTTAAATTTTCATCAACACCATTTTAAAAAATATAAAATTTACCCGTTCTTGTCTTACAACAAATATCAAATTCATATAAAATGGTTGATTGGATTATTTACTTTATTAGGCAACCCTAAATTAAATGAAAATAATAAACTCAGTAAACAAGCAACCAAGCAACCACCAAGAAGGAAATAACAAAATAAATATATTTGAATACGCGCATGTGTATAAAACAAAATGGCTACGTTATCCAAAATGTCGTCTTACTTTTCTAAGGCACGCATAGTTTGTTTGTATTAACGTATTAACATTTATGTACAACAATATTTGCTTACCAAACTAAACCAACTAAACATTTATTAAGAATATAAACAAAACCAACACTATTTTATTCTAAAGCCGAGTAAAGCCATCTTTACTACGTTGGAGATGGCTTTGCACGCAGCCAGTATAGTTAACTTCTTCTTGACAGGATTGTCTTACGAACCACAATACTCGTATGAAATTCGTTTATGTTTATAAAACAACAAGGAATGAAACAGTTGTAAACTAAAAGAGCATGTATATGTAGCCACGCCAACATTTGTTCATAAAAATTAAAATAAAAACAAAGCTTTCTGTACAATAGCCTCACACTACTCTCATTTTTTGCTTTGACGTTAGTTTATGTCTAAGCAGAGCCTATATATACTGGCCATGACACGTCATTTTAACACAGTATTAGTTTTGCCTGTTCGCATACTACTTTAAAATTTTACTTGTATTTTTTTTGCTTTTATAAATTCGTTTTCCGAAATGAAACGAACCAATTAAATTATTTGATTTTCTTTTTGTTTTGCTTGTTTGTTACAGGGTGGTAATGATTTATTTTGATGTTTATTGTCGATGACGTTTCGTTCTCTCTTACTCTTTTTCCCTCATTATTTGTGTTGTGCACTACAAGTGAATAATAAATGTACTAAGTAGCAATATTTATGGCATTAACTGTAGGTAGCAACATTTGTGTGGCGAACTGTAAACAAAACGCATGTCAGTAAAATACCTTGGTTATGTTAGGTTAAGAGAGTAGAGAAGTTAGTTGGATTCGAAACGTGAATAAATAAAGTTAATACCATAAAATAAATTGTGTTATTTTATGTTTTAATAAACTAAAACATGGTGTCAGAAGTATAAACAAGTATCATTAATTAATAATAATCAAAATATGGCTGGATTGTTCAAGATTGGCATGTGAATCAAAAATGGAAACAAACATTCCTCATTAACATGATCGCAAACAATAAAAATGGTGAGGCAGAGCAAAGTAAAATTGCTACATTTTTGTATTTGATTGGTGAGCGTGGATTGGAAATTTACAACACATTATTTCCGAAAGATGGTAGCTGTGAAAGCATGTTTGGTACGAGTACAGTAGAAGAAACAGAAAATGGCGACCAACAAAATAAAAATCAGGATGCAAGCGACAATGTTGTAACTCGGGATATTCGTAAAATTGAATGACATCGTCAAGGCATTTTATGAACATTGTGTACCTAAAATAAATACGACAATGGAGGTATTTTTAGCTCAACAGGATTATTCAAAAAGAAAAGCAACCAATTTCAGAATTCGAAAATGAGTTACGTGCGCAATTGAAACATTGTGAATTTGAATGTGTTGCATGTAAAACATCGTATGCTGATAGAATGTTGCGTGATCGGATTGTCATTGGTGTCCAAGACAAAAAATTGCAATTAAAATAAAGTTATTGACACGTACAAGATTTTTGAAGCCGCATCAGCAAATAAACAGTTGTTAGATCATAAAAGTGCACAATTCGAAGTGAATGCGGTTGAAGAAACAAAAGCTGAAGTTTCTGTTATAAAACGTGCATGCTTCAATTGTGGTCAGAATTACAATAGAGGTCATCGTCGTGTTTGCCCAGCATTGAAGATCAGATGCAATTCATGTGGCATGGAGGGCCATTTCGCCAAACATTGCAGAAAACAAAAGGATAAGGAAAAAAATCGGATGCAGCAAATCAATCAAAACCAATTAATACGATACATGTAGTTGGTTGGGGTGATGAAGGTAATGGTTTAGTTGTAGATTTAGATCAGGCTGACAATGTTCTAGTGCATTGTTAGTTCATTAAATTGCTATAATTTTGTTTTGAAGATTTAAAATGAATCGAGTTAGATGGAAAAAACGTTTCGTCATTGAAAACTGGCCGATTGAATTTAAGATCGATACAGGATCGGATGTATCTGTATCCCTGTGAGTTTTGTTAAAAAAATTAATGCCCCTATTTCTCAACAGGTTAATTGCGATATTGTTGATTATAGTTCAAATAAAATTGAGATAATAATAAAATAAAATAAATAAAATAAAATAATAAAATTGAGCCAATTTTGGGCCTAGAATCAAGTGTTGCATTTGGGTTGACCGAACGGATTAATGAAGTAAAGTTTTTGATTCCAGATGAAACAAGTTGGTTTGTGAAATTATATAAAGACATTTTTGATGGTCTTCGATTGTTTTAAAGGAGAATTCAATTCCATCATTACGTTACAAAAAACGTATTCCTTTGAGTTTATATGACAGTTTTGTTGAATATCCGACTGATTGGGTACATAATTTGCGGATTGTGGCAAAACCAATTGGAGATATTCGTAACTGTTTGGGTCCTAAGTCGCTTAATGCATGCATTAAACGTGAACACTTTCTAATTCCCACTTTTGATGATATCATGACTCGATTCGCTGGTAAACGTGTATTTACGGTATTCGATTTACGAAATGGGTTTTGGCACACAGAGTTTGATTAGTTCTGATCTAACTACATTCATGACTCCATTTGGTCGATATCGTTGGAATAGAGTTCCATTTGGATTCAATAGTGCTCCGGAAATGTTTCAAAAGAAGATGATCCAGATCTTTGGAGACATACCGGGCGTCGAGGTGTATTTCGATGATATTGTCATTGGTGGTGAAACAGTAAATGAACATGATAAAGCTTTGTCAGTAGTTTTGGAACGTGCTCGTATAAATAATATCAAATTTAATAGTCAAAAAATTCAGTATCGAACAAATAAAATTAAATTTATGGGTCATATTATTGAAAATGGTCGGGTTGAACCTAGTGATAAATACGTTAAAGCGATTAAAAACATGCCGAAACCAACAAATAAAACAGAAGTGGACTAATCGAATTCCTCGCAAGATTTATTCCAAATTTGTCAAAACGATCAGCTGCTTTGCGTGAACTTACGAAAAAGAATGTTCAATGACAATGGAGTAGTACTCATGAAAATGCAGTTCAGGACCTTCTTAAGTCTATCATCACAAATCCTGTTCTTGCTATTTATGACCCAAATAAGTCAGTTGTCATTCATACAGATAGTTCGAAAGATGGATTGGGAAGTGTTATTCTACAGGATGATATGCCAGTGGCATATGCATCAAGAATTTTGTCGAAATGTGAACAGAAATGGGCACAGATTGAAAAAGAGTTACTCGCGGTCGTGTTTGCATGTAAACATTTTCATAAATTTTTGTATGGCCGTGAATTTACGGTTCACTCTGATCACAAACCGTTGGAAGCATTGATAAAAAAAGACATTGATAATGTGAGTCGACGTTTACAGGGAATGTTTCTTCGATTGCTCAAATACCCAGGCATGTCAATAGTTTATAAACCGGGAAAGGAAATGTTGGTAGCCGATTGTTTGTCAAGAGGACCATTGTTTGATGAATATGAATTTGACAATGAAATGTCAATGGTGATTTATTCCTTAACGCGCCGTAATTCCTTGTTGTTTAGAGATCATCGGTTAGTTATTCCGACTAATTTGCAAAATAATCTTTGCAAGTGGCTCCATGCTCCACACTTATGTATAGAAAAAACTTTTTCTTGTGCACGTCAACAATTTTTCTGGCCTGGGATGACTAATGATATTATTAAGTTGGTGAAGGCTTGCAAGGTATGTGAAAAATTCACGCGTAATAATCAAAAAGAACCGTTGGTGCAGATATCAACACCACAGTATTCTTTTCAAAGAGTTTCTACCGATATATTCGAGAACGCTGGATTCAATTTTATTGTGCTGATTGATGCATATTCAGGATTCGTTATTTATCAAAGACTGAAAAAAAAGTCAACTCGAGACGTGATTCATGTTTTCGAAAGTATTTTCTGCTGTTATGGTTATCCAACAGAAATCAAAAGTGATAATATTCCGTTCAATTCACGTGAATTTGAAAAATATGCTAATGATTCTAATATTGTATTTAAGTATTCAAGCGCCAGATATGCACAGAGTAATGGATTGGCTGAAAAAAGAGTCGCGATTGCGAAAAATATTTTAAAACGATGTTATGAATCAGACGAAGTTGATCAGTTTCACTATAGAATTCTTGAATATAACACAACACCAATTACTAGTATGAAGGCATCATCATCACAGCTGTTTTTTGGCCGATTATAGTTAAAATTCGTTTGCCAATTATTAAAACAATAATATAGCCAAAGAGCTATTAAATTTAAACATTTGGTTTTTAATTTTTTATAATTTGCTTAATTTATTTCCAAAAATAGTAGATAAGTTTGATGAAATGATAGAATTCTTAGTTAAAATATATTCCGACAGATTGAGCATGCCGATTTATTGCTGGTTTATTAAACCATATGTACTGAAAATACGAACAACAATTAGGATCCTGTATACGTAAAATAGTTTGCAAGAGATACTTACTAAACAGGGCCCATGATATTCAAACATAACATTTTTCAACACCTTCGAATTTTCGATCCAAACTACGGTTCCATAATATGGAGAGTACGTCCCATATCGAACCATATATTGTCTTGTTGAACCGCATTGCGACTTTGTAATAGTCCCCCCACCTATCGTTTACACCGTATCGTCACTTGACCGAGAGGATGATTGATGGGCAATTTAAACATTAGTTCCATTTTCGTTTCATCGACGTTACATCGGCCATAAATTTCATAAAAGCTTTGTACAGCTTGAATACGCTTGTCAAAAATATATTAACTTTCACATCGTTGAAATGGCCAACTGACTGGGACGCTGATAACACCCCTGAGCTAAGCGATATTCGTATAAACTCAAAATGTTTTAGCACCAATCTACACGGGTACAATGTAAGCGAATTGATCACAAAATTTATAATTCCACTGAGAAATAATAGACCGTCAAGGGATTCTGTGGCGACATTTCTGAAATCAAACGAATAATGTTAAATCAAATGTAATCCTTAATTTATTAAAAAACGAAACACCTACACATTATACGCCAGTTCAGTTTTGCTCTGTCGTATCATTGCATCGTATGTGTTCATCGCATTACATTGTTTAACAACATCCTGAGACATTAAATTTCCAGCGTTCGCCTCATTTCAAATCGGATGGTAGTTGACCACATTAAATATTCGATCAACCAAAATCTCATTTTGAAACGACTTCCAAGAGTGATACAAATTTTGTGCGCAAATTGATTATATGGCTCAAAACGTTTATAATTACCGGACGCTATTAAACCGTAGTAAATCTCCGCTAATTTTTAACCAGTTGAATTATATTAGCGTTATATACGTTACCGTCATTTCCCGCAAACCGGCTTAATTTTATGTTTAGGTCGATTTAGAATTTCACTTGATCTTCAACAACCGTTTCAATACAATCACGATTGCTGGAATTAATTTGTTTCTGACATACCGAAAATATTGTATCATTCCCATAGAAGATCAAATTATTTCACTGTTTAATTATTTCACTAATTACATCACTATTTTCATTACATGACTATTCAATTTTTAGTTTCCATATTAAATATGAACGACGCAAAAAAAATTCTACATACGTCATGCTACCATTAGACATGTGCTCAAACTGAAGTCAAGATGAGAAAAAAGATAAAAATTATCATTTAACTATCCTATGCAACGAAAACAAAGATCTAATTGGTTCACGTGACTAGAGCTGCACAAATCAAAACGCAGCAAAAAATCAAAACAAAAAAAAATGAAAATATAATAAAAATGTCGGATAAATAGGGTAAACTGTTAGAAAATAATGAAATCCTGAAGCAAAAGTTTTTAAATTTGGAAATAGCCTAAAACTGTATTTGGATAAATTATAATTATGTCATTGAAAAATCATAATAAAGACTTAAGTATTTAAGGAAATACAAGCGAAATAAAACTTGTCTGTCAAAAAATCCCATGTAATCGATTTGTTTTACTATGGTGAAGTACAAACGCGCTTGTCTGTCACTAACACCAACTCAACGACATTTTTTATGTTGTCACGGCCATTTATATACTGGCTCTGGTCTAAGCATAGCGGCTTTATTCCACCGAAAACAGAAAAATTTTAAGCGCCTATTCCATGGAAAAAATTTACTGACAGTATTTTTTTACTGTAAAAACGAAAACAAAAAAAATTTTAAAATTCTATAAGAGTGACAAAGAAAAGAAATATATTTTATTTCGCAATGTCGCCAAAAAAGAAACCAGAATGCTGGGTACGCCTTTATTATTTAGAGCGGGATCGAACCGGGCGATACAATTATATTTTTAAAGAGTTGCGGCAAGATCCAAAATTATTTTATAATTATACTCGTATGACTGTGAACGAATTTGACTAGTTACTGGCGATGGTTGGGCTCCTGATTTCAAAAGAAACTGTGGTCAGAATATCCTTGAACCGTATTTTAAGCTTGGCAGTGACCAGTATTTAGATTTTTTTATATATTTTAAAAAAACAAACTGAGATTTGACTATCAAAATGGCGAACGATTTATTTTGTATGAGTGTGAGAAAAATTTCTTATCTTTCCATACATTTTTTGTAGATCTGTTAACAATGCTGCCATAAAAAATACTTCAGTTTACATTTTTCTATAACACGTTATGACAGCACACTAACACCATTACAATTATTTTCTCAGTAAAATTTTACTGACAAAATTTTTTGTTTCGTACACAACCAGTAAATCTATATTTTTTCTCGCTTTTAGTTTTACTGACAGTAAATTTTTTTAATAGAATAGGGTCTTTACAAATTTCTTGCTGAGAATGTGACAAAGACAAGATCTAAAATTTACGTTAGAGAGAATGGACCACAACAAATTTATTTTATGGTATAAAAAGTTGGGGGGGGACATTTTGACATCAACAAAAACTAACCTATAAATTATTTAAAATAAACTTAAACATCTTTATTTTAATGTTTGACAATAATTTTATATCCTAAAAATTACTAAAAAATTTAATATTATTTTTGCTGTAAAAAAAAATTTAATTATTTTGGACAATTTACGAAACAATCTAAAAATTGTTCGGTCAGTACCTATCCATCATTAATGGTGTAATTCTTTGCCTGTCATTAACACTAACTCAACGATATTTTTTTTATGTTGTCATGGCCATTTATATAGCGGTAATGGTTTTGAAATAAATTATGCGAGGGGAAATTTTTGACAAGTTCGTAAATAACCTAAAAATATCAAATGTAACGTGAAATTTATTCACGCATGGGGAAAAAATTGACAACAGATAATAACAATTGAACTTGTCAAATTTTTTGAAGTAAAAAAATCCTAATAAAAACGGCCAGTGAAAGATATCCCGAAAGTTTAATATGAAAATTGTATGTACTCAAGTCAAAGCAAATTAAAAAAGTCAAAACATTATTAAAATACAAGCAGTCGGCTAGGAGATTGCATCGATTGTGAAGGAAAATATATCATACAGGGTTCGAATACCAAGTTTCTAAATCAAATTTCGATAATTTGAGTGATCTTCAATTGTAAAATTTCATCCATAATCATTATGACCGATCGTTTAAATGTTTTGAAAAAAAGTGGAAATAGTGTTGAGTGCGAATTGTTTATTAATTTACAATTTCGATACAGCCGAAAATGTCATTAAGTGTGTCTATTGTAGTAAGGGCTGTAAAATAAACTTTAAGTACATAAGAAGCATGATCCAAGCGATCCCACAAATGCAAAAGCCGCGGTAAACCGTTCATAGTTGCTTACCACCTAGAGTTTTCCTGCCTCGAATGTAAAAAGTTGTTTATTTCAAAGGAGCCGGCCGATGAGATTGTAACATGTATTGAAGAGGTTTCCGATTCGATGGTAATAACAAAGATTTTAATGTCTTTGCCAGCTGAATATAATCATTTTCATAGTGCGTGGGGACGACGCGTGCGAACCCACTATGATAAGTTTTCGTGCGCGATTAATGGCAGGGGAGTTTTAATTGAGGTCTCAAGGTCAGATTGAAAGAACGGAAGCATTAATAACCAAACTAAATTTTGGAAGAATTCCAACTCAAAAAATGGTCATTCATTGGAAACGCGATTGTAGTCAGGCGATGTATTTCTGTATCATAGCTCGACTTCAAGTGGAGACAAGAATACTTGGGTGTTGGACTCGGGAGCTAGTGACCATTTATGGAGCGATCGTCACACATAACGGTGGGAAATGGTAAATAGATCATGGCTCCACGCATTGTGGATGTGCTGTAATGTATACCAGAAATTCATATGAATTTACTTTCGTCGGAAAAGGTCCATACATCGTGGCTCTCGTTTGCAATCGAATAGCAGGCGCTGCGAACTACTGAAGAATTGAAACATTTATACAGTGCGAGTTGGACGCGACAGGCTGTTTCAAAATTGAGGAATCATCGGAGGTCGATGAGGCTTTGCAACCATGGCGATCGATAAAATTTGACTTCATGCACATGAACGATTCGGACATTAGAACGTCTTACACACGAAGACATTTTTACGAAATAATGAAATCGATTTTGTTGTCGAGAATCTTACCTGTGAAGCTCGGACGTTTGTGGTCCCAATGCAAACGAAAACGATTTGTGGTTTGAGGTATTTTTTGCTTTTAAAGAACGATTTTTCACATTTTTGTTTCGCATATTTTATGAAGCGGAAGTCGAAGGTTGCAGGAAAGATCAAATCCGCGAAAATTCAAATGCTGCTAGCGAAGGGACACAAGGTGCGCAGTTTTCAATCAGACAATAGAACAGAGTTCGTCAATGTGTAATTGGAAAAGCTTTTCCATGAGATGGGTATTGAGCTTCAGTGAACTGTACCTTATACGCCGGAATATAATGGTTGCGTGGAACGTGAAAACCGCACAATTGTAGAATTTGCGCGAATAATGATCCATGCGAAGCAGGTAGACTACAATTTTTGTGAACTAGCACTGTGCCTTAGAAATCATCGTATCAGTTATGTCACGGTAAAGAGGCGAAAATCGATCATTAACGGATTTTTGGGTCCAGAAGCGTTTATATACATTCAAAAGGAAAAACGAAAAAAACAGGAGCCAAAGGTAGTGAAATGTGTTGTGTTCGTCTGATATGAAAATTATTCGAAATCATACCGAGTGTGGAATCTGGAGTTGAACAAAATTGTGATAGCATGTGACGTGATTTTGCTTTTGGAAGAATGGATGGCTGTACTGGATATTAGTGACACTAATAAGAAGGCCGACGAAAACGCGAACGTGACAGATAATGAATCTAGATAAGAGGAATGTCATTAAACGACATTTGTGCGTATTATGTATCGGCAGAACACGTTGGCGTGTTGATACTCAGCGAATAACCAAGGACATACGAGCAGGCACATGGATCGGATGATCACAAGCATTGGGCGCTTAATAAAACTCATATGTAGAACTTGGTGAATTCACCAACAGATCAAACGGTAATTGATCTACAGACTCGGGCTGGTATATATAGGGTGAGCCAAATACATTTTTTTTAAATGCTATAAAACAAAAAGTTCTCAATATTTTTTCAAATTTATTTTTTCATTGTAAAGAACAATCCTTCCGATTAATTATGGATTACTATTTCATTCATATGACTGCCTCGGCTGGCCTTGACGTACCCCATACGATCGGTGCAATTTTTGAGCAAATTTTCGATGGTATGCGGCATTATGTCTTCAATGGCAATGCGAATATTGTTCTTGAGAGCGTCAATCGTTGCTGATTTATCGGCGTAACACTTATCTTTGACGGCTCCCCAAAGATAATAGTCCAACGGCGTCAAATCACAGCTCCGAGGTGGCCAAATCTCATCAGCATTTCGGCTGATAATTCGATCTTCGAAGACAGTGCGCAAAAGATCAATTGAAACGTGTGCTGTGCGGCACGGAGCGCCGTCTTGTTGAAACCAAATGTTCCCTATGTCCTCCTCTTCAAGTGCCGAGAACAAAAAATCGTTGCAACGGCGGCTCCTTGCTCATTTTCAAAGAAAAATGGTTCAATGATGCCACCAGACCAAAATCCGCACCAAACAGTCACTCGTACAGGATACATCGGCTTCTCTACGACCACGTGCGGGTTCTCCGTGCCCCAAATGCAACAATTCTGCTTGTTTACATAGCCGCCAAGATGGAAATGCGCCTCATCCGAAAAGATGATTTTTTTGCCAAAATCGGCATCTTCTTCAATTCGATCGCAAACCCACTCAGCGAACCGAATACACAACCATTTTCGTTCAACAGAAGGATAAAACTAACTTTCTGTCAAATCAGAAGTGACATAACCCTTACCATACAAAAAATAACCGCTAGTTCAAAAAAATAAAATTATTTGGCCCACCCTGTAAAGCGCTATTGGTGATGCGGGGATTCCCACAGGAATATGGTATCGATTACACAGAAACACTGTGCTAAGTGGTTAAGTTTACATCGATTCTAGCAATGCTGGCGCTGAACGAGTGTCTAAGCTCTCTGGAAACTTGTACGGATTCAAACAGCGTCGAAAAATCTCGACTTTGTGACCGGTGAATCGAATTAATGTTTTTTTGTGTGTAATGGAAAGGACGGTTTGATTGGAAAGGAGAACGGTCAAAGCATTCGAGCACAAATGTGGCTTCAAATGAGGTGGTCGGTAGTTTAATGTGTTTGACCGTGGCAATGCGACCAGGCATCAGTTTTGCTTTTGACAATGCAGGTCGACATTTTGAGAAACCAGCGGTGTGCATGTGAATGCGGTAAAATGTATTATGAAATACAAATATAGAGGACAATGGGCATGGGAATTCGATTTGAAAGTGTCATCAATTTGAGTCTGTGCGTCTACAGTGACGCAAACTATGCATGAGGCATCAAGATTAGGCGGTCGATGTCCCAGTATATATATTGAGGTTTGACAAAGGAATGTGGCGTTGTCAACAACAGACTCCAAATACATGGCGGCGGCGTACGCGATGAAGAAACTTGTGTAACTGCATCGATTTTTGCCCGAAATGTTGTCTCGGGGGCGATTTTCAAAAATTCGGAAAACCAAGAACGTAGACGTGCGATATCATTTCATCAAAGAGAAGTATGAGGATGGAACTTTCAATTTGGATTATGTGGCAACGGATGAACAGGCGGCCGACATAATGACCAAAAGTTACCGAAAGGTAAACATCAATATTTTTGCAGGATGGACCTTATGCCAAAGAAGGGTTAATGTTATTTTAAATTAGTTTTTTTCTAACTTTTTATTTTGTTAACGTAGGTTTCATGACATTTTCAATAAGCAAATTCTAAGTAAAAGTGGGAGTATTGAGATTGATGAAGGCACTCTATAGTGTGGTTTATTTAAAGTTGTCACAGGTTTCACACCTAGTGTTTATGAAAGTGTGTACCATGGTTTTAAACTCGGCCGGTCGGTTCTTTAACAAACAACACAAAAAAAAATTCAATTTTGTATAGAGCAACATGGTAAATGCAAATACGATCAAAAAATAAGTTATTTACACCTTAAACTACCTTCTTGTATACATACACGAGTAATTCGTGAGTAAATTACGTGCAATTTCACATCGGAATTTTTTAATAAGCAATTACATGGGAATTTATTTGTTTTCAAGGACGGAGTAAACTCTGTGATTTCGATTTTAGTGTATTCTAACAAACCTAAACAGTGAAGTATAGTGAAGTATACTCCTTTCGTTTTCAATTTAGAATTCCACCAATAAAACTGCAACCGATTGCATCGAAAAGCATTGCATTCAACCACTGGGGGAAGGTTAAATAATGTTAAACGAATCGAAATCACTCAATCAATCAATCAATTAACAAAATCAATACAGTTAAGTAAATTAATTAAAACCCAAGTTTCCGTTCAATCTAAGTACTTTCGATATCGCACACATAACCGCACAGTGTTATCAATCATAAGATACTTAAAAATTTTGTGTAAAATATTTTCTGATCAACTTACACGTAAGAATGTCCATTCCCCCCATTTTTTCGTTTCCATATCTTCGTATAAGGATGAGGATGCCACAGAACTATCCAAATTTTCCGATGTGCGACGAATAATGTCGTCCATTTTTGTCTAAATTTAGAACTTAATTATTTTCACTTAACAAATTTGCAATAAATTTTACAATTTTCAAACACTTTTCAACAGACACGCATAAAATCAATTTTGTTTGTCACACCACACAATTATCATGTTTTGCATAAATTAACGCACTTTTTGTCTTAACGTGCTGAATGTATTTAATTTAGTTTTAGGTGAATTTAATAAAAAAATATTTCCACACACGCACGCATTACACGTTAAAAAGGTGTTCTGCATCGATTTAATTATCGAAGTACTCTGGCGAAATTAATTTTTTTTATTTAATAGTCAATTGATAAAATATGTTGATTTGATAAGAAACACGTGAAGTTTATATGTAAGTATTGAAATGATAAGAAATATACTGACGATTTTGTTTTTGGTTTCACTGGAGGTGTTTTTGTTTGGGCTGTTTGAATTCCTAATCGTAACTGCAAATTGCGTCTATGTTGGTAAATTGAGGCTTACACTGCTTTCTTGTGTTGTTGGTGTTCAAAATCACAGATTGAACAATTTCGGGTATGAGTCACATTGCCAACAATAATTTCACTAACCTTCTACATGGCCGCAACCGCATCCATGATCCAACCGACCTCTAGACCCATGAAATTGGAAACACACCAAAAATCTGCTGTCGGCTGATCCAACATTTTACAGTCCTGGCCCAATTGATTTATTATTGGGTGCGGACTAACAAAGACCTAATCCGACGAACCGATAGCTCAACGAACTAGGCTAGATATTCCGACTTGCTAAAATCCCAAACCTTGGCATTCAATATAAGTAATTCATGGATGAATGTATCAGAACTACTAAATAGAGAATAGTTTTCGATGGTTCGGTCAAAACCACCCCTGAAACATCTTTAAACGACGTAATGTCAACGGACCCTACTTTTCAACAGAATCATAATTACGTTCATACAGCCGATATCGAAAAATTGTTCAGACAAATCGGCGTTGATGAAGAAGATCAACGCATTTTTTGAAGAGAGTCTCCACAACAAGAAATACAGGAGATTAAACTGACCACCGTCACATAAGGAACAGCTAGATATTTAGCGATGAAGTCACTACGACAGCTTACCATCGATGAACAACCAAACTAGCGTCCAACGTATAGTTTTAACTGATTTCTACGTGGATGGTCTGGCTTCTGCGCAAAACACACTTAATGGGCAACAACCAACGCCGTTCTCTTTTAATCCATACCAGTACATATAAAGAACCAAAATCGATTGGAATTTAAGTTTGATGATACAATTAAAACTCTTGGACCACACTGAAATCCAGCAACAGATTCATTCAGTTTCATCGTCACCCAATCCACGCCTGGCAAGCCTACTAAGCGAAACCTACTTTCAAATAGTGCAAAACTTTTAGATCCCTTATGCCAGAGACAGACAACTGGTTTCATAACTATACAGGGTGGCTGACACGAAGTGTTACCAAAACTAAACGCCACAGAATTTTTATTTTTTGATGAATTTTATTGAATCAAAATAAAAAATGTTCACAAATATTTAAATTTTCGAATTGCGTTAGCAGTTTTCGATTTGGCCACCCTTAGCCGCGATTATGGCATTCAAACGGCCGACAAAGCTATTGCATACAGCACGAAAGTGGCTCTGCGGTATTTTGGCCCATTTTCGGCAAAGCGCTTGCTTGAGATGATCGAAACTTTGGTATTTTTTGTCCCAACCTTGCTCTTCAAAATACCCCAAACCGAGAAATCTAGCGGATTTGCATCCGGTGAATTTGGTAACCATTGAGCAGTGGAAATGAACCGAGGAATGTTGTTTCTCATCCAATCTTGATTGACGCGCGCTTTGTTGGAATGTCCAGGGTCTGCAGCCGAAATTTGTTTGGGCCCAAGGCTTCAACGCTCCCTCCAACACATGATCCCGATAAATTTGAGCATTTATCTTGATGTCACGGTCTAAAAAAACGAGCAGTGAACGGATTCAAATTTTCAGTAGAACGGCCGGGCAAGCAAATCCGGACGTTCTGCTAGTTCACATATTGCTCAATAACGAACGGTGACTCATCGGAGAAAACCAAACTCCTTTGCTCTTTCCACTCTAACTTTTTTTTGAGCATCGGTGAGACCATGCGTTTTATGGAATTTCAAGGCCTTTAGTCCAAGATGATCTTTCAATATATGCTGCATCCGTTCGAACGAAATGTTCGCCTCACGAGCCATTTTTCAACCGCTACGGCGCGGATTTCGAGCCAATTTGGCCTTCACCTTCCGAATGATATCCGGCGATGTTGCAGTGCGTTTCGTTCCACCACCATGGCGTTTTGCAATGCTGCCAGTATCGTTATAACGATTTATGGTGCGATACACAAACATTTTATTCACATGCAGATGTTTTAACTAGTTAACAAGCTGCGGCTGTGGTTTTCCAGCCAAATATAGAGCAATCACACTATTACGCTTGAATTCCATTGCGGATAATTTTTTTTCTGAATATTTCCTACTAAAAGGCTTTTGTACGCTTGTAGACAATGGAATGAACTGTCATTCCATTGTGTCATCACTGGTTTGACAGCAATGACAGTCTGAAGTTGGTAACACTTCGTGTCAGTCACCCGGTAGTTTCGAGTTAACCATGATTTAGTTGTAATGTGTCATGCCTAACCATGATTTAACACTTGGTGTATACATAGTTTCGGAATGAGATATTTTTTCTCATCCCAAGGCATTTTTGTGGTCCCAACGCCGAATACATCAAAAATGGAGGTTCCGGACAATAATAGTGGTGTACTGACTGGCACCATAATAACAGTTGTTGCTAAACTGAAGAGGTAAAAAACCTGGCTAGCAGGCCTATCTATCTTGGGACGAAGAATTTCCGTCACACATATCAAGAAAATGGTTGGAATTTAAAGGTTCTCTACCTCTTCTGGAAGAAATATTTATCCCACTCGGGACGCGATGGTGGGAACGGGTTGGTTTCTGTGACGCGTCAAAAACTGCCTATGCTGTTGCCGTCTACTTCAAATCTACAGAAGGCATTACTAATATGAGACTTCTCAGATCAAAAACAAAAGATAGCTCCGATTATATCTTACTTTCACTATACCTCGTCTTGAGCTTTGTGGAGCGTTGCTGCTCACCAAACTAATGTATACCACAATAAAGAAGCATTACAAGTTACGGAAACAACTTTTAGACCCACTCAATGGTGGTCACGTCATGTTAGATTCGAGGGCGTCCTCATAAATAAAAAACTTGCGTGACCAATCGAATATTGAAAATTTAAACATAATCAAGTCCAGCACAATGGCATCACGTTGGATCAACCGACAATCCAGCAGACTGCGCAGCAAGAGGTACCAGTCCAAAAGAACGAAAGAACAACATTTTATGGTGGACGGGTCCCGATTGATTACAATTTTCGACCGTTGGCCACAACAAACTACTGCTCAAGGGAAAACTACTTTGGTAACTAAACAATTGATTACACTTACAACATCAACAACAGTCAATCCCTTTGTACAGATTAAAGAACGATTTTCAAACATGAACAAAATAATTCGCGTTATGAATCCTACAACATGCAGATTAACAAAGAAGGCTCAGTATCAAGAAAAAGTAATCTCCTCTCGCTTAACCCATTAACTGTTGAACA
Organism: Nephrotoma guestfalica; assembly: GCA_963691935.1. NCBI lineage: Eukaryota > Metazoa > Arthropoda > Insecta > Diptera > Tipulidae > Nephrotoma > Nephrotoma guestfalica. Next base: position 211,734,700 of record OY829915.1, read on the forward strand.
TAAAATACTAAGAGTAGGAGAAAGAAGAACTAATTGTAACCTGAACTATGATACCCGACATCCAAAAATATTGCCTCCAAAACATGTCATGCCATGTAAAGGGATGGGGTGTATATTATCACTTCTTTATTTTTAATTATTATTTATTATTATATTATATATATTATACATTATATTTATTTATTTATTATTAACATAGTTGCTTCTTCCTCGAGCAACCAAATCTATCTATAGCGATATTTTCTCTTAATTTATCCACTTTGCAAACAGTGATATCCGATCCTGTATCAACCAGAAATGTCAAGACGTCTCCCGACAAATCTGATTGTAACATTACCAGACTTCCTGAATTTGCATCTATATGGAAAATTAGTGAATTGCTAACTCGTTCAATTGTTTTGTTATATCCTCCTGTGATGTTATCGGAGGAATAGCCCCGTTTCCCGACCTTTGTAATACATGTATATTTCGGTTTCTTCGATTTTCATTATTATAATTTTGATTTCTATGACTTTGATTATTATAATTCTGATTTCTGTAATCAAAATATCCTTGGTTATAATTATTATTTTGGTTTGAGAAACGATTCGAATTTCGTTGTCCATAATTTGCATTACCACGATATAAATTATTTTTGTGTTGATAACTATTGCTATTTCTATAGTTATTATAATGTTCACTATTATAACTGTTATTGCTCCGACCGGCAATTCTGCTGTTCCTATTAAATTTCTTTCTGGTAAATTGAGATATTTGGTGTTTAAGTTGTGACACATTTTGTGTGTCTGTTTGAAAAACTTTTGAGGCCTCTCTTGCTACTTCGATAGCCTCAGCTAAAGTTTTTGGTCTAGCTGCCATTACAGTGGGTTTCAATATATCTATTAATCCCTCTTTGAATGCATTTAAACCCAATTGATCCGATATCAAATGTACGGTTTTTATATCTGCATCAGCTAGGATTTTTACTTGTACACTATTTAGTTCGTTAACTAACTTTTCAATTTTTTCTATATAGTGTTCTATTTTACCCGTTTGCCTGGCTCTATGTATTTCAGATTGTATCTCTAGTGGAGAACGCCTTAAGCCAAACACTTTGTAAAATAATTCTTTTAGCTTCTTAAAAGTTTCTGGTTTTTCCTCTAACGTGATTTTTGATTTTACACTATCACTAATTCTAGCCGCTAACACAATCGCGATCAATTTTGGTTGATCAGCTATTTTTAATTCGTCATGTAACAACTTGAACAAACTTAAAAAATTTTCTAGATCTTTGTGTTCACCTGTGAAGATCGGTAACACTTTAATAACTTCACTAATTTTTAGATCCATTTTCTTCTTAAATGGCATTTAAATATTACACATAATCTAAATTAATTCTATATCTAATTTATATTGGAAATTTGATCACACCAGAAATGAAATTAAAGGGAAATTATATGTGTGTCATAAAATTATTTTTCAAAGCATATTTTGTTAATTGTAACTTAATAGGTGGTGACTACACACTCATTAAAAAATAAAAAAAAATATTTATAAAATATGTTGTGCAATTGGATCTTCTTGACATCAATTTTTTTTTGTTCTATATTCATATATATACTATACTATCATACTTATTCATGTTTATTGTTTAAGAGTTTATTACTCTTGTTAAATTTGTAACAATTTTTTTCTTTGCATTTTCGTATGCTTTCTTAATTATATAGATTATAGCTAATATTATTATTACAACTATTGTTACCTTAAAATACCCTGACATGTCCGTATTGTTTGATGATTGATGGTCATTGCTGACGGTCTTCTGGTTGCTCTGCACAGCCTCAAGGTTCCTCGCGCCGTTGAAGAAATCCATTTTTTTTTGTGTATACCCAAATTTTAAGTGGGGGTTTCCACTCTCGTCTATCAATTTTTTTTTTTATATTATATATACTATATATAGTGTGGTGCGACGGACACCCAACACTGTAGATTCACTTTTTTATTATATTCCGCATCTATTATTTCTTATCAACATTTTTTTTTTGTTTCACTGCACAGTTTAAAAATAAATATGTATATAATGTTGTTTAATGCACCATTATTCGCTTATTTGTATTAAATTTACTTTTCACGCGTTGTATATTACTAAAACTTATCACCGCAAATTCACTATACATTCAGATTCATATTCGGCAAGATCGCCATGTAAAGGGATGGGGTGTATATTATCACTTCTTTATTTTTAATTATTATTTATTATTATATTATATATATTATACATTTTATTTATTTATTATTAACATAGTTGCTTCTTCCTCGAGCAACCAAATCTATATCTTTTTATATTAACTTAATATTAATTATTACAATATTTTGTAATGCCTAATAAACATATTTTATCGTTATTGAATTATCGTAAAAGAAATAAATTTCGAAATATAAAATGTGTTTATTTTACAAAATACAATTTCATGGAATTTCTTCGCATCATTAAATATTTTCGCGCGTGCAATGTTTCGAAATGTTAAGTATATTGTACCGCGTATGATGTCGAAATTTCCATGACAAGTGTGTGGCATTACAATAGATTACCAAAGTTCCTCGACGAATACATACCACTATTTGTATGCCTTGCTACTAAAGCAGTGTACATAGAGCTTGTCAGCGATATGACCACTGCAGCCTTTATTGCGACCTTTAAAAGATTTATGGCTCGAAGAGGCATTTGCCAACGGATTTACAGCGATAATGGAACCAATTTTGTTGGAGTCCGGGCACTACTAGAAAAAAAGGATAGACAACAAGCTCTATACAACAAGCAAATCTTGACCTCCAACGAATCCTAGCTGACAGTGAGATTTAGTGGCAATTCAGACCATCGTCTGGATCACACGCGTTGTTGATATGCGTTGAACATGCTGAATACTTCTACAAAAATGATGCAAAATTTTTGGAAACGCTGGTCAAATGACTACCTTACCGAACTACAAAAAATGACTAAACGGACCAGCTATACCAACCAATGGTTAAAGGAGACGTCATTCTTTTAATAAAAGACGGAAACTTACCGCCAACAAACTGGCATTTGGGAAGAATCATCGATCTACATCCTGGCAGCGATGGTTTGACTATAGGGTAGTTAGAGTAAAAGGGGGCAATGGTTTCATATTCAAAAGATCCATTACCAAAGTAAGTGACCTATCTTTCGACATCGAAAAGTCCAAAGGAGTTCCTAAAGCCTCCAATCTCATAGTTCTATCATTATTTGTACTAAGTTTAGTGGCGATCACTACACTAAGGCCTAGTCAACTATCCTCGACCGTACAGCTGATGTATAACATCGCCACTTTTGGTTATCAACCTGGACTCTATCTATAAAACTTAGGCAATCTCCGAATCACCAACCAGTAGTGGAAAATAGTAGTTCAACCTCACATCCTACTATTCTGATTTGATTTGTTCTGATTTGCATGCAGATAAGGTGTTTGTAGGCCATCGAAAAGTAATTGAACCAGTCCACTCCACATCATTCAAACCATGCGAATATTTTTCTAAGGTTGATGTAATTAGATTAGCCTATATCATCAGGTTCCGGTCGCAGGTATAAAAACGTCGAAAAATCCGCAATTGGTAGACACCGTTGGGATTACTTGCGTTCTCTCGTATGACTTGTGGCCTTTGGAATGCGGCTCAAACATTCCAACGTCTATAATACATTCCATATTTCGAGACGTGCAGGTCGCTTTCCCATATATCTACGATCTTTTAGGAATAGTTTTTAAAAAGGGTAAGTCAGGTTTGGTAGTCAATCTCAATAAGTGCCTCTTCCTAGACAAAAAAATAAGTTTGCTCGGATTCGATATATCGGCAAAAGGAATTTCTCCGGGTAAGACTCGCGCTTTTCTAAAAGAACTCAAGCAAAAGGACAACGCTCCACTAATTTGTCATGATGAATCTATTAAGTCGTTCGAAACGTGCCAATTACGAATCGCCGAAGCGACACAGCTAGCGTATCAATCATCAAACGCGAAGCTCGCTATTATGGTCGACGCACTCCATGGTGGCGATAGGCGCGGTATTGCACCAATGTTCCACATGGTTGGGAGTTTTCACGAAAACTTAACGACGCATAAACCTAATACAGTGGAGCTCTTGGCCGCTTATACAGCGCGGTGAAATTGTTTAAAAACTTTGTGGAAGTAAAAGAATTTATTATTTTCTCCCATCACAAACCTCTAACGTTTAATTTGCATCAAAATTCCGAACAGGCTTCGCCCAGACAGAGCAGACATTGGGATTTAATCTCACAATATACTTCCGACATCCGTCACATTTTCGTTATCGAAAATATTGTTTCAGATACTCTTTCGTGCATCAACGTAATAAATGGCAATAACCGAGATTTCCGAGTCTCTAAAATTCGAAAAAAAAATTTCGACCTGAACAGCACGTCCTTTCATCCATAAAAATGTGACACATCCTGGGGTGCAAAGCACAGCAAAAGAAGTCGCAATTATGTTGCTTTGGCAGTCGATCAACAAGGAGGTGAGAGGTTTGGGTAAAATGTTGTCTGCGGTGTAAGAAATACAGAATACCACTCACAACGATTTGATATAGGATCGCTGCCACCATGTGAGGGACATACATACTGTTCCATTATGATTGAATGATTCACTCGTTTGCCAGAGGTCACACCTATTCTAAATGAAGGCAGAAACAGTTTCGAATGCACTACTAAAGCAGAGGGAATGGAGCACAAGCATACAGTCAAATCAGTATTGAAATGATCGATCGTTGGCATCGTAGCTTGAAAATCGTAATTAAGTGTGCCGCTGACGTTCAATGAGCAAAGTATCCCACTTTGATAGTTATCAGCCTTAGGACATCATTTCGTGGCATCTAATCACAAAAAGAGTTAGATTTTCGCATTCTTCTTTCCTTGCGGATTCTAATCCAATGACATTCTCTTCTTAGTGTGTTGTGTCCAATCCATCTCCACTTTCATTTCTTAAGTTCGAGCTCAATTTCGATTTGCCTGGTCCGTGATCGTGTTTGGTCAGAAGCATTTTATTAGACGTTGAAGGCCTTTATTCACAAATACCTGGAGTCTTCTGTGATCCTTTGCTGTGATCCATGTTTCACATGCACACAGCTGTAGTGATTTCACACAAGCATTGAACATTCGTAGCTTTGTAGTTTGTGACAGGACAGATGCATTGTATTTCTTGCTTTGTTGATGTGTTGGTTGATATCCTCTTCAGTTTCGCCCGTTTTTGCTATAGCACAACCAAGGTATACGTGAATGTGTATGTATGTTTGTGTATAATCTCACAGCTTTGGTCTTTCTGATTGTAGTTTTGGGACCAAATTCCTGTGCCAAATCAGCTAATTTCTAGTATTTCTGGAGTCGATTTATTGGACGCCACTGAATGTCATTTGAGCATGTGTTGTCTAATTTTCACATTACGTTATCTAGTACTTTACTAGAACAGTATTGGAGAGAGAACACATCATTGTCTGACTCCTCGGGTGTTGTAATATTTATCACTCTGCTTCTTCTTGTATTGAACTCTATTTCCGGCATCCCTGTACATTTCCTTAATGAGTTCAATTATCTTTCTGCGAATGCCCAGTTCGCGGAGTGCTTTCCAGATCACACCTCTATTGATTTTAATCGAATGCGCGTTCAAAGTTTACGAATAGTAGATAAAGCGGTGAGCTCGTTTGATTGTTCAACGATCATAGGAAATGAGTTGGTGTGGTCCGGCTTCTACCAGGTCTAAAGCCAACTTGTTCATTCCTTATAGTTCATGCATTCTCTAAGGTTCCATTTCCTTCTTTCTGAATTCTAGCAGCATATACCTAAGTTGATGATTTAGGAATTTGATAAAATTGCTTAAGCAGGTCTCGATGTCATTTAAATTCAAGCCCTTGGTGCCAAACTTTGTCGGTGCCACATCTAAGAAAATTCTGGAGCATATCTTCTTATTCCCAAGTACATCCTCAGTGACGTCATAATTACTTCAGTCACCTTCCATTGACGTGGAACATATTTCAGTCTAAAGGCTGCATTAATTGTTTGGACGGGAATGGCTTCCACAACTTGGACCTTTTCTGATACTTAAATTATTATTGATTTCATTTTTTAGTTCCATCTACTTCGTTTACGACAGTTACATTTTCATTTGCTGTTTTTCTCGGCAACGATTGAAAAGTCTCCTCCATGGAAAGCGAAACTTTCTGCCGGTCCCTTTTAACACAGGATCCTTCATCGTTCGTTACTTTTCAAAGTGAATAATCGTCATCATTTAAATCAGAAAGACCACGGAGTCGTTGTTTAAACTTTCGTTTTTTATTTGTTCAGGTGCCATCCGTATTTGTTGGCATTGCATATCTCGCAGGTTGCAGTATATTTTTCAACTAGTCTTGTCATTGGGGGGAAATAACAATTCTCAAGGATTTGCTCTTTGCTTCCCATCCACTTTCTATAATCTAGAGGTTTTCCGGTGGTTTTATCTTTTGAATTGCGGCTACTTTTTATTTTCCTCTTCTTTTTTTTCCTGCCCTAATGATCGTCACAATCGTCCCATCCAAGACAGGGCCGAATGTCGCGTGCCTCCCATCTTTGAGCACCACACTCTCTGAGACTGATACTGATAGAGGGTGGACACTAGCTTGGTTACTGTGCGGTAGTAAGAACCATAGTTACACGTTCGGAGTGAGTGTATGGTGGCCAACCCTTAACAATATAACAAATGTGAAGATGGTGAAGAAGGTTCGGAGAACTTCTTTTATGTATATTAGCGGGGCGTCGTAACTTTTTCCTGTCGATATTTTTGATAGACTGATGGCAGCGATGCGACTGTCAGCAGTAGTTCAGTGGACGTGCCTCCATACAGGGTACTTAAAGATAATTGATTCGTTACCCAACACATAACTACACTACACCTTCTTCATGCTTCGATAAAAGGTTTCGGAAGTTTGTGCTTCCAGAGAATTCTGGAGGAATTTACGGGAAGCACAATTTCTCAGTGATGGCTCCAATCTAGATAGTAGAGTAGGTGATGGACTCTTCTGTGATCAATTAAACGTATCTCAGTCCATTTCCCTGATTACTGCAACGTAAACCAAGCTGAGTTGATGGCGACTGAAGATGTTTGGACGATTGAGGCGTAACATATCTCCGGTTGGAATTTTAATTTATGTAGACAATCATGCGTCAATCAAGTTGTTGCGGAATTAGATTAAACGGGATGGATGGTCATTTCAATATTCAGCGCAGACGAACTCGCTACACGGTAGTTCAACTTAATTAACACTTTCAGACGCAACACAGCAGTTTAGCCAAAGATTGGTTTCGGGCGCTCAAAAAAGTTAATTTCCCTGCAAAGACAAGATTTAAGGACGATCATCCTCAAAATAACATTGTCTTTGCAATTCATAATGAATTACCTGTCGGATATCGAAAACAGTTAAGTGCGAGACTTTTCGCGGTACATAAGTAACTCTAAATGGTTTCTGTAGAGGTCGAAAAGAATTAAGAACCTGTGATATCACAATGGGCCAACTGTGCGTAAGCAGCCAGTATTAAAACCTAAGATTTGGAGATTTATCTAATCCCGTAATGTTACTCGAGTTGAAGCTGATACCTGGAAAATAAGCGTGAGAAGTTATCCCAGAATTCATTAGAGTTGAAATATAAGTGTTGATGCGGCAGGATTTTTAAAAGAATCCCATTGAATTCTATGATAGCACCTTGATTTAAAAAAAACCTTGATAATTTTTTAATCTTCGCGAAAAATGGCATCGAAATACAGCGCAGCTATTCATAGAGATAACCTTATTATCTAACATTAACGTACTATCTAGCATTAACAGCCATTTAGGAATAATCCGGTTCTAATTCTAGACCGAAATAGCCTTCATCAAAACTTACAGAACAGGTCCCAGCGGAAACTAGGGAAACTTTTCTTAACGACCCATCAAGGTTCAGGCAAGTTGAGATGTGCTTCGATTAAGCTGTGTAGTTCAAGTTGTAGCAACTGCTAACCTTTACCGCCTTTTTATATCGGTGAACTGGGAAATGGTACTTATGCATAAGCCGGGGATTAAAATGGAGGGATTCTTGGAATTTAGAGCAAGGTATAGATAAGTTAAATTATAGCATGAGAGCTGAGGGGCCAAGTTCTTCAAATACCAATTTAGAAACACCGTTATTTTTACCCTACCGTGAAGCCAAAGTTCGAACTCCTTCTTCAAAAGCTATCGCAATTTTGGTACCAAGAGTTTCCAAACATGATGTTATACCCAAATTAGCTATACATTTGACCTTGGAATCCACCATTACATCCTTCAAAATCCACGAATGCAAAGCTTTTTTGACCCAGGAGAAGCAGCAATCTCCGTGAAGTTGCTCGAGGTACTAGACTTAAGACACAGGAAGGATTCACACTAGTTGCACCTTAACGTACCTCCAGTCGACACCTGCGAATCCTCTAAAAGAGAATACCATGACTAGCAGCCTCTGGCTAGCAGCCATTACCAAGCTCCAATAACACAACTACATTAAAACCTTAATAATTCCAGGTTATCCGGAGCTGAATAAGGTAGAGCCATAAAATGGAGCAGGCCACAAACGAAATAGGTTTGTTCTGTTAATTCTAACAGCGTAGCTAAATTATCCGTGGCGTCGATGTAACGTGATCAGCATTAAGATGGGCCGTCTACATTTTCAGTCTCATTCATATTTCTGTACGGTCGCGGAACACTTCCTCGCCATTACGTAAAACTTAATTTTTCTATAATTGTTCAAAATTTATTGTTAATTATTTATAAAAATTCAAAAATGTTTGTTTAAAACCATTTAGTTTAAAAAATTTAAGACGTCCTCCAAATAAAAAAAAAATTAAATTCATCAAATATTAAATTGATAGCTCAATCGCCGCCCTGGCTTTGCGTGCTTATGAAAATCAACTTTGTAGCTAGGCAATAATGACGGGGAAAGCAATTGTTTTAAATTGGAACCACATTGGTCACATGAATTAACATGATAGTATGGTTGGTATGCAATATGCCATTGGTACTTATTGCAGAGCCCACATAATTTAGGTCTCTTTAATGGTTTCTCTGCAGGTCTGCTATTATCTCCGTCGATCAACAATTTCAACGGTCCCACATGACGACAGTCGCTCTGGTTCTTTTGTTCTGGTACCTGAATATCTAAAATGTTTGTCAGTTCACAGGCGAATACAGTGACATGTAATTGACACCAAACACATTTTACACCAAATGGTTTGTGAGCGTAGTAAAATCCAGCTTTGGCTAGTTCAGAAACCTTCCACACCAGTTCATTGTTAGTAGCACATGACCAACTGGCAAATGTTGCCAAACGCAATTCATCGTACTGCAGACCAAACACTCCATCGGCATAATTTCCGGGACTACCATAGTACGGTGATGAAATTGGAACATTTTTACGTAAATTGGGTCTGGCTTTGCAACGATGTATTCTAGGAATCTACACCAAAAAAAGTATTTATAAATTCTAAAAACAGAAATATAACAGATTCGTATTGTAAATTCGCAACGCACCTGATGTAAACCGTTTATAAAGGTTATTCCACATTTATAGCACTCGAAATTGTCGTATTCACCATTATTAACGTAAAATCGACTGGCTAAATTCACTTTTTCCTCAGGTGTTAAAAAGGTTATATTCCTAAACGAACTTAGGCGACTCCACTCAAAATGCATCACTTGGGTTATATCCGGCTCCATATCGAATTTATTTTACTTGTTTTCTGCTGACATCTGCACAAGAACTGTCTTCTAATTAAATGATTTGATTGACTAAAAAACTCAACAGGTTGTTTAAACGATTAACTTTACCGCTACCTATTTTATCGCTAAAGGGTGGTTCATACTAATTGTTTGTAATTTTTGAACGTAATTACCGTGAATTTGTTGAACGATTGAAATTTGTGAGATTGTTTTAGGATGGCGACTTCCAGTGATTGGAACAATCGTGAACTTTCAGCGAATCTTAGTATAGAGATGACATCATCCAGCGAGAAAATTGGAATTCACCCAAATAGTCGACAACAATTTCGCCGACTAGTCAGAAGGTCGGTAACCACATCCCCAGGGGCCACATAGCCAAACAACCACTTCGCCGATAACCAGACTGCCGAAATCCACATCGCCGTGACCCACATCGCCGTGATCCACATCGCTAACAACCACATCGAAAATAACCACATCGTAAACAACACAACTAGATCGCCGGCAAGCAACTTCGTCGACAGAAAAATATCGCCGACAAAATCAACGACGACATCTACATCGCTGACACGCAGATCACCGACACCCACCTCGACAATACAAATATCGCCGACGGCAATCATGATTTTTGAAGTGACTTCGCCGACACAACCACCTCACTGACACCCACACCGAGGTAATAAACATCGCCGATATTCATACTTATGATGTGAGCAATAAGTATAAGATAAACTTAGCAGTGCCGTAGATTTAGATCGTAGAAACACAAACCGTCGACACTCTCATCACCAACACGACCACAATGCTTACAAGAATTTTGACCGACAAACCTAATTAACACACGCAAGCAGTTCACCGACACTTACATCACCTACACTCACATCGCAGTCACCTACATTACGTATACCCGCATTACTGCCCGTATAAAATCCAACTGACCCAGGAATTTAAGCTTAACAACCATAGACAACGCTGTGTGTTTGCTGATTGGACTCTGGAACCTAAAGTTGGAAGTTCACCAAAATTTCGCCAAAAAATCATCTCTAGCGACGAGGCCCATTTTATAAATGGATATATTAGGTGTTTCAGTGGTTAATATCGCATAATAGGGCCAGTTTTGGCCCATTTTGATAGTACTACATATTCACATAAAGTAAGAGATCTCGCACATTACAGCTTTCGATATCAGAGAGGCTGTCCCTAGTGTATTTGCCCAAGCGATCATGCCTTCTGTCAGCAAGCACAGGACATGAGCATAGGACGTGAGCAAGAGTCTCTTCCTCCTCCTCGTCCATGCAGTTTCTGCAGAAGTCATTTGCATCCAGACCCAGCCTTCTTGCATGATCTCCGAAAAGGCAGTATCCGGTAAGTACCCTTACAATTTTACCTAAATTACGCTTCCTTAGTATGATCAAGATCTTGGATCGCTTCAAGCTCAGCTCAGGACATACTGGCTTCGCTACCCTGCCAGTCGGACTGACGGGCCACCTAGCATTTGCCAAGGCAACTGCTTTCCTATGAGTAGCTGCATTCAGCCCAGGCATAGGCCTTCCTACATATTCTCTCCCTGGTTCCAGTTGGAGATTCGTACCGTACCTTGCTAGTTCGTCTGCCCTGCAATTTCCCTCAACTTCAGAGTGGCCCGGAGTCTAGATCAACTGGATATTGAAGTGTTCACTCATCTCGTTAAGAGATGTGTGACAATCTAACGCCACCCTCGACGCCAGGGAAACTGAATCCGGACAGTCCACACAGATAGTGATATCAGTCAACAATATATTACACTGTGGTTCAACTAGTTCATGACCTCTTCAATAGCTATAACTTAAGTCTGGTACACGCTGCAATAATCCGGTTGACGAAAGGATCATTTAACATTTAATTTCCCATAGAACACACCAGCTCCCACTCTACCATCGAGCTTGGAGCCGACAGTGAAGAATTTAACTCTCCCGGTCTCCATAATGAGACTATTCTTCTAATCCTCCCTAGAGGGGAGAATCACTTTGAAACGCTTGCTAAAGCACAAAAGGGGTGTTATATAATCCAAATTTACCAGGTCATCCATCCTTCACAGAATTGGCTATAGTTGAGTGCCCGAAATCGCTGATAGTCAGGCGGCCGTATTGACCGCCATGTGCTTACTGATAATATCCAACCAAGTGGGGCCCCACTAATGAGCAAGCAGGCTGCCCTCTTCGCCTTTGCCATCATGTTCCTGTATGATAATTTCTTCAGAGCTGGCCACCGTACACTCACACCATACAGTAGTACAGGCCTCACCACTGCCGTGTAAAGTCAGTGCACCAGCTCCGATTTCAGACCCCATTTCCTTCCAATGGCATTTTTGCCTCTAATAGAGTGCCACAATGGCCTTCTTCACTCTTTCTATCGTGTTTGGTTTCCAACTGAGCTTACTGTCGAGAAGGATCCCCAGGAATCTCGCTCTATCAGTAAGGGTCAGCATAGTACCATTTAAACTTGGCGGGACCATTACCGGAATTTTATATCTCCTAGTAAAAAGGACCAGCACTGTTTTAGATGGATTAATCCTCAATCCACATCTTCTGGCCCAACCCGCAGTGATTGATAATGCATTCCCCGAACAACCCGCCTTCTAACGGAGACTTCTTCCATCTCCACTATAACCCTTCTGATACCTAGCAGGGGATTAATTAGCCTGGTTACAGGGTATTCAATCTCAAGTGGCAGCAATCCTTCTCTAATTGCCTCCATATCCACGTTGTTGAAAGTTTCCTCGGTATCGAGAAATGGCACCAACGAGTATTCTTGAAAATCTAGTGACTTCCCAATTTTCCGAACCAAGGTATGTAACGCCGTGTCCACGGACTTTCCGTTTTGGTACGCATGTTGAGACTGTGCCCAGCTTCTGGGTATAATTCTCGAACGAATATGGACATCCAGCAACATTTCAATGGTTTTCAGCAGAAAAGATGACAGAAATATTAGTCTTAGGTCTTTAGGGTTGCTGTGCGAGCTTCTACCCGCATTCGGGATGAAGATCACCCTAGCCTCCCTCCATTTCTCCGGGATGTACCCCAGCTTCAGACGTCCTTTGAAGATAATCTCCAGACAGGGAAGGAAGACCTCCGAGTTCTTCTGAATTTCTGCTGGCACAATCCCATCCGGACCAGCTGATTTAAAGGGTTTAAAAGTTTTAAAAGGTCATTTCATCTTCCGTGTACTTAGAATATCTCCTGTACACAACAATTGGACGCCACAGTCGTCCCTAGACCCACAGTCAACCAAAGGCCCAGCAATCGACGCATCCTCACTACCAGGGAAGTGAGTTTCCACCAAAAAATCAAGAGTCTCTTCACTAGAAACCGTCCATTTGCCATCCGGTTTAACCAGATAGCCTGGAACAGCTGGACTAGTAGAGAGAATCTTTCTTAAGCGCGAGGTATCCGAGACTCCTTCCATTCTATCACAGAAGAGCCTCCACGAATTCCTTTGCGCCTTTCTTGTTTCCCTTTGTATACTCTGAGGTATTCCTTATAGAAGTCCTAGTTTTGACTTTCTCTTGTTCTTTTCGCTCTATTGAAAGCAGACCCACAGACTTGCCAGTACTCCGCGATTGCCGAGGTCCACATAGAGGTATTGCAAGCACTAATAAGTGTGTTTACCATTGAATCCAGAACACTACCCGTGTCGTGGAGTGCTGGGAGACGCGCAACACTGTCCTCCGGAGATTTCACAACACGCACTGATTTGTAATTTGGAGATTGACTTTAAACGTTAGGTACCGATGGCCTGAGAAGGAATGCTCTTTTGCCACCCTCCATTCCCTGATCATAGGTGAAATAAAATTGGAGACCAGAGTAACATCCAGAACCTCCTGTCTATTGCTAATAATAAAGATGGGTTCCCGACCTATATTACTAATAATGAGGTAAGTTCTTAAAAGAAAATCGAAAAGTAACTCACCCCTGTCATTGATGTCAGAGCTACCCCAGATGGTATGATGCGCGTTCACGTCACACCCTAGGACAACTCCCACCTTCCTCCTATCCGCATCCCAAACAAGTGCCCCTAGTAAATCTGGCAGCACTAACTTCTCCCGATCCATGTATGCGGCTGCAAGCCAGAATATCCTCCCCTCCGTCTCTATACATACCGCAGTTATGTTCCCTTTGCAATACTGCGGAAGTAGAAAATCATTTATAAAGAGTGTACCCCTCGTAAAAAAGAGTGTACCCCTTCGCTCGTAGACCACAGCCTTGAAATAATGTAGATTTATTTGCACAAACCTGATCATTAGTAACAGTATTTACTCACCTTATCGCGACAGCCGTGCTACGTCGGTTGATTGGACCCGACGGAGTCGACGGTATCCTCCGTCTCACTCCCTTCGTAGTCCCTAAACTTAAGGAGGTCCACATCTCCCCCTCAGAGTCCGATGTATCCCCTCTCTCTATGCCTAGATATAGTCGATCTGTATGATCCATAATTAGCCTCTCACTTGGGTTCGCCACTAGCTGCGATGTTTCCTCTGGAGAGGTACCACTCGTCGAGCTTCCCTCAAACGGCTGGACTCCTTGCTCCCCCTTCTTGGGCAGCACGGTGCCCGGTTTTGCCCCGACCTCATTCTTTCTAAACACCTTAAGGGTGACAGAGCCGAATCCGAAGTTTATAACCCCTTTGGTTTCTGACAGGGGACCCAGGAATTCCTCATTGATTATCATAATTGATAATCTGAAACTGCCCTTGGGCTCCTCCTGCTTGACAATCCTCAAGGTCTCCGTCTGGAGATCCGGATTATAAACCTGAACAATCCTCAGGGATTCATCCAAGTTAGCCGGCACCATGGGAATCCAGACCATTGCCCTAAGTCTGCTCGGTATATCATCTTTCGAAATAACCCTGAGTTTCGCTCCTGGGCATACCTCTCATACCCCCTCGATCGCCTTCCTATATAAGAAGGCCGATCTTTGATCTGCATACGCGGTCAGTTTCAGCCATCGCTGATACCAACCCTCGTCCCTACAAATTGGCGGAGGTCCCGGATGTTATCCAAGGACTTTCAGGAAGCCTATAGAAAGCTTAGGAAAACCTTACAAGTGATTTGTAGAGAGTCGATGCCAATTTCGCTGTCCTAAACACCCTAAACTCCCAATTTGGCCAAAACTGAGGTGTTTTTCGGTTTGCTGGTCCCTATTAGAGCCTCAAAATTTTATTCATTTTGGACTTTGGTTTCTGTGATTTTCCGAGAAAGTTTAGGAATTCAAATCATTTATAGAGAGTCGATGAAAATTTCGTCCTAATCACTCCAAACCCCAAATTTGGTGAAATTGAGGTAAGGTATAAGTAATTTTTGTGGTTGTTAATAGGATTTTCCGCGAAAACTTAGAGAAACCGTAAAAGCGCGATTTATAGACGGTCGATGCCACTTTCGCTGTCCTAAACACCTAAAATTTCATATTTTCTCAAAATTCAGGTGTTTTTTGGTTTCATGTGGCCTATTAGAAACTCAAAATTTAATTCATTTGAGTCTTGAATTTCTTTGATTTTCCGAAAAAAAATTAAAAAAAAACCGGACAAGTGATTACTCTTAACCCCCAATTTGGTCCAAATAGAGATATTTTTTTGTTTAGTTGGCCTTATTAGAACTTCAACTTATAAGTCATCTTGATGTTACATTCCTAGGATTTTTTGAGTAAACTTAGGGAACCCGTACAAGTGGTTTATAGAGAGTCGATCCCAATTTTCAACATTCTAAACCCAAAATTTGGTTAAGATTTAGGTGTTTTCCGGTTTTACAACATATAGGTTCCTATTATTTTCCGAGAAAATGTACAACCGCCTTATAGAGAGTTGATGCAAATTTTGCTGTCCTAACACCCTTAACCCCAAATTTGGCCAAAATTGAGGAATTTTAGGTTGATGTGGCCTATTAGAATGTAAATATATATAAGTCATTTTGGTGATGGGTTTCTAGAATTAACCGAGAAAACTTAAGAAACCGTACAAGCGTTTATAGAGAGAGGGTCGATGCCAATTATGCAGTGCTAAACAACCTAAACCGCCAATTAGATTAAGGTTAAGGTGTTTCCCGATTACAACAAACTTATAAGTAATTTTGATATTGAGTTCCTAGGATTTTCCGAGAAAACTTAGGAAAACCGTACAAGAGATTAAAGAGAATCGATGCCAATCCCGCTGGCCTAAACACCCCAAAACCCAATTTGGTCAAAATTTGAGGTATTTTGGTTTGATGTGGCCTAGTAGAATCTTAATATATAATTCATTTTCTTGTTGGGTTCCTAGGATTTTTCTAGACCACTTAGGGAAACCATACAAATGATTTATAGAAGGTTGATGCCAATTTCGCAGTCCTAAAATCCTAAATCCCAAAATTGCTCAAGATTGAGGTGTTTTTCAGTTTCATAAGGCCTAGCAAAACATCAACAAATAAGTTGATTTGGTCGGTGTGGAGTTCCGAATTTTCCGAGAAACTTAAGAAATTCGTACAAGCAATTTATATAGGGCCAATTCCAATTTTTCTGCCATAACCCGATATCCTTCAATTCTGTAAAGAAATGCATTTTGTAATAAGACAAGCCCAAAATGCACCTAAATATTTTGTTTTAGATCTCTTAAAATTTTGCCGGGAACTTCGAAATTTTGTTTAACAAAATATCTCGATGTAACGATTTATTCTAGAATTCGTAATATCGCGATTGCTATAAACACATTTACACGTTTTACGTTTTTGTTGATTTTGGCCTGGTTTAAGACAATTTTCATCTACGTCTAATCAGCACATATAAATACTAATGGCCTCATTGCTTTAAAAATGTTGCACGTCATTTTATATCGACGATTCTAAGCTGTGACTATAGATGGCAGTATAATAAAACTAAGGATATGATTTTTTGAATAATCTTTTCTCGTAAGAATTAATTTGTTATATTAATATTAAATTAAGCTTTCAATATTTGGTTAAACCTCTAAATCTCTGGAACTTTTTACGAACATTACTGCCATCTTCAGTCCAGAAAAGAAACTGTTGACATAAATATAAGGACGTACCAAGCAGTGGTGCGTGGTCACAGAATATATACAGAAACGATAGTTAGAAACCATAATTTTTTTGACAATACCCTTAAAGTAGTTCCTACGTACATCAATAGATGGCTCTAATTAAAAAAAAAGTTCTAAACATTAATTTTGTTTGTGTCTTGTGTCATCATTTGTCAAAGGAAAATCACATTAATGATAATTTGTCGGAAAAATATGAATTTCGCAAACAAAATATGTATGTGATACAACTTTTATCCAAATCAAACCACTTCAAATGCATTATCAGAGCCATACGGATATAAATTCGTTTAAAAATATGAATCTGCACGCGAAGCTTTATTCGATTTGACCAAAATTACATCAAACCGAAGATCACGGTACATTAATCCGATCCGTTATTAATGATATCAAATGCAATAGTTTATCCATACATGTGAAAAGCCTTGTATATGCATAATTTGTGGTAAAGGTTTTTCCAGACCAAACAAACTTGTTCGACTGATATGCGTATCCATACCGGCGTTCGGCTATATAAGTGTACACATTGCGATCGAGGTTTCACCCAATCAAATGATTTAACACTTCACATTCGGCGGTATACTGGAGAAAAACCATACACTTGTGGAATATGTGAGGATCGGTTCAGCGTACCATACCACAAACACATCGTAGAGTGCACCGTCATAAAGAAGAAAACCAACCAGCGCCAGTTACGAGTAATGTAAAAATGTATCAAAATATCCAACGATTGCGTTTAATTGTCCATCCTTTACAAAAATTAATTAAAACCCGTATATGAAATTAGGGCAGTTTGTATCCACAAGAACAATACATGTACATGGTAAGAATACATTCTGGTTTACAGATTTCTATGGTCAACCCCTTTAGAACTTCGTTTTTCATGCACGACATATCAAAGGAGTAAACATTGTGCCAATAATCGATAAATTCTTTGTATCGATTTGTATTTGTTACATCTATTCAGCAGTAGGGTTCTACCGTCTTTTAAATACCGTTTTCATGAATAAATTACGCTGTCTAGCATCCCTTCTAACGGAAAAAAGTATCCCATCCACTCCGACACAATCGTATCAACTTTATCTATAGAAAGTTCACAATCCTCAATACGACCCTTCACCAATTTAATATTCTTAAATTTATTTCGTCGTATAATTTCCATGGTCTGTTAAATAATATCAGAATTATCGACGCTAATTACGGTTTCAGCGACAGCCTTTGACGAGAACATTGCGAGAATGAAGGTGCCACATTCTTTATCTAAAACAATTTTATTTCTAAATAAATCGGTATTATTGAGGATGGCGTCTCGGTACGTATTCGTCTGTACTTCATCCCTTAACATATCGTAATGAATACCGTAATGAGCATACGATAAAAATATCCCTGATCATCTTCTGGTAATAAATTACCAACACATTGAATATCACTATCTATTTTACGGCTTAATCGATCGGTTGCTTTTATCTCCTTTTCTAAAAATGATTTATATGATTTAAAAATGAAGCGTCAGGTTGGTTAGAAGTGATTGAGATGTATCACCACTTACTATAATGCATTCAACGATATTCGGTATACAGTTTAAATTGAGCGATTTAGTATCCACACTGAATGCTAATGAACCCTGTGTTGTATTGTTATTAAATATTGATTGTGTATCACTTATTCTCATCAGGTTTAAATCTATAGCAATGTCTTAATTACCAATAACAGCAATACGTTTGATGCAGCCATGTCAAAGTGACATTTGAAATTGAGAGAGCCAATTGAGAGGAAATTTTAGTTGTACACTGCGAATATTTTTTAAACGATTTTAATCGTTTGAAAACTACTAGCGCTATCTATTATCTATCTATCTAAACTATTATACCACCTCTATTTTGATGTAGAACGCCAAATATTTGAGTCGAAAGAAATTCATACAAAAATGGAGTTATGTCGCTTCTGTATATATTCTGTGGCGTAGTACTCTACGTGCATTGGTCTAATGAATATCATCTTGGATAAATATGACATTTAAAATGCCTAGATCAGATCATAGCAAACAATTTAACATTTTGTTTGAAATTTTTTTCTAACATTCGTTTTTTCAAATAAGTGTCATTATTACGAACAGCCCCTCAGCCTAGGGTACTCAGAGGGCTTCGGCTGTCTCTGTGTACACCTAGGTAACACCAAGGTAGCCGCGTCCTCGTCGCGGGGGGCGGGTACTGCTTCGACAGTAGCAAAGTGCTACCGGGGACCAAATGCCAGTGGTATAAATTGGCTAAAACAAACAATGAATACAACAAATACGGAATGTAATATCCCAGGTGGTACAGCAGCAGATATGCTGCCAAATCCACACTCTTCGGAGGCAGGCCCAACAGATTCTGGGGTGGGCCAATCATTGTTTAACCCATTTGGACGAAGTTCCAAATTATCAAGATCACCAAGATCTTCAACTGGAAATATATTTCAGTACGAGAAGGAAAATGCCGAACTTCGTGAACAACTAAGAGAAATAAAAGAATTTACTACTAAATTGAAAGAAGAATTTACAATTTTAAAGAAAGAAAATGAAGAACTCAAAAAAGCAGTTGAAACACGTGCAGAACTTGGGACGACACCTAGTCCAACAGTCGATGATGGCATTAATTCATTCCATACGGATGAAGAAGAATTAGAAAGAGAAACAAATTGGATGTTGAACCGGAATAAAAGACCAAGTAAGAAAAGGAAAGCGCAACACTCACCAGAAATGGCGGAGACTTTACCATCAACTTCAAAAGAGGTTGCCAGAAATCAGTTAATCATCAAGAAACAACTAGCTCTAGAACAACAACCAGCTAAACCGAAAGAAAAATCACCTCCACCAATAAATGTCGTCGGGATATCAAATTTCTCCACTATACAATCGATTATGAAATCGATTACGATAGCCGAGTACAAACTCGTATCTCTAAACAACGGCGTCTGGAAAATTAATGTTGTAGACTCTGAAACTTATAGAGCTTTGGCTACAAAGCTTAATTCCGAGGGGCATCAGTGGTTTACCTATGAGGATAAGAATGATCGCCCAATTAAAGTTATGGCTAGAGGTCTTCATCCAACCTGTGCAAAAGAGGAAATTATTGAGGATCTCAAGCAAAAGGGTTATCAAATAGAAAATGCCGTAAACATTATTAAGAAAGAAAAAATCGAAACTGAACAAGGAGTTCAAGTTAACAAAAGAGGGCTTCCACTATTTATGCTCACTTTTAATAACAAACAAAAAGTGGAAGATGTGTATAATATCAAGGCAATACTTAGCATGAGAGTTAAAATAGAGCCATTGAAAAAGAATAACGGATTAATACCGCAGTGCAAAAAATGTCAAGGTTTTAATCATACGCAGAAATATTGCCAAAGAGAAATTAGATGCGTGAAATGTGCCGGAAAGCATCATGCCCAGGTATGCCCGGTTAGTAAAAATATTGCTGCAAAATGTGTCAATTGCAATAAGTCACATCCCGCAAACTACCGGGGATGTGAAATAGCTAAGGAGCTACAACGAATAAGAAATAAAACGCGAAAACAAAGTCCAGGAGTATCGGTAAAAAATTATCAAACTTCCACCAAAGAGGAACCTAAACCTCATGCTAGTGAAACGGGAGAACCAAAACCAAAACCGTACTCGCAAGTAGTCATGACAAAACCAACTATTTCGGAGCACACTACTGAAGGTACAGCAGTGCTCCAAAAGATACTAAGAAGCATGGAAGCTCTTAACATTCGTCTAGCTAAACAAGAGAAATGCCTTCAAGCTCTAAGCAACAGGTTAGATAAGCAAGACTCTCTAAATGAAATGAAATCCATGCTCTATTAAAATGATGCAAACAACAACAAATAAAACATTAAGAATAGTAACCTGGAATGCAAATGGGCTAATGCAACATATTCCAGAATTAGAAATGTTCCTAAATACTGAAAAAATAGATATATGCCTAGTATCGGAAACCCATTTTACTTCAGCTTCATATCTTAAAATATATGGATACAGTTGTTACCACGCCATTCATCCAGCAGGAAGGGCAAGGGGAGGATCGTCGGTGGTTATAAAAGAAAACATCAAACACTTTATAGATCTTAAAATTGAAGAGGAATTTATGCAAGTAGTCACCTTAAAAGTATTTATAGATAACAACAAAGAATATAGTGTATCGTCAATATATTGCCCCCCAAGATATAATTTAATTAAACAAGACTATTGCACGTTATTTAAATCACTTGGATCAAGTTTCATAATCGGAGGTTATTTTAATGCAAAAAACACCTACTGGGATCAAGAGTAACCTCTAAAAAAGGAAGAGAGCTGTTTGCAGCAGGAAGACTATGCAATTGCGATTTTCATTCTGGAGATCAACCAACTTATTGGCCTACGGATAGGAACAAAATACCCGATATCATTGACTTCTTTATCACCAAAGGTATAGACGAAAACTACATATACCTAGAAAGCAGCGAGGGGATTATGTCGGATCATACGCCTGTTATTATGACAATCAGTGCAACGATTATTAAAAAAAACTAGTCCACCTACGCTAACGAACAAAAAAACCTGCTGGGAGTAATTCCAGAAACTTGTTGAGGATAATATTGATCTTCAGGCGCCAATTAAAAACCCGATAGAGCTAGAAGAAGAACTAGAACAACTCAACAACAGTATATAAGAAGCGGCGTGGAGTAGTATCCCCTCAAGTTCAAAGGAAATGCGCCGAAATGATATTTATCCTCTAGAAGTTAGGGAACTGGTTGCAGCAAAACGAAAAGCAAGAAAGGCCTGGCAAAGAAGTCGAGCGCCAGAATATAAAACAACTCTTAATTTTTTATCCAATAAACTAAAGTTGCTAATTAAAGAAAACTGGGGAAAAAGATACCGAGTACTCCCTTTGGAAAGCGACAAAAAGTTTAAAACGACCTAAACTACAAATTCCACCAGTAAAAAATGAAGATGGCACATGGGCTATAAGTGCAAAGCAAAAAGCATCGTTGTTTGCAACCCACCTCGAGAACACGTTCTAGCCTCTACATAGACAAACTGCAGAGGAAAACATACCACCAATATATGAAATGGAAAGCTGCAATATATCTCCTGTCACATTACAAGAATTAAAAGAGGAAATCAATCTCAACCTAAATACAAAGAAATCTCCAGGATATGACTTAATTAAAGGACAAATAGTCAAAGCTCTTCCTGAAAAAGGTCTACGTAAACTACTCCAAATAATTAATGCAGTGTTCAGACTTAAACACGTTCCAAGTCAATGGAAAGTAGCAGAAGTAATTATGATACCTAAACCAAACAAACCACTAAATAACAAAAATTCGTATAGGCCGATTTCCTTACTCCCAATAATTTCAAAATTATTCGAGAAACTACTCCTTAAGAGACTAAAAAAAATAATAGCAGAAAGAAATCTTATATATATTGTCAGTACCTGGACCAAGAGATGGCGAATAAAACTTAATGAAACAAAATCTGTTCACGTAAACTTTACCAACAAGAAGGTCAACTGGATACCAGTAGAACTGAACTCCCAGCAAATTCCCTATGCAAATACGGCAAAATATCTAGGCATGACTCTAGACGCGAAACTAAAATGGAAAGAGCATGTGAAAAAGAAAAAAGAAGAGTTAAACATCAAATACAGAAAACTGGATTGGATGTTAGGAAGAAATTCTGAGCTAACTCTACATAATAAATTGCTACTATACCGGCAAATTCTAAAACCTGTGTGGACTTGCGGTATTCAGCTCTGGGGCTGTACAAAGAAAACCAATGTCAATATCATCCAGTCATTCCAAAGCAAAGTCCTTCGTGGAATAGTTAATGCACCGTGGTACATAAGAAATGACAACCTCCATAGAGATCTGAAGATGGATTTCGTTAGTGAAGAAATAAGAAAACACGCGAGAAAACACATGCAACGTATTAGTCTACACCAAAATGCTGAGATACGTCGTATGTTGGATGATTCAAACCTAGTAGGACGGCTGCGAAGGAAGAAACCGCATGATCTACAAGATCCAATCAGGATCGACTAAAAATATAATAAAATTGTAATGGGGACTAGCCAAAGGGCTACAACCCTCCAAACAAGAATATAAATTATGAAAAATAAATTACTAGATGATTTGTAAATCAGTTGTAATAAATAAATAAATATATAAAAAAAAAAAAAAAAAAAAATTATTACGAACAAAGCTATGAATATGCGATTGAATGAAAACTTGTTTGCAATTAATATTATACCAGTGATTTAAGCTAATGAAGTGATTATAAAAAATAATCGATCAACTGTCACGTTTACTAGGTCAGTAGTACACTTAATTCATACAATAAAATCCATCTTTTGATTGCAAATCAATATAATAATTTGATAATTAGTTTTGCAATTTTATCGTAACATTAATTCAATGTCGACTTCCTACCATGAACTAAGTTTATCGGACATCCACGCATATTTTTGTAAACGAATAATATTCGCACTGTTACAAAGATAAAAAAAAAATGTTCAAAGTTGATTTATATACGTTACGCGTATTATCTTTGGCAAATTTGGCTCGGCTAAATGTGGGCTAATCGTATACAGTAAATTAAAAATAAAATCGAATATTCAAACCGGCAAAATAATCGTGAAATTTTATTACCCTTCTTATCGTTCATATTTATCTGTCTTATCCGTTTGGTTCCGTGTAAATTAATTTTATTTCTGTCCAAAATATTTTCAAAATTTATCGTACACCAAAAACGCTTTTGATGAAATGCCACAGTTAAAATAATTCTCCGAAACAAAGAAAAAATATATTTTGGTATCACAAATGGCATGAAGAGTGACAGACGGATTTTGATTTTATAATTAAGTGACATTCAGCGATAATCTATATTATACAAATTGTTAAAGCAACAGTGCGTCATTGGCCAAAGAAAGGCCTTGCCTTAAAGATCTACATTGTTAAATTTGATTACAAATCATTGATCGTGTGGCTAAATTATTGGTTTAATAAGATAAAACGAATTTAGATGGCATATGCAAGCTAATCAGAATTATTCAATAAATTGGTTGTAAATAATAAACACAAATTCTAGATTATCAGTTTAATATGTGATTTACCCATTTAAATCATTTCAATCCATTTAAGCATAAGGTATTCCTCGTTTTTGGATTTTCCTTGAAGTAAAAACGCGTTTATATCAAAGCCAGCAAAACTAAGCTACAAATTACGGTGACGATATTGAGGTATGATTAAGCAATGATACCATTATAGGCCACTTGGACGTAAAGTTACATCCGTCTCAGGGGACTGTACAGATAGACATTTTTTCGTGATCTGTGTGTGCGTAAGCTCTAAAGCGGCACTAAAATAATACTTAAATGCATGAACTAGATCTGAACGGCCCGAATAAGTTTACAGTAGCCTTTGAACGAATAAAGTGTGTGTATGCGAGTTAATGGCTTCCGAAAATTCAGGAGGGACCGCCTTCGAATTTGACAGTTAACTATTTGGTTTCTTCACTGATCCCAGTGTATTCTTGTAATCTAATTAAAAAGTCCATCATCTGTTAGAATCTTATTAATTTTTTGGCCAAAAACTCAACAGTAACGTTTTTACAGGTATTACTGTTCACCTGACCTTATTAATCAATTTTGGTGCTTCTCTCTACTTCTGTTTATCCACGACAATAAATGTCCGGACGAAATTTTAGGGCTATAAACGCTGGTACCATTTGCAGCATACAGATTGAAATGATTATTTGCATTTCGACTTGAAGCTTCCCGATTGGTTTGAGGGATTACTAAAAGAACAGGTCCTGAATCGATAGAAATTTCTTGTTTAGTCCATCGCTCTTAAATCATGCGGCGGCTGAAATTATTTTCAACATTACTTGCCATTACGCGGTGTGAATCCAGTTTTGTGTTGAAGGTTAATTTAAATTGCCCATGAAAGTGACACTACGAAACACATTTCTTGGCTTTGTTTTAACATGCCTTAGATAGAGTGACATCTCAATTTAAGCATTAGAAGTAGTTGTATTGTAGATGTAGTCACATGTAAAGATAAACTCTTCTCTTTCATCTATATCCGGACTACAGTTTCTGGCTTCTGTTTGGCTTGGTTTTATATTACAAACTCTCGTGAACTGTAACGAACTATTGCGTACTGCGAAAGTGCGAACTAACTTTTTATTTTTCCTTCGCATTGTTCTTATATGGTTTGACAAAGGAAATTCATGAATCATGACGCTCGATTTATTTTCGTATTGCAAAACTCTCCAATTTCTACACAACAATGATGGACACATTTTGGGTTTGTAGCTTGGCTTCGCTAAAGTCGATTTAAGTGCGTTGGTTAATCGCCACATTATAACGATACTTTCATTTGGAACGACCTGGTTTATGTATGGTACGTCCAGATCTTGATTTAAATTGTTCATCTAACTTTGGATAGAATGTTACTTGTTTAGAAAATTTTAGTAGGTTTTGTATCAAACATCGGAATTGTCGAACGAATATTTGAATCTTGTTCGTTTTGATGATTTGAAACCGAGTCATCAACATTGCTCGTCTGTGTCGTTTCCTAAAAGCAGGTTTTGATAACGCCTTTGATTAGTAGGGTGTAATATTTCTCGTTTTGCTTAATGACGGGCAAGAGTCCCTCGTAAGGAGGTTGAAAAGAACGACGATGTGCGTCTGTTCTGACTAAAACTGCTTTGCAATCGAACAACTCTTTGAAAACAAATATATGTTCTTTAGAATGACGTGCAGCTGCCGATAGTTGAATTTTGTTAAAGTGCTTTCGTAATTGACTTACTAACCACCTGATTGACTAACGTGTGCACTAGTTGTAATGGAGTCTGCCGGTAGCCTTAAATTTTGATCGTAAACCAATTCCAATAATTGCACCTCTTAAGCCGGATTATATGCTGTGGTTCGTTTGTGGTGAATACCGAAAACTCGTAAAGTAAGAAAGAGCGCGGACTCGAACTGAACACCTCTATTGGTTACTATGCTTAAAGGTACACCGAATCTACTGATCCAATTTTTAATTAACGCGTCGACAATGCGGTCTCTGTATAGATATTTGTGATTGGAATCGCCTGAGTCCAAATAAATTTGGATTTCTTTACTTTTGTTTTCTATTGTAATGGTTTTATTGTGATTGTTCCGTACATTGGTCTATTTTGTACTTCTTACAAATTTTCCATCTATGGCTGCGTACCATATAGTCGGGTAAATCGTTTACTACGGTAAAAATAGATTTTAGTACAAATTTTTCGATTAGTTTGCCATAGAGTTTTTTTAGAGTTTTTGAAAAATAATTGAATTTACCGAAAAATTTACATAAAATTGATTTTTACCCGACTATTGGTACGCAGTCTATAAGTCAAAAATTCAAAAATTAATTTGGTCTTCTGACGTCGCAACGGGTTTAATCAGATCGATGTGAAGTTCTTCGAATTGATTGTTGCTTGCCCCGTATGAGCCGATTTGACTGTAGACATGTCTGGTCACTCAGCATTTTTGACACCTAGGCTGCGTACAGTCGGCTAAAAATCAATTTTAAGTAAATTTTTTGGTAAATTCAATTATTTTTCAATAAATTCTCCAATTGCATATCTCACTAATCATTGACGACCAAATAAATTTCCTTGTGATTTGTTTCACCGTCGTTCGGTTACGAATGTGAAAAATTGTCACAGGCTTCAAAAACTTGCTTACGAAATGGTTTTGAAACAAACGGTCTTTGGTACAAGTTATGAGATGATCAGATTCAAAAATTCGAATTTTTTGAATTTTATGTTTGGATTTTATTCTAATCTCCAGTTCTAAATCGTTTGTTTATGCTTCCGCCAACGCTACGTAGTCAATTGTGGTTAGTATATTAATCTGTTGGATTCGAGATAAGGAATGGCAATATGTTGAATATCTGAGTGATCATTGTCTTGGTGAATTTTTGTCTAAATTTTGATGTAGTGAAAAGGTTAAAGGTTTATGATCGGTAAATCACACAAATACTCTTCCTTCCACAAAATTTTTGAAATGTTTGATCGCCGAATTAGTCGCTAGTAATTCTCGATCGTACGTGCTGTACCTAATTTCGGCGTCATGTAGCTTTCGAGAGTAAAATAATAATGGTTGCCATCCTTTTTCTGTTAATTGTTGTAAAACTGCTCCCATGGCTATGCCGAATGCGTCAACGAAAATTGTAAATTCGGCATCCGGGATTTACATTGTTTTCTGTTAATTGTCTTTATTTTTTTTCTTAGACTGTTTGAAATATGCGTATAAAGGTGGATGACTGTTTGCTGCTCCTGGTATAAAGATCCTATAATAGTTTATCATACCAAGGAACCTAAGCAGTTCGTCTGCTGTCTTAGACTGCGGATAAATTAAAATTGTTTCGACTCTTTATCGATCCCGACACATACAAATTTTGGTAATTTGGAAACCTAAAAATGCTAGTTCGTCCGAAGCGAACTCGCATTAATTCAGGTTGGTAACCAAATCTGCTTCGTTCAATCTTTGCAACACAATACGAACATGTTTACAGTGTCATCAATGACATCAATGGATGCATACCAATAGTCGGGTAAATCGTTTACTATGGTAAACATCGATTTTAGTACAGATTTTTCGATCAGTTTACCATAGAGTTTTCCAAAACTAATTTAGTTTACCGAAAAATTTACTTAAAATTGACTTTTACCCGACTATTGATTGGTACACAGGCAATGTATCGCTGGCTTATTGCGAATATGACGTAAGCCACATTTTGTAAATTTTATCTTAGAGATTTATATTTAAGGTAAAATATGGTATAATTCGTGATGAATGATAACTTTTTTAAAAAAATAGTCTCTTTTTTATTTCATTAGTGACTGTAAACGCCATATTATACTATGGAAAGTAACTTTGCCGTTTAATCGAAAAGACACAACTTCTGAAAAAATTATGTTACGCCCTATTCGCAATAAGCCATCGGATGTAAATACGAATGCTAGATCTCTAGCTAAAACATGCACGTTTGAAAAGTCTGAGCTGCGTTTCGTAACCCAAACGTCGTTCGTGGAAATTGAAATAATCCGAAAGGTGTGATTATTGCTGTTTTTCCGATGTCCTCAGATTCAATCGGGACTTGATGGCAAGCTCTCACCAAATCAATTTTTGTAAACTTTGTGCATGATTGTAACTGAAGCTTGAAATCCTTTACGAAAGGTATCGGATAACGGTCTAGCTTCGCCAACAATCATCCTTTTTGGGTGATATGTGAAGAGGACTAACCCAAACGCTTTTGCAAGGTCTGCAAACTCGCAAACGCGATTTTCTCAGTGCCCAATCGATGAAGTTTTGCGTAACAAGGTTGACCTATTGTCTCAATATTATGGGTTACGTTGCGTTTTACGTTGTATAGATGCTGAGATCGCGCGTTACTGAAACGAGCTCTTGTAATAATTTTAAAGTTTCTGTTGGTTAGGTATTTGCTTTAATGATTGTAATGCCATAAATGTGCTAGGAAATCTCCACCTAAAATACATCTATCCACTTTTGAGATAATGGACCTCCAACTGAATGATCTGCGTAGGCCAAGGTTGAGGACTAGGTTTTATACCGTTCGTATCGATTTGTGAGGAATTTGCAGCGAATAGTTTAAATCGTATTAACTAGCACCTGTGTCTACTGAAAATTGTAAATTGTTTTGTGCATCAATAATTGTGAAACGACTATTAGGTTTAAGGCTGCTACCGTTGCCTGTTGCAAGCGCAGTGCTTAATGGTTTTCCGTTTTATGATTGCTAAAATTGCGTTGCACACTTTCTTGCATTGGTACCACATTTAAAGTGGTAATAACACATCGGGTGCCTAGCTACCTGCTCTTTAGTTCGTGAAAGACTAAGAAATCGACTATAGAACTTCGCGACTGTGATCTGTCGGATTGAACTTACTGGACAATTCGTCAACCCGTTTAGTTAATTCGTTGATCTGACAAGATAAGATTATCCTCTCCCGGTTTCTCAACATCTACAATCTTGTCTGCTGCTTTTACTAACTGATTTAAATTGGATTCGTTCATGCATGATAAAATTTCTGAGCATGTGTCGATAGCGTTGCATCCACAGATTCCGTATGCTGATCTGTGCAAAGAGTCCCCATCTCTCGTAGCAACTGAGACGGTTTCTTGTCTCCTAACTGAAGCCCTATAATCTCTTAATGATTATTGCTTTGAGAGATTTTTATTTATTGATTTGCGGTGGTTTAAGTATTTAGTCTCGAACACTCTTAACCGTTCGCGAATCAACCCATCAATCGAATCAATCAATATTTGGTAGCGTCTGATTTTACAACACCAATTTGGAACTATACATCCAATTGGATGAACCATATGTCAGAATCATCCCGATTGAAAGGCGTATATTTCCACTTGGGTTTTTTCTCTTTTTAGTCGAGATTCACACCGACACCGGCATTTTTGTGACACTTTTCTTTGACGAGGAGTATGGATTTCCGTGTATTTTACATGTTTCTTTCCATAGACAGAGTGTGGTTTTTGAGCGCGAATGTAAACGAAATTCCGTCGGCATTGCATATTGGGAGTGTGGAATTGGAGCTGGTTTTTCCACACACTAGAAAAATTGCATACT
Organism: Nephrotoma guestfalica; assembly: GCA_963691935.1. NCBI lineage: Eukaryota > Metazoa > Arthropoda > Insecta > Diptera > Tipulidae > Nephrotoma > Nephrotoma guestfalica. Next base: position 211,764,184 of record OY829915.1, read on the forward strand.
GGGAAGCACGTTCCTCTTTTTTCGTGCATCAAAGTGCCTGATATCAGTATGGAAAAGACTGTGGAAATAACGCTACATTCCGTCCAAATTCCACCTATTTTCCTATTTGTTTTTTCTCTTTTTAGTCGGGATTCTTTGTGACTGGAATTTTTGTGACACATTTCTTTGGCGAGTATTATGGATTTCCGTGTATTTTACATGTTTCTTTTCATAGGCAGAGTGTGGTTTTTGAGCGTGAATGTAAACGGATTTCCGTCAGTCATTGCATATTGGGCTGAGCGCTCTATTTATTTTCGTATTGCTAAATTCGCCATTTTCTACAACCATGGACACATTTTGGGTTTGTACCTTGACTATGTTAATGTCGGTTTAAGTGCCTTGGTTAACCGCCACAGCATAACAGATTTGTTGTATAATAGATTTTTTTATAGCAGACCAGTTTAGAACAGACCCGTTTCGAGTATTCGTGTGGCATAGAAAATTCAGCGCGAACTATAAATACGAGTGCAATGAACGCAAGCATGAGAGTCTTAGTTCAGACACGGTACGCGTTAGTTTAATAGCGAAGCAACGAGTGCGACAACTAAGTAGTTGCGTTTAAAGTGAAAATAGTGGTGCGTGTCTTAAAATAATTGTAAAGTGCAGTGATACAAACCGGATTTTACAAGTCAAATTCGTACCAATGATAACATTCAATCGGCTGACTTATTATGATTCTTAATTTAGAGGAATCAGGCTTAACACTACAACGCGATTTAGATCAGGTTCGACAGTATCTTTACTACTAACTAAAGTCGAAATCTGTGATTCGATTTGTGATTTCCGTTAGGCTAATTTAGGGCCAATGAAATTTAGTTCTTTCGAATGAATACTGTTGGAAGTACTACCTCTGTCAAAGAATGTTATTGAACTGCTTGTTTGTACTTGTCGAAGCAATCTTTGCAACCATAAATTTTTAATAATGGATGGCTCCTTAAAATTATTGCCTGTGTTTAATTAGAAAAGGTTCAATAATTGTGATGGTTTTGAATCGCGCAATGACATTTTTTGCAGTAATTTGTGTAATTGGTCTTTTCTGCTTCACTCCACAAGATGCTTGTAGAACGTAGATGTCGGTGATGTGGTGTCAGTGATGTCGTTGTCAGCTATGTGGGTATCGGCGATGTGATTGGCGGCGATGTGGGTGCTTCTAACGATATAACTATTTCAGTTAATTATATTGCTCTTACCATTAGGTGAGGTCCCACACAGTTAACAGTTTGAAGTGTAAATGTAAATGAAAATAAAATGGGTGGGTTTATGAAATTTTATGGAACTAGGCAATTTGCACACTGATAAAACTGAAATCAGGCCTGTTGGAATGAAATTGGATTCTAAAATGATTAATGGTTGAAATTCTGAATTATGGTCACATGGGATGGAACTCGACCATTTTTTAACGATGTAATTAAGTTTGAATGGGTGAAAATGGGATTAAAAAATAGTTTTTGGATGAACTTTTAGAATATGCCCATCTGGAACGAAGCTTGGAAATTTCTTAACTGACCCGGATGGCACTGGTTATATAAAATATATTTAGTTGCTTGATTTTTAGTAAGACAGATTATGATAATTGTGCATCTATGTAGATCAAGTTCCCTCTCGATTCTTACTTAGGCCGCATCACTATCAACTTTGTTACAGTGCAGAGGATTACTCAGTTTACATTATGTTATCGTCAGAAAACTCACAATTTTACAAAAACTCAGCGAAGTACTGTGAAATGCTTTTAAACAGTTTCCTTTTTAATAAATTACGGAAACTAAATAACGAATAGAATCTTTTAAAATAAAACCATCGAAATGGCAAGTTCAAAAAACAGTGTTTAATCATAACATGGAACGTACTCAGGCAAGCTTGATCTCCTAGCACTACAGAAACCAAGGTTATCTAGCGATAACATCATCGATTACAGCCGTGACGGTTTCACACTCTGTGAAAGTAATAACCGATATCGACAAAACTGCACACACGTTTTTGTAAAGAACTATGCGGGAAAAGAATTACTGAGCTAGCCATATTTCCCACGTAAACGTGGGACGTTCTTTTGTCGTGTCGAAATTTTTCTCGCATTAAACAACAATCCAATCTCGCCTTGATCGGTAGAGAAATGGCCAAGTTCCGTCTGGCTTTATTCCAGAACTCGCATCATGATCAGTTAAGAAACAGACGAGTCCCAGCCCTTATATCCAACCAATATACCCAAAAAAATTTAATCCCATGGATTAGCCGAGTTCCATCTCAGGTGGCCATATAGCACAGATTTGGAAAATAAAATTTGATGATTTGCACACGTTATTCAAATTCGACTATGATCGATAATGCTGTTGTTTCCGAGCTGAGCACTAGATTTGAGATCACTGTTGTGATTCCGAGATTATCCTAAAACATAAATCTTTTCCTGGCGCGATTGTAAGCCCAACGCAAACTCTTTATACTTCTTTAGGATAATAGCCACCGTTTGGTACTGTGAACTGGCCCACGTAATAATAGACTGACGTAAAATAATTTCAAAAACTTTTATGTATTGTACGGATTGAAGGCTGCTGTTTTTTTAGGAAGGAATTAGCTGGACTCTAATTAATGCACATTACCATCACCAACAGAATTTCACCTCATCGCGCAAGCACTTGAGTTCGTCGCGCAATTAAACACTAAATGAAAATTTATAAATCTTTAAAATTTTAATAAGTAATTAAAACCCAAAAATAGATTTTGATTTCTGTGTTTTACAAAATAATTATTTATTACAATATTAAATTTTGTTTTAATTATTAATTATACTTACAATGTAACTATTTATAAATGGTTTTGCTTTTTATTAGAGAACTATTTTTTAAGTATAATTATAGTAGTAACATGTAGTAGTACATAGTAGTAGGGTGTATGCTTCTGAATAGTGTGAATTATACTCAATTAATTAATATTAATAATAAATTTTTAAAAGATATATTACATTTAATTAAACATATAAAATTATGCAATAATAAAAAAAATCAAAAAAGAAAAACTAATAACATTCTTGTTTATTTATAAAATTATAACAATAATTATAATTCATAAAAATAAAATTGTTAAACATAAAAAAATTCTTCACGATATTAGAATTGATTTTCTTTTTACTGTTATAACATAAATCCCGTATAAAAATAACATCTCCCTAATTCATTTGTTGCTGTTCTTCTTCCTCTTGATGTACTACCACCATAATTTTCATTTGATCCCCTCGTTCCACATGCAGCTTGGTATGTTTCACTAGCGGTGTTGACTGATTGAATTTTGCATCACAATATTTACATTCGAATGGTTTCTCACCTAAATACAAATATAGAAAGGAAAAAAAAAAAAAGATTAAATGCCCAGGGGCTACCAAACACCACCGATTCGATCGATAATATTACCTGTATGAATTCTAAAATGCGATTCTAAATTACTAGAATTCGAAAACGCTTTGCCACATACGGAGCACACGTACTTTTTAATGCCCAAGTGAACCGTTTTATGATGCCGGGTCACATCGTTTTTGTTACAGAATTTTTTACCACAAATCTCACACATCTCATTCCGTATCCCGTTGTGAATGTTCAAGTGACGTTTGAAAATTTTCCGATCCCGGAACGTTTTATTACATTTCTCGCATTTATATTTACGCTCTGATATGGGCACATGCGATAAATTATGATTACGTAAATGTGAAATCGTTGGGAATTGTTTCCTGCAAAAAAAAAAAATCGGTTAAAGCTTACGGTTCAAACGAATTATTAAAATAGTGGCTCCATACCCGCAAACATCACACACATATGGTTTCTCGTCGGAATGTGTTCGCCGGTGATTAAATACATTACTTCGCGTCGAGAATTTCTTCAGGCATATGTCACACTCGAATGGTTTCTCGCCCGTATGCGTTCTAATATGATTGTTTAGATTTTGGCGTAGCTTAAATTCTTTGCCGCACACATTACATACGTGCGGCGTGCTCGATTTACCCTTGTGCACTCGCAAGTGATTACTAAGGCTGGCACGGAATTGAAATTTTTTGTCACAATATTCACATTGCAATTCTTCAATGGGTTCGTCCTTCCGCAAGGATTTTTCTAAATAGCGCGAACGAACCACAACCGTTTCTATTGGAATCTCTTCGTCGTCCTCTTGATTCACGATTTGAGTGATTTGAGTTGCCTCCATGCTGTTGCACTCGGCTTTTTCTACACAAATTGTAGTGGTCTGCATGAGATTATCGGGATCTAGTAACAGGCTGTATGTATCGTCGGCTTCATCGGTTGATATTAATGTGATGGTTTGGGTTTCTTGCTGTTCGTGATGCTCATAATGCGACTGTTGAAGATGTTGATGTTGCGGTTGAGAGTGTTGGTTTACATTTGCACCCGCAACAGCAGCTGCAACACTTAAACTCAGCAATTCTTCTTCATTTAATTCTTTTTTAATTTCTATTTGGACATCCACCGGGACTTCTTCTTGACAATAATCATCTAATGGTGGTTTTATATCATCTAATGCGAATGTAGATTTTCTGGAAAATTAATAATTATTTATTTTTCAGTTTATATAATTAAATGAAGCAGTTCTGACTTTGAGGTTTTTATTGTAGAATATTTAAAGGTATTTGCACGATAGAAACTTGCCAAACATAATGCCACAAAACGTTGGATAACCAAAATGATGAGTCCGAAATGATATCAACGTGTTAACTGTTTATGTGTGTATCAAAATAAAACCTTTACTGACACTGATCTTAATTTAAATCAAACCAGCTAAATGCCTATACTGATGATTGAGGCATTAGAATAGACAAAACAAATTGGTCTTCCCATCAATGAAATAAAAATCAATTACTAAGAGTATTCTGAAAGTACCCCTATTTTGTAGAGCTTTACAAATTTCGAGTTTTCGTATTGGGGTTACAAATAAGCTTTGAGGGATTTACAAAAGATGGCATAACTAGCATTAAATCGCATCGGGCCATCTTGTAACTATCATTCATGTTAAAGAGTTACCATTCTCCTCTAAAAATCAGTATGAGTCATTTCGCTGGTGTGACAATTTGCGGGAAGCGCTGCTGTTTTGTTTTAATTTGAAGACACGAAGGGGGGTCTAATAAAGTTTGAAGATGCTGAGTTGGAAGGATTATTAGACCAAGATTCATGCCAAACTCAAGAGGAGATCGCTGAAACTTTGGGGGTGACTCAACAAGCGATTCAAAACCGTTTCAAGACCATGAATATGGTGCAAAAATAAGGAAATTGGGTTCCGTATGAACTAAAGCCAAGAGACTTCGAACGCCGTTTTTTCACTACGACAACCCAAAGCGCAGAAAATGGTGGGGTAAGCCCAGTCATGGAAACTGTCCAACCAAATATTCATGGCAAGAAGCTAATGCAGTGCATCTGGTGGGATCAGTGCGGGGTGATCCAATTAATGCAATTAAGCCGAGCATTGAAGCTCTAACGGCCACAATATGGTAAAAGACATAATAATAAAGTGATCTTTCAGCACGACTACGCTAGACCACATGTTGCAAGAGTCGTCAAGGAAACTTTGGAGGCGCTTGCCGTATTCACTAAACATTGCTCCTTCCAACTACCGCTCTGGTCGGTGACTCATGGTCTGGTCGAGCAGCACTTCACTGCTTGGAGGAAGCCCTAATTTCGGTAGATTCCTGGATCGCCTCAAAACACTTTCTCGACGTGGAATCCATATACTGCCTGAAAGCAGCCTTATTTGTACCCGCAATATTTTCCTATTTTTATGATTGAAGACTTGGTTTTTGATATAAGTTTATGTTCGACTCTGCCTATTGTTCTTGACATTGATTTTATTTTAAATTCGCAAATGAGTGTTTTCGATTTTGGCTGAATCTACGATATTTTAAGAATGACTTAATAAATTTTAAGAGTTCTATCTCATTTGGTGACTACGGAATTGAAAACTTTTGGAATCTTTAGTCTTTTAGAATAGGACACTGTTGTGATGTAATAATACAGTATGGTAATGAATATGATGATCAAGGAGGCAACACATGGAAGTGAGCAGTCGCACCATAACCGATTAGCTAGCAACAAATAGAAAAAGCGATTACAACAGTGGCTACGAGAATCAATTGTAATTTACGTGTACTGTAAGGTCGTATAATTTACCGTTAAGAGCAAGGGTATTTTTCTCTGCTAAAAGAATTTGTGATTAATAATTTAAGGATCTTATTAGATGGCCGAAGAACAATTATTATCGGAGAAGACAGGAGTAGTAGCAACTGGAAATTATGCAAAATCGTATGGGAAAATTTAAATACAACGCCGTGCGCCGAGGACAATATAAAATATCGTTGACACTACAAACTACGATAACTGAGCCGTAAAAAGTAAAGTGCGATAAACAATAACGGGGTTCTCATCAACGGACTGGCTCTTCTATATAATCTGCTATAAAACTTTCCACATAACCGAATCCATAAAGGAACGTGGAAATCAAATGATGGCGTTACGGTCAACATATCGACCACATCATCGTGTCCAAAAAGAATTTTGCTAACATCAAAAATATGGCTGTAGAAAAAAATCGCGCGCGAACTCGATACTTCTTCCAACCAAAAGTCACACAACAACTACATCGTACTCGTAACAGCCCTACAGACTATATTTGGTAAACTATTAAGTTTCTGCGCTTGGTAAAGGTGTATGTGATGATGTCCACTTAATTTTTCTTACAGGAGTTTACATGTAAATTCTGATGAGATAGCGTTAAACGATAAACGTTTAAGTAGTTACCTGAAATTGTTAGGCGCCTCATTAGGAAAATTCCGAGATATCCATAAATCTCAGGACCAAATTTCTGATAGAAATGAACTGATTGTTAAAAATTAAACGACATCCAACGAATAAATTTCATGCCTCACAGCATTTCAATCGAAAAGGTATAGAACCATTTAAGCTTGAAATCAGCGACTTCAACCGAGAAAACAAAATAATAGACTCCTTATGAGTGTTGCCGAGCATAAACCATAAAGTACTACTGTAGTCCTACATACAGTATATTGGAGTAAAACGGTGAAACGTTCAAGTTAAAATTTTGTCAACACGCCATGTCTCCAAAATGTAAACAGACGAAATTATTGTTTCATCTTGGATATTGTTTCTGACGGTTAAATCAAGGTCACGATACCACATCTCTAGTTCTGCAAAGAACCTTTGGCAACTTTGACGGCGAGATTCTATAACGTGATTTAAGCATAGATTCAATCCATTTGAGAATGTTGTTAGCAATGCCGAATTGGTAAGATTTTATGAGAAATGCAAATTGATCCTTCAATTCCAGTATCAATTAATTCCATAAGTAGAGCCAAGTATTTATAAGTACACTGCATGTTACTAATGGATATGTGTAGAAAATGGTACTCGATAAATTTGGCATCCTTTTCCTTTTTATCGAATTCAGAAAAGTTGAGAACAATATGATCAGCTTTATCGGCTGTGGGTACGAAAATGATTCCACTCCCGAAAGTTAGTACGATGGTTAGTACGAAGGGAGAACAAATTAAAGCTTTTAGCAGAATACTTGTAAAATGACAAGACTATAAGGACCCTATGATGTTGCAATTAGGAAAATGAGTTAAATTCCATATTGAACGAGATAAAGGTGATCTTATCGTCATACAATTCGAAGTCCCAAATCGACAGTAGCCTTTTCTTCTAAAGATATTACAACATTTGGTAACTGTGGCACGATCTACTTGTTACGTTTTTTTATTTCTTAGTAGTTTTTCTTAACCTGAGTTTCTTGGTTAGTAATATCTGGACAAAAATGTTTAGTCAGCCTTTGAGGACCTCGCCATGAACCACACCAACGAGTTTGGGCAAATTGCGAAGAACTTCTTCCTAAAAACATAAAATTCAATAAATTTGTATACATACTTTTCGGCAAAATACTGCCTCAACTTGTAATCCGATTTCTCGCAATCCTCCTTCAGTTTGAAGGCATTTTCCACTCGTGATGCACAATCATAACAAACACAACTCGGAATATTTTCATTGAAGTTAATCTGAAAATACGGATAAATCATGAACAGTTCCAATCTCCAGACAGATAGGAACACACAATAGAGCCACTTACATTAACATTGGTCAATTCCATGATCATATCAGCGATCGTTGTAACATCAAACCGCTTCTCGTATATCGATACAATACCCGTTTTTAAAATACAAATTCGGCATGTATCCAGTGTTATCTCCTCCATATTTGCCATGCACTTGTCTCAAATTTCGACGATTCCCTATTTAATACGTCGCTTATTAGTAATTTTTGGCCTGTTGACGACTAAATTTAAACACAACACACACAAAACACTTTGGAACGTAAACTTCGCACTCTCAATTGGGGCGATACACAACACTATTTCACGTAGTAATCCATTTAATTCACTATATACACATGATTTACGCGTATTAATACATAGTTTATTCGTTAGCTCGTACTATTTGCAATTAGATTTTTAAGAAAAATTATAAGAAAATGATAAAAAATAATAAAAAAAGTGAAAAATTGATGGAGATTTTGCTTTTTTCTATTTTTAATGGAGATGGAAAATGTCATGTATTTTGGTTGCGTGCAGAGTAGTAAATTGTGTAGTAGTGAATGCAAAAATTCTCAATAGGTAAGTTACGTACAGTTTTACAGCAAATTGCTATAAAATTATGATAAAATTGTGAATTAAAAGGAGTATACTAATCCAATCAGCGAATGTCGTTTTATCGAAAATTATTTAATTAATCGTTTTAGATTTTAGTGACAAGTATGCATGTGAAAAATTTTATTATTGGATATTTCAAAATGACCTTTTGATAATTTATTTCTATTTTGTGATTTTACTCGTATCAATTAACCCAAATAAGTGTGCTAAAGCTACAGAAGTATTGGATACTAGACCCAGCCATCATGCATGTTTCTAGTAGTCTTTCGTAAGAATCACCACGACTGTTCACAGGACAATTAATGTTTCAAGCGCCCCTTTTTTTACGTTTATTTTTAATTTGGTTGCAGGGCGGACTAGGTTAGACTGTCCTAGCTCGTTGTAACTGTCAGAGGTCATGCACCCAACGCGCGATCCTCGCGAAATTATTTCGTGCTTGGCTTTCTCAATTCGATGTTTTGGCTTCCTGGCGCAACGAATGGTGGGAGGAATTTTCTCCTTTAGTTCTGCAGAACATTTACCATGCATTAAACTGCAGAGTTCTGCAACATCGTTGCGGTGTTGTAGGCTGTCTAGATCTTTTGTAAGTCTGGGGTTGCGTATTATTTGGATCGCACGCCGCAAACTTGACAGCAGTACTCTATACATGGTGTAATCTGCATCTATTGAGAACTCATAATATTTAGTGAAGCTGTTTTAGCCAATGCAATAATGTGTTCATTCCATTTGGAATTGTTGCATTTGTAATCTGAACAGCAAGGAGCCGAATTGAGTCACAACCCATGAGTACATGGTTTTTTACGAGATAAGGGTATTCGTTGTGATTTCTTTCACGCGAAAATGTGTAATTTTGTGTTTTGTTCTCGTTAAACTTGACCTGATTTCTTACTCCCCACTCAAATATTGTACCCAAATCGAAATTAAGCGAAGTGACAACTTTTAGCTGTTTACCGTTTAGTTCTGAATGAATTAAAAGAGTGCAATACAGTTTCATCAGCAAAGCTATGGATAACAAAAACAAAGTCGGTGACAAAACTGGTCCCTGAGGGACTCTAGCATTTGGGGAAACGATGTGTCGTTCATGATCTCTCGATTAGAACAACGTTGATCTTTCGGTGTTTGAGAAAGCTTTTTATCCACTTGATGGTCATCGAATTCAAGCTGTATGCAACAAGTTTACACATGAGATTCTTATATTAAACCTTGTCGATATACTTGGATATATCCGAAGTTATTGTAAAAGCGTCTTCATTTTGGTCTAGGGCGTTGTGGCTCGGCTTCCACAAAAGCCGTACTGTTTACCTGAAATTATTTTATTAATTTCAAGATACTTCACTAGTCGTTTGTGTTTGTCTAGACGTTTGTAGAGTTTGAGGGATCACTTTGATCTCAACCACGTTTCAGAATTGGTTGTGTACCATTGCATTCTTCCAGGCGTTCGGGTATTTGCCTTGCTTATAGGAAAGAATTCAATTTTTAGTTGATCTTGGAGCCAAGTCGAATTGGAATTCCGTCGGGTTCGGTGGCTTTATTTACGTCCATTGTCTTCAGGTTTCAGAAGACAATTTCCTCCAAGCAGTTAAACTGTACGTCCGAGTAACCGGATATTTAGGTTATCTGGATATTAAAATGCCCGCTAATCTCGATGAGACGCGTCAGTGGAAACTCAACGCCATTCTAGATGTCAGAGCAACTGATTCAAATGACTTGATTGCCACTTGACTGTCCATATTATGCCTTAATAACGTCAAGACCAGCTTGGTATACGCTGCAGTAATTAGGCAGACGAACTGAGATATTCACATTTACTTGATCACAGAAGATTCCAGCTCCTACCCTACCGCTTCGGTTTTCGGTGCAGAACGGCACACGGTATTCAAGATTCGCCAACTCTTCCTGTCCGGAGACATTTCCACTGGCCGGCGTCCCAATGGCGTATATTGATCTTATTTATTCTTTCTAGAAAGTTTGTCTACCGACTCAACTTACTCTCCAAGAAAATGCACTGAAATCGCGCTCTATCAGTAAAAGTGATTCTCTTGCCGTTATCGTAGGAGGCGCAACATTCGTAATTTTGCCATCCCTATTAAATAGAAACTGCTGTGAACGGTTAGCCCATTCAACTGCTAAAAAACGTCACTAATTCCCAATTACTTATTCCCAGGAAAATCAGAATAGGGCCACAGGTAACTGGAAGGCTGCAACAATGTTGGACTACATTGGAGCCGCGGTCTGAAAATGAATTGACATCCGGTGCAGTGAAAACAAAGCTTATTGAGGAATATATACGCGGAATGGATAGAAATGTCAGCAATGAAGTGATTTTGAATGTAAATAACAAAAAATATAAGACAAAAGTTAGCAAGAGCTGCATGTCTACAGGAGGGACATATGAAACGAGTCCGGTTTACCGAGTTTGATTTAATTTATCATGAAAACATTTTCGTTTTTAATGGATTGCAACAATTCAAGATGTGTTTTGGGTAATTAGTAATTAGTAAGTGGAAATTTACTTTCTAGTTGCCAACGGTTTTATTGTTTCGATAACCATGGATCAAAGCAGGGAAATTGGGTTTGGTGTTCCAGCTAGTAGCTAGCAATCGGTGAAATGCGCTATTATCTGTACTTTCCAAAGGAAGGTGGACATCGGACATCGTGATATTGAAGTGATGAAATCATTGGGAATCTCTAGATTATTCAAAACCCTTGAATTTTGAGCAAATTTCCGTCAACAACGAAAAACCCCGCAAGAGCTGTTTTAGATTCGGTTCATTCAAATGTTTGCGGGCCAATGCAAACACAAATGACACCTGTCAAGCGGTATACTTTGACGTTTATAGATCTAATCACTCAAGAGACATTGTCTATTTTCTCAAAAGTAAAAATGAAGCATTCGAACGATTTACTGAAAAGTGTTGCGATGAAGAAAAATGTATTTGGCTCAGGAGAGGGAAACCAGTGGCAATGAACGGTGCTATTTACGCAATGACAAAATGGTGTAGCAGAGAGAAAACCCCCACTCTAATTGTGATGCCAAGATGTAAAGTATATTCAAAACTGTTTGTCAGGAAAAGGTCATGATAAGAAACCATTTGAAAATTGATATTGTAAAAAATTAAGTATTTCGCGCAGGCTCTGTTTTGATTGTGAATAATTCGTTGTGTTTACGTGGACATTTATTGTGTTTTCTAAGTAAATTTTCAAAGCGTTTAAGGAAAAAATATTGTGTCACGGGATGGCAGTTTTAAGTTCTATAATTTGAGATACAAAATTATTCAGAAAGACAAGCCCCGATTTCATTTGCGAATTTATTCGAGTTAATTGTGCTTCCTTTTTATCAAGAAAATATGCCGCCTAACCAGGTTTCGATTGTGACAGTGTCAAGTAGTGAGGGTTCTGGATCTGAGGTAACATCATGGCGGATCTTAAGAAAAAAATTTTGAAATATATCCCGGACTTTAGTGAAAATTCTTCAGAAATCCGGAGATATGATCCGATTATGGTAAAAGAACTGGAAAGAAAGTTTCAGTCAATTCAATGTGAATGTTGAACGTTTGCTCTTCCAGTTGAACTGTGGCTATTAGCACAATTCGTAATCTTAACGCCTAAATAATATGTCGGTGGCCTTTATAGTGATATTAAGGCAGTTATTAAGCCCTCTAGATATACTAATTTAACTACAATGATAGGAGATGACAGTGTATCTGACGCAAAGTCAGAGTCAAAAGTTTTTATTAGGTCATTAAAGGTGGCGCGATCACCACCGCATTATAGCTCGCTTCTCAGTATCTGTTTTGAGGAGGTTGCTGTACTTAGCACCCTGAAGAATAAAACTCTTACAACTAAAAACCAGATTAACAATGCTTTGTCAAGAGTGCGAGTGGCTACGTGCTGACTAACCAACAGCAAACAAGTGTTTGAAAACATATCGGAGCAGCCCGATATTAAAGAAAACGAACAGAAGGTAATGCCAGGTGGTGTGACACACACTTATACACAAGAGATATCACCACGCAGCTAGCACAACCTGTTTCGAGAGAAGTACACAAACGACGGCAAAAGACTCTTTAATCAATTCATAACAAAAATTATACTTCTGGAGGAAACTGCATAAGATAACCCTGTCGTGCGCATTCTAGGAGAACGGGTAACAGGACTCCAAGGCTTTCCGAGGACCGGCCACCTGGAGCCAGGAGGAGTCGCCAAGATTAAAAGCGCAAACACGATTAGGATCGAGTGTGATCCTAGCTGCTAAAGATGCTGGGAGGAAGGATACACGATAAAGAAAAGATAATGTAAGGGGGATACCGACTGGCGCCAGGCGAAACGGGTGAAGCCGATAAGTTGGATCCTATGGTAAACAATCAATGGATTGAATCCACGACAGGATTAAAAGATCGCCTCATATAAGCAAATGTAATTACTCCAGTTAAACACAAACAGGAGTGGTCTGTCACAGGATCTTTTGCTGGCAACTGCAAGAAAAACATGTGTTGAAATATTGATAGTAAGTTACTCGAACCAGTGAAAATTGAAGAGCAGATGATTGGAAAGTAGAATTAAAAGGTGATGATGCAGCGCTCATCGTCCTTTTTCATTTAGAACATCACGGTCAGTGAAAGGAGTCGTGTAGATACTATTATTTCTCTCTCAACAGACCTTTGAAAGAATTCGCCCAAACATGCGATGATTTGGCTTCAATTATCCGAGACCAAAAGAAGGTAGTGATCGTCGCCGGTGATTTTAACTTTAAACCAACTGAATGGAGAGGGACGATATAGAACGCAATAGAGGAAATATTCCCACTTTCGAAAGAGGTGTATACAGATCCGTGCTAAGAAACTGGGAGGTTAGCCTGATGGAAACCTTCAATGATAATCGTAGATACAAGGCAATAAAATTAGCCCAGGAGACAGCTTAATAGTTGGGGTTGGTAGTTCAGAAAGCAGAGGTCACCGCTCCGCAATTCACGGGCACCTATTAGCAACTAACGCGACAAAACCAGCGAACCTTACAGAAAGAGTGGGGAGTGTATTCGATGAAATACTCGTACTGCTTCTCCCTGGCAACAGAAGAATAAGGATCGTATATTGGAGGAACGCAGAGGTTGTATAAAACTCCACAACAAATTCATTCGCTCAGAACTTAACACTGGGTAAAATAACTTTAAATAAAGCTATTGGCTTATCTAATAAGGATTTCCTTTGCCCGAAACACGAACCGACTAGGAAGAAGTGTACGAGGTATAAGAATTCCCATTTTGACTAACGCCGAGCTCAAAATGGCTTTGAATACGATTAAATTGAATGTGTGGTGGCACTGCTCCATCTGAAAGAGAACTAGGTTAATTAAAAAGGGTGGGTAAGCCAATTTAATTTTTGCTGTATGTTGTAATTCACTAAAATTAAAAAAAATTTAATTGACTCGATATTCAAGGAAAACGGCCCAACTGAGGTGACATGAATAATTTCAGGAAGGGAAGCTTCATACAGTCATTCCAAAACAGGGAAGAAATTTAAGTGTCTATTAGTTTCAGATTTATATAGAAATAGAATTACGCATGTTTGTAGTGAAATTAGAGATTTGGCGTAGCTAGTTATTGCATAAATGCCCGTATGAACACAACCATTCTGCAATTGTGTTGGGTCCCACTAACGCAACATCAGATACTGAACCAAATTCTAAAATAATAGAATGTTGTAATAATTTTGTAATAATAATAATTAAAATAATTAAATATAATTAAGTAAGTAAATAAATAAATAAGGCTGATGGCACACCTTTATCGTATAGACCGCATATTTCCTAGAAACTCTCGGGAAACTATTTGAGCAACTGATATTGCGTAAACTACTGGGCGACATTACCGGGACAGGAGGATCTGCAAAAAATTAGTTTGGATTCCGAGCGGGATGATGCACGACAGATGCAGTAACGGAAGCTATGATATTCGTCGAATTAGTGGCGAAGAAAACTATGTATAGTAGGAGGATTGCGGTTGTGCTCACATTAGACTCACATCACAGCGGGAGACCTAATTGAACGAAGGTTGAAGGAACTGCAAGCGAGCCCATATCTCGTCGAATGATTCAAAATTATCTTGCAGCTCGGCTGCTAGAAACGAATGACTCTGTTACTATAAGACCAATTACCGGTGGTCTCGTTGTTACCGCACGCAAGTACCAAGAACTTGTAGACTGAAGCCGTAATAATAGCGAGAATACACTTCTCACTAATCTAAATTTCTCCGTTGAAAGAGTAAAGGTGAAATCCGTGAACAAGATCGAATATCTTGAAACTTCGATGGACTCATATTGCAGCTTTCACACACATGTGAGATAGACTTTGGCGAAGGCTTTAAACACAATTATGGCTATATGCAGGCTGATATCGAACACAGGCGAACCTAGTTCGAGTAAAAGAAGGTATTTATAGAAAGATATGGATGTACAGATATCCAATTGCCTTTATCAACTAATAGTAGACAAGGCTACCTGAATTGCTCCTGCATCCTTAACTGTGTACCTCTACGAGGTCGCTAAACATAGTGTAGGAACGTACGTATAGCTAAGGACGGGGAATCTGAACCAAGGCATACATATTTAAAGAAGAACAAGCAACAGTTAATTTTAATTAGTAAAATGGAGGAGGCACGCAACCATAGGTGCACTTACAGTCAGAAACCAATTACTGCAAATTTAGATAGCACAGGGATAGTAGCAACTAAACCAGCAGAAAACAATGATGGACACTGCAAAAGACAAACGGATAATTATCGCAGCAAGAGATAACGAGTCTAGCCTGTCAATAGAAGCGATTACCAAAAATACAAGAAAATCGTAGGTTCCAGTGAATCAAACATAATGATCCGCTATGTTGCAAACACTGGCCCAAATGGTGTTGCAGTTACTGTTGATTCTTCCACGAATTTAAAGTATTTACAGAAAACGTGAGTTGAAAAGCGTGCGTCTCGTAGCCACCGCACCAATGCCTGAAAAGAGGTTACCTGAACTAATTATCTTTGGTGTTAGCTCGGACATGGTTACATCCAGACTGCAATTAGTAGTCATAATGTTTCCATGGACATGGTGAGTTGGTTCTACCTATTTTCATATACGTCCATTACAGTGAACCAATCGAGTGTACTAACTTTGCAAAATCGAAACCAGCCTAGGCTATTATCAGGTTAACCCAAAAAGGTAATGATCACTGGATAAATCAATGCTAGAGAGAAAAAGTGGCATGACCCTTTAACTAATGAAATCGGAAGAAAAGTAGAGGACTTCGTGTCCAGGAGTGACTTTTTCATAATGAACGAACAGGAAAACCCAACGACGTTCTCGTCTAATGGGGACATTAAACTAACAATAGTCAGTGAGCTCAGTTGTTGGGCTCAATAGTAGGAGTAAAACTCCGGATTTGACATTAAAATAGCTTACTGGAGTGAGTTTTTGGACACCTGGTCGGCTTCAAGGACGGCGTAGAAGCACTTCCAGAAATTGGTTCAATCGATGAAATCAATATGGAGCTGATTTCAGCATAGTTAAACAGTGCTTACAATAACTCAATTCCAAGGAAACGGGGAGCTAAGAAATAAGGCAACATAGATATTTTATGCATAACCTAAGAAAAGCATGCCAGACGGAAAGAAACAAAGAAGCAAAAGAGTTAAAATTGTCACTCTTTAGAGGAGAAGAATTAAGTATTTATTTGAATTATTTAAAGCGAAGCAAAATAGTTTCAAACATGGTAATCAAGATCCATAGGGTCTTGGTAGCAAATTTGCCACAGGCAAATCATAATCTCCTGAACTTTTAAACGCCATTAGGAAGACAAACGGAGTTGTCACAGATAGAGTTTCTTAACTTACTTCTACCAGATGAAACTAAGTCATATGTAAGTTGTACGTGAGACCGCTACCAATAGAAATTAAACAGCCACGATTGCTGAAGATCCACCATCCACGTGAGTATAGAAGTCACTATAGTGCTCTAAAATGCTTTAAACGAACAAGTCACCAGGACTGACAACTTGGCAACTTTAACGCTGAAATAATTCAACCCACATGGTCTGTCATGGGACCCAGCATAATAAAATTATTAAACAGCTACTTGAAAGTTGGCAACTTTATCAAAGTGTGAAAATCATTTGAAATGATAGTAATCAGGAAACCTGGCGATAGAGAACAGAGCGGACTGTTCTCGGACAAACAACTTGGTTTCCGACGATGAATGCCTATTGAAGATGCGATAGTGCGCGTAATTAGTACTGTCGAAACCCAAAGTTCTATATAACGTTGCATGGCCTAGCATCATCGCAAGTTTGTCGGTCTAAAATCTCTCTAAGATCCTTATGAATATTTTCAGCAGCTACTTCAGCAATCGATCCACAGGAATAAGAGACACGTATGATTCTGTTACTAAATAAATCTCCAAAAGATGTCCTCAAGGCTCCGACAAGGAGGCGCCAAAGAAGAAGTTGAATTGGTGGGCGCAATATGGTCTATAATAAAGAGGCGGACGTTTGGATTACAGTTTAGGCCGACAGGCTTAGGTGGAGAGTAATCCTACTTCACCTATTGGTCTCATTGGTATCGATCCAGCGTATATTGGTCACTTGAGCTAGGCAGTAATTCAGCATGGAATAAAAATCTAATGTCATTTATGAAACAGTGACATCTAGATTTAAGAAGTATAAGTAGTTTTATAGCAGATTAGTCTAGAACAGAACCGTTGCGAATGTACGTGTAATATCTGGAATAATTAGAACGGCATATATATACATGCGGGTGCTATGAATGTTTTCCTGTTGCACCAGGAATTTATATTTCCAAAAATATGGTAGATCACCGGGTAAAATAAATAAGTCAACACAAAATTGCACAACTTTGAAAATTGCTTAATTTTATATTATAATTATTTCTTTATCACTTTATAAAAATGTTGATGTTGACTTGTTTGCGGTCGATGAAAAAGTGACCGAGTTAAATTTATTTTTTGCAATGCTAAGATTATTTACGCTAATTGCTAACGGTATTCAATATTACATAAATTATTACGCTCTATTCAATTATAAATTTAAGTACTTAAATGTTAATTAACTTGCTAAATGAATTACGAATCATAGATGGCATTATACGAATCTTAAATAATAATCGGTATTGCAGTTTGAAAATTATATAATTCAACGTCAATCTATGTAAACACAATACACATACCGATTGTTAGTGACTGTTGTGCATCATTACCAAAATATCCCACCGGCATTAATACGTTGTTTTAACGGTGCAAGATGCATAACTAGTGAACTGGACGTTTCTAGATTCCCCTTGCTGTCTTTATCGCAGCTACTCGGACGGTACCATCATTATCGGAATGTACTTCTATAACACGGCCGATTATCCATCGCGTACAGGGTAGGTTTTCAACCTTCATTATGACAATGAATTTCGCTTGAGTTTCGTAACTAGCTTCGATCTGGTATTAGTTGACAAGGGTTTATTTAGCAGATCATCGTCTGGTAACGTGTGCAGTGGTCGCCCAATAATAAAACGAGCTGGTGTTAAAATCATTTCATCAGTATCGTCGGATGCTGAATCTGCTGCACATAACGGACGTGAATTCAGGATGCTTTCGATGCCTGTCATCAGTGTACTAAATTCTTCGAGCGATAAAATGGAATCACCGACGACCCATTTAAGATGAGTTTTGGCTGACTTTACAGCAGCTTCCCATAGCCCATTCATGTGAGGAGCGCCTGGTGGATTGAAATGCCATATGATTTTTGCCTTGAAAGATAAGAATTGACATTAAATTGGATTGTTTTCAAAAATTGATACAATTATTTTTATAGTTTGTTAGCGCCCACAAAATTTCAGCCGTTAACGCTAAATATCGCTTTACAGAGACCCCGCCGTGCAATCATACGATTTAAAGCAGCCAGCAAACTTGAAGTTGATAATTTTCCAACAACCTCTATATGTACGGCTTTTGGCTCAGCGTAATCGACTCCAACTGCTGGTAAGTCGCCCATCAACTGAGACTCTAAGGTTGGTTTTTGTTTTATGCATTGCAGGCATTTGAGGACAATTCCCGGTACGACATCCTTGGCGTAAAATTCAATATTTATCACGCAAGAGGTTGCTTGTTAAGACGATGCCGGCATGATAATATTTGAAGTAATAATCTCGTACAATTGCCTTAGATATGCTGGAATTACTTGCTAAAATCATTGGATGCTTTATTGTGTAGAGTGCCTTCGAATTTTTAAGTCTACCGCCGACTCGTAAAACTCCGTTCTTATCCATAACCGGATTTAATGATTTCAGTTTGCTAAATTTGCTGATTGGGACGCCTTTCTCCACATTTTTCATTTCTTCTTCAAACGCTAATGACTGCTAGAATCGAACTATAATCCCAGCGGCTTCTTCGATGTTCATGGGTAATAAGGTGTTGATGCTTCTCTGTGCCTTCGGAACCTGACAATTTCGCGAAAATTGTAACATAAATGCTAGTATTTTGCACATTTTATAGAAGCTGGAGTATTTCTCGATGATGTGTTGGACGACACGATTCTCTACAGACATTTTAAATGCGAATGTCTCACGAATTTTTACCACTTCATTGGTTCTATATGATACAAGTTGAGGTGGCCAAAACTCACTCGGTTTCGCTAACCAATAAGGACCATTCCACCACTGTTGATTTTCAATCAGCTCATTGGAACTCATTCCGCGAGACGCAAAATCGGCAGGATTGTCAGCTGAGCTTACATGTTTCCATTGGTCTCTGCTAAAAGATGTCAAAATTTCTGATGTCCGATTGGCGATGAATGTTGATCATTTTCGGGGATGGGATGACAACCAGTCAAGCACGATTTTCGAGTCTGTCCATACCGTCGTTTTCTCGATGTTCAGGTTCAAGGCATTTTGCACCACCAATATTAATTTAGTGAGCAGAAATGCACCATTAAGCTTCAGTCGAGCTGATTAATTGGCGCTACTTTGGCTTTTGCTGCTATAAGACTCGTTACGACTTTGTCTCCGGAACGACTACGGCAATATACGGCTGCTGCATATGCCCACTGACTTGCGTCGCTAAACCCATGTAATTCGATGTTTGTACTGGATCCAACCCATCGCGGAATTTGTATGTGCTGTAGATTCTTCAAATCGCTGCGTATATTTTCCCATTGTTCTCGAGTTACGGCTGGCAGTTCGTCATCCCAATCAATACTTTGCAACCAAGTACTTTGAAATAATATTTTCACACGTACGATCGTAGGCGCCAACCATCTCAAGAGGCCAAAAAATTTTCCTCGATTCTGACAACATCGATAGTTTAGTATGTTTCACTCGCTCTTCAAAATCAGTGGCAAAATAAAAACGATCGGTTTTAGGACTCCACTCTAAGTCCAACAGTTTCGTTTCCGCTGGATAAACCGCGATCCTTAGACTGCTTTCTGTATCTCGGTTTCCGCATATTACTCGTCGAATTTCCTCATCATTTGATGCTCACTTTCGCATGTTGAATTTGGCTGATTCGAGAAATTTGAAAATGTCGTTTTATAATTTAATCATCTGTTCCTTTGAATCCGCTCCTGTCATTAAATCATCTCCATAGATGTCTCGTTCTATTGCTAATGCTGCTGCTTCATGTTGCTCTCGGTTTAAAGTGGCTAATCCCTGCTGTGCCATATGTTACTGACTTCAGTCGATAGTGTTGTATTGCTTTTTCTTCTCCAGATAATATTTTGGGACTTAGAGCTTTCTGAATCGATCAACACTTGTCGGTACATTTTCTCTATGTCACCGGTTAGAACAAATTGATGTTACCGAAAGCGCAAAACTATATTCATTAGTGACGATTGTACTACCCGACCCATTCGTAATATGTTGTTTAAGGATTCTCCATTATTTGAATTGGCTGACGCGTCAAATTCGACCGGTAACTTCGAGGTTGAGCTGGAAGTCTTAAGGACACCATGATGCGGTAGTAAATACATCTGCCTTGCTAATTGGTTGCTTGCTACTTCTTCCGTTTGACCCAATTCTTCATATTCCTCCATAAAGTCAATATAACGATCTTTGAATGTGTTGTCTCGCTCAAATCTTCGTTCGATTGCTTTGAGTCGACATTGCACGAAATGTAATGATGATCCAACTGCGGCTGGTGATTCGGAGAATGGCAGGTTAACTATAAATCTATCGTCTGGACTTCTTGTAGTGGTCTGGGAGAATAATTCCTCACACTTTTGCTCGCCAGGAAATAACTTTACAACTGTCGGAACTGATTCGACTTCGCAAAATGCTCGTAGTGACGCATCGATATCGAGGGGAATATTGAAACATTTGGTAGAATTAGCCTTTTGCTCTAGAAATCTGCCTGCCAAAACCCAGCCTAACAATGTTTCTCCATACATTTACCATATTTTTGAAAATATAAATTTCTGGTGCAACAGACCCTATTAAAGTTAGCCGAAAATGTTCAGCCGAAAAATGTCGGTAATGTAGATTCAAACTAATCAAACGAAAATGACAACCGATAATTGTCGGTAACATGTTCATCGAAAACTCCAACCGAAAAATGCCGATAATGCAGATACAAGTTTTATGTCGGAAATCAATTAATTATTATTAGAAATTTTTATCTTGCTGTTTCTAAAAACAACTACAAAAATTAAAATAAACATTTTTAATTCGAAACATTTAAAACAAATTTATTGAATATCATTTCAAAAACGTAAAGTCAATTTTCATGTTGGGAATCCGGGGAAACTCGATTGAATATATCGCACACACAAAATTGGAAAATTTCTAAAAATTGACCGTTTTAAGTGTCATGGCTGGAAATAGATTCAAATGAAACTTCTTAATGATGCTCATACCTGGAAGACCTTTCGTTGGAATCCATTCCCAGTCATAACAATTTAAACGGTCAATTATTAGAAATTTTCAAATTTTGTGCGTGCGATATATTCAATCGACTGTTTCCGGACTCCCAACATGAAAATGGACCTGAAATTTTTGAGGCTTGGCTTCATATATTTTTTCGAGTTGTCTCAGTGGTAAAATAGTTTTGTATTATAGTTTTAATGCATTTAATGCAACGAACTAAACATTTTGGATTAAAGAAGAAATTACTGTTTAACACCAAATGTATTTATCGGATTTAACGACATTTTTAGGCTGGCTATGTATATGAATCTGTCTTATCGACTTTTACTAGAGGACAAACCGGATTATTTTAATCTGCATTATCGACTGGTACATATTAGTAGTTAGAGCTGGATCTGCATTACCGTCATTTCCCAGCTGGTCGGTTTTAGTTGTTACGGCCAAATCTGCATTATCAACATTTTCGGCTGGAGCGGGCCGGCTAACTTTAACAGTAATGTGCAACAGGAAAACAATAAACACATAAGGAGTAAAGAAATAAAAATAAAATTTTTAGTGGCGTTAAAAGTGAAATTAGTGGTGTTATTTAAAGTAATGGTGTAAAGTGGAATAAGAAAGGTTTGTAGATATTGTTGTTGTTGTGTTTTAGTCTTTAATTGATAAAGGAATATTGAAACAAAATTTTAGTGGTAGTTGGAAATTAATCTAAGGTTATTTTTTGAGGAACATTCCGGAAGTGGTGGCATTTGTCGTTACAAGCCGTCAAATTTATAGTGTTATTCACGCTCCAGTGATACGAACGGGATCTGGAATATAATTAAAATTTGTAAGTAAATGTCAAATTTATGGGCTTAGAACTCCTTAATAATTTTTAATAATTTTTAAATTACTTTAGGTACCATCTATGGTTCGGCGCGATTTTTCGAGAATTATTTTGTTGTAATTTTAGACGCAAGTAAATTGTAACACGTGATATAACTAACACACTTCGGAAACAAAACTTACCTAACCTAAAATAAAATTTTGTGTTATTATCAAAGCTCGTTAGATCAGCAGGATGGACATCACTAGGAACATCAAAACAGTGTTTTGAGAGAAAATGTTTTCATCGTATCAGGCATTATTTCAATTATACCAGAATTTGTCTAAGTGATAAAATAGCCGGGTTTCATTGGGATTAACAAAGTACTCGCAAGTATTTCTAGTTTCTCACAACCAGTCAAACATTATGTTTTCTTGTGTTTTACTTCCAACAAACAAATTTTCGTTCCATTGAATAGGATGAAACTTAAGGCTACTGAGGCGTCTATTCAACAACATAAGCAACTGTCAGGAGTATTGAACTGATGTTGCACATGGTAACTTAAAAGGACAACTTAAATGGTAATATCACTTCTGGAACTTCTGGTAACACCACTGGAACTTTTTATGAATGAGCAAGTCAAAATATTCTCACTCAACCAAATTTTTCTAAATTGTGTGCATGCTTCCGAAAGGGTTATGTCATAAATAGCAAACAAATATTTCCTCGTGTAAAAATTCAATTACCGCGACAATAAAATCGGTAAACAATATAATTGGTTATTAGATCAATAAATCAAATGTTTCCAATTACCAAAATATTCGTGTCATCAAACATTTCCAATTAAAAATCAAAGCACCTGATTGTACGGGAATCGCGATTAGATAAAAAACCAACAACAAAAATAATAAAAAATATTTGCGTTTAGTGCTTATTATTATAAACTATGATTTGTATTAAAAAAATGTTAATAACTCGAATACACGTACAAATTTATTACAATATTTGATAATTAAACTTGAAGCCGATATCAGTCTCCGAATTATAGTGCTCGTCACTAATTACATTTATAACAAATGGGCCAGGTGGTTTGATATCAATATACTCTACATCCTGTAGACTTTTCCCACAAAACTGTGTACCACGACGACCATTCGCTAGAACGGCAAACGGTAAAAATAAATAATCTTCTTGGCGTCCAGGCGTGACAGCCTGAGAATAGCAATCGGAATCGAAACCATCAGTAGTCGCAACAGTGATTCCCATTTTAAACAAAACGGGTGTTAATCGAACATATGTCTGGTTTGCGCCACGCCCAAAGCATATCGAGTATTTAAAATCACTGTAGTATGGCCCGACATCTGTGTTTAGATTAAACGATTCAACGGTACCAGTTGCATCGGGGAAATATTGCAGACAACCAATAGGCGCTAAATAATATCCGTCAGGAGTTGTTGCGGTTGCCATTTGTTGGGCAGTTAAATCTTTTGGTTGATCAGCTACCGTTTCGGTGGCATCATCACCGAGTAGACTACGGCCCAGAAGTCCAGTAGGACATTCCAATTGTGTAATCGTCATTTTCCATTTTGCCGTATCTAAGGTTGGATACGTAACACGGCTGGAAAGTAGTAGTGAAAAGACGACTGCATTGGCATTGGTACTCGTCACATAAACTAGAAAAAATCGTCCTGTTAATAACAATGTGATGGCGGTGTACTTCCATTACTTACAGTGTTGATTTTTATTGATGCCGCATAATCTAAGATCGGATACGGAAAATATGTCATGGCGGCAAATTGGATGTCCATTTCCGATCGATGTTGGTGGTGATAAATTAAACTCCTCAAGTACGACCCGAAGCTGGCATATTTTTGTTGAGGATGGTTTAATCGTATACATACAGTTAGTTGGTGGTGATGCAGGACTTTCAATCGTTACAGTTTTTGTTGCAGCAGTACCACCACACGCTAAGTCTAAAATTCAGTTTAGTAGTTTAGGTTAATCCCAATCAACATTTTTAAAAATCGTAATATTCACATACTTGCACTTAGCACCGATTTGGTAAACACCAAACCCAGAACCACTACCGTCAATATTAATTTCATTATATATATAAAAAAAACCTATATACTTTACTCGTGCACTGTATACAAATATATTTCACTTTGGCAAAAAATTCTTGACTGAATACAAAAATATTAAATCAAAGCTTTTTATTGATTCGAGATATTTTGAAGTGGATGTGAGAAAATCGGAACGATTAGTAAACAGTCGAAATTAATTTAATTAGCGATAAGACAAATTGACTTCATAATTGAAATAAATTGTTCGATTTATGTGTTGAGGACTTCATAAGCGTGTAAATAAAAAGACAATCAGATATCGCAAAAATATTTTTGGGTTTCGGAAAATACTAGACGTAACTATATACACTGGGTTTCTTTGTATTTAACGTATGGCGCGGTAAGGTCATTATCAAAATGATATAAAATTATGGTGAACCGTTTTCTAGGTAATCTGATATATATTTTATTAAACGATAAGGTTTCTATAAAATTCCAAGTGAGTCATTCCGAAAGACACTAAAACGGCAGTTCAATTGCACTTATCAGTTCACTTGAGGAGTTAATTATAATTTGTATTCTGTAAATCAATGAGCGTCGCTTAGTAATGAGATGATCTTCTAATACCACATAGTCAGTTAATACTTTTATAAAAACACTCCGTATTTTTTTACTCAACATGTGTTGAATAAACTCTACACACTGTTGTGAACTGTGCTTGCACCAGGTACACTCGGTTCTTCTAATTTTACTCTGCAATGAATGTCAGTGTACGAAGAGTGTGCAAATTAGAAAACAATTTAATACTCCTTGCACACATAGACATTTGACACTGTGCAACCTTCGCCCAGTGTACAATACCCGAGGTAAGCCTGCTCGCTCGAGAGAATTAAAAAAAACCCGCAATTATTTCATACATTAACTGTTTACACAGCAGACATTTTATGTATAAATAAGTCCTTTTAAATAAAAATAAGGTAGAAATAAAAGTAAAACACAACCAAATAGTACTTACTCTGATTGTTTAAACCACACCAGTGGTAAATTAAACAAGCCGGATGCATCCAGCATACACATACACCATGGAGCAGTTACTACGTATTCAGCAAGAAAATGCTGACAAAATAACCGCCTTCCTGAGGAATTACAACGAAGACGGTGAAGCACATTTGGAAACTCGTATATAATCAAATTAAAGTCGCCACTGCAGCCACCTCATCAATATCTCAGTACGAGATGGCAAATAGTTGAGATATACGACCTCATCGGTCCCGATGTGTCGCAACCACCATCACTCGCCAGTCACAGTTTTGGTATTAAATTTTTTTTAAACAACGAAACAAACTTAAATCCAGGTAACAATGGTGATTAACAGACTTTTTGAATACTTTGCAAGGATTAGGATTCAATGGACAATGGGAACAGCAATCGAGTATGTATTAAATACCGCAGATTGATCAAACGAGTATTTGCAAATAAAAACCAAGCAGCTGCAAAAAATATGGATGAAAACTACCAATTGCACACTCAAATTATTGTAGAAACAAAAGAAGATGAACAAACTACCAAATATTTTTAAAAGAACTTCAAAGGCACCTCGCAAGATAAGGCGGAAGCAACAAATATTAGACAGATATCAAACAAATATTAGAGGCAACAATGCCTAGAAGTCTAAAAATCTAGCTACCAACTTTGGACATACCATATTTATCTCAGAGGACGACGATTGGAGCTCATTCACCAAAACTATAACATTTCCGATACAGTAGAGAGCTGCGACAGTCAAGATACAACAATCCACGACTTTGGGTGGCAAGTACTTCAAATCATTGCAATCACTACCAACACTAAAAGTTGCAACTGCAGAAATGAAATCTGCACAACACCTCGAAAGAAATGTTACATAACTTAGAGAGTCAGCATATGATAAAAATTTGAAACATCCATTCTGATAAAAAAAAATCGATTCAAGATCAGCTAGGATTTACGAATGTTGTCTAATCCAAGAGAAATAGCAAAAATATCAGAGTATTTCGACTTTATGGAGAGAAGGTTCCAGTCGTTAGAAGCAATGGGGAGAACAACATCAACCACAATGGGAACTTCTACCATGGCACTAATCATGCCACCACTAAGACGTTTAAATGGCGCCAGGGTCAGCACTCAATGTTGGGTTAGATTTAAGGTCTCATGCCACCTTAATATCACCAAAGACTACCTATTGAATAGGTATGGAATCAAAGCTGGCGTTTGACTTTGCAGGCACGCTATCAACAAAAACTTACACCAATATTTTATGGAGACTTTTCTGTAAATATCGATGATCTGATATTTGACAGACTCATACAACCCGAAGCCAACATTAACATAAGTTAATGGAAGCAGTTAGAATACATACAATTAGCGACGACATCATAAAAGGCGAACATAATGAATCCTTGGCTTAACGTACGAAATTCCCCTAGAATATAATCGGTAACCGTGGAATTAACAAACATCATAGAGCAACAGCCACGGTGACAACACTGCTAATTCAGGAACAGTTCCAATTTTTCAATGAGAATGAAATTCCAGAAGGAAGAAATCTCTCCGAGGAGGAAATAAAAATGGAAGAAGCGTTCAGGAGAATTTTGGGCGCAATCCAGATGAAAGATACACGATGAGAATTTCTTTTAAAACGAGCCGTAGCACTCTAGGAGAGTGAAGAAAAATGGCTGAAGCCAGATTATTACAGCTCAAAATGAAGTTTACAAAGAATGCTTCATTCAAGCAGATGGATCACCAATTCATTCAGGAATACATCGGCCTACATCACATGGAGTTAATCCGAGCAGAGCATGAAAATATCTAAGTCAAGCAGAGCATGAAGATATGGACCTTGCTAACATTCTTCTACGATGGCGGCGGCACAAAATTATCTTGGCTGCCGATATCCAAAAAAATGCATACAGACTCTATGGATTCACGAGGGAGATCAAGATTACCAGAGAATATTGTGGGTACTACAGATTGAATTCGGTTACCTATGGAGCCATAGCAGCTAGTTTCCTTTAGCCTTAATATCTTTATTACAACTGGCTAGTGGTACTAGCGCTTTTCAAATATCAGCTAGAATCCTGTCATCGGACCTTTACGTCGATGATATGTTAACTGGAAGGCGATTCAAACCTCATAAAATTGGCTTCTAATTCCGTGATAATTTTGGAATATGTCCCAAGCGACGACATCGCACAGGCAACGTATAAATCAGATTAAATGACAGCGTAAAAATCTTAGAAATCTTGTATCATCTCCCTGCAGATGCATTTTAATTGGATGTCTCAAGATTGCAACTATCACATGATTATCCAACAAAGAAAACATTGTTGTCGGATTCAACCCAATTATTCGACCGTATCGGATGGCTGTCACCAATAAATGCTCGGATGAAATATAAGGAAGAAATGTCTATAATGAGGCAGTCAATAATCCCTCGGTGGACTGGCAAAACAAAAGAATCACCAATTGGACTGTATAGATTTTCCGATGCATCCGAGTTAGCGTATGCTGCGGTGGTTGTCGAACCACTGACAACGTGGCCCACTCCCCTTTATCAAGATTTGTTGGAATCTTTAATAAAACGTCACGAAATAACTCTGGGTTTCGGGGATGGTTATCCTCTCACATAATTTTGAGCGTGGAAATTAAACGTGTCAAAAAATCGTAGAAATCGACCATGGTTTCCGGTTTGCCTTCCTTAATAATCGGAGGGTCTGACAGTTTATGTTTATCCAGCAAGTGATTCCAAATAAAGTCGGACCGTCCGAAACGATTTCGTAATATTGTCAATATTTCGTTGAGACTTTCTGGCAAAATCATTAAAAGACGAAATCTTTGGCTTTGCCGCGAAGACACTTTCTCAGTCGATCTTGATTTTCCGAATCCGAAAACTGACAATCACACGTTGAATTGTTAAATTCCGCAATAAAATGAGGCCACTTCAATGGCTCCCCACTAAAAATTGACAAATTACGGTTAACCGTCTGTCGGGTGATGAATTTTTCCATTAAATTATCCCATCGGTTTGTTTCTCATTTGAAATAGCGAGGATTCGTACCATTTAACCGCTCGCGTTGTTCTTGGTTATCGATATTCACATTATCGACATTAAATTGTTGTCTGGGATGAACTGTGCATTACCTGAAATTTCGTATATTGGTTTGATTCCCGGATACGCGTCTTTATTTGCCCCATCTAGCTTTCGATGATACTCTTGCTGGTCTTTATAATCCAATTACTTACTTACGTCTTCCTCGATGATCTTTGCGATATCAAGTTAATTCTGCAGTTCAATAAGTTTTTTATTTATTTCTTTTTCGTTCTGAAGAGCTTCCATCATCGATTGAATTTTAATTTGTATAATTTCTTGAACGTTAGCAGTGGATCGCTTTGAGTTTTTGAACGCTTAGTTGAGTGCGTTGAATATCTGTCGTGGTTGTATACCATTGCGCGTTCTGTTGTAGCCTCTGGGAATGTATCGATGTGTCGAGACGATTAAGATTAACATCAAACGTATTACTATTGGTTAAATTTATCCTGTCTTTGATCGACCAGCTGTTCGGCGTAACACGGGACAATTTCATCCGTAAATGTCTTGAAACGATACCTTCACTTTTATTGAGGAACTTTTGTTGGCGTTGAAGGACCAATGTCGATGGTTTGTTGTCATGCACTGTTTTTCTCATACCTGGGGTCAAAGACGGCTAACGAAGGACCAATGTTTACGACACAGCAATTTTAAATTTCTTTTTATATTTTTAGGTTATTTTTATTTCACTTTAACACAAGTTTACATTTTCATTTTATTCTTAATAATAAATTAGCAATATGTTAAAAGAACAAAAAAACTAATAATAGTACAGTTATAAAAGATAAGTAAAAAAATGAGAATCAGAGAAGAGAAAAACAGTTGTTGTTACCCGATGATCCATATATATGGAATTCTTTGTCGAACCCGTAACTGGCGTCTTTTCATGAACACGATGAAATAGTGCTAGCGGTTAGTACAAATAATTGGATGACCGTTTGAGTAAAAGAAAATTATAAAATTCTCCAGCCAGCAGTAGTCGTTCATTAATCCGAAACAAAACGATTGCAGAAGCGAACACTAGAAAAAGAAACAACATGCACCACCAACAAGGAGCTGAATTATAAGATCTAGGGCTAACACAATTTAAGAACGAAATAATGTGTTATAACAAAGAAATACTAGGACACTCCGGAAAGTAAGATGCAAGGACAGTGGAAATTTTTAACAAAATGTGATAGAATTCAATCATCAGGGGTGACATGTTATAACAACAAATTTTCGATATTTCATCGAAGTTTTTGCCTCGCTTCTTTAGAATAAAATGTGACACTATTTCACATTTTGTATCATTTACCAGGTTGCTAGATTGAAAAATTGTGGCATTCTACTCCATTTCTATCACCAAATAATTTGTTTTCGATACTTGAACGAAATTAGAGAAAGACAACTTGTTCGCATTTGTACTAGTAGGTTGTGATAGCAATAGAAACGAAATAATTCATAAATGAAACAGTTGCCCATTTCATTTTGTAGACAAGACCTACTCGATTAAGGTACGTTTTTTCCCTCGTTGCGATAGCTCAGAATGTTTGTTGAGAATTGTGATTGATTGATTGATTGATTGGACTGTAGGACCAAGTACTGGACAAGTGTTCCGGATAATGCCGGGCCTATTCCTACAGCCTGTTTACACATAACAATAGGAAGGATAGGAACGGTTTTTTTTTTGGGACGGAACTATCCAGTTTCAGACACCTAGCGATCGTACGGCACAACACAATTCTAATCTACTTCTAATCTACTAGAGGAAGGAAAAAGGCTTAATAGGTATTATTAATTTAATCATCCTGTAATTCCACAAATTACAATAAAATTTCCTGAAACCATAAGTTATTTAAATTATGTTAAAAATTTCTCTAAAACTCATTAGTACTTAACCCTTAAATTGGCTACCACGAAATATTTTTCAAAAAATTGCAAAAAATATGTGAGGCATCCCAAAGGCCAGATTAACTACCGGATTGGTTATTTCAAATAAATTTAGCTTATTTCGCCAAAATTTTAAATGTTTTATTAATTTTGGTCACCAAAGAATATTCGTTTTATTACCAAGTATAATTGGTAGGCCATCTCTCAACAAATGATGGTCAAATTCGATGTGCAAAGCCGAATTTGACAAAATTTTTGGAATTCGGCTATAATGAATGGAACCAGGCTGTTTCCTAACCGATAACTTTCCAATTTAGTTTGAAGAACTGAGGTAGGATTCTAATAGAAAGGTCAGCTTATATTGGGATTTTAACGTGTCTTTTTGATGAAGTGTAGAACATCGAACATTTTGAATCTGGAGGAGGGAGGAGCATGGAGCTTGACCATCTAAAAAACATAAAAATAAAAATTGTCAAATCAGGTATTTAGAATTAGGTGGCGATTTAAAAATGTATTTTAAAGAAGTTCTGGAGTTCGGCCGTGCTAGGCAATTTCTTAACTAATTATGCTCGAATCTGGTATGTTGAGCTGAATCGAGATTCCAACATAAATCCCGGATGAAGTTCTGGATTTTTCCACAAAATAATTTTGAAAATAATCGGCCAAGGAATTATCCATTTCCTCCATTCACCATAGCCGAACTAAACTTGGTCTTAACCAAGAGACGACTTAAGAGACGACTCAGTCAAACTCAGCTTCCTCAAAACTAAAATTTGTTAGAATTCAAATTCAGCTGAACTCGTACCCAAAAATTAATGTGTGCATCTGTCTAAAAACAGATTACTGAGACAATTCCGCACATCTCAGTCAATCAGAATGTTTGTTGAGAATTGTGATGTTCGGAAATTAAAATATCGCGACTCCAAGTGGTGTATCAATCCAATAAAAAGTAGATAGAGTTTCAAAATGATTGCTGTATTTTTTCTCACTACTGTTTAAACAAATGTTTATTTAATGAAAGCTCACAATCAGAATGGGAAGAAAAAATTTACATCAAACAAATTATCATGGTGATGGCATCTACCGTTTAGTAATTTTACATTAGTTCTATGCTTTGAATGCAACAAATGGTTATGGATCATAATTAAAGAAAAAGCTAAGCATTTCTAAATATGAACACCCTATTAAAGTTAGCCGGAAGTTTCCAGCCGAAAAATGATCATGCAGATTGTGTCTTTGCTATCCCAGACTGTGTCTTTGTTATCCCTTTGCTATCACCTCCAAATAACCAAAAGACAGCAAAAATCTGTCTATAAATAAATAATTTTACAAAAGTGGACCAAAGCCTATGAAATGTTAATTACAATAAATTTAAAAAGTATCGAACAAAATTAATAAAACGTTCTGTATTTTCTAGGTTACCCACTTTCCCATCGATCCTACTACGGCCATTAGATACTGAATTCAATGGACTATATCCCAAATACTAAACATACAAAAATTCTCAAAAAATTATTTCAAATACTTCAAGTAGGAATAGGGGGGCATAAGACATAAGGTGATAGAGGAACGTGTAACGTATTTGTAATAATTTTTTGGAAGTTTTTGTATGTTTGCTATTCGAGATATAGTCCGTAGGACTCAGAAATTATTAGCTGGCCGGACTAGTGGGTGACATATGGTGATAGAGGAAGACTTGACGTATTTGAAATAATTTTTTGAGAACTTTTGTATGTTTGGTATTCGAGATATAATCCGTTGGGTTCAGAAATTATTCGCTGGCCAGACTAGTGGGTTGTATAAAGTGATAGAGGAACGTTTAACGTATTTGAAATAATTTTTTAGGAGTTCTTGTATGTTTAGTATTCGAGATATAGTCCGTAGGACTCAGAAATTATTTGCTGGTCGGACTAGTGGGTTACATAAGATGATAGAGGAAGAGTTGACGTATTTGAAATAATTTTTTGAGAACTTTTGTATGTTTGGTATTCGAGATATAGTCCGTAGGACTCAGAAATTATTAGCTGGCCGGACTAATGGGTTACAATACATAAGGTGATAGAGGACCGTGTAACGTATTTGAAATAATTTTTTGAGAACTTTTGTATGTTTGGTATTCGAGATATAGTCCGTAGGACTCAGAAATTATTAGCTGGCCGGACTAGTGGGTTACATAAGGTGATAGAGGAAGACTTGACGTATTTGAAATAATTTTTTGAGAACTTTTGTATGTTTGGTATTCGAGATATAGTCCGTTGGACTCAGAAATTATTCGCTGGCCGGACTGGTGGGTTGCATAAAGTGATAGAGGAACGTTTAACGTATTTGAAATAATTTTTTAGGAGTTCTTGTATGTTTAGTATTCGAGATATAGTCCGTAGGACTCAGAAATTATTTGCTGGTCGGACTAGTGGGTTACATAAGATGATAGAGGAAGACTTGACGTATTTGAAATAATTTTTTGGGAGTTCTTGTATGTTTGGTATTCGAGATATAGTCCGTTGGACTCAGAAATTATTCGCTGGTCTGACTAGTGGGTGACATATGGTGATAGAGGAAGAGTTGACGTATTTGAAATAATTTTTTGAGAACTTTTGTATGTTTGGTATTCGAGATATAGTCCGTAGGACTCAGAAATTATTAGCTGGCCGGACTAATGGGTTACAATACATAAGGTGATAGAGGAACGTGTAACGTATTTGAAATAATTTTTTGAGAACTTTTGAATGTTTGGTATTCGAGATATAGTCCGTAGGACTCAGAAATTATTCGCTGGCCGGACTAATGGGTTACAATACAAAAGGTGGTAGAGGACCGTGTAACGTATTTGAAATAATTTTTTGAGAACTTTTGTATGTTTAGTATTCGAGATATAGTCCGTTGGACTCAGAAATTATTCGGTGGCCGGACTAGTGGGTGACATATGGTGATAGAGGAAGACTTGACGTATTTGAAATAATTTTTTGAGAACTTTTGTATGTTTGGTATTCGAGTTATAGTCCGTTGGACTCAGAAATTATTCGCTGGCCTGACTAGTGGATGACATATGGTGATAGAGGAAGACTTGACGTATTTGATATAATTTTTTGAGAACTTTTGAATGTTTGGTATTCGAGATATAGTCCGTAGGACTCAGAAATTATTCGCTGGCCGGACTGGTGGGTTGCATAAAGTGATAGAGGAACGTTTAACGTATTTGAAATAATTTTTTGGGAGTTCTTGTATGTTTGGTATTCGAGATTTAGTCCGTAGGACTCAGAAATTATTCGCTGGCCGGACTAGTGGGTGACATATAGTGATAGAGGAAGACTTGACGTATTTGAAATAATTTTTTGAGAACTTTTGTATGTTTGGTAATCGAGTTATAGTCCGTTGGACTCAGAAATTATTCGCTGGCCTGACTAGTGGATGACATATGGTGATAGAGGAAGACTTGACGTATTTGATATAATTTTTTGAGAACTTTTGTATGTTTGGTATTCGAGATATAGTCCGTTGGACTCAGAAATTATTCGCTGGCCGGACTAGTGGATGACATATGGTGATAGAGGAAGACTTGACGTATTTGAAATAATTTTTTGAGAACTTTTGTATGTTTGGTAATCGAGTTATAGTCCGTTGGACTCAGAAATTATTCGCTGGCCTGACTAGTGGATGACATGTGGTGATAGAGGAAGACTTGACGTATTTGAAATAATTTTTTGAGAACTTTTGTATGTTTGGTATTCGAGATATAGTCCGTAGGACTCAGAAATTATTCGCTGGCCGGACTGGTGGGTTGCATAAAGTGATAGAGGAACGTTTAACGTATTTGAAATAATTTTTTGGGAGTTCTTGTATGTTTGGTATTCGAGATTTAGTCCGTAGGACTCAGAAATTATTCGCTGGCCGGACTAGTGGGTGACATATAGTGATAGAGGAAGACTTGACGTATTTGAAATAATTTTTTGAGAACTTTTGTATGTTTGGTAATCGAGTTATAGTCCGTTGGACTCAGAAATTATTCGCTGGCCTGACTAGTGGATGACATATGGTGATAGAGGAAGACTTGACGTATTTGATATAATTTTTTGAGAACTTTTGTATGTTTGGTATTCGAGATATAGTCCGTTGGACTCAGAAATTATTCGCTGGCCGGACTAGTGGATGACATATGGTGATAGAGGAAGACTTGACGTATTTGAAATAATTTTTTGAGAACTTTTGTATGTTTGGTATTCGAGTTATAGTCCGTTGGACTCAGAAATTATTCGCTGGCCTGACTAGTGGATGACATATGGTGATAGAGGAAGACTTGACGTATTTGATATAATTTTTTGAGAACTTTTGAATGTTTGGTATTCGAGATATAGTCCGTAGGACTCAGAAATTATTCGCTGGCCGGACTGGTGGGTTGCATAAAGTGATAGAGGAACGTTTAACGTATTTGAAATAATTTTTTGGGAGTTCTTGTATGTTTGGTATTCGAGATATAGTCCGTTGGACTCAGAAATTATTCGCTGGCCTGACTAGTGGGTGACATATAGTGATAGAGGAAGACTTGACGTATTTGAAATAATTTTTTGAGAACTTTTGTATGTTTGGTAATCGAGTTATAGTCCGTTGGACTCAGAAATTATTCGCTGGCCTGACTAGTGGATGACATATGGTGATAGAGGAAGACTTGACGTATTTGATATAATTTTTTGAGAACTTTTGTATGTTTGGTATTCGAGATATAGTCCGTTGGACTCAGAAATTATTCGCTGGCCGGACTAGTGGATGACATATGGTGATAGAGGAAGACTTGACGTATTTGAAATAATTTTTTGAGAACTTTTGTATGTTTGGTAATCGAGTTATAGTCCGTTGGACTCAGAAATTATTCGCTGGCCTGACTAGTGGATGACATGTGGTGATAGAGGAAGACTTGACGTATTTGAAATAATTTTTTGAGAACTTTTGTATGTTTGGTATTCGAGATATAGTCCGTTGAGCTCAGAGATTATTCGCTGGCCGGACTAGTGGGTTGCATAAAGTGATAGAGGAACGTGTAACGTAATTGAAATAATTTTTTGAGAACTTTTGTATGTTTGGTATTCGAGATATAGTCCGTAGGACTCAGAAATTATTCGCTGGCCGGACTAGTGGGTTACAATACAAAAGGTGGTAGAGGACCGTGTAACGTATTTGAAATAATTTTTTGAGAACTTTTGTATGTTTATTATTCGAGATATAGTCCGTTGGACTCAGAAATTATTCGCTGGCCTGACTAGTGGGTGACATATGGTGATAGAGGAAGACTTGACGTATTTGAAATAATTTTTTGAGAACTTTTGTATGTTTGGTATTCGAGTTATAGTCCGTTGGACTCAGAAATTATTCGCTGGCCTGACTAGTGGATGACATATGGTGATAGAGGAAGACTTGACGTATTTGATATAATTTTTTGAGAACTTTTGAATGTTTGGTATTCGAGATATAGTCCGTAGGACTCAGAAATTATTCGCTGGCCGGACTGGTGGGTTGCATAAAGTGATAGAGGAACGTTTAACGTATTTGAAATAATTTTTTGGGAGTTCTTGTATGTTTGGTATTCGAGATTTAGTCCGTAGGACTCAGAAATTATTCGCTGGCCGGACTAGTGGGTGACATATAGTGATAGAGGAAGACTTGACGTATTTGAAATAATTTTTTGAGAACTTTTGTATGTTGGTATTCGAGATATAGTCCGTTGGACTCAGAAATTATTCGCTGGCCTGACTAGTGGGTGACATATGGTGATAGAGGAAGACTTGACGTATTTGAAATAATTTTTTGAGAACTTTTGTATGTTTGGTATTCGAGATATAGTCCGTTGGACTCAGAAATTATTAGCTGGCCGGACTAATGGGTTACAATACATAAGGTGATAGAGGAACGTGTAACGTATTTGAAATAATTTTTTGAGAACTTTTGTATATTTGGTATTCGAGATATAGTCCGTTGGACTCAGAAATTATTCGCTGGCCGGACTAGTGGGTGACATATGGTGATAGAGGAAGACTTGACGTATTTGAAATAATTTTTTGGGAGTTCTTGTATCTTTGGTATTCGAGATATAGTCCGTTGGACTCAGAAATTATTCGCTGGCCTGACTAGTGGGTGACATATGGTGATAGAGGAAGACTTGACGTATTTGAAATAATTTTTTGAGAACTTTTGTATGTTTGGTATTCGAGATATAGTCCGTAGGACTCAGAAATTATTCGCTGGCTGGACTAGTGGGTTGCATAAAGTGATAGAGGAACGTTTAACGTATTTGAAATAATTTTTTGGGAGTTATTGTATGTTTGGTATTCGAGATTTAGTCCGTAGGACTCAGAAATTATTCGCTGGCCGGACTAGTGGGTGACATATAGTGACAGAGGAAGACTTGACGTATTTGAAATAATTTTTTGAGAACTTTTGTATGTTGGTATTCGAGATATAGTCCGTTGGACTCAGAAATTATTCGCTGGCCTGACTAGTGGGTGACATATGGTGATAGAGGAAGACTTGACGTATTTGAAATAATTTTTTGAGAACTTTTGTATGTTTGGTATTCGAGATATAGTTGGTTGGACTCAGAAATTATTCGCTGGCCGGACTAATGGGTTACAATACAAAAGGTGGTAGAGGACCGTGTAACGTATTTGAAATAATTTTTTGAGAACTTTTGTATGTTTAGTATTCGAGATATAGTCCGTTGGACTCAGAAATTATTCGCTGGCCGGACTAGTGGGTGACATATGGTGATAGAGGAAGACTTGACGTATTTGAAATAATTTTTTGGGAGTTCTTGTATGTTTGGTATTCGAGATATAGTCCGTTGGACTCAGAAATTATTCGCTGGCCTGACTAGTGGGTGACATATAGTGATAGAGGAAGACTTGACGTATTTGAAATAATTTTTTGAGAACTTTTGTATGTTTGGTATTCGAGATATAGTCCGTAGGACTCAGAAATTATTAGCTGGCCGGACTAGTGGGTTACATAAGGTGATGGAGGAAGACTTGACTTATTTGAAATAATTTTTTGAGAACTTTTGTATGTTTGGTATTCGAGATATAGTTGGTTGGACTCAGAAATTATTCGCTGGCTGGACTAGTGGGTGACATAAGGTGATAGAGGAACGTTTACAAAACGTATGTATGTTTATTGTAATTTACATTTCCAGATTTTTTTTTGATGTATTCTGGTTATTTGGAGGTGATAGTAGAACTAAGTTTATCAAGTAATATTTCTTTCGGCTATACAATATTTTTTCGGCTGGGATAGCAAAGACACTATCTGCATTATCTTTCGGATGGAAACTTTCTGCTAACTTTAGTAGTATAATATGAACTCGGAATTAAGTATGCTCGTTCATTTTTAGGTTCATTGTCTCAACGTATTAACAACAGCTCAAGCAAAGAAATCACTAATGGACTGGAAACCAATAAGTAGAGCAGCATTATAACAACTCGTTTCCTCTCTAAGATATACAACAATCTTTCATTGCTATGCAGCTGCGGAAATATCAAGTTGGTAACACAATAAAAGATGAGTTCTACGAGCAGTTACAATCCAGAATAACGAAATCGGTGGAACCAACAATACCGACGTTGCAGGCATCAAGTTCCACACATAGGAATATACATAAATACACTTGGATATCATCAGATGGCAGAACAAAAAAAAAAAAAACAAATCGATCATGTACTGGTTATTAAGGACAAAACATTTCTAAAATAAACGAAGTGATGGATAGATTGAAAATGCAGACACCGCAGAAACACGTTCAAAGGAACGCTCGAAGTCAAGCAAGCATGAAACGAAACTAGCAACAGTGCACTCGAAACTATGGATTAGGAATGACACGTGGGAGAACGCCGTAGGTGCAACAATGTCATCATAATACAGCGGAAATTGGAAGAAATGCGAAGACTTGGCTTGACAAGGAACTCAAATGATAAAATGATCGTAGGAATTATACAAAAGATAGCCTCGAGACTGGCGAAGCAGCGGTGCCTCAATTAAAGGATTCAACTGAAAAACTCTTACCTCCAGACTACCAATATTTACAAATTATGAATTTTTGCACCAAATAAATCAAATTTAAACATGGAAAAGGAAATCATGATTCGAAAGTGGAGTGTGTTGTACAGTAACACACTGAGAAAAACCTATAGAGGCATAACCTGAATGTCACTAGACCAGTAATGACATGGAAGAGGACAGTGCAAGCATGGGGAAACCAAAATCGGAAATTAGAGAAAAAGAAACATTGAAGCTGATTAATAACTGATGCTTACTCTTCCGCCCCATACCTGTTTTATATATTGTCATTGAATATACACAGAAGTTCCCCTGCTCGAATTCACTACACCGTCTGATTCATTTGGAGTAACCATATAGAACATTGCGGGAACATGAGCATTTTGAACTTTGTCCCCTTTCTAGTTCTACGTCAAGTTAGTGCTACTAATTTACTATCGGAAACACTTCGACAAAAACAAATAGAATTCGGTCGTTGACAATATTTATATACGACGTGACTAAATTCACAATAAAATCATGTGAATGCTTATGAGTCAGTTGTGTTCCGCGTATTAAATTTTCATTACATGTTATATGTTTCATTAAAATTATTTACTTATCGATATGTACTTGCATTATCAGACAATTATTTGCAATTATTGTAATCTAATTTTTAACTGCATGCGAAGCAAAAAAATGTTTTAAGTACTTAAAAATGCGCGCAAAACAGGGCCTTTACACATATTTTCTACAAAATTTAAAAAACCCACAATGTAATCGAGGTTTATCGTCACTAAATTGTGTGCCTGTACATAATTTTGGTAGTTCTACACTACAATTCGTTGTAATATACAATTATACTTTACCTGCAAAACAGGTAAATACGTGACAGTTTTCATTCCTAACACTTGGAATAAAATAAAATTCTTGTATTTTGATAGTAGAACCAGATAATTTGTGCTTGCACCAACAAAAGCATTCTAATTTTGTCACCATTTTTATTTATCCACCGTTCCGTTCCCCGAAGATTTTTTATTTTACTGTTATTATCAACATAAAAGATAATATAATAAAACAAAAGTCGGAAAAACAAGAAAATCTCAAGAATTTTCGCTATTTTCCTCGTAATTTTCACTCAATGAAGTAAAAAATAATAAAAAAAAAATGGAAAACGAAAACTGTCCACCTTTTATTTTATTAATTAAAGTATATTTTGTTGTTGTTATTGTAGTTGGTGCTATTTTCACGCTAAAGTAGAATACAAGCAAAAAATGTTAATGTTCTGTTTTTCTTGTGTTTTTGTCCGTTACTTTTTAATTGTCCGTGAAAATTGGGTGATGAAGTGGAGTGGAAAAGAATTTTGTCCGTTCATTTTCTTTCGATAAATTGTTATAGCGCTCAGGTAGTTTGAGATGAAATTGTAGATTACAATTTTTTTAATTTTCATTTCTGCAATTTAAATGAAAGGATTAAATTAATTAAGTTTTTCAGTACAGATTTGAAATAAAATCTTCTGTAAATCGATAAGGTCGGTAATTACACGCCCGTTTAATTTAAGAAAGGTATAACGCTCCCTTTAAATGGCCATCGTGAACCAGACAGATCAATTCACAGTCAATGACCATATCATGGACATTTTAATTCGGCGAAAAGTTTATTGTTTCTGCCATGAAACTTCTGGTTACTCTAGGCTTACTCCCAGAAAGTCAAAAGCAAGTACCGAGATGTGGTCGGAAATCCTTACGTCACACAAATAATACCATGTCACAATGTATCACTTCCACTGTCCTTCTCCCCGAGTTTACGTCACGCAAAAATTAAAAAATCGAGGCATGAATATGTTGTGGCCAAACCTAGATTTTCTTTTACCATGAATGTATACGTAGACCTCGAATACACCACACTTGATTACGGGAAAAATTTAACTTATCTTCCTTTTGGTGTAGCAGCCTTGTATAGTCAAAAAATATTATTCCTGCTTAAATTTCAGAAACTCAACAAGGTCAACCTGTATCATATTTAACTGAGCTGTTATACTCGGAAATAATGCGATGGGGGCCACTCTTTACATCTAACGTTTCAAAAACGAATGAATATTTTTCAAAGTGGTTTATTTTATTAGAAAGATTATACAGGGTGGCTGACACGAAGTGTTACCAAAACAAAACGATACAGAATTTTTATTTTTTGATGAATTTTATTGAATCAAAGTAAGAAAGGTTCACAAACATTAAAATTTTCGAATTGCATTAGCAGTTTTCGATTTGGCCACCCTTAGCCGCGATTATGGCCTTCAAACGGCCGACAAAGCTATTGCATGCATCACGAAAGTGGCTCTGCGGTATTTTAGCCCATTCCCGGCGAAGCGCTTGCTTGAGATGATCGACACTCTGGTATTTTTTTGTTCCAACCTTGCTCTTCAAAATACCCCAAACCGAGAAATCTAGCGGATTTGCGTCAGGTGAACTTGGTGGCCATTGGGTAGTGGAAATGAACCGCGGAACGTTGTTTCTTAGCCAATCTTGATTGACGCGCGCTTTATGACTCGGCGCCGAGTCCTGTTGAAATGTCCAGGCTCTGCGGCAGAAATGTTTTTGTGCCCAAGGCTTCAACGCTCCCTCCAACACATGATCCCAATATATTTGAGCATTTTTCTTGATGCCACGCTTCAAAAAAAACGAGCGGTGAACGGCTTTCGGCCGTTACGGCGGCTCAAACCATCAACAACGGTGGCGCTTGGTTTCGAGTGGCAATCCGTTGGTCCAAATTTTCAGTAGAACGACCGGGAAAGTAAATCCGGAAAAATTTGGCCTTCACCTTCCGATTGATATCCGGCGAAGTTGCAGTGCGTTTCGGTCCACCACCATGGCGTTTTGCAATGCTGCCAGTATCGTTATAACGATTCATGGTACGATACACAAACATTTTATTCACATGCAGATGTTTTAACTGGTTAACAATCTGCGGCTGTGGTTTTCAAGCCAAATATAAAGCAATCACAATATTACGCTTGAATTCCATTGCGGATAACTTTTTTTCTGAATATTTCTCACTAAAATGCTTGTAAACAATGGAATGAACTGTCATTAGTGTAAATTTGAGCGCTCTGTCATCACTAGTTTGACAGCAATGACAGTCTGAAGTTGGTAACACTTCGTGTCAGTCACCCGGTACATTGCCATTAAGTATGTAACACAATTTCATTCAAATGACTTCCACGGCTGGCTTTACAGTATCCCATTCTGTAAACCCAATCATTCAAGTCTTGGATTGTCTCTGGATGGTTAGCGTAACACTTGTAATTAACGGGTTCCACAAAAAAAGTCGCAGCTTCGTGGTGGCTAATTGACATTTCCGTTAGAACCGATTAATTGATCCCCGAAGGCAATGTGCAAAAGGCCAATCGTTGCCTATAGTAAGTTGCGCCGTTCTGAAACCAAATGTCGTGTGTGTCCTTCTCTTGAATTCTGGGTAACAAAAACTGGTTTATCATGGCTCGGTAATGCTCCACATTGACCGTAAGGGCGGCTCCTTGTTCATTTTTGAGCAAAATGGACCAATGATGTCACCTGTCCAAAATCTACTCCAAACAGTCACTCATTGTGGATGCATCGGCTTCCCCATAGTTACGTATGGATTTTCTGAGCCCCAAATACGAGAATTTTGCTTATTGACGTAGCCTCAAGGTGAAAATGAGCTTCGTCGGATAATTTGATTTTCCGGTAAAAATGATCATTTTCTTCCAAGTGTTCCACAGCCCAATTACCAAACCTAAAACGTTTCGGATGGTCATTTTGCTTCAGCTCCTAATTCTGAAATGTTCAATTCTTTAGCACGATGGCTAGTTGATGTTGATGGATGCACAGACATATTCTGAGCAATAGGTGAAACGCGCTCGCCTGTACGCGTTGTAAACGCACGTGTACGTGTTGAATGATCCAGAAATTGCCTTGAAGGCACTTCATTTCTACTGAATTTTTCACGTCAATTTCTTGAAGTTTGTAATAATACTGATAGCTGATCGGGCGCAGGCTATCAATGATCGATGAATGAATCAATCGTCAGATTCATTCAAACTACCTCGAGTCCACATTGATAAATTCACGGGAGAGTATGAAGCCTGGCCGGCATTCTACGATTTGTATACCTCGTCGGTGCATAATGTCGAAGGCATCTCAAAGGTGCACAAATCCCAAATCCTAAGGAGGTCACTTACGAGGCCGCCACTCGTCATTATTAAAAATTTCTTGATAACAGACACAAATTTTGGTGAGGCGTGGTAAAAATTAGTTATGCGGTACAATAGAAAACGACCAACCTTCAATGCATATATTGATCAATTTATTAAACGGCCCTCAGCAGTCATTAAAGATCACCGACGCATCTGATCTGAAATCTTAAGAGGTATATTAAGGCGTTAGGTGGAGCAGCAGAAAATAGAGATCCTTGGCTGATCGAAATATTATTGAAGAAGGTGGATGAAGAGACATGGCAAAGGACACCATAGGTGATGAGTTTCCAACTATCCATAAGTTTATGGATTTTTTAAACAATCAGTGCTACTCCAAAGGAAGTGCGGTATACGACAAAAAAACAGGAAATAAAGGTGTGAGTGTATTAGTTAAATCAATGCTGATATAGAGAGTGTAAAATGTCCTTGTTGCCAACGTTCACATTATCTCGATCGATGTCTTAAATTTAAGGGAATACCAATTCAAAAAAGACGCTTTTTTGTCAACCAACTGGGAGTATGTTATAATTGTCTTCGAGAAGGTCACAGCGTCAGTACATGTCCAACGGATTACTCGTGTCGCATATGCAAACTAAAGCACCATACATTCCTGCATTTGGAATCGGAATCCTTACCATCCAATTCGCAATCACCAATCAGTACCGTCATTCAAACTGTCCGGGCAATAGACACCAAGGCAACTCCAATTGAGTGTCCATCGACTAACACAACAAATGGCACTAACACAACGACCTACACCAAAGTCAGCTCACCCATTACAGCAATCACAACGAATATCGCGCTTAATGTCACCACATCTCGGTCCGCCTTATTACCAACCGCATTAGGGTAAGTTCGAGTAAGCGCGGTATTTCCAGACTGAAGGGTGAAGTAACAAAGGGACTATTCAAACTAACTCTACTATCGAGATTCACTACGATCGACTGCGTTCACACGGAGGCGTTTATACTAACAAAATTGGCAACTTTCATTCCGCAATCAAGGATAGACACACGAGGCTTAAATGACGTGAATAAACATCGTCTGCAGTTAGCTGAGAATTGAGAATCAACGATCATCTCACAGCGCAATCAACATCATTCGGATGGGTGATTGCTGGAAATTGGCCTAACCATTTGAGTCACTCAACATCATCACAGTCATACAAGACAACGACACCTATCGAGTACTGGAACAATTTCGGAAGTTGGAGGAGATCCCAATCGCATCAAGTATGTCTATTAAGGTGCGAGAATCAGTTTGTGGACAACTATCAACGGAGCTCGGAAAGCAGGTACGTCGTCAGGCTACCATTTGATACGAATCTGGAGAGTTAGGTCACTCACGCTCAGCCGCCGTCAACCGATTATTGTCGATGGAACGCAGGTTTAAAAAAGATCCAAAAGATTCCCAGAATAATCATATCTTCGTTTCAATAAACGAATATCTTCATTTGAGTTGCAAGGAAGAGATATCACCCGATGAGGTTGTTGCGTTGACGCGGGGTGTTTTTACTTGCCACACCATTAAGATTGATAGCACATTCGAAGTTGCGTGTAGTGTTTGCATTTTCCTCCGATGCCGCGAAAATGTTTAGGCAGGTTAGGATCAATCGTTTAGATCAAGATTTTCAACGCATAGTGTGGAGAAGCACTGCGTCTGAACCTATGAAAACCTTCAGATTAACCACCGTGAGATATGGCACGTGGTGTGCGCCATTCTTGACTATTAGGACGCCGCACCAAATTACAGAAGTCAACAGAGGCACATATCC
Source organism: Nephrotoma guestfalica (assembly GCA_963691935.1). Classification (NCBI taxonomy): domain Eukaryota; kingdom Metazoa; phylum Arthropoda; class Insecta; order Diptera; family Tipulidae; genus Nephrotoma; species Nephrotoma guestfalica. Next base: position 211,808,708 of record OY829915.1, read on the forward strand.
AATCGGGTCCATGATATTGAAGCGAGACTTACTTTACGTGAATGATTGCCTATCGGAAGCTGACTCAATATAGGAAGCAGAGTGTGCCGTTTGAGAGATATGTGAAGTTCCGAATAAAAATGTCCTTACGCTACGCAAATGGTGATCCAACTCGCCAATTTAATGAAAAATATTCCAATGGAGAACTGAAATGAAAAAGTTTAAATTTAGATGATTGTTCCAGAACCGTCAAAACGTTGGGACTGAAATGAAATCCATCAAAAGACTCATTCCAGAGTTTTTAATCCGTTGGGCTGGATTCCTCCCGTTGTGATTGTGTTTAAAATTAGCCTACAGAGGCTATGGCTTCATAAATTAAATTGGCACGATCCACTTCCCGAAGAACTAGCACAACAATGGCAAACGAACCAAACGTCGTTACGCAATTTTAAGCAAACAGAAGTGCCACGATTTTTGAAGATACACCGTGGAACCACCGGTATACAATTACATGGCTTTTGTGACGCCTCCGAGAGCGCATATGGAACGGTTATTTATATTCGCGTCACAAACAGCATAGGAATGATAGATACCAAGGTTGCACCGATAAAGCAGATATCGTTGCCAAGGTTAGAGTTGTGTGGTGCGGTTCTTTTGAGCAGTTTGATGAAGTTAGCAAGGAATGCATTAGAAATCGCACATGTACCATGTTCGGCGTGGACAGATTCCGAGATAGTCTTGGCTTGGCTATCCGACGTCCCGTTAAATGGTCACGTTACTTCGAAGGAAAAGCCAGCAGATGTTGCATCAAGAAATGTAACTCCGAAGCAACTCGTGAATTGCAGTCAATGATGGCTCCAGTGGTTATCCAAGCGAATTGAAGATTGGCCAAGGAGTGTGAAAACTAGTCATACTAATTTAGACGAACGAACTATTTCAATGACGGCACAGATTAAGATAAACTCACCACACTTGCTCAAAGGTCTTTTCATAAGCATTGAATCTTACTGCAAGATAAAACGAATCCTGGCTAATTTTTTGCGCGTTATTAAAATCTATCGATCGTTAGACGGCGGGCATAAGATGGGTTATTCAGTCGGAAGAATTCGCTGATAAAATACATGACCTCAATCGAGAAAGACGGTTAACACGAATATCAAATTAATCTCATTATGTCCGTTTATCGATCAAGGCGGCATCTTACGAGTTGGGGGACGATTGGAAAACTTACAGGTATCATTCGACAAAAAACATCCGATAATACTAGCAAAATCGCACTTGTTAACCGACAAAATTATTAGAGAAACTCACACTCCGTATTTGTACCCAGGGCCCACGTTACAAAGTAGCAGCCTGCGGCAAATATATTGGATCCTCAATTGTCGAAATGCAGTGCGACGTCAAATTAATAACTGGGTGGTTTGTCGCAAACTAAGAGCGTCTACGTTACAACAATTAATAGGAAATTTACCGGCTTCCAGAATAACGCCCAGTCGTCCGTTTCTACACACTGGTGTAGATTATGCTGGTCCATTACACCTCAAATCCAGAACCGGGAGAGGTTGAATCCCGATTATTAAAGGCTATATTTGTATATTTATATGTTTTGCCACGAAGGCTATTCATATTGAGCTCAGCCATGATATGACATCGGAAGCATTTATCTAACACAGATAACATCAGATAATGGCACCAATTTTGTTGGAGCTAAAAGACACTTGGGAGAAATATATGATTTATGTCAACAAAATACAAAATGTAAATCAATCCAAAATTTTCTTTTGCAGAACGAAATCCGATTCACATTCAATCCTCCTAGTGGTCCTCATTTTGGCGGCCTGTGGGAGTCTCGAATAAAATCTATCAAACATTACCTCAATCGAGTGACAAAGGGGGTCGTTATGACGACATGGGAAATGGAAACTATACTAGTCTAAATTGAGGGCCTACTTAATTCCAGGCCTCTGGGTCCGTTGACCGATAACATCGAAAGCCTCGACGCTTTAGCGCCAGCGCATTTTTTGATCGGAGAAGCGATTACCACAATATTAAATCTCTCGACCACCTAGGCACCTAGTCCAAACCAGTATTGGTGAACGGTGGTGCTACCAGTATTGTCGAGCGGGACAATGATGCCACCGGTTGTTCTTGCACAGTTCGTTGATGTCGTTTGCAAATGACTCAGCGATGAGTAAATGACTTTTCCAATGCTGTTTATTTATGTCTACGATTCACTAACGTAGTTCCTACGTAGCACCACCTATAATTCGTTGTGTCATTTTCGTATGGATGATACTTTTTAGAGGCATTAAAACGTTTACTGAAAAGATACAATAAGATAGGAGTAATAGTAGAGAGCTTTATTTGGAATTATCTTACATCCATTATGTTACCTATTCAATCACTCCTTAAGCACCGGCGTGTTTCCCGAAAAATGGAGAATTTCAAAAATTACACCAATTTTTAAATCGGGCAAAAGGGATGACGTTACATGCTACAGATACCAACTACATCATCAATTACAAAATTGTTTGGATTAGTATTATGCAACAACTATAAATCCACTATTGTACGTCATATATCAATAAACCAGCGTGGCCGATCCACATCAACTAACCTGGTTGAATTCACCAGTAAAACAATTAATAAGATAGAAAACATCATCAAGTTGATGTAGCGTGTACAGATTTCAGTAAAGCATTCGTCGCAAAACTCATTTCAAAACCAATCGTTACTGTGTCAGAGACGAGCATTTAATCACAAGTTGTAGAAGCACGAAAGGGCACCTACGAGTAAGTGCAGTAGCGTTTATGTTGCCTAGGGAATTTTATGCATTACGAAAAGTAATCAATCTATAAAGTGATTTAAACAACGTGTATCAATAGCATCCTTGTTATCAGGGACATTTGCCAAGTACTTGGTCCAACAGTTCAATTAATCAGTCAATCAACAAGTATGTTGCTTTACAGTTATTACCGAGCTTTATCTGGTTATATCCATTTATAGATGAGTAATATAAGTATCAATAAAACTTCCAAAAAATTACCAAATTTTAGGCAGTGGTTCAGACCGCCCGCTTTTTCTGTTTCTAATGATGATATATTGTTTTCTAATCTTGTATAATTCTGATTAACTTAGCTTATCATCGTGAGAGAAAATATTTTTATTTGCAGCACCTTTCTTATAAAGGGTGGCGCATAAGTAACGTTATGACTAAATATAACGAAATTAAACAATTTTGTTTACGTATTTTTCCGAATTAACTTTAAAAAACTTGGGAAATTTGTGATGAAAAGACTCAGCACAGAACAAAGAACCAAAGTTGTTCAATTTTATTTTTAAAGTCAGCATTCGGTTATTCAGACACAAAGATCATATCGAAATTTGTTTCATGTTTGAAATGCACCTAGTGCTCCAACAATTTACCAATTGGTTGAGCGTTTTCGGCTACAAGGGTCTGTCTGTGATCTTCCGCGTGCTGGAAGCCGTCGTGCAGTTTGAAATAATGTGAACATTGCTCGGGTGCAAGCAAGTATTGAGGAAACAACGTTCTTAGCAGTTGGTGATGTCTAGGCGGTCTTTGCAAAGAATTTCACGTAAGTTACATCTTTCTCCATATATGATTCAATTGGTTCACGAGTTAAAAACAAATGATGCACAAATATTTTACAAGAATTGTGCCTAGAAAACAACGAGTTTATTAGCAATCTCATAATGAGCGATGAGGCCCATTTTCACCTCAATGGTTACGTGAATAAAGAAAATTTCAGAATATGGAGCACCCAAAATCCAAGAATTGGACCACATTTTTTCGAAAACGACGAACAAGTTGCGGTTAATGAGAATGGCATTCTATACCGAGCAATGATTGAAAATTTTTTAAGGCCAGAGGTATAGAACAATCCAGAATTGTGGTTCCAATAAGATGGAGCCACAGCTCACACAGGTCGTGCAACTATGGCTCTCCTGCGCGAAATTTTTGGCGATCGAATAGTATCGCGTTTTTCTGATTTTAACTGGCCACCGCGTTCGCCCGATTTAACGGCTCCCGATTTTTTTATTTGGGGCTACCTAAAGATTAAGGTGTATGCCAATAAGCCTAGAACCATCCAATAGCTTAAGGCCAATATACGAGAAGAAGTGAGGGCGCTGAAACCTGAAATTCTAAGAAAAGTTATGTAAAATGCTCTGGAAAGAGCGCGTCAGGTCGAAGCAAACAATGCGCTGGCACCATTTGAAAGATTTTATCTTCAAAACATAATGCGAACATATTTCCAAACTATAATCTAAATTTTAATAAATGCCAATGTTAAATAAAATCAGAAACTAAAAAAGTTATCCAGTAAATAAATCATAACGTTACTTATGCGCCACCCTATATATCAAAGACAATAGTTATATTTAGACGAATTAGTTATCTAAAATTTTGACCAATTAAAAATTTGACATACTGAATAACCTCGCTAAGTGATCAAAACATTTAAAACTGCCGAAATTCGTTTCCATACTTAAATTTCTCCCCCTTTTACCGCTCGCGCCGCATACTCTTAATTGCCTTGCGCACTCAAAATGAACGTTATTAAAAAGTAATTAAACCACAAAAATCAAAAACTTTTGTGTTTCACATAAAAATTGAAAATCAATTAAAAATAAATTAATTTTCGTATGTTCTTTTCGGTTACATGGGTTCTCGAAAAATATCCCGCGTTATATACGAGTACATTCACTAAAGAGTGGTGCACTGAACTTGTTTGGTGTGAACGAGAAATAAAAATAAACTTGGGATCTATCAATTAAATATTAGAATTAGAATTGGTTAGAACTATTATTAAAAACAATAAACTAATTTAATGGCGGAAAATACAATTAATTTAGCGTTTATTAATGGCGGTTATTACTTCCCTGCGCATATTTTACACTTGGGTGGCGAATTGTCAAATGCGGGAATTTACTTCCTTGCATATTAAATACGTTAACACAGGGTGGACCAAACACAAAATTTCTATTAATTTATTAATGTATTTAACCAAAATAAATCCATGCTGTTATTTTAAATTTTAATGCCACCCAAAATTTAACAATAAAACAATTCTAACAACATTTATGGAATTGCTGGGTGTAGCAAATATAGACAAAAAATAAAGTTATTAAATTAGCATAAAATACAAAAGACCATTCATTTTATAATTAAACGTACCAAAGTTAATTTAATTTTATTATCGACGCAATTAAAAATTGTAAGTGGTAATTAGTATAATTAAGTTGTGTGTTAAAGAAACCATTTGTTATAATTATACGTTAGGCTTAATGATTTGCAGTCGTAATGACACTCACTCATTGCTAAATATCTGGAAAAATGAAAGAAATTTGCTAACAAATAACAGCAAATGCTATAATGCGTTTATTCTGGCGCAAGGCAGTTTCGGTGGTTTCGTGATTGTTATACGAAAATTATTTGACGTTGAAATTCCTAGTCCTAGCTGAGGGATCTATTTCTATGTGTTCAGTAGGCGGTCCGTTTAGTTTTCTTATTGAGTTTATCTCTCTTTGTTTCGTTTGTGCTTGGTTGAATTTTCAATGTGCTGTACTAATTTGTTTATTTATTTATTTATTTATTTATTTATTTATTTATTAATAGGTTGACATAACAATTTTAGTAGAGGAAAAGCACATATGGAAGCATAATAAATGAACATCAACAAAAAAATACTTCCATTAGGCATAAAAACCTCAGATTTTTTTCAAAAAACAAATCCACTCCATGCTAATACCCTCCATGTTGAGCTCAAGCTCATTTGTTACGGAGGATACTGCAAGAAGTGAATGCTTACAAACTACATACAAAAACAATATAAATAAATATAAAAATATTATTATACAAATGTATTGTCATTCAAGCGCGCCACGCTAAATAACCCGTTTTAAAAGATCTAAGCGACGCCGATTTCTTAATATCTAATGGAATAGAGTTCCAAAGAGAAATACCTCTAACAGAAAACGAAGTATTAAGAGACCTACACAAGTTTACAGGGGGAAGTAAACGTAAATTTGAAGAATAAGACCTACTGAACAATAACTTATTAAATAAATAGGGAGGTTGCTTTGTCCTGAGAAGCTTAAAAATAAAAAGACAAACGCGAAGTTCATAAAAATCAACTAAATTACAACCCAAAATCAAATTCAAAAAGGGCGAAATGTGATCATATTTCCTAATACTAAAAACGAAACGAGTACAAGCATTGAAACATCTTTGGAGAACATTCATACTCTCCTGAAGCATACCAAACAAAACAACATCCCCAAATAGAAAATGTGGAAGAAGGTACGAAAGGAACATACGCTTTTTGAAATTACTATCAGAAAAACCAACAACTTTATACAAACAACTAAGCATTCCAAAAACCGTTTTGCTAACCTTAATCAAATGATCACCCCAAGTTAGAGTTTTATTGAAAATTAACCCTAAATTTCTAACTGTATTAGAGAATGGAATTAAAGAATCACCGAGAAAAATTCCAGGGAAAGAGGAAGTTAAATTATAATAGACTGAGATTTATTAGCATTAAGAGCGAGCCGGTTAGATAGTGACCAATTATAAATTCTTACCAAATCTTCATTAATAAGAGAAATATTAGAGTTAATGGAATCATTATCTAAGCGACTACTCCTATAAATTTGTACATCATCAGCAAAAATATGAAAAGATGAATGGCGAATCGAACATGCAACGTCATTAATGTACATTGAGAATAGTAAAGGACCAAGAACCGACCCCTGAGGAACGCCAGAAGAGACAGGTAAGAAGTCAGAAAGCGAATTGTCAAAAAAGACTGCCTGAAAGCGACCCGAAATATAGTCTAAAATTAATTTAGCAGCAGAGAGAGAAAAATTAAAGTTCGAAATAAGCTTATTAAACAAAATTTGGTGATTAATTGAATCGAACGCTTTCGAAAAATCCAACAAAGTAAGGCAAGTCATTTCTCTTTTACTCATACTACGACGAATATCATCACAAACATTCAGTAAAGCAGTGGTAGTACCGTGAAATCTTCTAAAACCCGATTGAAAAATACTAAGCAAATTAAAGCTATCAATATGAGATTGAATTTGGTTTTTTACTACCAATTCAAACGCCTTGGACAGAGAACTTAAAATACTAATAGGGCGGAAATGGGAAAGCTCAGAAGGATTGCTAATTTTAGGAATAGGAATAATTTTACTCAACTTCCACTGAGCGGGATAAAACGAGGTCGTTAAAATAAAATTAAAAATATGTAACAAGTATCTTGATACATTAGGAAAAATACGCTTAACAAATTTTAAACTAACCATATCTAGACCAGTGGATTGCGATTTAACTTCCCAAATTGCAGAATGCAAATCATCAATTGATATATTTGCAAATGAAAAAGAATTTAGGGAATCTACGGATAATAAATCAATATTGGAAATATCATGGGTGGAACTAGAATTACTTAGGTAACGGTTAAAATCATTAGCTTTGAAACTTACCGAAGCACCCCCTTTGCAACTACCAAGACCCAAATTGCGAACGTTACGCCAAAATATCTTAGAGGGAAGAGAAGGATCTAGCTTATCCTTGAAAAAATTTTGCTTAGCGATACGAATTAAACTTACCACTCTATTTCGAGATTGCTTATAAGCTAGATAAGAAATAGAATTAGGGCTCATTTTCCAAAGACGATATTTGGAAAAACGAACAGAAATAGCATTCGAAATCTCTTGCGTCATCCAAGGGGGGGATCTAGGTCTAAAGTAAACAGTAGTGAGAGGAACGCAATTATTAAATACATAATTAATAGAGGAGTTAAAATAGTCAATTTGATCGGTAGAAGTACTAAGAGAAAAAATATCATCCCAACGAATAGAGCCACAAATTGATGAAAGGTGAGATTCATCAATTTTCGAAAAATCCCTAAAGCTGAAACTTTTAGGTTTAGGACGAGAGTAATAATTAACAGAAAAAACAAGGAGATCGTGATGAGAACCAATACCAAGAGACAATTGATTGAAAAAACAGATGGAATTATCAGCAGAAGCGACAACATGATCAATGAGAGAATAAGAACCACCACTTGCGGTTGCATAAGAGTATGTGGGCGCTTCAGTGTTATAAACTGAAAGATTAATGCTATTTAAGATATTTAAATAGCTACGAGAAAATAAAGTCTCTTGAGAAATATCAAAGTTAAAATCACCCGAAATGAAAACCTCATCATACCGACAGGAAAAATAACTAAAAAGACACTCAATGTCTAAAAGCGATTTTTTAAATAGAGCATACGACCTCTTGTTCGTTTTAGGAGGATTATAAACTACACCGAAAAGGAATTTCCGCTTATTGACGAAGACATTTAGAAAAAGAAACTCAAAGTCAGAAACGAGCCTTTGAGAAATTGAGAGGGGTACCGATACTACATTACATTTAATATGCTCGTTAACATATAGGCATACTCCGCCATAATTAACTGGTGGATTAGCTCTATCACGTCTGAATAAATTATAACCACTAATGGTCAACGCGGAATCGGGAATATCGGACGATAGAAATGTCTCCGATAAGCAAATGACATCAATTGGGACCCCATTAAAAGTATGACGAAGTTCGTCAATATTTAAAATAAGACTCTGGACGTTTAAACTAACCACATTAAGTAAATTGGACCTAGTCCGAAGCATGGATTTAAGTAAAATAGAGGGCAAAGAAATACTTTCAGTGGACATCGCGAATCGTGGCGCACTTAAACAACAATACTTACATGAACAATTTTTAAATGAATAATTAAGTTCGCCTTCAAAAACCAGGTTAACTTCAAATATCAATCTGAAACAAAACAAATAAAGCCAAATAATACCAGCAATATAAACGGTAATAGAGGAACGATACTTATCTAATTATAAATTCTTCCAACTATAGTCGGGCCCCAAAACCCCCAAAATATATATACAAAAAAAAAATATAAAGGAACAAAAAAATTTAATTTGCTGGCAGTCGCAAAAAACAAACACGCGCATCAGCTAGGCCTGCTCGAATTTTTTGAAATCATTTGACTCAGATTTTGCGAGTGCGTGTTATGAGAGATTTTTTTTTTCGAATGTTAAACTTACATAAAAAGGCGTAAGCTTCCTCAAGGTTCTTGGGCTTTGCCGCCTGGGTGTACCCGAAGGCATTGTATATTTGCGGCCAGGCATTGTATATTTGATTCTGTTTAGGCAACGATTTAATATTTTCGAATCTGTGGTCCTATTATATGTAGAAACTATGTATTGACATTGTTTCATTCTGTTTAATTACCCATAGCTGGGACTTATAATAACTTAACCCCTGCCATTTCTACGAAAGATTCAGGGTCGCTTGCGAGACATAATATGTCTCTCACCTTCCCTTCTACTTTATTGTTTACGTTTTGTGCGTACATTCTCAGTTGTTGTTCTGAGACTACTCACTCGAACATACGTATGGTCGGAATTGACTTAATGGGAGCCGCGATCCTGCATAAGTCTAGTGTAATACGAGGTGTTCCGTCCGTCGTAACGGTCGAGGTTTTCTCAATTTTTTAATTTAAAACGTTAATAACTGGTCATGTTGACGTTATTTTTCTATTAAATTTGAAAATTGCAACGGAATTGTAGATAATTGCGCAGTATTTTGCTCCATCTCAGACATTTATGGGGAGGTAATTTCCTCTCCTGCTTCTATATTTCTTGAATATAGGCGTCGAGGAACTTCCTCCTGCCGAAATTTCGTCTTTGATAAGAAATTGTGTTTTCTTATTAAGCCTTAGAGCTGATTTGTATTTCGTTTGTTCCGTCTTTCCGCGTTTATATTATATGGCGCGGGCTATATTCAGCCGCTTTACGAACAACCATAATATTTAGTGGAAGTTGAGCTTTTTGGTGTTGGTCATCGGTCGCCTTTACGAGTAAGAAATTTCGGGAGGTTGTGATGGGGCTCTCAACCCGAGAATGGCCTTTATTCAGCCGCTTTTCAAATATCAATAATATTTAGTGAAAATTGAGATTTTCGGTGTTGGTCATCGGTCGCCTTTACGAGTAAGAAATTTCAGGAGGTTGTGATGGGGCTCTCAACCCGAGAATAGCCTTTATTCAGCCGCTTTTCAAATATCAATAATATTTAGTGGAAGTTTAGATTTTCGATGTTGGTCATCGGACTCACTATGATTTTTGGACGGATCTGGTTGTAGCCTTTACGCATAAGAAATTTCAGTAGGTTGTGATGGTGGCTTTCATACCGAGAATGGCCTATATTCAGGCATTTTACGAACAACCATAATATTTTATAGAAGTTGAGATTTTCGGTGTTGGTCATCGGTCTCAACTTTTGTGAACTGCTGGTCTATCAAATATGATGACGTCGATCTGAATAAGAGGTTAGAGGGGGCAAAGTCTGGAGAATACGCCGCATGTTGTAAAGTTTTCCAACCTAAGAAAAAGATTGACCTTCCGCCTTCCTTGGCCCGCACATTTTTCCTCCAGAGCATTACTTAATTTGATCAATTGAGCCAGCTCTTATAGTTTAACCATGTTCCAGAAGCTCGTAGTAAATGTCTCACTGAATATTAATTTTTCTTACTTATGTTAGCATCTAGGATTATCGTACAAAATCCAATTTTCATCACCCGTAATGATTTTGTGGAAAAAAATCTTTCTTTTGAACCGAGAAAGCCAAATCATGCAGATGTCAACTCTTCGACTTTTATTTTCTTCGGTCAATTTATGAGGAACCCATTTTCCTTCCTTCTGTATTTTTCCCATTGCATGCAATCGAAGTGATATTGCTTGGTGAGTAACTCATAACTGTTCTGCAAGCTCTTTTGAGTTGGGTTTGACGCGGATTTTCCCCGGATCCAGTAAAACTTTAAGTTCTTCGTCTTCAAATTGTTTTACTGCGCCAGAACGCAGATCGTCCTCAAGGCTAAAATTGTTATCTCGAAATCTTGCAAACCACTTTTTTACTGTTGGTGTGAGTCAATCAATATTCTATCAATGTCGAATTAATCAATTCCGTAGCTTGAGTACCATTTTTCTCATTTGGAAACAGAGTAAAATGAAAAAAAATAAATGTTGCTTATCAAAAATATTATAAGGGCCCCATCACAACCTCCTGAAACTTCTTACTCGTAAAGGCAGATCTGTCCAAAAACCATAGTGAAACCGATGACCAACACCGAAAATCTCAACTTCCACTAAATATGTATTATGGTTGTTCGTAAAGCGGCTGAATATAGGCCATTTTCGGTATGAGGGCCCCATCACAACCTCCTGAAATTTGTTACTCGTAAAGGCTAGAACTTGGCACGGTGTACGCGGCGGAATCTCGCGCCCTCTAAGCAGTTTTCATTATTTTTTAGCTTAGGTCGCTAATGTTTTTTCTAAATATTTTCACTCTAATTATTTAGAATTCACTCGCGGATTCACTTTTAAATTGGTGTCTCTTGTCCAATTTATTTGCACTTTTTTTCAAACACGACACTTCACAGCTCGGTTGTGCCAATTAAGGAATCACTTTTACATAATTTTTTAAGCCCGATAGAACTTGAAATTGTAAAAAATAACAAAAAAATTAAATTGTAATCAAAATTTTTTTTATTCGAAAGATCAGTTCATGGTATTAATATTTGAAAATGATTTCGAGCATATGGGCACGCATATAGCACGTATAGCGCCATCCTGTTGAAACCACATCTCGTTGATCAATGCATCCATATTTAAAAAAAAAAAAGAAATCATTGATCCTGGTGCGGTAACGATCTCCATTGACCGTAACGCGACCCCGGCATCATTTTTTAAAAAGTAAGGAACGATGATGCCACCAGCGTGTAAACCGCATCAAACGATGCATTTTTCCGGATGTAATGGAGTCTGTAGGGTCTCTGTAACAAACCCGTTAAGTCCAAAATGAGCCTCATCGCTGAACAAAATTTGACGGTAAAACAACGGGTCATTTGCCAACTGCTCTAGAGCCCAATCGGCGAAAGAACGACGCTCGTAATGGTCTCGTGGCTTCAATTCCTGCACCAGCTGGATCTTGTACGGTTGTAGGCCATGATCTTTGCGCAAAATTTTCCATGTAGTGGACGGACAGAGCCTCAATTCCTGCGAACGACGACGAATCGATAAATTTGGATCATCTTCCACACCTTCGTTTACAACGGCGATATTCTCTTCAGTACGCTCTAGAGAGTATGTGGTAAGAAATCTATCCACAGTTCGACGGATGGTTTACTCAGATGGACGATTATGTGCGCCATAAAAATCACGAAGTCGTCTGTAAGTTGCGCGAATTGACGACTGATTTTTAAAGTAAATTTTAATAATTTCGAGGCGTTGTTCAAGCGTTAGTCTATTCATGATGATTTGCCAGAGTATACTGAGATCGGCCAGAGTATATTTTTCATACAAATTTAATTTTTTGTTTTATTTTTTACAATTTCAAGTTCTATCAGGCGTAAACAACATCCTTTACTTACCTAATCCTGTGTGGGGTTTGCTATTACCTCCATCAGGCGCCTCCCCGGGTAGCGGCTACGGGAATGCTTGCCAGATATGGTAGGTAACGGGGAAATTAAATACTCGGGGCGGACCAAAAAATAGCACACCAAAGCTAAGGTGGACCTATACATACGCCGATGGCTGCGTGGCTAAGAGGGTGCTTAGTCGTTAGTATGTGACCTCCGAATTTGGCGTCTCAAGCTCTGTCATAGGCGACCGTTAATTTCTCGGTGCTACTCGTGGGAATAAAAAAAAATTTATGATGAAAAATAATGATGAAAATAATAGCCTAATAATATTAGGAAACGAGACGGATGCGTCTATAGAAGCATCAAATCAACCGGGTCGCTCCATATACTCTTCGGATTCTAGTACCATAGATTCTGGGGGGAACCAACCCTTGGAAAGTAAAGGGAACAACTTTCTTAAGAGCATGAAAATGTTGAAATCACCACCTCCAAATGTAAGTAGACGTACACTATAATTAAAGACAACTGTGCCAACAGCGACTGCGTCCACAGTAACTGCAAAAGACGCGGTCTCTACTGAAAAAGGAACTTTATTACAAATGCCGAGTGCATCAACAAACATTATAAACAGCGAGGATCTGTTATCCAAGTTTCAGAAAATGGAGAACTTAAGAGAGAAAACTCTACACTAAAAGAAAAGGCTAAAAATAGTAAAGCTGAGAATTCAGCACGAGCTAACAACCTGCCTGTCAACCATATTCAGCCATCAACAAGTCAACATCATTCAAATAATTTCAACTGGTTGCTGCAGCAATTTCCTAATAACAGAAATCCTAAGAAACGTAGGCGCACAAAAACGAAAACTCCCGCAAAAAATAATACACAAAGTGTGAACAGTAACACTGAACAGATAAACCCAAAAATACCACTGCCTCCACCCATTAATGTGAGCAATATCAACAATTTCGAACTTTTTCGACAAAAAATAATAAAAACCACTAGTGAATCAACTAATTTTAAGGCGCTCTCAAATAGTGACATTAGAATTACCTTTCAAAATGAAAATGATTACAGAAATGTCAAAAAATTACTGGAAGAATTAAAAAATGAGTCTAGCAACCAACTAGAAAATATTCAATGTCACACCTACCAGCTGAAGAGTGAAAAGGCCTAAATTAAAGCAGACTTAGAAAAAATGGGACATGAAGTTGCAGGTATTACCAACATATACAAAATGGTCACAATTGATGGTGTAAAAGTCAGGAAACACTTTCCATTGTTTTACATCGACTTAAAACAAAAAGACAACAATAAAGAAGTATACAATATCAATAAAGTTGCGTACTGTATAGTTAAAATTGAGCCACCTAACAAGACAAGGGGAATTGCACAATGTACGAATTGTCAACAACTTGGGCATACCAAGAGCTTTTGCTATCGTCAAACCAAATGCGTTAAATGCGCGGAAAATCACCACACGACAAAATGCAAGAAAACACCAGATATCGCGCCTTCGTGTGCTCTTTGTAAACAACAAGGGCATACTGCAAATTATAAAGGATGCCGTGTATATCAGAACAAAATTAAAAGTCAACAAAATAACAGAACAAGCGCAGTGCAGCGATTACAAACCAAAGTTGCTAAACCACAAACAACAATTACACCATCCACAGTTGGATTATCCTATGCGCAAATCGCCAACGAGTCAAATAACACTGAAATTATTAAGATGCTTAGCCAATTTCAACAGTCACTTGGTCATTTAGCAGAGAGGGTGGCAAAACTGGAAACCTATATCTATCCACCAAGCGAAAAAGTCAGCATACTCACAAATGGTTAACTCGTTCCTACGCATTGTAGCTTGGAACGCTAATGGGCTCAACCAATGAGCCCACGAACTGGAAATATTTCTCCATACAAACAACATTGATATTGCGCTGATTTCAGAGACGCACTGCTCCAACCAAAGCTTTATCAGAATAAGGGGTTTTAATTCCTACTGGACAACCCATCCTAGTGAAAGAGCTAGAGGTGGTTCAGCTGTACTAATCAAAAATAATATCAAACACAATCGACAAGAGGATATTCGTGAAAACTACTTGCAAGCAACTGTTATCTCAATCCAATATAATGGCGCAGGTTTAAATATTGCAGCAGCGTACTGTCCTCCACCACATACACCAACGAAGTTACAATTTAATAACGTCTTCAATAGACTCGGTCCAAGATTTATTATTGGAGGGGACTACAATATAAAACATACAGCTTGGGGTTCCAGTCTTATTTCTCCTGGGAAAGGTAACACCTTGTTCAATGCCATTCATGAAAACAAATGCGAATATCTGTCCCCAGGGGAGCCAATGGATGCAGGAAAAATACCAGATCTACTGGATTTCTTCATCATAAAAGGTATTCCTCTAAGTTACACTAGAGTCGAAAGAATTAACGACCTAACATCTGACCACATTCCTGTACTGTTGTCAGTAAGGGTTACAGTAATGAAGAAACAGAAAAAGTAAAACCTTACTAATAGATTCACGGATTGGGACATCTTCAGAGAAAAATTGGAAGAGCTGGTTGAACTAAAAGTTAGTATTAAAAGCAATGAAGAATTGGAACAACAAACAAACAATTTTATGAATACACTCGAATGGCTGCCAGACTAGCTACTCCTGAATCAAAGAACAAAGCGGAGATTGAAATCAAATACCCGGCTGATATCAGGGAACAAATCAAGGCAAGAAGAAGGGCGAGGAGAATATGGCACCTCACCAGAAATCCCGCTGACAAGACAACTTTTAATCGAATAAGTAACAAAGTCAATAGACTAATCAAAAATTTCAAACAGAATTGCCTCGATAACTACTTAAGCGGGCTAGGTCCAGAAATGGATAAAGACTACTCGTTATGGAAAGCAACCAGAAGATTTAAACGACCTGTAGTTCGAATACCACCTTTAAGGAATGCTCAAGGCAGTTGGGTTCGACAAGACAAAGAAAAAGCGGAACTCTTTGCTCAACACCTAGCAGCAGTGTTCCAACTCCATGACATTCAATCCAACATTGATGTAACACCTGTTTATCAACCAAATCAGGACTATAAAAGGGTCACGCCAATGGAAATTGCTAAAGAAATCGGCAAAAATCTTAATCATAAAAAAGCACCAGGAATTGATGAAATACCACCGGGTCTATTCAAGGAACGTCCACGTAAAGCAATCATCTTGATCACATACTTATTTAATGCCTGTATGAGATTGAAGTATGTACCCAAATGCTTCAAAACGGCCCAAATAATTATGCTAAAGAAACCAGGTAAACCAGATGAAGAAGTAACATCATACAGACCAATCTCACTGCTTCCGACCTTATCAAAGCTGTTCGATAAACTGCTACTAAAACGTCTAAAGCCAATGGTAAACGTTCCTGATTTCCAATTTGGATTCAGGAATAACCACTCCACCATAGATCAAGTCCATCGAATAACTGCGGTAATAGAGCAAGCGTTAGAAGAAAAGAAATATTGCACCGCCTTTGATAGGGCTTGGCATGAGGGATTGACATTCAAAATGAGCAAAATTCTACCACAAAACTATTACCAGCTGCTTGAATCATACCCCTCTGATCGCCAATTCAGAGTCATTCATGAAGAAACATGTTCTGACTTTTATCCAGCGATTGCGGGAGTTCCGCAGGGAAGCGTATTGGGTCCCCTCCTCTACCTTCTTTATACTGCGGACATACCTACAACGAATAAAACATTCATCGGCACGTTCGCTGACGACACTGTAATTATGTCAGTAGACGAATCTCAACCAAGAGCAGTAGAAAATCTTCAACGAACAATGGACAACGTTACTAAATGGACAATTGACTGGAAAATCGCACTGAATGAGATCAAATCAACATATGTGACATTTACGCTCCGACATAAAAATAACACTCTTCATATACACCTCAAAGGAGTGCAAGTGCTGCAGGCTGAATCGGCAAAATACCTTGGTCTACATTTAGATACCAGGCTCAACTGGAAACATCACGTGAGACAAAAAGCTGAACAGATACGATTGAAACAACGTCAAATGTACTGGTTAATTGGACATCATTCCAAAATGAACCTGTATTGCAAAAGACTGGTATACCAGACTATCTTCAAACCAATATGGATGTATTGTGTGCAGCTATGGGGTTGTACACACAAATCCAATAGAGACTTTATACAACGAAGCCAAAATAAATTTCTTCGAATGGTCACCAACGCCTATCGATTTGTGACTAACAAGGAAATCCACAATGATTTAGAAATACAATTGATAGACGACGTTATCCGCGAATGTGCCATAAAACATGAGAAGAGACTTCTTACCCATACCAATCTTGAGGCCGTACAACTACTGGACAGTACAAATGAAGCAAGGCGGCTCAAACGAATCAAACCACATGAGCTAACCGTATGAAAATTATAAACCAAAGGAACTGGACACTGGTCCAGCAGACCCACACAAGTTTATGCTTATCTCATAAGTACAAATGTCAACCTTACTAATGAATTAATAATGTTTAAGATTGTAGTAGCCATATCAATAAAGTTGTTAAAAAAAAAAAAAAAACTTACCTAATAGTATTTACTTTCCAGCGTACCATTTCCTATATTGTCAACGTTGTCTACATTGTCCGTGTCAGAGACGCAAAAAATCACTAGGTAATCTACGTATCAATAACCGGGTAGATTACATTTTGTAGTCTACCTGACCCCTACCTGCCGAAAACGGTTTATAATAAATCTGCTCGAGCAGACACTTATGAGTAACAAATTCACTATTGCGTTAGTATACAGAACAAGTAATGCAATTTTACTATCACTTGTTGGTTGCTTAATTCAATTATAATTCAATAGTTGTATATGAAATCAATAAAATTGATTAAAAGCAATAAACCTGTTGAAAACATATAAATTAAAGTTTGCTTATTTAAATTCACTATTTTCTATTTTAATAAATTTAAAATGCAAAAACCAAGGATGGGTGTCACTTTAACTATTGTTGATCAATTCGTAAATAACAATGAAGTCGTAAACTAATTATTAATTCCGTTTACAAATTCTGTAAAAATACATTAAAGGAAAAGGATTGAAAAATGTAAATTCTTGAAATTAAAGATTTATTAGTGTTGGACGTGAAATGATATATGGTGAAAAGTAAGTAATTTATTTTCATGGCCTGTAATTAAAATACACTCAGTATATATGGAAAAACACAAAAAGTGAAAATAACAATGGAAGAAAATATACGACGTGTGTATACAGGTAAATTATAGGTTTGATTGTTTAATAAATTTTGTTCGGGAATTCCAAATTGTTTTTATTAATTTTTTGATTGTGTTTTAATCAAATATTTAATATTCAATTAAAAATTTTGTCCTTATAAATACATGTCTGTTGCTTTAAACATTTTTTATTATTGATGTCGAATCGATTTGATGTCCGTAGCTTGAATAATTCATTGGCATGTGGTATTTTGATCAAGTGGCTTCGGTATATGAGATATGATTGGATAATTACTTCACTACAACATGACACATATAAGTTCGTACGACTAAATATATCGAATTTATTTAGATAGAGAATAGAGGCGTAAAGCATTTCCAAAAAATACCGTAACTATATAAAGATTATCTTCGACCAATTTTCTGCCATAAGTTGACTCAGCAGAACATAGTTTTCTCATGTAGAATTAATTTTATCCCGATTGTGTTAAAATCCATATTGTGCATTGGTGGGTCATTGTAGTTAACTTCAACTTTACGACACTTCCTGCAGAAGAAATGAACATTAACCACCTGGAATCCTTATCGCCTATTTCGGCAGTATTGCTGATTGGGACAAAATAATGCAATAATAATTCCAAAACTTATACTAAACGTATATGACCCAAATGCTGCATTAGCACTTGTACAATCCAATGAAAATGGTACTAGAATTGTTTACAAATTAATTACAAATTTATTACATATAGAAAGAAAATATTTAAAACCTCGTTAAGTTGCAGTTCGTGTGTGGGCTGGCATTCCACAAAGATATACCACACTTTTTGTATTTCTGTTAATATTTGTTTATCGTATACTGGTGCAGATACGGGAATTTTTTACAAATTAATTACAACATATCGGCATAGTTCGACCCCTCAAAAAACTACCCCTGAGGGGTGCCATTATTCAAAAACCATATATTTCTTTTTATAGGTTACAAACTTGCTATAATTTTAAAAACTTACCCTCAAATTTGATGAAACAACCCAGTATGAACATTGGGGTACCCCTGAATTTACTACAACAGCATACATCCACGAAAATCGATCATAATGCATCGAGTTTCTTTCCTATACAAGAAATGGGTGTCCCTGATTTTATTGCAACAGCCCACACCCAGAAAAATCGATCATAAAATCCAAACCCTGTTTTTGATTTTTTGTGGGTGTGGGCTGTCGTATTAAATTCAGGGGTACCAATTTATTTAGGAAAGAGGTAAAAACCGAATGATTTTTTCAGGATGTGGGCTTTTGTAAATTCGAACCCATTTCTTGTACAGAGAGGTAATTCGATGCATTATGATTTTTCTTGGTGTGGGGTGTTGTAATAAATTAAGGGGTCCCATTTCTTATGCAGAGAAGTAACTGGGTGCATTATGATCGATTTTAGTTGGCGTCTGCTGTTGTAATACATTCAGGGGTACCAATTTCTTGTACAGGAAGGTATTTCGATGTTCTAAGATCGATTTTTGTAGTTGTGGGCTGTTGTAGTATATTCAGGGGTGCCCATTTACGTTCAATTTTGGTGGCTTTTGGCTGTTGAAGTACATTCTGTAGGAATACGCATTTCCTGTACAGGAAAATAATTCGATGCATTATGGTTGGTCTGGGTGTGGGTTGTTGTATTCAATTTAGAGGTCCTATTTCTTGTAAAGGAAGGTAAATTGATGTATTTTGATCAACTTTTGTGGGTGTAGGCTATTGTAAAGGGTTTTCCAATGAGAGGTTTCATTTTTAGTAGCTTACTGCTATTTGGGCAGCTGTCATCTTTTGACATTTGACAAGTAAAAACTACGCCATTACTAAAAATGGTACGATACACGCTTCAACAACGCATTGAAATTGTTAAAATTCACTACAAAAATGGTGAAAATTTTGCAGTAACAGTTTGCAAAACTAAAGCACTTTTGGGTCGTCGTGAAGCACCTTCTCAGCCGGCAATAGCCAAACTGGTGGAAAAATTTGAGCTGTTGGGATAAGTTAGTGATGTGAAGAATCGAAACCGTGTGCGTCGCTCAAGAACAACTGAGAATTATGCTGCTGTCGCCTCGTCGATCTTTGGAATTAGACATTCCACAAACGTCTTAAGCAACTTTAATAGTTAACACAAGAACTGAAGCCGGTCGATCACCATAAACGTCGTATCTTCGCTGATTGGGTCCTTCAAATGCATCAAAATGATTCGGATTTTCATCGATAAATCATCTTCAGTGATGAGGCCTATTTTCACCTCGGAGGCTGCGTTAATAAGCAGAATTGTCGCATTTGGGGCTCAGAAAATCCAAGAATGATTGTTAAAAAGCCTCTCCATCATCAACGTGTCACTGTTTGGTGCGATTTTTGGACTGGTGGTATGATTGGACCTTACTTATTCGAAAATGAGGCTGGTGCAACTGTTACGGCGAATGGATTGCGCTACCGAGCAAGGATTAATGATTTTTTCTAGCCAGAATTGGAAGATATTGATGTGGACGACGTTTGTTTTCAGCAAGACGGCGCTACGTGCCTCACAAGCAACGAAACAATCGCAATTTTGCAAGAAAAATTTCTTGACCATGTTATTTCTCGCATAAGTGATCACAATTGGCCACCGAGATTTTGTAATTTAACACCTTTAGACTTTTTTTTTGGAGCCACGTGAAAGATAAGACCTTAAAGATGGAATTCGTGAAGTTATCGAGAATATACAGCATCAAATGTGCGAATTGGTTATGGAAAATTTCATGAAAAGGATATGGTGCTGCAAGCATAGCCGTGGCGGCCATTTGGCTGATATCGTTTTCAAATGTTAATAGCATACCTTATACTCTTTACAATGAAATAAACATTCATTGATTTCTCTTACAAAATACTCGATTTTTTTAAATTTCAAAATGAAGCCTTTTATTGGAAAACCCTTTAAAATAAGTTCAGGTGCAGCCTAATGTACTTAATGGGCTGTTTCAGAAAATTTGAGTTTGGGTTGTTACATAAGAAGTGAGTGTTGGTGAAAATTAAGCGTCACCCGATGAGTTACTGCGTGAGTTCTAAGACCTCGAAGACGGACAGATGCACCGGCACTAATTGAAAACATTCATCATCTGGCTCTAAAGCAGTTCCATCAATTGTAGCAACGATCACTGGTAATTCCGAATTATGGTCCGGCCACATGTAGAGTTTATGCGTGAATACATCGCATTGAACCACATGGAGATGGTTCCAGATGTTACAGGAAATCCATCCCAATCATATTATATTACACATCATGCGGTGGCCGGAAGGTTTTGAACATTGTTCAACGCTTCGGCTAGGCCATGTAAAGGTATGTCAGTGATATGTGGTAAAAGTAATTTGGACAATACGACAATGTGCACTTGACAATGAGGGAGGGGAGGATAATTGCTGACCCCAGCCGAGCAGCCGCAGCACATGACAGTGTTTTGAGTAATTTTTACGTGGATGATTTTCTTGATAGCAGCGATTCTCCTAGCGAAGCGGCAACTCTAGCACCCGAGACTGATTTCATTTTAAAACGAGGGAAATTTATGCCAAGGAAATGGAATTCAAGTAACACGAAAACACTCGCAGTAATTGCCGATTCACAATAAGAAGCATCAGAACTGGAATTCAGCGATCCTGAAACCACAGTACTCGGGCTTTATTGGAACCCGATTACCGAACATTTCTTTCACATAATCAGGGTAGATGAATCGGATATCATACCTATTAAATGTCTCGTACTGGCGATATAACTAGACTATATGATCCTACTGGAATATTCCAGTAATAGAAACTACCAAGATAATCACACAGCTTTTTTGGGAAGTGAATCTGGATTAGGATACACCAGTAACGGCTGAACTGCGAACCTGCTAGTTAACGTTTCGTAATGCCCTACAATAACGAACACATATTTGTCTTCCACGTTGGATTGGTATGTCCCACGGTACTAGAAAAACACTTCATGGATTCTGCGATGCGAGTAGGAAGGTATATGCAGCGGTTTTATACGTGCAAATAATCCATGTTGGCGGCAATAACAAAGGTCACTCCGGTTAAAAAGATTAACGTTCCTCGATTTTAATTGTGTGCAGCATAACTCTTTCAAACAGTGATGAACACGTACCACATTTCTACCAATTATTATGTAGCGGCAACTTTGAAACTGTATATTTCAAATCGTGTATCTTACATACAGGGACATTCTATTAACAACCGACAGCGACATATTCGTACAGAATGCAATCCGGTAGATTACTCTAGTCGCGGATTATTACCAACCGCCATACACAGGCATTCGTTATGGTGTAGTCGCCTATCATATTTAGCTGCCTACAACTTCACCGTTTGTGTTAAGTGCTCGTGAGATAATTCTCAGTAGAATTGTTCGGATTATCTTCAGTTTGTAGTCAAAACTACATTGCATTCGTTGGTATATGTAAAGTGCTCGTGAATTCTATATTTAGATTATTCAGATAGAATTTGTCTGGAAATTTCGAAAATTAAATTTTCGGGCTCAAAGATTTCGGTAGCATGATACTTTTTGCCGTTGCTAGAGTGACATTTATTCGGGCTGGGACACTAAACTCTCACGATAGTAATAGTTTAATTTCACCGTCACATTTTTTCTAGTTGAGTCTCGGGCTATAGCTTTATATATATTCTTTGTTTAGATCTGGCTATATTAGCAAGCAATTGGAGGATAATTTAAAAATACATTAAAGTATTAATAAAATTTCAGACTAAATGTTATAAATGTCATGATACTGTTGTTGTTTTGTCACGATAGTAAATTTTTCTAGTGGCATTATTAATCTAACCTGGACCAATGATTTATTGGGTGTGAATGTAGAAACTCTGCTTTCTGGTCAAATTCAACTTTATTGAAAACAATTTAATTTTACAAATATTAATTAGCGAAATATTCGCCATTACTGTCTATGGTATTTTGCCACTTGGTGGTTTCGAAGCAAAATAGTCAACGAGCTAATTTTGCACATCTTCGATTTTCGCGAGTATGATGACATCGATCTGAATAAGTGGTACTCAGAGAAAGCCAAGTCTGGAAAATACGCCGTATGCTGTAAAACATCTCCCCCCAGATACTATGGAAAATCTACTAGATGATGCCAAAACCAGCTATTGGCTGAAGTAGAATTAAATTTAGACGAAGATGAGAATATTGAAGCACATGGGATCGACGCTTCAAGTATATTTCATCAAAGAATTCAGCAATCATGGGAAAATGGGGATGAATATGATCTGGAATTAGGTTTTTGTATTACAACCATAGAAAGTGGGACGGTACACTGCCTAAATGGACAAAGCGACCCGATTGAATTTTTTAAGTTGTTTGTTACACAATCGTTTGTTGAATCAATTGTAAATCACACCAGAAATTATGCTGCAAAGAAAAAAATAAAATTATACATATCGACACCGGCGGTTTTTATTGCTTTTATGGAGTAATGATTATATCTGGTTACACTTCAATATCACGAAAACGTCATTACTGATGATGATATCCGCAACGAGTTCCTAGTATAATGCGATGCGCCGTGCTGACTTTAAAGACATATCTGTCAACAACCATTCATGCGACAATGATTTAATCGACAAGAGTTCCAGAGATCAACTTGTACAAATACGAATGTTTATAAATCATTTCCGTTGCCGAAGCAATGGCTCCATAATACGGAAGACACTCATGGTTTCCAGATATTTCCTTTTGATATTTTGGAATAAGGAATGTGCCTGGGACAGGCACGGTACGAGAAAATCATTTGAAAAATATCAAGATGACCGACAAAAACAGATAAATAAAAAGATACGGGGTTATTACGATAGTTTTATAGACGAACAAAATGAAGTAATTCTTACAAGACGGAAGGACAATAAAATTTTTTCTATATGATGTCGAATGGTTTTGGCACAAATCCTCTTGCTACAGCTCACCGATATAATCATTCAGAGCAAAAAAAAAACTGGTATTTCACAGCCAAACGTAATTGCCAATTATAATAAATTTATGGGCGGAGTGGAATTATTGGATTGTCGTATTTCCAATTATCGAATGTGTATAAGCCAAAACCTAAAACTGCAAACTAGGCCAATACGAGTTTCGGCGAGAGCTAGCTCACACAACCTGGAAAAGTGCAACCAAAGCGAAGAATTTCAAAACCACCACCAATGGAACGTCTCGACTTTCCATTGGTCTGGGGACTCGCGGTGTAAGCAATGTCAGTCACAAACATATTACAGGTGCAACATATGTAATGTGCCTTTACACGCAAAGTGTTCAACCAAATTTCATAAAAATTTAAAATAAACTACAAAAGTTAATTCCTTGAAAGCTTTAAAGAAACTTTATAAGTCTTTATAAATCTATTTTGTTTTCGTTTACGGTTTTATAATTTTTAAACAAATAAATAAAAAAATTGTTTCGTATTGATAAGTGATTCGTTTGTGCAACACCCCCTATTTCGGCACTGGTCGAATATTACATTTTTTAAAATTAATTTTTGTCTTAATTTTGACCAAAACTAATTAGAAAAAAATGTAGAATTTAAAAAAATATTGATGTCACAGATCTCACTTATGTTCGGGAGGTACCAGAAGGAAATGCATTTTTGAAAAAAAAAACATTTATGAAGGAAAGTGAGTTTCCTTCATCTGAAGACAATCGCTGATGTAAATGAATACACCTATTACTTCGCCTGAAAAGTTCCCGGTCTGGCACATAGATGGTGCCACAAATCTAAAACCCATATGCTTTTCAATTCTACCAACCTTCAAATGATATTAAAATTTCATTACTGACGCTACTTTTGTTAATTTCAAAACAATGGAAATGAAGAATTTCGTGTGTTGATTAGACACTGGTTTTGATAGGAAAAATATCGTTCAAGCAAAGTAGTTGCTTCATAAGTGATATTCGAACTTTAAGCTTTTACCAGTAAAATGAACCATCATTGACGGGTATACTGAATTTAAACGTGGGCACACAACCGCCGATGATGCACAGCGCTCTGGACGCTCAAATGAGGCTGTGACTCCAGAAAACTAAAAAAAATATACGAAATTGTTTTGAAAGACCGTAAAGTGAAGTTGCGTGAGCTAGCTGACATTGTAAAGATATCAATGGAACGTGTTGGTCATATTTTGCACGAAATTTTGTCCAAAAACGACAACGCTTCGATCATTCCGTGCGCTGTTTGGAGCTGTTTAAGCGCAATAAAAAGGATTCTTTTATGCGGTATGTGACAATGGATTTTTTTTTAACAACTTTATTGATATGGCTACTACAATCTTAAACATTATTAATTCATTAGTAAGGTTGACATTAGTACTTATGAGATAAGCATAAACTTGTGTGGGTCTGCTGGACCAGTGTCCAGTTCCCTTGGTTTATAATTTTCATACGGTTAGCTCATGTTAGCTCATGTGGTTTGATTCGTTGTACGGCCTCAAAATTGGTGTGGGTAAGAAGTCTCTTCTCATGTTTTATGGCACATTCGCGGATAACATTGTCTATCAATTGTATTTCTAAATCATTGTGGATTTCCTTGTTAGTCACAAATCGGTAGGCGTTGGTGAGCATTCGAAGAAATTTATTTTGGCTTCGTTGCATAATGTCTCTATTGGATTTATGTGTACAACCCCATAGCTGCGCACCATACATCCATATTGGTTTGAAGATAGTCTGGAATACCAGTCTTTTGCAATACAGGTTCATTTTGGAATGAAGTACATTTGACGTTGTTTCAATCGTATCTGTTCAGCTTTTTGTCTCACGTGATGTTTCCAGTTGAGCCTGGAATCGAAATGTAGACCAAGGTATTTTGTCGATTCAGCCTGCGGCACTTGCACTCCTTTGAGGTGTATATGAAGAGTGTTATTTTTATGTCGGAGCGTAAATGTCACATATGTTGATTTGAGCTCATTCAGTGCGATTTTCCAGTCAATTGTCCATTTAGTAACGTTGTCCATTGCTCGTTGAAGATTTTCCACTGCTCTTGGTTGAGATTCGTCTACTGACATAATTACAGTGTCGTCAGCGAACGTGCCGATGAATGTTTTATTCGTTGTAGGTATGTCCGCAGTATAAAGAAGGTAGAGGAGGGGACCCAATACGCTTCCCTGCGGAACTCCCACAATCGCTGGATAAAAGTCAGAACATGTTTCTTCATGAATGACTCTGAATTGGCGATCAGAGAGGTATGATTCAAGCAGCTGGCAATAGTTTTGTGGTAGAATTTTGCTCATTTTGAATGTCAATCCCACATGCCAAACCCTATCAAAGGCCTGGGATACATCCAGAAATACGGCGGGGCAATATTTCTTTTCTTCTAACGCTTGCTCTATTACCGCAGTTATTCGATGGGCTTGATCTATGGTGGAGTGGTTATTCCTGAATCCAAATTGGAAAACAGGAACGTTTACCATTGGCTTTAGACGTTTTAGTAGCAGTTTCTCGAACAGCTTTGATAAGGTCGGAAGCAGTGAGATTGGTCTGTATGATGTTACTTCTTCATCTGGTTTACCTGGTTTCTTTGGCATAATTATTTGGGCCGTTTTGAAGCATTTGGGTACATACTTCAATCTCATACAGGCATTAAATAAGTATGTGATCAAGATAATTGCTTTACGTGGAAGTTCCTTGAATAGACCCGGTGATATTTCATCAATTCCTGGTGCTTTTTTATGATTAAGATTTTTGCCGATTTCTTTAGCAATTTCCATTGGCGTGACCCTTTTATAGTCCTGATTTGGTTGATAAACAGGTGTTACATCAATGTTGGATTGAATGTCATGGGGTTGGAACACTGCTGCTAGGTGTTGAGCAAAGAGTTTCGCTTTTTCTTTGTCTTGTCGAACCCAACTGCCTTGAGCATTCCTTAAAGGTGGTACTCGAACTACAGGTCGTTTAAATCTTCTGGTTGCTTTCCATAACGAGTAGTCTTTATCCATTTCTGGACCTAGCCCGCTTAAGTAGTTATCGAGTAGTCTATTGACTTTGTTACTTATTCGATTAAAAGTTCTCTTGTCAGCGGGATTTCTGGTGAGGTGCCATATTCTCCTCGCCCTTCTTCTTGCCTTGATTTGTTCCCTGATTTCAGCCGGGTATTTGACTTCAATATCCGCTTTGTCCTTTGATTCAGGAGTAGCTAGTCTGGCCGCCATTCGAGTGTATTCAATAAAATTGTTTGTTTGTTGTTCCAATTCTTCATTGCTTTTGATACTAACTTTTAATTCAACCAGCTCTTCCAATTTTTCTCTGAAGATGCCCCAATCCGTGAATCTAT
The DNA here is from genome assembly GCA_963691935.1 of Nephrotoma guestfalica. Lineage (NCBI taxonomy): Eukaryota > Metazoa > Arthropoda > Insecta > Diptera > Tipulidae > Nephrotoma > Nephrotoma guestfalica. The sequence continues at coordinate 211,835,779 of OY829915.1, forward strand.
TAGTAAGGTTTTGCTTTTTCTGTTTCTTTATTACTGTAGCGCTTACTGACAGCAGTACTGGAATGTGGTCAGATGTTAGGTCGTTAATTCCTTCGACTCTATAGTGTAACTTAGAGGAATACCTTTTATGATGAAGAAATCCAGTAGATCTGGTATTTTTCCTGCATCCGTTGGCCAATACGTTGGCCCCCCTGGGGACAGATATTCGCATTTGTTTTCATGAATGGCATTGAACAAGGTGTTACCTTTCCCAGGAGAAATAAGACTGGAACCCCAAGCTGTATGTTTTATATTGTAGTCCCCTCCAATAATAAATCTTGGACCGAGTCTATTGAAGACGTTATTAAATTGTAACTTCGTTGGTGTATGTGGTGGAGGACAGTACGCTGCTGCAATATTTAAACCTGCGCCATTATATTGGATTGAGATAACAGTTGCTTGCAAGTAGTTTTCACGAATATCCTCTTATCGATTGTGTTTGATATTATTTTTGATTAGTACAGCTGAACCACCTCTAGCTCTTTCACTAGGATGGGTTGTCCAGCAGGAATTAAAACCCCTTATTCTGATAAAGCTTTTGTTGCAGAAGTGCGTCTCTGAAATCAGCGCAATATCAAAGTTGTTTGTATGAAGAAATATTTCCAGTTCGTGGGCTCGTTGGTTGAGCCCATTAGCGTTCCAAGCTACAAAGTGTAGGAACGAGTTAACCATTTGTGAGTATGCTGACTTTTTCGCTTGGTGGATAGATATAGGTTTCCAGTTTTGCAACCGTCTCTGCTAACTGACCAAGTGACTGTTGAATTTGGCTAAGCATTTTAATAATTTCAGTGTTATTTGACTCTTTGGCGATTTGCGCATAGGATAATCCAACTGTGGATGGTGTGATTGTTGTTTGTGGTTTAGCAACTTTGGTTTGTAATCGCTGCACTGCGCTTGTTCTGTTATTCTGTTGACTTTTAATTTTGTTCTGATATACACGGCATCCTTTATAATTTGCAGTATGCCCTTGCTGTTGACAAACAGCACAAGAAGGCGCGATATCTGGTGTTTTCTTGCATTTTGTCGTGTGGTGATTTTCCGCGCATTTAACGCATTTGGTTTGACGATAGCAAAAGCTCTTGGTATGTCCAAGTTGTTGACAATTCGTACATTGTGGAACTCCCCTTGTCTTGTTAGGTGGCTCAATTTTAACTATACAGTACGCAACTTGATATTGTATAGTTCTTTATTGTTGTCTTTTTGTTTTAAGTCGATGTAAAACAATGGAAAGTGTTTCCTGACTTTTACACCATCAATTGTGACCATTTTGTATATGTTGGTAATACCTGCAACTTCATGTCACTTCATGATATTGCTCACATTAATGGGTGGAGGCAGTGGTATTTTTGGGTTTTTCTGTTCAGTGTTACTGTTCACACTTTGTGTATTATTTTTTGAGGGAGTTTTCGTTTTTGTGCGCCTACGTTTCTTAGGATTTCTGTTATTAGCTCTGGAAAGTTCTTCTTCAAGTTCTTCCTTATCTGTGAAATAATCCTCTATACTCAGAGCATTAAATCTATTATTCTGTTGAGAGACTGGAAATTGCTGCAGCAACCAGTTGGAATTATTTGAATGATGTTGACTTGTTGATGGCTGAATATGGTTGACAGGCAGGTTGTTAGCTCGTGCTGAATTCTCAGATTTACTATTTTTAACCTTTTCTTTTAGTGTAGAGTTTTCTCTCTTAAGTTCAGCAACTTCATTGCTCAGCTGCGCGATTGATCCTCGATGTTTATAATGTTTGTTGATGCACTCGGCATTTGTAATGAAGTTCCTTTTTCAGGAGAGACTAACAGCGTCTTTTGCAGTTACTGTGGTCGCAGTCGCTGTTGGCACAGTTGTCTTTAATTGTAGTGTACGTTTACTTACATTTGGAGGTGGTGATCTCAACATTTTCATGTTCTTAGGAAAGTTGTTCCCTTTATTTTCCAAGGATTGGTTCCCCCAGAATCTATGATACTAGAATCCGAAGAGTATATGGAGCTTCCCGGTTGATTTGATGCTTCTATAGACGCATCCGTCTCGTTTCCTAATATTATTAGGCTATTATTTTCATCATTATTTTTCATCATAAATTTTTATTTTATACCCACGAGTAGCACGAGAAAGTAAAGGTCGCCTATGACAGAGCTTTGCGTTATCATAAGAAGGATATGGGTTTACACTGAATGACGCCAAATTCGGAGTTCACATACTAACGACTAAGCACCCTCTTAGCCACGCAGCCATCGGCGTATGTAGTACCACCTTAGCTGTGACAATGGATGAAACATGGATCCACCATTATACACCAGAGTCAAAATGGCATGAGTGGGCGGTAAACCTCGTCGGAAGCGACCAAAAGCACAACAATCGGCAGGAAAGGTTATGGCGTTCGTATTTTGCATGGTATAATATTCGTTGACTATCGGGTTATTGATGCGTTTGAAGGAAGACATCGCTCAAAAATGATCTCAAATGAAGAAGAAAAAATGCTCTTTCACCATATCACAAGTCGATCGCAACAGTGGCAAAATTGCATGTATTGCACATTCAGCGATTATTATTTGTTTCAAACCTCAGAAAAGCACCAGGGAAAGAGATTGGGCTCCAATGAAGAAGTGTTTGCGGAAACTGAAGCTTATTTTGAAGACAAAGATAAATCATTCTACCAAAAAGCATCGCAATGTTAGAGTGGCGTTGAACTGGTTGTATCGCTCTAGAAAGAAATTATTTTGATGAATAAAATGTATTTTTTCCAAAAAAATTGTGTTTTCTTTGTTAGACCGGGAACTTTTCAGGTGATGTGTTTGTTATATGACGCTCTGACTGAGTGCAGAACTCATAAGCCGACAGATCATCCATATCAGTATTATAGGGTGGCGTGGATCTAAGGAATGGGAAGATGTGATTCAATGTGAATCAGACATAGCCGAAAGTTTTCGATTTGGCTATTCTGTGTTAGATCGGCACGTGAAAAGCGAACCGCGAAAGAGCTCGAGGTGTTCCAACCCCAAAACAGATTGCGCAAGGATTAATAGAGCAACCAAACGATGCAAATTATATCAAAAATATAAACACTAATTTTTAATTGTTAAAGTCATTAAACACGATAACCGACATTAATTAACACTCGTGTCAATTTATATCATTTTATTACGTGTACATGCAAGAAATAAATGTCAGGTACATATATGAGATACTAATAACACCTAATTATTGTAAGCTGTATTTTAGTAAATATTAAAAATTATAGTTTTATGTGTTAAACACAATATTTTACGATAATACGCCAAAGACAAACTGACTAGTGTAACATACAAAACATAAACAGCATATAATGTTTACACGTATGAAAACAATTGAATTTATTTTCGCACGTATCACACATGTCATGATGTACTCGTATACACCTAAATTATACGTATATGTTGACAATTTTTAATGCTACATATATCAAATCTAATTATTAAATTAAATTTTGTATTTATTAATAAATTTTATGTGTGTTTGCTTGTAAGATAACGCGATATTATGCGAGTTAATTGTCTCATTGTTCTCTTCACGAGTATACAAGGCGCATTTAATTCACATTTTCATGCTTTTTAACTAGAAACAGATTTTTTGCTTTTCAGTTGCAGATTACATGCATAATATGTGTAATTACACAATACACATGTACATACGTAGTGTGATTAATTTATGTTCCAATACATTATACGTACACTGTAATTATAAAGTTTAAGTTGTTGGTATTAAAATGTATTTATGCGTATTTGAAGAACAGATCACAAATGTGTTTATTTTAAAAACTACTTGCGATTGCAAGCGAGGTGTCAACAGATTTTCCTGATTTAAAATTTGGTTTACATTTAATTACATGTGACTTTCATATGACGTGTGTTTGATGGATGACTGCGATGACAAGGAATTGTAGCATTAATAATAAAGGGTGTTTTTTTTAGAGGTTCACAATTTTAAATTAAAATAGAAGAAAGATAAACATTTTGAATATCAGTGAAACTGGCTTTGTTGGATGCTGTATAAGATAGCAGAAAATTTCCAGCAGAAAAAATGTATTTTTGCTATTCACCGCTAGAGCCATCACTATCACAAAAAAGAAATTTTTTTTTTGGTAGTTACAGGGGGGTTTTTCTAACACTTTTGTTAATAAACTGAAAACATTTCACATTAAAATGACTTCAAAAAAATATGGAACGCTACTGACGCCAGTTATGAATCTTATGTTGCTCATGTATATAGATTATGATCTCAGCTACCATAAAAACATAAGCCCAGGGTAGTTACAGGGGGGTTTTTCTAACACTTTTGTTAAAAAACTGAAAACATTTCACATTAAAATGACTTCTAAAATTTATGGAACGCTACTGACGCTATGATTCTTATGTTGCTCATGTAAATAGATTATGATCTCAGCTACCATAAAAACATAAGCCCAGGGTAGTTACAGGGGGGTTTTTCTAACACTTTTGTTAAAAAACTGAAAACATTTCACATTAAAATGACTTCTAAAATTTATGGAACGCTACTGACGCCAGTTATGAATCTTATGTTGCTCATGTATATAGATTATGATCTCAGCTACCATAAAAACATAAGCCCAGGGTAGTTACAGGGGGGTTTTTCTAACACTTTTGTTAAAAAACTGAAAACATTTCACATTAAAATGACTTCTAAAATTTATGGAACGCTACTGACGCCAGTTATGATTCTTATGTTGCTCATGTATATAGATTATGATCTCAGCTACCATAAAAACATAAGCCCAGGGTAGTTACAGGGGGGTTTTTCTAACACTTTTGTTAAAAAGCTGAAAACATTTCACATTAAAATGACTTCTAAAATTTATGGAACGCTACTGACGCCAGTTATGAATCTTATGTTGCTCATGTATATAGATTATGATCTCAGCTACCATAAAAACATAAGCCCAGGGTAGTTACAGGGGGGTTTTTCTAACACTTTTGTTAAAAAACTGAAAACATTTCACATTAAAATGACTTCTAAAATTTATGGAACGCTACTGAGCCAGTTATGAATCTTATGTTGCTCATGTATATAGATTATGATCTCAGCTACCATAAAAACATAAGCCCAGGGTAGTTACAGGGGGGTTTTTCTAACACTTTTGTTAAAAAACTGAAAACATTTCACATTAAAATGACTTCTAAAATTTATGGAACGCTACTGACGCTATGATTCTTATGTTGCTCATGTAAATAGATTATGATCTCAGCTACCATAAAAACATAAGCCCAGGGTAGTTACAGGGGGGTTTTTCTAACACTTTTGTTAAAAAACTGAAAACATTTCACATTAAAATGACTTCAAAAAAATATGGAACGCTACTGACGCCAGTTATGAATCTTATGTTGCTCATGTATATAGATTATGATGTCAGCTACCATAAAAACATAAGCCCAGGGTAGTTACAGGGGGGTTTTTCTAACACTTTTGTTAAAAAGCTGAAAACATTTCACATTAAAATGACTTCTAAAATTTATGGAACGCTACTGACGCCAGTTATGAATCTTATGTTGCTCATGTATATAGATTATGATCTCAGCTACCATAAAAACATAAGCCCAGGGTAGTTACAGGGGGGTTTTTCTAACACTTTTGTTAAAAAACTGAAAACATTTCACATTAAAATGACTTCTAAAATTTATGGAACGCTACTGAGCCAGTTATGAATCTTATGTTGCTCATGTATATAGATTATGATCTCAGCTACCATAAAAACATAAGCCCAGGGTAGTTACAGGGGGGTTTTTCTAACACTTTTGTTAAAAAACTGAAAACATTTCACATTAAAATGACTTCTAAAATTTATGGAACGCTACTGACGCTATGATTCTTATGTTGCTCATGTAAATAGATTATGATCTCAGCTACCATAAAAACATAAGCCCAGGGTAGTTACAGGGGGGTTTTTCTAACACTTTTGTTAAAAAACTGAAAACATTTCACATTAAAATGACTTCTAAAATTTATGGAACGCTACTGACGCCAGTTATGAATCTTATGTTGCTCATGTATATAGATTATGATCTCAGCTACCATAAAAACATAAGCCCAGGGTAGTTACAGGGGGGTTTTTCTAACACTTTTGTTAAAAAACTGAAAACATTTCACATTAAAATGACTTCTAAAATTTATGGAACGCTACTGACGCCAGCTATGATTCTTATGTTGCTCATGTATATAGATTATGATCTCAGCTATCATAAAAACATAAGCCCAGGGTAGTTACAGGGGGGTTTTCTAACACTTTTGTTAAAAAACTGAAAACATTTCACATTAAAATGAACTCTAAAATTTATGGAACGCTACTGACGCCAGTTATGATTCTTATGTTGCTCATGTATATAGATTATGATCTCAGCTACCATAAAAACATAAGCCCAGGGTAGTTACAGGGGGGTTTTTCTAACACTTTTGTTAATAAACTGAAAACATTTCACATTAAAATGACTTCAAAAAAATATGGAACGCTACTGACGCCAGTTATGAATCTTATGTTGCTCATGTATATAGATTATGATGTCAGCTACCATAAAAACATAAGCCCAGGGTAGTTACAGGGGGGTTTTTCTAACACTTTTGTTAAAAAGCTGAAAACATTTCACATTAAAATGACTTCTAAAATTTATGGAACGCTACTGACGCAATGATTCTTATGTTGCTCATGTATATAGATTATGATCTCAGCTACCATAAAAACATAAGCCCAGGGTAGTTACAGGGGGGTTTTCCTAACACTTTTGTTAAAAAACTGAAAACATTTCACATTAAAATGACTTCTAAAATTTATGGAACGCTACTGACGCCAGTTATGATTCTTATGTTGCTCATGTATATAGATTATGATCTCAGCTACCATAAAAACATAAGCCCAGGGTAGTTACAGGGGGGTTTTTCTAACACTTTTGTTGAAAATCTGAAAACATTTCACATTAAAATGACTTCAAAAATTAATGGAGTGCTATCATCGTAGGCGATTTTTTTTGTGTTGCCCTGTATTTGTATTATGATGATTATAATAATTTTAATATATTTTAAGAGTCCTTTTACAACCGCAAATCGTTCTTTAAAGAAAATTTAATTTTTTCGTTTCAAAACGTTTGCTTTCTGCTGGTCAGAATTATTAATTTGCTTAAAAATTTCAAAAAATTTCTGCTGGTTTCAAAAAATATCAGCTGAAAATTTCTTTTTTGTGATAGTGCTGCCTCTAGCGGTGAATAGCAAAAACACATTTTTTCTGCTGGAAATTTTCTGCTATCTTATACAGCATCTTTGTTGGATAGATAATTTTATGCCATTAATGCTTGAATATGATTTCAGTCACGTGGCCGCAGCGGCTGACGCGTTCATGGCGTAATCATTCTTGGGCCGTATCTAGCTAATAACTCGCCGAATGTTGTGTTCCAAGTGTTTAATCGTCTCTGGTTTGTCGGCGTAGACAAGTAACTTAACATATCCCGAAAGAAAATAATCTAATGGAGTTAGATCACACGATCTCGGTTGCCAATTAACAGGACCATTTCGTGAAATTAGTCTTTCATCAAATGTTTCTTGCATGGCATGTGGCACCGTCACCAGTGTGACGAACTTAACAAAATTTCTTATTTTAAAATATACGCGAGTGTGCATTAAATATTTTAACAGAATAATTCAACAAAAAGTTGAAAAGGAATGATTGAAAATCACATTAAAATAGTTAAAAGTAAACTAAAGTTTGGTGTAAAAAATATTGTTTTACGAGGATTTGCTTATCTAGTCTATTTACAGCTTGTATAACTTGGTGGTGGAACGCTTTAATTCACCATTTGCCCTTTTTAGTGTGACAACCCGGATACTTCCATCTTTACCAGGATGATACTTGATTGAGAGTAGACAAATTGGACGCGTTGACCAATACTAGCTCTTTTTGGATGAAATTATACTCCTGCTCTTGATGCTGCCATTTTGATCGTCTTTGTAGCGTTGTAAGATACTCTGCTTGCCACCGTTTCCAGAAACCCCTGCACATATTTATATCCCAATTGAAAGCACGTAATATTTATTTCTTGGCCATCTGGAATTACTAACAGTGAAGTACCAATTAAAAAAATGGCCTGGCGTCAATATCTGCAAATCGTCTGGATCGTTGTTCATCGGAGTTAACGGCCTTGAGTTTACAATCGCTTCAATTTGTATTAGGAGGGTTTGTAATTCTTGAAGCGTTGGAGCTGCCTCACCTAATACTCGACGAAGGTGGGTTATGACGGATTTTACCCCGGCTTCCCACAGACCACCAAAGTGTGGTGATGATGGCGGTATGGTATGCCATTCTATTTGATGTGCACTTAGGAATGATGATACTCTTTGTATCAGCATTCCTCTTGGAAGCACTCTTCTACCTGTGAATCTTTTTAATGCAGCAATGAGAGCTCATCTATAACTTCTAAATGAATGGCCTTGGTTGCCATGCACACAAACAAACAGACGTATGCCTTGGTACATTTCGATCCTCTGCCTTTCTTTGAACTAATTGCGATTGACCCAGCATAGTCTAATCCTACCTTATTAAATGCTCGCGTTAGAGTAACTCTTAGAGCAGGTAAGTTATCCATTAACTGTTCTGCTATCTTTGGACGAGTTTTGAAACAGTATATGCATCCATTTGTGATTCGTTTAATGACATTCTTAGCTCCCATAATTCAATACTTTGGCTGTGATATGAAGAGCAACGTTGACTGATTCGGATGCATACTGATGGTTATGTTTTATGGAATATATCGGATGGTCGAATTTTGAAGACGGCCATCCACTCGTAGTATACCATTTTCGTCTATAAATGGATGCAATGCTCTCAGTCTGCTATCTCTTTTGGTCGATGCGTGTTTCTGCAACTGTTTTATGTCGTCTCTCTTGTGCCCATTTAATAAGAATCTGTTCACCCTTTCTCAGCTGTTCACATGTGGTAAATGATGATTCCTTCTTACGACACACATAGCAATTGTGTGCCCTATTGAAATTTCCTAGTAAATGGGCCATGCAGATTATGGCATCTTCAAAAACTCTGGACCATTCCACCAAACTGTATGTTTTAGAAGTTCACTCGGTAAAATTCCCCGATTTGCGCAATCAGCTGGATTGAAACTGCTAGGTACATGATGTCAGTGATCGTTCGGTAATTTGTCGATGATAAAGCTCGTATGATTTGCTACGAAACAATTCCATTTCCATGGAACATCTTTCCGAAGCATCGCAGAAACCGAGGTACTGACTGCTATTTGTTGGTGGTTGCAGTAGTAGATATCGTAGAATACGTACTGCAGTAAGACTGGACAGCTCGTTGAGAATTGTTCACCAAGTCCGATTTACGCCTTCTGGAAGTGGATCATCCCATTTTATCTTGGCCAACCAGAGCGATTGCAGCAAAATTTTGAAGGTGATGGTTACTGGAGGAAATCCAGCCTAACGGGTCGAATAATTTACTATACATTCGGATAACAAACTTCGTTTAGTGAACTTGCTGTACGATATTTCTGGAACGTTGAACGTAAATACATCTTCGTAGGTCAACCAGCAAATTCCTAATGTCTTTATACATACATCTGGATATTTAAATAAAATCGAACTTCTTCTAAGTTTTTCCATGGGTATGTTGTCGAGAAACTCCTGGCTATTTGAGCTGCACTGTCTTAATGGAAATCCGCAGCATATGATAAAATGGTTGACATCTCTTTGTATACTGCAGCCGTTTCATCAACAGAGTCACAACCCGAGAGAAAGTCGTCAACGTTGAAATCAGATTTGTTCATGTCTGCCACTTTCTTCGACATATGACGAGCGAATAGCAAGATTCGCCGAACATGTTAAGCCGTAATTAACCGTTTTTAATTTACAGTTCTGCATTACCTACAGTTCTGCATTACCTAAATTGTTGGTGTTTTGGATGCACTTGCACTTGTCGATACATCTTTTCTATATCGGAAACCTTACCTACCGGTAATATGAATCTCGATTAAAATTACGTTCCCTCGCAATCATCCTGGAAGTTGCTGCCTTCAAACTGCTACCTAACGTTTCAAAGTTCCTTTTTAGTGGTAATTCCACAGTATAACGGTCATTTCTGAATTGATGAGTTCGCAGAAAGTGTTCTTCATACACATCATCGGTAGGTGGAATTTCAACTGAAATTTCTTCCACTTACCAACAACGACAAAACAGTTCACAAACATCGCCAGAACTTGTTTGAATTGTGTAACACCCAGTAACTGATTAAATATTGTCGTCAAAGAACCCTGCGATAGTCCAATCGGTCTATTATATAAAGACTGCGTTGTATGGATATTCTATTCTCTTTGACAATTTCATTAAAAACGTTTATGCCGAGGATCATCTCAATAGATTTCGATTCGTTAAATTTATGATCAGCAAGGCGATAGTCAGATAGTTTGCTTGAGAAATGTTCATAATTTTAAGTTGACCATACCTCTTGTTTCACCAGCTGCAATTGAAGGAAAACCATTTATAGTTACACATGCATGTTTGCGCTTCAGTTCTAATTTCTTAGTATAGATGTAGCAATGCACGAATATGGTAAACTTTGCCTTTCGAATCGGTGGTTGTGATTACAACTGTGGGTAGTATTGAATGCTTATTTTTATGCGATGATTTCTTTGTTGTGAACGCATGTAGGTCTTGTTGGTTTGATATTTATTTCATCGATTATAGATTGCAGTGCCCACTGTCCCTTTGTTTAGTCATCTAATTTACTCAGCATGATATATATACACTATCCATGGCCTTCAAGCCCCGTAGGAGTTCATCTGCGCAGTTTCTGTTAATCTTCGCATCGATTTTGAAGACAAAGATTGAATTGATTGTTGGTCCATGAATTGTGTTGTGGTATTATTTACAATAACGCGTTTTTTGTCGTACCGTTTCTTTAATTTTTCCCAGGCCTCTACGTAGTTAGCATCATTAATAAAGAAATGGTTGATCATTCTAGCCGCATCACCCTTGAGAAGTCCCTTTTCAGCTGGAATTTATGTACTCTTGAAATAGTGTCCTTATTATGTACGGTAGCTTCAAACAGGACCTTAAAGGATGGCCACTGGGTATATTTGCCATCGAATGGTGGAATATTTATTCTCGGTAGTTTAACATCACTATTTTGATTAACGGTTTTATCTAGAAACGTTTCGAAATATGCTTTTTGTTGATAATACATATTGCTCACGGTGGCGTTCAGATCATCGTTAGCCATGTTTGGCTCAGCAGGCTTTCGACTTTTAATCTCACGTGTCATTGCACCTGTAGTTTTGAATATTTTTTCCGCAAATTCATCGGATTTGGATGTCTGTTAATTGACAATAATGATTGATCCTCTATATTATAAAATGATTCGCACCATTATTCTACATTAAGGAGCCTAGCTTCAATATATTCAGAAAGTTTTTCATCGTCTATATTTTCGATAAAAAAAGCCGTCTTTGTTAATAAGCCGAGTATGCGCCCACGTTTCAGTATGAGCGAAGGAGCGTCTATTTTGTTTAATCAAATATATTGAGTAGCATTAGGATGGAATTTCACAAATCAATGTCACTCTATAATCACACTCTTATTTTTATTAAACTGATCACTGTTTATTGTTAATAATATATATATAGTTCACTTGTTGAATCACTGATTTCTGATATATTGTTCGTAAAAATCGATTACTTACAGTTTGTGTACTACTTAGATCATGTGCTGTGTAATCTGATGTAATGTAGGGTATAGATTAATCAAAATCTACCTTTGATCATGAGCTATCGAATCGGCATAGTCAGATTGGTGTCCATGTTGCAAAATCTCGAATGATCGACGATTATATCGACGAAACAAGTGAAAAATCACAATTTCACCCACAACCTCATTATAAAACATAGCCTTGCATTGCAAACCTTTTTAACCGCAATATAATCCATTTAGAGCTTGATAATTTTTAAACTTCTTTAACGGCAGTTTTCGGCTGTATGAAACCGATAAGGCATTCTTTTTATTACTATACTTTCTCAATTTATTGCCGCTTACAAACCTCTTTAAATGACACTTTTTCCAAACATAATACTTTTAACGTTAAGTTATAATAAACTTTTGAAAGTTGGCCGTATGCTGCTATGAACAATAAATTAATTCATTAATCATTATACACATGTTATTTGGTAGGTTAGTCACTTTCGGCTAGGATATTTCAATTTAATATGTAGTTTGTTTAACTTTCGGCTGAAGTAGTCAAGACACTATCTGTATTATCGATTTTTTTCATTTTCGGCTGGCAACTTTCGGCTACCTTTCTATAGATGTCCGTTTTTAACATTTTTCATTTAGAAAATTTATGAATTATTTGTTACTTTTAAATTTGTATTGTCGGCATGTTAAATATTAAAGTTAAAATTTTTATCTGCGTGATCTGCATTATCGACACATATATATTATTGATATTTATATGCATTATCGACACATTACAATATTTCCGATTGGGTGGAAATGTACTACCTGCATTAACATCTTTCAGCTTGAAACTTTCGGCTAACTTTAATAGTTTCACACATCCGGCTCGAAGGACCACAGTAAATGTAGGATTCTGTTCTCCAAAATTATAGTGCGCAATGAAATTAATTTTGCACAACAGCTTCTCGTTTGGTAATAAAATGTTTAACAGATTTTACAGTATAAGTTTTATTTTATTTTATTTAATGTACACAGCTCGAAATGTTCCATCAAAGTGATCGAGACAAATTTAATAATTTTTTATACAAGATAAAAAAACCCGCGGCGAAATCGCTCCATATATAAACTGCTTGAAAATTAAAACTAACTATTAACAACGAGATGGCAGTGTATCACTCTTTCGATAATACAGAATATGGAAGAGTGGTAAACGTCTTTGTTTAGCGATAAGTTTATCATCGCTCGATAAATTAAATTGGTAAACAAACAAATTGATGTCAAATGGAGTGATAACACCAGGTAAGCTAATAACATAGTAAATAAATTCTATAAATTAAATTCAACTAATTCATTAATTAATAATAACATTAAATTCTTTTTAGCTAAACAACTACCGTGGACAGCGTGTAAAACCATTAAAGGTTTTCCAAAAAAAATAAGAAGATAAGTGATTAACCTAAATTACAATCTAACCTTTGTTTGACATGAGGTTTTTAATTTTCATTCCAGGTTTATTATCCTGAACAACGGGGCCAACAAAAATAATGAATGAGTTCAGATTTCCCATTGAAAGCTCGTTAATTAATAGTGCATCTCACTAGGACTAAATCTCACCATGATATTTTTCTCCCGCAGAAAATCAATATAGTGAAAATTCTAATCCATAAATTTTATCTAAATTTTCTTTTTAGTCTCAGTGTAACCGAAGCTATTAGAAAAACAATCGAAAGTATTGGTTGGTTACTAGTGGAAGTTTTTGAGATATTGGCCAAAAACTGAAAATAATTTAATAAAACTTTTTAAATTTTCAAAAGGATTGGTTATGAAATGGCTAAGTTTAGTCCAGCATGAACAGATCCTAGAATTTTGTCCAAAACTTATTTTAAAATCCCTGATCAATACATACTGTGAAAGTTAGCCGAAAGTTTCCAGCCGAAAGTGAAAAAATCGATAATGCAGATAGTGTCTCGACTACTTCAGCCGAAAATTAAAAAAATTATGTATTTAATTTAACTCCCTGCCGAAAGTAACTAACCAACAAAATCAGCCGAAAATATGTATACAGTCGTAATAAACTACAATTAAAACTAAAATACCGATATTAATTTAGAAGTTTCTTATGAATATAACCGGACAAGTGGTGCAGTGGTTAAAGCTTCGGCACTTGGACCGGGAGGTGCTGGGTTCGAATCCCATCAGAGGCTAGATGCAAATCGAATTTTCATCATCGATTACGATCGGTGATGCTAATAAATACAACTAAGACCCTCTGATGGAGTGCAGAATTCCGTGTCACGCGCCGACCCACCTTCCATGTCAATGTACAGGTCGACATGGAGCTTGCAATGTGCAGGTGGGGTATACTGTAGTTGTGTGGTGAGTAGGTGAAGTAGGCGGGTTAATGATGTGGAGTGAATGAGTGGTATCACAATGGACCTAAAAATTGGCCTAAGTGTGCAGTAAGCAACCACTGAAACCTAACCTATGAATATAACATGTATATAAAGTATATGGTCAAACTTCAAAAATGTATAAAAACTTTAAGTTTAAAGTGTTATGTCTGGAAAAGGTCTTATTTGAATTGGTTTGTCGATGGTTATCGCTGGAAAATTTTCCAGGTCAAGTTTCATGTTGGGAGTTCGGGAAAATTGAGGGGAGTGAAATACACGTGCAAATTTCAAAAATTTGTCAAATCGATGGTTATCGACAAATCGATTCAAATAAAACGTTTTCCAGACATAACACTTTAAACGTTCAGTTTCTAAAAATTTTTGAAATTTGCACGTGTATTTCACCCCCTCAATTTTCCCGAACTCCCAACATGAAACTTGACCTGGAAAATTTTCCAGCGATAACCATCGACAAACCAATTCAAATAAGACCTTTTCCAGACATAACACTTTAAACTTAAAGTTTTTATACATTTTTGAAGTTTGACCATATACTTTATATACATATTATATGCATAAGAAACTATACTACTAAAGTTAGCCGATAGTTTCCAGCCGAAAGTAAAAAAAATCGATAATGCAGATAGTGTCTTTGCTATCTCAGCCGAAAATATAATATGTTATGTCAAATATTATTATGCATCAGCCGATATTTTTCAGCCGACATTTCTCAGCCGACATTTTTCAGCCGATATTTCTCAGCCGATATTTTTCAGCCAAAAGTGTTTTTTATACAACAAATATTTGATTTCTACAACAAAAAAAAATTAAACCATTAAAAATAAAACACTAATCAATATTTTTAATAGCATTTATAGTTATTCGGAAAAATTCATTTTACTATTGGGAAATTGCAAATAAACATAAAATACAAAATTTGAAAATTTCTAAATATTGACCGTTTAAAGTGTCATGGTTGGAAATAGATTCAAATGAAAGGTCTTAATGATGCTCGCACCTGGAAAAAATTTCAGGTCAATTTTCATGTGGGGAGTCCGGGAAAACTCGATTGAATATATCGCACACACAAAATTTGAAAATGTCTAAATATTGACCGTTTAAAGTGTCATGGTTGGAAATAGATTCAAATGAAAGGTCTTAATGATGCTCGCACCTGGAAAAAATTGCAGGTCAATTTTCATGTGGGGAGTCCGGGAAAACTTGATTGAATATATCGCACACACAAAATTTGAAAATTTCTAAATATTGACCGTTTAAAGTGTCATGGTTGGAAATAGATTCAAATGAAAGGTCTTAATGAGGCTCGCACCTGGAAAAAATTGCAGGTCAATTTTCATGTGGAAAGTCCGGGAAAACTCGATTGAATATATCGCACACACAAAATTTGAAAATTTTTAAATAACGACCGTTTAAAGTGTCACGATCGGAAATAGATTCAAATGAAAGGTCTTAATGATGCTCGCACCTGGAAAAAATTTCAGGTCAATTTTCATGTGGGGAGTCCGGGAA
Organism: Nephrotoma guestfalica; assembly: GCA_963691935.1. Taxonomy (NCBI): domain Eukaryota; kingdom Metazoa; phylum Arthropoda; class Insecta; order Diptera; family Tipulidae; genus Nephrotoma; species Nephrotoma guestfalica. The sequence continues at coordinate 211,851,447 of OY829915.1, forward strand.
AACTCGATTGAATATATCGCACACACAAAATTTGAAAACTTCTAATTATAACCCGTTTAAAGTGTCATGGTTGGAAATAGATTCAAATGAAAGGTCTTAATGATGCTCGCGCCTGGAAAAAATTTCAGGTCAATTTTCATGTGGGGAGTCCGGGAAAACTTGATTGAATATATCGCACACACAAAATTTGAAAATTTCTAATTATAACCCGTTTAAAGTGTCATGGTTGAAAATAGATTCAAATGAAAGGTCTTAATGATGCTCGCACCTGGAAAAAATTTCAGGTCAATTTTCATGTGGGGAGTCCGGGAAAACTCGATTGAATATATCGCACACACAAAATTTGAAAATTTCTAATTATAACCCGTTTAAAGTGTCATGGTTGAAAATAGATTCAAATGAAAGGTCTTAATGATGCTCGCACCTGGAAAAGATTTCAGGTCAATTTTCATGTGGGGAGTCCGGGAAAACTCGATTGAATATATCGCACACACAAAATTTGAATATTTCTAATTATAACCCGTTTAAAGTGTCATGGTTGGAAATAGATTCAAATGAAAGGTCTTAATGATGCTCGCACCTGGAAAAAATTTCAGGTCAATTTTCATGTGGGGAGTCCGGGAAAACTCGATTGAATATATCGCACACACAAAATTTGAAAATTTCTAAATATTGACCGTTTAAAGTGTCATGGTTGGAAATAGATTCAAATGAAAGGTCTTAATGATGCTCGCACCTGGAAAAAATTACAGGTCAATTTTCATGTGGGGAGTCCGGGAAAACTCGATTGAATATATCGCACACACAAAATTTGAAAATTTCTAAATATTGACCGTTTAAAGTGTCATGGTTGGAAATATATTCAAATGAAAGGTCTTAATGATGCTCGCACCTGGAAAAAATTTCAGGTCAATTTTCATGTGGGGAGTCCGGGAAAACTCGATTGAATATATCGCACACACAAAATTTGAAAATTTCTAAATATTGACCGTTTAAAGTGTCATGGTTGGAAATAGATTCAAATGAAAGGTCTTAATGATGCTCGCACCTGGAAAAAATTTCAGGTCAATTTTCATGTGGGGAGTCCGGGAAAACTCGATTGAATATATCGCACACACAAAATTTGAAAATTTCTAAATATTGACCGTTTAAAGTGTCATGGTTGGAAATATATTCAAATGAAAGGTCTTAATGATGCTCGCACCTGGAAAAAATTTCAGGTCAATTTTCATGTGGGGAGTCCGGGAAAACTCGATTGAATATATCGCACACACAAAATTTGAAAATTTCTAAATATTGACCGTTTAAAGTGTCATGGTTGGAAATAGATTCAAATGAAAGGTCTTAATAATGCTCGCACCTGGAAAAGATTTCAGGTCAATTTTCATGTGGGGAGTCCGGGAAAACTCGATTGAATATATCGCACACACAAAATTTGAATATTTCTAATTATAACCCGTTTAAAGTGTCATGGTTGGAAATAGATTCAAATGAAAGGTCTTAATGATGCTCGCACCTGGAAAAATTTTCAGGTCAATTTTCATGTGGGGAGTCCGGGAAAACTTGATTGAATATATCGCACACACAAAATTTGAAAATTTCTAAATATTTAACAGGGTTTAACAGGGTTAAGAAACTTATAAATTAATATCGGTATTTTAGTTTTAATTGTAGTTTATTACGACTGTATACATATTTTCGGCTGATTTTGTAGGTTAGTCACTATCGGCTAGGATATTTCAATTAAATATATAGTTTGTTTGATTTTCGGCTGATGTAGTCGAGACACTATCTGCATTATCGATTTTTTCACTTTCGCAACTTTTGGCTAACTTTAACAAGGTGATCAATACTACTATCCAAATTTCATCTTCATTCTTTAAGAATAGCGAAAAGAACATGAAATGAATATTCAAAATGAATATTTTTTTTTAACTATATTCTCTTTTGTGATGATGCTGCCACTTGCGGCGAGTAGCGAAATCACTTATTTTTCGCTGATAAATGTTAACTATCTTATCCAGCATTTGATTTACCCTGTTAAAATATTGAATGCACACTTGCGCAAATTTTAAAATAACAAATTTTATTAAGTTCGTCATACCGGTATTAATACCCGTAGTTGCACAGTTGCATCGAAAACCACATTACCACGTACGCGGGTAAGTGTGATTAAATAGAAAAATGCATTGGTTTAGGCTTCATCAGTTATAAAACGGACTGGTAATTTAACATATATTTACTTCTAAAATTTACGAGATTTTGTGAATTTTGTATCTATTTCGAATTATTAATATTTTGGTCCTCGTGATTTCAAGGTCAATAACCAAATAGCACAGTGGTTAAAGCTATAGCATTTTATGATTTAAATTAATACAACTATGAGGGGTCGCTGTTCAGAAGGGGTTCGTCGCAAATCTAAACTTTAGCCATACGTCCCCGATTTGGCTACTAGGTAAGGTGCGAACTGCGAAAGAGTTGATAGTGCTTCGATGGATTAAAAGACGAAATTACATGCGTGTGAAATACGTCCCAAAAAAAAATCCCAAATTTGTTGCATACAACAAATGTTACACAGAAATCTCAAAAATATATGGAAAAATGAAATAAAATTAAATGATAGATTTTTATATAACGGGTCTTTTGCAATGGGATGTTGCAACAAATTTCAATTAACAAATTTGTTCAACAAATTTCAAAAGGTTGACATGTGGGTAGGTTTTCTAGAATGCTCGTGATACGTTCTCTTAACGGGACAAATGAATCGAACGATTTCTGGGGTCGGCGATATAAGTAACGGGTTTTTTGCAATGGGATGTTGCAACAAATTTCAATTAACAAATTTGTTCAACAAATTTCAAAAAATTGACATGTGGGTAGGTTTTCTAGAATACTCATGTTACGTTCTCTTAACGGGACAAATGATTCGAACGATTCCTGGGGTCGGCGATATAAGTAACGGGTTTTTTGCAATGGGATGTTGCAACAAATTTCAATTAACAAATTTGTTCAACAAATTTCAAAAAATTGACATGTGGGTAGGTTTTCTAGAACGCTCGTGATACGTTCTCTTAACGGAACATATGAATCGAACGAATCCTGGGGTTGGCGATATAAGTGACGGGTCTTTTGCAATGGGATGTTGCAACAAATTTCAATTAACAAATTTGTTCAACAAATTTCAAAAGATTGACATGTGGGTAGGTTTTCTAGAATGCTCATGATACGTTCTCTTAACGGAACATATGAATCGAACGAATCCTGGGGTCGGCGATACTAATAACGGGTCTTTTGCAATGGGATGTTGCAACAAATTTCAATTAGCAAACTTGTTCAACAAATTTCAAAAGATTGCCATGTGGGTAGGTTTTCTAGAATGCTCATGTTACGTTCTCTTAACGGGACAAATGAATCGAACGATTCCTGGGGTCGGCGATATAAGTAACGGGCCTTTTATAATGGGATGTTGCAACAAATTTCAATTAACAAATTTGTTCAACAAATTTCAAAAGATTGACATGTGGGTAGGCTTTCTAGAATGCTCATGTTACGTTCTCTTAACGGGACAAATGAATCGAACGATTCCTGGGGTCGGCGATATAAGTAATGGGCCTTTTATAATGGGATGTTGCAACAAATTTCAATTAACAAATTTGTTCAACAAATTTCAAAAGATTGACATGTGGGTAGGCTTTCTAGTATGCTCGTGATACGTTCTCTTAACGAGGCAACTGAGTCGAACGATTCCTGGGGTCGGCGATACTAATAACGGGTCTTTTGCACTGGGATGTTGCAAGAAATTTCAATTAACAAATTTGTTCAACAAATTTCAAAAGATTGACATGTGGGTAGGTATTCTAGAATGCTCATGTTACGTTCTCTTAACGGGACAAATGAATCGAACGATTCCTGGGGTCGGCGATATAAGTAACGGGTTTTTTCCAATGGGATGTTGCAACAAATTTCAATTAACAAATTTGTTCAACAAATTTCAAAAGATTGACATGTGGGTAGGTTTTCTAGAATGTTCATGTTTCGTTCTCTTAACGCGATAAATGAATCGAACGATTCCTGGGGTCGGCGATATAAGTAACGGGTTTTTTGCAATGGGATGTTGCAATAAATTTCAATTAACAAATTTGTTCAACAAATTTCAAAAGATTGACATGTGGGTAGGCTTTCTAGAATGCTCGTGATACGTTCTCTTAACGAGGCAACTGAGCCGAACAATTCCTGGGGTCGGCGATACTAATAACGGGTCTTTTGCACTGGGATGTTGCAAAAAATTTCAATTAACAAATTTGTTCAACAAATTTCAAAAGATTGCCATGTGGGTAGGCTTTCTAGAATGCTCATGTTACGTTCTCTTAACGGGACAAATGAATCGAACGATTCCTGGGGTCGGCGATACTAATAACGGGTTTTTTGCAATGGGATGTTGCAACAAATTTCAATTAACAAATTTGTTCAACAAATTTCAAAAGATTGACATGTGGGTAGGTTTTCTAGAATGCTCGTGATACGTTCTCTTAACGGAACATATGAATCGAACGAATCCTGGGGTCGGCGATATAAGTGACGGGTCTTTTGCAATGGGATGTTGCAACAAATTTCAATTAACAAATTTGTTCAACAAATTTCAAAAGATTGACATGTGGGTAGGCTTTCTAGCATGCTCATGCTACGTTCTCTTAACGGGACAAACAAATCGAACGATTCCTGGGGTCGGCGATACTAATAACGGGTCTTTTACAATGGGATGTTGCAACAAATTTCAATTAACAAATTTGTTCAACAAATTTCAACAGATTGACATGTGAGTAGGTTTATCACGTATCACGAGCGTTCTAGAAAACCTACCTACATGTCAATCTTATGAAATTTGTTGTACAAATTTGTTAATTGAAATTTGTTGCAACATCCCATTGTAAAAGACCCGTTATTTATATCGCCGACCCCAGAAATCGTTCTATTCATTTGTCCCGTTAAGTGAACCTATCATAAGTATTCCAGAAAACTTACTAAGATGTTAATCTTTAAAATTTGTTGGACCTATTAATAGACCATGTCTTAAGCATTCCAGAAAACCTACATAATTTTTTGAAATTTGTTGAACCTATGTATTAAATTAGACTTGTTGCGAAAACCTATTGATTGTGCAACGTTTATTGCATGCAACAAATTTGGGATTTTTTGGGAAATATTTTCACTTGGGTGAAATTACAGCTTGTTTATCCGAATAAATGTTGCCGTAGTCCAGGATGCTTCTTCCACTTGAGATTAATGATCTTCTTACAAATAAAAGCAACCGTTGCTAATTCATATTATTAAATGCGAATTAAACAATTTAACCAATTACTTCCATCTCATTATTGTATTATTGGTAAATTATTATTCTGTTTCTACCGGTGTTCTTATAAATCGGAGGTAAGTGTAAAATTGCAACCATATACAAATAACAATATAAAGGTGTATAATTTTTTTTTCTTATTTACTTTTGTTGTAACAATACAACAGATTGAATTACATGCATTTTACATTATTATTTGTAATGTACGCGATGTTGTTGTTGTATAAATAAAATATTGCAGTGTAAATGTGCGAACAAGCCAATTACAATCAAATAATATCACAATTATTTTAATTATTTGCGTTTGAACATATCTTCAAAGGTAATTAGCCGACACTGAACATAATTATGTGCATGTACTTGAGATGGAATTCTGCCATTATATAATACCTTTATTATATATTCAAAGTGTCTTATACAATAATTTGCGCCCAAGAATTTTTTTTTCGTGCTCGTATTATATAAAATACTCGTGTCTATAAATAAAGGAATAAAAAGCAAAATTTAATTTTACAAACAATAAAATATAAAATAAGAAAATCGTAGTAATAATAATAGTAATAAACACTTTTGTGTATGTTATAACCCCGCGTGAAAAATGTATTTTCATTTTTATTTTATTTTTAAATTAGCTTTCTGTTCTTGCATACCATACCAATTCTTCTGTGCTGATACTCGTAGCAGATATACACAGCGAAAAATTGTTATTTCTACCAATTCACACGTTTCACGAATTTTCCTCGTTCTGCCTTTTAACGGTCGTTTACAAGGTTTTCGTTTCTGTTGCGCTCTTCATCCCAAATTATACATTTTATTTAATGAGATGCATAAATTGATTGCTAAATCTGGAATATTGTTAAAGTTGTGCGCTAATACGTGCAATTTGTGAACAAATATTGTAGCAGAAGTCTTTCTCTTGTAATTTAATGAGGGGAATGGTTTTTTGTACAATTTTTTAAGATTACTTGTTTATCGTGTGTTGAAAATTTCTAAATGAAGAAAATTTTAGAAGCGAGTCTCTTTTTTATCACAATGAAGAAATCTTAATAATATAATGGTTGTGTAAATTAGAGCTTTTGCTTTATTTTTCGAATTAATCGGATCAAATTTCCGACAGCTCAACCGAAACTGAATACCAATCAAAAAAATGCAAACAATACCGCAACAACAAATTTTAATGCGATTGTTGATTACACCTTAATCTTCTTGTATTAAACAGTTAATTTTGGCGCTTGGTGCATTTCATAGGTATACCCCAATTTTTAGCCGCCCCCGCACATCATCCAAATGGTACACTTGCCTTTTCTACACGGGTGTGAAGTTTTTAACAAAACTACAAAATTAATAAAAACTAAATTTGCTAAATTAGCAAAAACAAACAGTCGACAAAAGCAATGTTAACAATGTAAACCTGACAACAGCCGAATTTCTTTTAAATAAAAACTATTATCAAAATTTAATTTTGATTGAAATAAATAAACTAAATTTACAATTTTTTAATTTACATAATAATAAATTGTAGTATTGCACTATTAAAAATTCAGTTTTATGTATATTGCCACAGCAATGAAATCGAGTTGCATTTAATGGGTTGGAAAATCGAATCGCGTAGAACATCTTGGCGGTTTTTGGGTTTCAGTGTATTAATTATTGGCCAGATCACAGAGATACTACCGAGTAGTGACTAGTATCAAATAATGGTATAAGAGATACCAGGATCTGATTGCGATGTATCCTCATTTCGGGTAAACCGTGGAAGGGGTTTTCTGGTGGGCCACACGGTATTATTTTTAATTTTTTTGCTCAGCTCAAACGATTTTAATGAAAATTGTTGGAAGGAGGATTTTGAGTATCATATAGGAATCGATTGCGATAGATCCTCATTTCGGTAGAATCCGTGTAAGAAGTCATCTAGTAAGCCCTCATTTTTAATTTTTTTTCCGCTTAAACGATTTAATTGAACATTTCTGGAAAGGTGTTTTCTAGTATCAGGAACCAATCATGATGGATTCTCATTATCGAATTTTTAAAACTTTACCAATACAGCGAGTACTGCATATCCACGGATATTCTTCTCCACTAAACCAAGCAAACAATCTTAGAGATTGGCTCGTATACTGACTATATAAGTTCGAAAGAGGATACATTGAGCTATGTAAATCAGTAAGCCCTATCTCGAAATGATGATCAAGAGTCGTGAGTCGAATTTTTAAAGCTTAGGGCTTACTGATTTAAATAGCTCAATGTATCCCCTTTCGAACGTATACATGGTATGTGATATAATAGGTAGGGGAAAATATTCATCCATTGATCGTATCGGACAATTATGTGTGTTTGAAAGGTGACATTTTAACTTGTACTTTGGCATACAAAACATTAAAATCGGCGAAGTGAATAAAAAGTTACAACATTTTAAACATGGAGATAAATAATGAAAAAATTCGATATATTTTACAACTTTATTACGACAAAGGTAAAAACGCGGCTCAGGCTTACGAAAAAATTTGTGCTGTTTATGGAGAAGGTTTTTTATCAAAATCAGCAGCAAAGAAATGGTTCAAGCGTCGTTCTGGAAATATTGATGTCAAAGATGCACTGGTCGACCACCACTAAACAAGTCGATGAAAGAGCTAAAGAGTCGTAAAGAGCTAAATGAATTGAAAATGACTGGATACAAAAAACAGCTTAACGTTTGAGTACCACATGAATTAACAGTTAAAAATTGAATAAACCGAAATTCTATCTGCGAAACGCTGCTGAAACGGAACGAAATCGAGCCATTTTTAAAACGAATGATTACTGGTGATGAAAAGTGGATAAAACACAACAACGTTGTGCGAAAAAGATCATGAACGAAACGAGGTGTAGCTTCCCAAACGTATGAAAGCCAGGTTTGAAGCCAAGAATGGTAATTCTGTGTGTTTGGTAGGATTGGAAAGGAATCCGGCATTATGAAGTGCTGCCACCGGGTCAAACGATTGATTCTAATTTTTACTGTCAGCAACTAACGCGTTTAACTTTACTATATTTAGTTATATAGTCCTAACCTTGCACCATCAGACTACCATTTGTTCCGGTCCATGCAGAACCATCTTAATGGTTTTACATTAAATTCAAAAGAGGTATACAAGAAATTATAGATGTTCTACAGTGATGGGATCATGGCTCTACCATAAAAATGGCAAAAGGTCATCGGTCAAAGTGGCACATATTCGGTTTAATCAAGTTCATTTGAAATAAGAAAATTCTTTGTTTCAATGTCACCCAAAACAGGCCAATTAATTAAAAATCTGTTTGCTTCAAAATTTTTCTCCAAGAAATAAAATTTTGTCCAAAAACATCATAATGAACACTCGCATAAATTTTTGTCCAAAAAATTTGGTCCAAGAACTTCACACCGGTTCATTTGATACTAGTCACTACTCGGTAGTAAATCTATGATCTGGCCAATAATAAATACACTGAAACCCAAGAATCGCAAAATGTTCTATGCGATTCGATATTCCAACGCAGTAACAAATGGGAAAATCTCGTAGTTTATTTAAAAATGGCACCTCTTATCCCATCATTTGATATTAGTCACTACTCGGTAGTATCTCTTTGATCTGGCAAATAATTATTATCCTCAAACCCAAAAATCCATGTACATCGTCTATGCAATTCGATTTCATTACTGTGTCAATATTTATCGGAATCTTAAGTATTGCATACTGTAATTCATTAACATTATTAAATTCTTCGTCTTCCTTATGTAAATATTTTTAATTGTATTTTTTTATATGCTGTATTTTAATTTAAGTTTTGATAATAAATTTTAATTAAAGTAAATTCGTGTGAAGTATACTAATATAGCTGGTTGGAGCTTGTTGCAGGTGCACTTTCAATGGGCAGAAACAAATTTTAGTACACAGTGGTCTATGAAAATTGCATACAATATTTAGCGGTTTTCATTGGCGTAAGCATAGTACTTCAAGCTAATCGTAACTACTCAATAAACAATTGTATTTTCTCAATGTACCCATTCAACTGCAAACATGCTTCACAAGCGTGCTTGGCCAGCCACACACTACACATTTTTGTAGTAACATGTAAAATTTCGACAAAAAATCTGTGCGGCTCTAATTTCAATTTTCTCAACTGAGTCGAAAAAAAAACGAAAAAATCAAGAATAATTTGGGTGAAGGAATGATTTAACACACGATCTAGGTTTTCTCATTAAAACCTCCTCAAGGAGCTACAGTTATCTTCGCCTGGAGATTATCAAAATTTTCTGCATACGGATTATGCAACATTTTCAGATCTTTTACAAATGGTTGTCCCGATAATAGTGAAGCAAGAAACAATTTTAAGAGATGCGATATCACCAGCCCAATGGTTATTAACTTACAAAATTTAACGGCAACATTACGATTCCTTGCAAGGTTAGAGTTTTGAAAACCTCTTAATACGGTTTTAACTCCTCAATGCCTCTGTAAAATAAGCAGCATTTAGTTCAGTTAATTTTATAAGAAGATGTATTTCACTATAAAGTGCCTAAGCCAACTCCAAACCAAACATCATTAATCGCTTCTCGTATAAAAATTTGTTTTTTCAATATCTATTTGTAGAATCCTAGAGCCCAGTTCTTTCCCAGAATATCGTATTGGTTATCGCTACGATTAAAATGGTCACAAGCCTTATAGCAGCCCGCAGCTTAGCTTAGCAGCTTGGTTTACAGGTCTAAGCCGGACATTCCATTAAATTTTACCATAAACAATTTTAAACTGAAGTTTTAATTTAAAATACCGAAAGCAGGTGAATTTGGTGGTTTTCTATCTGCCTGGTTTTCTTCTGTTTTTTGCAGGAGGCAGTTGAAACTTAATTTTGTTTAATTGATTTTTAGAAATGAATATATTTTCCAAAAAATGACATCATCACCCGCATGCAGCAATTTGGAGTTCGAGAACGGTTCATAAACCGTAATATAACTTAAGTTGAAATAATGCAGAAGTTTAAAATTGGTTTATTTTCCGTTAATCTAACGTTTCACTAACCGTCGATCGACAAGCGTTTGCTTAGGTAATTATTAACCTTAGTTGCATTGCTATGGTTGAACAACCGTATACAACCAACTTGGGTTTACTACTTGGGATATATTTTTTTTGATCGCCCAATAGCTCTACTGTAAGGTGTGTCAGGCTTATCCATTCATTCTGGGACAACCTGTATGTATTTCATTAAATAAAATTTTAAATAAAAACATAATCACAGAGTGTCACATTGAATAATTACCGAAGTTCTGTAATATAAAAATAAAAATTCAAAGAAAAGAGAATAGTTCAAATATAAAAAAGCAATATAGAATTAATTGTTGGCATTTAATACACCCAATTTATGCCGGATCTGCATTCGGTTTACCTCCGTTAGTGGATGTTACAACGTTGTCATTTTTTGATTTGTTTCTAAAATTATAAAACATAATATAAAAATGAACCTTATTGTCTAAATTTAGCATGTTTTAAATAATTTTTTAAAAATGTGGCATTTGTATGGGTGGTATATGTGGGATGATTAACTCGAACCGCCGCTATTATAATCTAAAATTCCTATCTCTAAATATCCTTGAAACCATTAAATGTATGTTTAGATGCCGTTCCAGCCTAAGAAAACTGTTCCAATAAACTGTCTTTAAATAGCCATTTATTTATAATTTTAGCAGATCCTACTTCATCTGCTCCGCCAAATCTCGTAGGTCCTTTTTCTGAAATATACAAACGTAGATAAAAAAACTAACTCAGTATTTTAATAATATATTTACAGGAAAACCCGAATTCGTGGAATAACCGAAATCAATGGCAGAAAGCAAAATGCTTAGCGTAGATTGTGGTAAAGAGAAATTGATTTGTTGTAATGGTTTATTTCCTGTGATTAATATTTTTTTTATAGATGAACTTTCAAACGGAAATGTACTGAAACAATCCAAAACTCCGTGCCTGCGGATATCATCTATTAAATGAATTAGGCTGTGGACATTATAGCTTACATTGTTAAACCCATAAATATCGCCAAACATTTCCACAAATGATTTTAATATGCAGGATGCAATTTCGATTTATTTGGCATGTCTCTGGCTAATAAAAATGGTGATTGCAAAATGATTATATACATCAGTAGAAACAAATCCATTTAAAGCAATTGTGTCTGCATACAACAAAAATGTACGGGATTCAGTCCGCTTCCAGAAACTAATTACGTCTAACGCTCGAATTTCCCTGCAAAGGTCGCTTGGTTGTGTTGCACAAGCTCTTCGTAACACATCCGATATACCTCTAAAATCTTTACTTGACAGTTTTGTTATCATATAGAATTTCTTTTTACCCACATTAGCAGCAACTTTTTAACTATTCCGAGACATATTATATGGAGGTAGTCCAAAGGAAAATAATCAACCATATCAATAGGTAGCTCTTCTAACGATGAGTCTTTGATATGATGTTCCTCTTGAGTTCTATTTCGAAAACTCTTATGGGTACGTAACCTGCAGTTAAATTGGCTAAAACTCCACAGTGCATCTGTTACAAACAAAATATACATTGTGACCTTTGGTACCCTAAACAAATGCTCTGGCCGGAGCATCACAAATAAAGCAATTAATTCCAATACTAATTTTTTTTAGAATTTATTATAAATCCATCACTAAGCAGCTTATTATCTTCACTCAAGAAATTTTTTAAATCTTCCTTAGCACAATTTGGTTTTGAATGTCCATAATCAATTCCAACAGCGAGTTGATTGATTGATTGATTGATTATAAATGTACGACCAAGTTCTTACACTTGAATTCCCGGATGACGCCGGGTCCACCGTACACCCTTTTTTACACATAACAAAACCGAAGGATTGGATAGGTTAATTAAGTGGGACAGAATCGGCCCGGTTACAGACACCTAGGTATAGCCGATAGTTAGTAACACAAAGACAGCACAATACTAATCTACAAGAAGGATAATGGTTTATTAGGTTAAACGGATAACGATGGTATTGGACATCAACAATTGCTTCATACAAATCAGCAACCTAAGAAAAATGTTATTAATTCACATGTATTTGCAAATTCCCTGAAATTTAAAACAATATTAATATTTTCTCACTACCTAATAAAATTGATTAATTGAATCGACCCAGTTGCATACACCTAGGTAAAATCGATAGTTAGTAACACAATGTCAATACAATTCAAATCTAAACAATCCGCAATACACATTACCTAGAAAAATAATTTCTCCAGCATTTGAAAAATACCTGGAATTTTATACTAAATAAAAATTTTATACTAAATAAATAAATACACATTTATTAATTTAATTTTCATCTCCTGCAACTCCGCAACTTGCAGAAGAATTTCCTGAAGTAGAGTATAGATAACTAAACTGTCATCAAAAATAAAAATGTAGTTCTAAATAACTTAACTAATTATTATTGATGCCATCTATCGACATTTATGTAACTAAAAATTACAAATGTTCACTGATACATGTTACTTCCTTAAGTTATAATCATTTAACAATGGCAACTCTAAATAATTTATTACTCATATTTTGAATTTATTACTCATCCTAATTATCATTTTAAATAACAAGCCAAGCTTAATGGTGAAGTATTGTTTGCACGTGATAGTACAAAAAATAAAAATAAAAATCTTAGAGATTACACAAAATAATAAAATAGCATATAGTGATTTAAATAAAATAATTAATCGTTCATCAAGAGTTCTAATTTATAACATCACAACACTGTATGTAAGATAAAAATTAATTTACATTTAGTGTTCATCTTCTCAGTATATTTCATTTGTTGCTTATTTGATAATATTTTAAGCTATGGAAGTTTATAAGATTCCAGGAGATGGTAATTGCTTTTTTAATGCTATTCTTCATAAGATACAAATGAAAGAACCCCAGAAACCATCCTGCAGTGTAAATCAGCTATGGACTACCGTAACTGAGTACTTCAGAAATAATCTTAACGATTATGTTCCAACATTACTGGATTCATGCCGTTCTATATATGCATCTAACCTTAAAATGTCTGACAATGATTTAATAACAAAATATTTAACCAATTTACAACAAGATGGTTTCTGGGGTGGTGCTGAATGTTTATCAGTAATTTCCAAACTAAAAAAAAACATAAAAATTAATGTGCATTACCCTAATTCCCAACACCAAATCAATTTTATTCCTGAAACTCCAACATACAAGTTTGAAATTAATTTATTATACACCGCAAACCATTATGACAGTTTAATTCCACAATCTAATTCACCTTCATTACAGCATTCAGCTTCCCAATTTTTACATCACCCAAGTAATACTCATAATACAGAACGAATCATTCATGCCGCTGATTGATTTATCGAAAGCCTTTGATACAGTAGATCTAACTGTGGTTTCCGATTGTTTACTGTAAATAATCAATTCCAACAGCGAATGGTCTTTTATTAAAATTTTTAATGGAACACAGGATTGGCCCAAATTGCCCCTAGGAACTGTTGCTAATCGGAAGACCATCGATATTAAAATTTACAACAAATAAAACAACAACACTATTTAACATTTTTAAGAGCGTATCTTTTAATCCAAAATGAGAATATTCACTAGGTGAAATAATTCTGCAGATGACATTTTTAGGTGTCTGTAACAATGTCCGTGCATCTTTCGGTATTCTAGGCATATCATGCCTAAGAGAAATAGTTAAAAGATCATTTAACATGGTATGTAGCACTTTGTGATTTATTGCCCATGATTTCAAATCATTTTTAAAGAAATGAATTGTTCTTCTTTGCCATCCGATATATATTCATTGTCGGATTCTTCGTTTTCAGCACTTTTATTTTGATTTACACTATTAACTTTGTATAACACTGGATCACATTAGTCAGTAATATTAATATTTTCCACTAATTGTGCATCATCATTTCGATTTGTCAAAAAACGACGATTATTGACTTCAAATTAACTATGGTTGAAAGGGATTAAATTATCTTTAGTTAATTTAGTTCTCTAGTTTATTTAGTTTATTTCAAACCAATAGAAATCCTCGCATGGATCCAAATTTCAGTTTTCGTTACTAAACGAGTAAATTATGGTTGAAAACAAACCCAAAAGTAAATCCCTAACTCATAATTAACTCAAATGCAAGTTCCGAAGGTACGAGGTTTACTAGAGGTTAATTTCAACCTAAATAAAGAACATACTAAAGGAAAACATTAACCTAAATTTAACTTAGGCGATAACTAACGAATAAGTAAAATATGGAGGTTTTTCCACTAGAATTTTAAGGTTTGAGAATCCTGGTTTGATAAAAACTCAAATATAACTTAAAAGTTGATAATGTGGTTAGTTATATTCTAACCTCGGCTAGGAATTGCTACATGTGGTAGTCACTCATTTGCCAGTAATGCATGCAGTATGTGGCGCTAGAGTTTGTTAATGAAAAACATATTGCATTGAAATAAAAAAATTTGAAAATATCTTGCATTATTTTAAACACAAACTATTATCACCTATTTATTTTGTAAAAATAGAATTATATTGGAAATTCTCAATTTGAGCTGGAAAACTGTGATGGCACCAAATTTTAACTAAAAAACAATGGGGAAAACACAATAAAAACCAATAATCTACATTGTCTACGAATATTCTACATACTCTACGAATTCTCGACACTGTCTACGCCAAAGTGAATTGAAAATTCCAAAATACGCGTAAACGCACAACACTGCTTTCAACAATGTGTTTAACAGTGTATAGAAACTACAGTACCGAGTATAGAAGGTGCAACACCCATAAAAATACACAAAACGATGTGTTTTGCCAGTACGACGCACGTTTAAAAAAAAAGTGTTTTAGAAGTGGTTCTTTGTAATATAACACACATTTTATGGAAAAACAAAATTTAATGCTAAATGATTTTATTGTTTTTAAAGCCATTAAGATTTTTTAGCATTTTTCAGGTAAAATTAAATTTCAGTTTCAAGAACAGGTAATAAATGTTGAGCCACTTTTTATTGTATTTTTTTTGATTTTTATGGTAAACAGGTGTCTTACGAAGTAATAAATTGTATATTTAATATTTAGTTGCCTCGCCTTTTTTGGCAATCACAGATGCAATCCTTGTTGGCATGGAGTCAATTAAATCTTGCAGGTACTTGAGGGTCAGTTCTTTATACCATACTTATTCGATGATTGAATTGAGATTTTGTGGCATCTTTTTATTGATTTTCATCCCCATTACGTGCCAAAGGTTTTCAATGGGATTCAAATCTGGCGAGTTTCCAGGCCAATCCAGAGTGGGAATTCCATTTTTCAACAACAAATCTTTAACCTGAAGAGAAATAATAAAAATTAACTGTTTCTTTTTTTTATCGTCTTAAATATAAAATTAGTAAATCAAAAAAAAATATTGCTTACTGTTTTCGCTCGATGACAAAGGGCGGAATCATCTTGAAAAATTACAGACTCAGCCCTCAAAAAATGCATTTCAATGGAAGGGAACAAATGGTCCTTTAAGATTTTTTTGTAGACTTCTGCGTTGACAGCTCCTTTAATAAAGGCCATTTCTCAGTACTTTGCCGGATTTGCGCCTGACGTACTGGATTCCGTCCGATCCAAAAAGGTTAAATTTACTCTCATTGGAGAACATAACTGTTCGCCACTGCTGTAGGCTCCAACCAGCGTAAATTCGAGCCCGTTCTAACCATTTCTGTTTCATGTTAGTCGTAAGAAACAGTTTTTTGCCGGGGAGCTGGCCAAATATCCTTTTTCCCGGAGGCGGTTACGAATCGTATACACCCCGATTTCTTTGCCGGCTTCTGAGTTGTATTCAGTCCGAATAACCACAGCAGTTTTAAATCGATTGACTGTAGACATTCTGATAATTTTGGAATCTTCTCGTCCAGTTGTCTTCCTTTTTGGGCCTGTTCCCTTTTTGCGTTCCAGTTCATCGGTGGAATGAATTTTTTTTAAAAAACGGTACACAGTCGAGTAATTGCAACCAGTCTCAACAGCAATCTGCCTCGATGAGATTTTAGGTGTTCCAGACAATGCCAGAATCCGATTTTTCTGAGCCATAGTTAGTTGTGTGTATTTGGCCATTTTGAACAAATTATAATTTTAATAACTTTCTCGTGCGAATATTTATTTCAAACTAGCTAAAACAGTTAAATAACGATTGTATTTATACCCAACAAATAAATCAACCTCCTACGATAATGACAAGGGGCAATTAGTACAATTTTACCTGAAAAATATTGGTGTTGCACTTTCTATTCTCGGT
Organism: Nephrotoma guestfalica; assembly: GCA_963691935.1. Taxonomy (NCBI): domain Eukaryota; kingdom Metazoa; phylum Arthropoda; class Insecta; order Diptera; family Tipulidae; genus Nephrotoma; species Nephrotoma guestfalica. The sequence continues at coordinate 211,868,113 of OY829915.1, forward strand.
ACTGTAACACATGCAATTTTCTAGAATATTCTTATTGGATTAGTATACATACTGTTGTTATTTTTTTGTTAACACACTCATAAATTACGCAATATATTATGCTTTGGTTGTGGAAGCGATTGAGCATCAACATATTTAGTAATTTTTAATTTTCGGAAGTGCTATGAAACTGACACAGTAGGTTGACTAGTATTGCCTAAATAATTACGTTTTGAAGAGATTAACGTCTGGGATAACTTTATTTTTACCCATATATTCCACTCCCAAAATTTTTAAACAAAAAGCTAATGTTGAACTTACCTTGTGAAAATAATAATTCCTCAAAAATTTTATAGAGCAACTCACTAATAAAATGAAAAGAATTTTTGAATTTCTGCACAAGAAATGCTCAAGGCTTAAAATTGCATGATCTCAGCATGCAAGAACATTACAAATTTTTTGTAAAATAAGGTTGACCTCAATTATTTACAAAATAACATATAAAACAAATGTTCAACGTCACACTGTACCATATATATATATATATATATATATATATATATATATATATATATATATATATATATATATATATATATATATATATATATATATATATATATATATATAGAGAGAGAGTACACGTCTTAGTACTATGCAAAAAAATCAAAAAAATCGTATACTTCAATTTCAATTTTTTGTGAAGTGTTACATGAACATGTCAATCACGTTCAGTATACAATAACAACAAAAACAATTCTTATAGTTATATGTACACTTCAGTTTAACAACAAATTTATTATTTTTTATCTTTTCTGTATATATACTTTAATATTTATAAATAAATAAAATTGAGTTATTAGTTTATTTATTAAAACTATTATATTTTATTTTTTTGCGCTTTATCGTCATGTAACCATAATTTTGTTGCTTTACTTCCATATTTGTTGTTGCACATTATAATATGTTGGTACGAGTATATTAAAGTACTTGGTTTTATGATTATCCCTAGATTATGAAAATTAGTTTTCCATTTATTTATATTTTCAACATCACGCATTATAAATTATTACTTTGAATAAATTATACAATTTTATGTATTATTTACGAAATATGTATAGAATAAGCCTTATTTTACGTGGAACGAAGATATATAGACAAAATAACTTAATCTACATATTATCCAACAAAATAATAATAATTTTATTTTCCGATATCAAAATAATTTTCACGCATCTAAATAACATAATATCGATTGCTATAATTTTAATGTAAAACCAATTTTAAAGAATTGCAATCACCATCACGTAATCTACGTAAAATAAATATTGCCATAATTTGAGTGTTGCATGATGTTGCAGCGAAACAAAAATGTTGCATAATCGTGTTGCGTTGTGTATAATGATGTTGCACACATATACTCGGTTCAATATTTTCCTTATTTACTTCTTGTGTACTCTTCATTCGTTGGGTATCGTTATTCTATTTTATCGCCCCTTTTATAATTTGTACTTTAGTTGAAAACGATTTTATATTAGAGACAAAAAATTTATTCATGCATGGTTTGTTAAGTTTTCAACCATGTTCAATTTTCTCGTTCAATATTACATAAGCGTGATGTTTGTTTTAATGATATCGATCGACCTGAAATATTACTCTTATATATTAAAGATCATTTTTACTCGTAAAATCTTGATACTACTCGTATATCTAGATATCTAGAACGAATATGCAAAATTCCTAAATGGAGCATACATGGATTTCTTATTCTCTAGGCTATCTGAGATGTTTGACACGTGATTTACCAAGTTTATCAATTTTAAGCTACTCTATATGATATTGAACCTTCCAAACCTTGAATTTTTTTGATTATTTAGAATTTATCTGCTTCTGTAGCTCATATTTTACCTTTTTACTGTGATATACAGTTGAATTGAGTGTTCAAAGCGATCCAATAGTTACTTAGGACAAGTTCCAAAATTAATAATAATAATTGCCGCGATTACAGTAACATCGTTAACGTGAAGCAATAAGCATGTATAAATACCAAACGAGCAATGCGGGTCTATAACATTAGATTCCTTAAGTAAATTCGATTGTTATACGATTGGCGCAGTTGTAATGCTTTTCTTGGAGCTTTCCCAATAGTAGCAGAAGAGGCGCTCAACTGTTAAAATTATACTGCTTGCTAAAGTCAAAATTGTGGATCATTAAGTACCAATTTAAAACGAGGTTTTTCTGCTATTTTGATGTAGGTGTCATCACAATTAATTCAATTTGCATTGCAATTTGCTAGTTACTGAAATATTGGTGGAGCAGAAAAAGGCGCAGAAATTACTTTCAAGCTGGGTTCAGAACTCTGTTCCTCAAAAATTCATTACTTTTTTTTCTTGCCAATGTCATCCTTAATAAATATATATAAATATATTATTTGCTCTGCGCGCCATCTCTTATTAAATAAACTTATTTATCGTCATGGAAGATTCTGTCTACCTTAACAGTCAAATAAATTGTACATAATATGTAAAGGCAATTACTCCAAAAAGAATCGAGCCAATGCTCACGGAAGACGTTGGCAGCACAGTAGTTTTAACAATAATGTTTTAAATAAATAAAATAAAAAATAATAAAATAAATATAACATAAATTTGAACTTGAAATACATTTTTGTGAGATTAGTGACATCTGGGGCTGAGTAGTGACCCTAAAGGTGGTTTTATAGTACGCGGAAAGATTGAAAGCGAAAGTGAAGAGCGGGAAAATAAATGGTGTATTAAGTGAATTAATAAATAATTGTAGTGGTAAAATTAGAGTGGATAAACTAAAGTCGGAATATTTCGGGATATTCCAGTAGTGGTGTAACATTTCAAATTTGAGTAAATGGCCAAGTTTCAAAATCTCAGGTTAAGTTAAATAAAAATTTGTATCTCTTAAGAACTTTCTAGATAGGAAATGGTTCATTATGTTTTGAGCTGGCAATGATAAGGAGAAACTATATGGTGAGCTCCTCGGTACCAGCCTTATGTTGGGATTGACAAAATCTTCCTGCATGTTATGGCCCCATAGAAAGCGGGATATCTTAAGAGATACAAATTTTTATTTTACTTAGCCCGAGGTTTTGGAGCTTGGCCATTTACTCAAATTTGAATATATAGCTGGTGCCGGCCACTTCGCCAGCAATCATTTAATTATTTACCATCTCAAAACGTAAACAATTTTTTGATACATTTAGATGGGACCATATCGAAGCTGGACGATTGTGCCAGCCCTAACGTATGGCTGACATTTACTCTATACCCTTAATATTTTAAACTGATAATATGGCGCATTATTATTTCGAACTTAAATATACAGAATTACTATTACCAAAACACCATACATTATTCCAATGGGTGTGTAACGAAATCCCGTTTTTTTTTTATAAATCCCTGTTTTCAATATCCCGATTTTCAAAATCCCGGTTTTGTATGAAAAAATCTTGATTTTTAGGGAATCCCGGTTCGAATTTTTAAAATTTGACATGTGGTAAAATGGGACTCTTAAAAGATTTTTTGACAAAATTCAAAAATGAGTTTGCGATAAAGTTCTAGCAAATGGCTAATAGCGATGGAATTGAGCCATTTCTGAACAGATTTTGTTGAAATTCTCCACATGCGATGGAAATGGGATTCTTAAATGATTTTTGAAAAAGTTCTGAAATATGGCCATCGCTATGGAACCAGGCCATTTTTTAACCGATTTAGTTGAAATTCGATTTGTGGGTCCTAAATGGGATTCAAAAACTGCGTTTTTGATAAAGTTCTGGAATAAGGCGGATATGGATGAAACCTGGGATCTAAATGGGATTTTTAAATGATGTTTGATAAAGTTCTGGAATATTGTCATTAGGGATGGAACTAGGCCATCTCTCAATCGATTATGTTGAAATTCGTCACGTGCGATGGAAATGGGTTTCTTAAATGATTTTTTGATAAAGCTCTGCGTATCTGGACAAAAACTTAGTCAACAATTATTTTTGAATCTTATTTCCATCCAACATGTCGAATTTTATCATAATCTGTGAATAAATAGCAAAGTGCTGTCTGTATTCTAGAACTGTATGAAAGAATAATTTTGAATTCGAATCATTCACTTCTCGACATGTTTTCGAACCCCACTCCCCTGGAATTTTTTTCTAAACACCCTCGGAGGGCTAAACGGAGGGGATGAGCGATGCGACTTCCTGCGTGCCCGCGAGAGTTATTGAAACCTTTACAATTCGGTATGATATCAAAGGGCTGAATGTGAAAGAGCAAAATTACGAAGGGCCGAATATGACGAATGACCAAATATCTCGAAGGGCCACATGTGTCGAAGGGCGAAATGTGTCAAAGGGTTACTTTTCGTTTTTCAAAATATAATTTGTTTTAATTTGTTTTACGGAATATTTCGTAATTTTTTTATCAAACATTAATGAGTTTGCTTGATACAATTTTCCTTCACCAAAATGTATCACTGATTGGAATCACGTGGAATTTTGATATTCGGCTTCCGTCCCTATAATCAAATATATTCGAAAACAAATAGCAGAATTACAAAAGCCAAAAAGAAATAAAGCATTATTAAATGTTAAACAATATTTCAAAAATCACTTATTATTTTATTTATTTTCCATTTTATAAGGACGTTCTTCTCCATTTAAATAACTACGCATTCATAAATGACAAATATAGGCATACCAGTTCGATGGCAGTTACAAAATCTTGCATAACAAAATTTTTATTTTTAGTAGATGTCAGTAATATATTCTATATAATGCGGCACGCAGTGTGACATGTTTGCTGATCCCGGCTCCTACATCCCCCGAAGTTCAAATCTAAAGCCTCTCGAAGGGCTAAGCGGTGGGGAGCGCAGCGACCTCCCGCGTGCTCGTGAGAGTTATCGAAGCCGTCAGCCTCTACAATTATTGCATTTCAAAATATTGCATTAACAAAATATTGGTTAAAATATAATATAATAAAGAGTGATCCAATAGGAGGTACATTTTCCAATTGGGATTCTCATTGGGATTCATGCGTCACAACTGTCATGTTCATATGACATTTGTGTTTAGTATTTATTGACATTTCACCATGAATAGACTTACGCGAGAACAAAGTTTACAAATTGTGGAAATTTATTTCAAAAATTAGTGTTCGGTGAAAAATTGTTTTTGTGCTCTTCGACCATTTTATGGTGTTCATAATCGTCCAACTGGAACAATCAATAAATTTCGAACCACTTTTTCATTATTGGATATTCATCAACCGACTAGAGTGCGTACAAGTCGATCTTTTGTGAATATTGCTGCTGTAGCTGAAAGTGTACGTGAAGACCGCAATCAATCAATTCGTCGCCGTTCCCAAGCTCTGGGTCTCTCGTATGGCACATTTTGGCGTATTTTGAAGAGAGATATTGGTTTGAAGGCATACAAAATACAGCTTGTTCAAGAATTGAAGCCGGTTTGCCTTCCTTTGCGTCATCGAATTGATTTATGGGGGTTGGAACAGCTCCAAATTGAAACGGATCTGTGACTGGGCCTCCAAAATCTTATGATCTAACGCCGTTAGATTACTTTTTATGGGGGTATCTGATATCACTTGTTTATATCGATAAACCACTATCGATTCCTGCATTAGAAGCGAACATAACACGAGTAATTAACGAAATATCGAGCGGAACGCTTGAAAGAGTACTCGAAAATTGAACCCATAGAATGGATCATCTAAGAGTCAGTCGCGGACAACATTTAAAATAAATTATTTTCAAACATTGAATGTCATAAACCTTGCAACTTACGTCACAAATATAATTTTTGATTATTAAATTAATTTTAATTCGTTTTATTTAAAAAAAACTTCCGGAAGCTCTTATTGGATCACCCTTTATAATATGACACTTCGCAGCCTTGGTTTTTTCTAGAAAACTTTTCGGCGAGATATTTTATTTTTATGTTAAAATAATATTAGTCTGGCCGCCCCGAATTAATAAAAAAATATTTTTTTCAAAATCAAGGCTTTAGAACTAAAGTTAAAGAAAACCGGGATTTTGAAACCTGGGATATTGAAAACCGGGATTTTTATTTGTTTTACATGAAGGAAAAAACTGAGATGGAATATTTGGTTGTTGTGTTTATTTTATAAATCGTCTTTTTGAGGTATAAAATGAAAAAACGGATGGCACAGAAGTGTTTCGTGTAAATAATAAAAAGAAGTCCTGGGATGAGGAATCCCTTTTTAATAATTATTTATTTTATTGAAATTTCTAGGATTATAAACCAATACCAGCAAATACGTGGCCCTTATAAGATATCCACACGCTAATACCAATGCCATACGAGTATCAATTCAGTAGATATAACCTTCTATACCATGAATGTCAATATCTCAGAATATATTTGTCGTTCGAAAAGTTTACCACAAACTCGAACTGATGATTATTTATGCGAATTATTATTTGTAACTCTCACATATATAAATTGTCGGTTTCATAAAATTAATAAAATTTAACAATAAATAAACAGAAACTGAAAAATTAACGAAATACTATTGGATATACAATATAAAACGCTGCGGGCCGTTCATATGCTAGACGCAGCCGAATCGAAAAAATAGGTAGCCCTTATTTCACCTAAGATCGATTCAATAAGTAGGATCTTGGAAATTACTCTCGGCCTTTTACCAATTTTTTATTAAAAGCTGCCGATGAGATTTAGTCAAACGAAGAATCTAATTCAAGGACTATGAAAAAATAAACTAAATAATTATTAAAGTTAATCATTCGTCAGCAATCACTCGCCTAGGTAAAAGACAAAGTGCATCTGCCATGTTTCGAAGAAACCTCACATTGCACACTTCACGTTGTTTTATATCTAACTGGAACATTCAACCAGACTCAAATAGCACTTACCAGAAATCAATTTAAACTCATTTTATTAATATTAACCATTAAATGGTTAAAGATTCTAATTAGAGCAATGGGTATTCGGACGATCGTACCTCAGATTCAACAAATTGGGATTCACGACGATATTCTAACCAAGTCCAGCTAAAAAGAGCAAGAATTTCGTATGGTAGACCAATTTTCTTCCAACCATGCCAATTTAGGATTTTAGAAATCAGAAACACCGCGTGTGTAATAATTCATTTAAACTTCACTAACATGCTCTTTGTATAAGACTTGATAATCACCTTTACTCAATAACTCCAAAGTATTCTAACCGTTTCTCATTAAAAGTAATTTGTAAGATAAACCAAATAACAAAAAAATTTCAACAGCTTCATGGTTTGTCTAAACACATTGTTAATATATCGGCATTGAAATAAAGATTGTTAGACCTAAAAATTTTGACATCTTATAACTACACCAATCAGCTGTAACAGATGTTATATATACAATTTCACTCACCGTCGGATTATATTTTAACCAACAAAAATTGCTACCGCCGGTTGTTATATAAACCTACATGTTTAACCACGTACATGTTCGCGTAATAAGGTAATTTATTTCATATACATCGCGTTTAATGTTTACAAAACCAGTTTAGCGAAATAAAACAACAAACAACGCGAAATAACGAACTAAACGAATATAAATTTAATTAAGACAATTCTACATACACATAATGAGTGAATTAATTTTATTACATAACCAAAACGTAAGTATACAACTCGAATTTCATTTTAATATCGTATCGTTGTTGTTTCTGTTGTTGTTGTTGCTCTGACGATACATCTTCACAAATGATACTTTAATCACCTCATAACTTAAATACTCATTCCGCATCCATATACTTGGCAAGACACGAATAGAGCAAACAATAAAATACTAACAACAAACGTGGTATATATTCAACTTCACTAATTATGCTCAAGAATTATGTTTATTTTGACTTTTCAATCATTCAACCATCACAAATCAATAAAAAAAAATCCAAGCAAATAAATTGAAATCCTAATTAAACGTTTTGTTTGTTTGCGCGATTTTTTTGCGCATTTTCCGTACTCCGGAAAAAAATAAATTTTCTAAATCACCACAGGCAAACACGCAAAAAAAAAAGAATTTTATCTTGAAATATCATCCGCACAAAAAATCCACCAATCAGCATCCGACTGCACACCAAAATACCAAAATACATATGTCGTAGAGGAGTAAAATTAATTTTTCCATCTCTCCCCAAATACATAATTTACATACGATGTAGACTGGCTCCGCCCCAATATAATTTAAAACCAAATCCGTATTATATACACTGTGTTCGAGATTAAGTTACGCACACAACGACAATAAATATTTTATATACCGTAAATCAAAGATGCCCGAGCGTCTGGGCTGGGCTTGGATTTTTTTTTCGGCCACGCCTACTTTCTTATACTCATTTCGTTATGTATTTTATTATTTAATTCGTTTTTTTTTTAATTTTAAAAATTATTATATATTTTAGTTCAACGAAGTGTACCGAGTTGCGACGACGGTTTACGTTTTATCGAATTAAAATTAAAATTTAGTAGAAACAATTAAACAAAATAGAAAATATTGAGCGAAAAAAATTAATTACAGCTTAATTAATTTTAATTAGAATTCGTGTTGGAAAAAATATCAAATTGCATTTATACAAAACTGAAATGATTCACTATAGTGCTGCAATTATGATCGGTAGTGTAAGCAAAATATAAAATATAAAACAGTGAGAATATATATTGAGTGAAATTTATGTATTATGAAGAGTGAAATAATGAGTGATATTTGTTGAATTATATAAAGTGTGTTTAGTGAATATTATATTGTGATCCGCCGGTGCGGTCTTATATATATATGATTTTATTTACAGTGTACAGTGCGTGCGTATGTGCTTAATTATGTATTAGATTGTGCGTCGATTATAGTGTATACGAGTAGCATTTCGCGAGACAATAATGACAACGATAACAACTCGATCGTTGCCATTGATCCCGTTAACAATTCCGCTAAATCAACTATCGTCGAAAAGTATGTCACCGCAGTCGATGCATCCGCATGCGCGTACCAAACGATCGCAATCTTGCGATAATATGGATGATATAAGCGAGAGTCGATCGAGTCCCGTCTCATCGATACAAAACTCAGAAAACTACCCCAAAGAGCTCGACGACGATGACGATGCCGACAACGAAATCGATCGTATTAGTTGTTGTAGTGATGATAGCGAATTGTCGGTTGGAAAAGAAGATGATATAGAGCCGACGAATAAAATTAGTGAAAATAGTTTATTAAGTGAGCGCCGCTCGAGCATGGATACCACGGTGACCGAGGACATAAGTAATGATTCGATATCACTGATAAATCGATCGCTGCCCGCGAGCAGCCCGCAAAGTGAAACTCTGATACGGTTCCCGATCGTGCGACCATCGCCGACCCGGTTTCAAGAAGAATTTCTACGAAGCTCACAACTGTACGCCGAAGAACTAATGAAACAGCAGATGAGTATAGTGGCGGCAGCACGTGGTATACCTCTTACCGCTGCCGCAGCACCGGCCGTCTCACAAAAATATGGATTTCGTCCACACCTCAAATCGCCAACGTCTACCACTAGTCTATTACCGCACCATCTCGATCACGAGTCGTTAAATTTCCGCGGGATACATTCCCATCTGAACGCAATATCGCAGATCACCCAAAATCTGAACAATATTAGTAAAATCACCGCGACCTCTATAGATTCACGAGAAAATTCGCAATCACCACCAACCGGTAGTGCTCACCATCTGAATCATGCACATCATCATCATCATCATTTAAATCATAATCAGCTCAATCAAAACCAGCTGAACCAATTAAATTTACACAACAACAATTTAAATGACAGTAATCTAAAATTTAGCATAGATAATATACTTAAGGCAGATTTTGGTCGGCGAATTACAGAACCGCTGAAACGTTCATCAAAATCGTCTAGTTTAGCACATAAACGGAATCATAAAAAGAATAATAATAACAATAATAATAATAGTAATAATAATAATAATAATGAGATTAATAGTGGTAGTAGTAGTAATAGTAACAATATTTTAGCTCCTATTGATTTAACAGCAGCCCAAGAAAAATTATCCGATAACTTAAATCGTGTAAGCACCGGTAGTGTTAATAGTATTAATAGTGGTAATAATAATAATAATAATAATAGTGTAGAAGATATACCATCATCAACATCATCGACATCATCGTCGACAACAAATAATAATAGTGATGGACCAATGGTGTGGCCAGCATGGGTTTATTGTACTCGGTATAGTGATCGACCAAGTTCAGGTAAAAAAATTTTTTTTTATTTTATTTTGTAAATCGTTATCTCGATCAGCTCTTTATACTCATTGGTTTGTAAAAGTGAAAAATCTTTTATTTACGATCGAGGATTAAAAAAATTAGTATATGAAAGGAAAGTTACCGATCGGTTTAATAATTTTACGATCGGATTTTTCTCATTTTGTTTTGACAATTTACCGACGGTGATTTAATTTCGTATTATGAGGTGCTTATCTTTTGACCCAGTTTGTGGTGTGTGATATATCGATTTCCCATGGACCTTTTATATGATCGTGTTTGGAAATGTCATTTAAGGTATTGTGTTTTCCCGCAGGACTTTTACATTTGGGTGTTAATGGAATTTGGTGTTTGTTATATAGTTTGGAAATCGTGACATAAATTCATGATATAAAACAAGGTTGCGGTGTAATACCGGTAGCTTTTTAGAAAGTGGTCATGACATACCGATAGATTAGTTGCAATTTAACTAATTGCATGACTTAGTTTTTCTTATTAGAATTGTGGTTTGTTCAGTATATGGGTGGGAAATAGAGACACGTTAAGAATCTAGACGCTAGCGGTGGTTACATGTAGGGTTAGGTAGTGGTCACATTCGCCTATCCACTAACGTCCTCATCAATCGAAAACCAAATTCTGCAACGTACACCGGAGTTTGCCTAATTCGGCGCCTTCAGCGTCTTTAACAATATACCGTTTATTTGGCAACCCTTGCTTTAACAAATAAGGACCTTAATAATGGTCGCTTAGTTTTCGCGACGTGGCGTTCACATCATTGAACTTTTCTATTTTGATTTCATTTTTACATAATCGTCTAGAGCCAAAGTAATTTATTGTGTAGAATATAACCTTCTACCATCATTCATTGCCACTCCTTACAGCATTGCTAATGTTGTCCGATTTTCTCTTACACACACGACATTGGCTCGAGGTGACTCTGTTGCATTCTAAATATGTGTTAATATATGAATATGTGTTCAAAATGAACTTACCATCATTTGAAATGCTGCTTGAGTAACTTAGGTGATCTAAATGCACAGCACGAAATGGAATTACGATGCAATTTTCTTTCGTGTCTGCCAGTCACCAATTTTTTTTGTTTCATTCGATGCATGCTGAAATTAGCTAATCGTTTATTTTTTACATAGTTTTATAGAAGTCGCCCGACATTATCGTGTATTGGTTTTACCATAAGCGATTTATTTTAGTACAGGGTTGGTCATAAGTCACTGAACATTGTATTTTTGATTAAAGTTTTATATTTTTTTTATTGAAAATGAATTTTGACTACATAAGACAGTTTTAATCATGAAGAGTTTTAAACAAAATTAAATTTTAAAAATAATATCTGGTATCCAAACAAAAAGAAATCTGGTGGTGTTAAGTCACCCGATCGTGATGGCCAATTATAACATCTCGAAATCGTGAAACGATAGATTACCAAAAACCGTTCGCAACAAATTCATTGTTTCCCTTGCAGTATGGGATGTAGCTCCGTCTGGTTGAAACCACATTTCTTTAGTATTATCAAGTTCAGGAAATAAACAATTTTCTAACATAGCCCTGTAACGCTCACCATTTACAGTCAATGCATTGTCGTCTCGTCTTGGAAGAAGTACGGGCCGTAGATCTTGTCTGCTGATATTCCGCACCAAACTGTGACTCTAAGTAGATGCAACGGACGCTGTTGAATTACTCTTGGGTTTTCAGTGTCCCAGATTCTAAAATTTTGTTTATTAACATAACTACTTAATTGGAAATGCGCTTTACCGGTCATTATAATTTTTTTTCATGAAATCGGAATCAACCGTTAATAATTCGGTCAATTTTGCTCAAAATCTTAAGCGGGTTGCAATATATTTTTTTTCATTATTCTACGCAGTAAGTTCTGGACATTTGAAGGTGAGTGGCACGTTTACGAGTCGATGTTTCAGAGTTCTCATTAACGCTCTCCCGAACTCATTCGATATTATCTTGGCTTCGTGCTTCAAGCGGCCTTCCACTCCGAGATAAGTCACTAACAGATCCCGATGACTGCAAACGAGCAACTGAATTGGGTACTTGATTTCGTGATGGTGCATTTCTGGTGTTAAAAAAATTTCGAAATTTTCTTTGGGTTTGAATTATTGAATTTTGACTAGTAAAATAAAAAAATTTAAGCAAAAATACAATGTTCAGTGATTTATGGTCCACCATGTATAACTCATTATCTGAGAAAAATCTGAAATAAACGTCCGTCACATTACTCATGATTATCATTAATTTGTCTTTCGTCTGTGAGCCAAGGTTTTTTTCAAAATTTTAACAGTTTTTATCTTCGTTTGAGTTGTTGCATCCCCATTAACCAATCGGTTTCAAATTGAGAAATTTGAAAAAATCAATAATTGCTTAATCTGGGGTTTCACTTACCATCGCAGTATTTCTGCTTAAAGCATCCACGTGATGTACTAATTTTCCTACTTTATGTCTCACCATAAAATCAAACTCCGCTGACTTTTTCCACCATCTACGTATACGAGGAAAAAGATTTTTTTTTTCATTTATATTCATTCTTATCGTCCATTTGTAGAAGCATGCCCACAAATCCTCTCGAGCTGGCATTTGTAATGGTGCCATTTGTTCGTGTCGAAAATAGTCGGTACAATAGTGAAACATTTTTACAGATGAAGTTTGCTGTGTGAATGAAAATATGAAAGAATCGATTTTATAGGCTAGAAAATAATTCGCTAGTACTACAATTAACACAGCGTCATTTGCCATGACATGATGAGATGACTGGTCATTCATTCGACTTCTCAATTTCGTTTTAAATTTTTCAAAAGCTCTACTTTGCTCGATCGATCATACAGAACCAACGATATTTGTCGTTAGTCGTGTTTATCCTTAGAGACAGGATAGTGATCAGAGATCCATTCGAGATCCCATGACCCAAATTCCAATGTTGTTTTAGGACTTCAGATTTTTCTATCTTAAGTGTCATCGATATTTTTTAGTCTTTCGTTTAAACGTCATAATAGTCCACGTACATTCCAGTTTTATCAGACTTCTTTCGCGCTAAAATAACTCCACTAGAATAGTACGAATCGGAATTACAAATGATTCGGATAATTGAGGATAATCGATACGGTCCGTAGACACCGGTTCTGCAATAAATAGTTCGATTTTTATTTCAACCGATTCTGTTTTTCAAAATTCCTATAAGTCACATGCAAAAAACTTCTAAATCTACCGATCGAACTATAAGCACTTTCGCGTTCGTTGTTTCATTTATTTTAATTTTAACGGATGTGTTAATTTAAACGGAATAATTTTTTTTGGAAATATCTATACTCGTAACCCGACATTATTCAATTCCCTGTTCTCGCACAGTTTCACAGAATAATTCTTAGATCACTTAGAGACTGCTTAGATCCTGTTCCTGTCGCAATCCCCATTCGATACAATCTTTAAACTGTATAAACCGTTCTATATTGGAATTAATGTTCGTAATTTCAATACGAGTTTCTTCTTCTCCTGAATAATAACATAACCCTGCAATATTGCATTCCGTACTGGTGAATTTTTAAAAACTTAATATTTTTTTCAGTTCTGAGAGCACTTGCCCCATACTCGTATTTGGCTTGATAAATTTTGTTGACGTTTAAATTATTCGGTTTACTCACGTGTGTAATGTTGTTTTCCACTGCTTCGTCATTTTTGCTCATCTTCAGTTTACATTTCCTCGTTTTGAACCATATCACGTTCAAAGTTAATTGCTGCACCGTCATATGCCATAACAGCTGCACCGTCATATGCCTAGAACTAATGACGTGTTGAGTGAGGTTATTCTAAATTTTAGTATCTCATTGTCAATTAATTCAATTGGACGTGAACTTTAGATATCGTCTATGCATAGATGGTTTATGGTTCATCTACTAATTTTAGACAACATCAACTACTAGTCGATAACGGTTTATATATTTTCTTTTGTTCCCGGAGATTTTAGTTAATGGAAATTATTATTTAAATATATTTCCAAGTAATTTATACTGTGTGCCTCACATCGAATATGTCGACTAAATTTCTGACCAAACTAAATAGCCACCGACCAAATGGCACGGTGGTTAAAGCTTTGGCGCTTGGATCGGGAGGTACCCGGTTCGAATCCCGATAGGGGCAGGATGCAAAGGGAATTTTCATCAACAGATTACGATCTGTGATGAAATGGAACACATCTATGACCCCCTGTCGGAGTGCAAAACTCATGGACCGACCCATCTTCCATGCCAGTATTGGTGGTGATAAAAATCGGAAACCGTACGTTCTCGAATTGGCCGACACTGGCGTAAAAGTAAGGACTGTAAAAGGAAACCGCGAAAGAGTTGAGAAAGCCTTGGCCCCAGAACAGATTGCAGGAATGATAAAAAAACTAAATAGCCATTAGTTTCTACTAGTGATTGATAGTTCTTACTGTATAAGATAAAACGTATACTGCACCTAATCCTTAATTCTAAGTTGATGCTTATCCAACCACCAATAATAAAAACTTCCACAATTGATAGACCTAAAATTACATTTGCTAATTTTAATAAAAAAATTATAGGTACAATTTGAAATTAAATTAATTTAGCCAGTAATTTAGTCGAAATAATTGGTATCAGGCCTCTTAATTGCAGACTAAATTCTAACGTTTTTCTAAAAATAGTAAAACAAATTGGTCCATGTTGCTGACTA
Organism: Nephrotoma guestfalica; assembly: GCA_963691935.1. Taxonomy (NCBI): domain Eukaryota; kingdom Metazoa; phylum Arthropoda; class Insecta; order Diptera; family Tipulidae; genus Nephrotoma; species Nephrotoma guestfalica. The sequence goes on from OY829915.1 coordinate 211,883,122, forward strand.
CTACTGAATATATAATAAATATTTTGTTCACTGAACTGACATATACTCGTATATCTTGCAGTTAAATGTCAAAACATTCGCAGACAAAAATAAATTTTATCAATTGACATGGCAGTTAATATATTTCTTCCTTAACTATGAAGAGCTAATTAAATGAAAACCAAATACATTACGGTTGAGACTAAATTGACCGATGTAAATGGATGCTAGATTATCATCATCGCTCTTGGTTTTTGGTTCGTTATTGGTTTTTGTTTATGGTTAAATTTTAGGTGTGTTCATCCTACAACATGACTCCTTTTAAAGGCAGTGAAGTATGCCCCAAATAACAAAAATAAATAAGTATTAGTAAATACACTGTTAAAAATTCTTATAAGAATTTTGAGTGAAAACTAGAAAATAAACTCAAAAGAGTTTATTTTACATTCTTCATAAAAGAAAATTTGTGTACAAATCCACTATGTGGAAATTAAACGATAAAACGACGTCCAGAAGTCAGATAAGACAATCAAGTGAGCGAACGGACCTTTTCATAAAAATGGGATACTTCTGAATTTTTTTCTGGTAAATTAAGTCAATTCGTTCGGTATGGGTATAGTTTTAGTTTAAATAAATTACGGAAAATGCCTAAAAGGTCGCACAATCAAATTAATGAAGTTTCCAAATGGAGAGAGATCCTTTTTAGTTCTGCTAAATCAAGTCTTACTTGGCGTAATTTTGTTAAAATAAATTCTAGATATCGTAAACTTTGTTGGAAAATGCACCTATCAATAGCCTTAGTTGACAGAATCAAATGAGTTAACTACCATTTCCAAAGAGAGAGTTGGGATATCCTATTTAGTTGTGGTAAATGGAGACGATTTTATTGGTTTGAATAAAATTTGTTTCGATTAGTTCTGGATATCTACGATTCTGGATTCTTACGTTGGCACAATCAACTAAGTAGCCATTCCCATAAGGAAGGGATGATTTTTCGTTCTCGCAAATCAAATCGATTTTATTGGATTGAGTAGTTTTAATTTACATAAATTCTGGATATCGTAGAGTTTGTCTGATAATTTCACTATGTGCAAATTTTGAAACCTCAAGAAGCTATTTGCACATAGTAGAATTTGCCAACAAACTCTACGACATCCAGAATTGTTGTAAACTAAAGCTACCCAAACCCATAAAATCGATTTAATTTGCGAGAACGAAAAATGACACTGATCTCCTAAATATGGAAATGGCTCTTGATTTATTTGATTGTGTCAACCTAGAGCACTTGCACATAGTGAAATTTTCCGGCAAACTTTACAATATCCAGAATTGATCTAAAGTAAAACTACTCAAACCCATAGATTTGATTTGCGAGAACGAAAAATGACACTGATCCCCTAAATATGGAAATAGCTCTTGATTTATTTGATTGTGTCAACCTAAAGCTAAAACTTGCACATAGTGAAATTTTCCGACAAACTTTACAATATCCAGAATTGATCTAAAGTAAAACTACTCAAACCCATAGATTTGATTTGCGAGAACGACACATGACACTGATCCACTGATAGTGATTCACTGATTCACTGATAGTGAAATTTTCCGACAAACTTTACAATACCCAGAATTGATCTAAATTTAAACTACTCAAACCCATAAAATCGATTTAATTTGCGAGAACGAAAGGTGACACTGATCCCCTAAATATGGAAATGGCTCTTGATTTATTTGATTGTGTCAACCTAAAGCTAAAACTTGCACATAGTGAAATTTTCCGACAAACTTTGCAATATCCAGAATTGATCTAAATTAAAACTACTCAAACCCATAAAATCGATTTGATTTGCGAGAACGAAAAATGACACTGATCCCCTAAATATGGAAATAGCTCTTGATTTATTTGATTGTGTCAACCTAAAGCTAAAACTTGCACATAGTGAAATTTTCCGACAAACTTTACAATATCCAGAATTGATCTAAAGTAAAACTACTCAAACCCATAGATTTGATTTGCGAGAACGAAAAATGACACTGATCCCCTAAATACGGAAATGGCTCTTGATTTATTTGATTGTGTCAACCTAGAGATAGCACTTGCACATAATGAAATTTTCCGGCAAACTTTACAATACCCAGAATTGATCTAAATTTAAACTACTCAAACCCATAAAATCGATTTAATTTGCGAGAACGAAAGGTGACACTGATCCCCTAAATATGGAAATGGCTCTTGATTTATTTGATTGTGTCAACCTATAGCTAAAACTTGCACATAGTGAAATTTTCCGACAAACTTTACAATATCCAGAATTGATCTAAAGTAAAACTACTCAAACCCATAGATTTGATTTGCGAGAACGAAAAATGACACTGATCCCCTAAATACGGAAATGGCTCTTGGTTTATTTGATTGTGTCAACCTAGAGCTAGCACTTGCACATAGTGAAATTTTCCGGCAAACTTTACAATATCCAGAATTGATCTAAAGTAAAACTACTCAAACCCATAGATTTGATTTGCGAGAACGACACATGACACTGATCCACTGATAGTGATTCACTGATTCACTGATAGTGAAATTTTCCGACAAACTTTACAATATCCAGAATTGATCTAAAGTAAAACTACTCAAACCCATAGATTTGATTTGCGAGAACGAAAAATGACACTGATCCCCTAAATACGGAAATGGCTCTTGATTTATTTGATTGTGTCAACCTAGAGATAGCACTTGCACATAGTGAAATTTTCCGGCAAACTTTACAATATCCAGAATTGATCTAAAGTAAAACTACTCAAACCCATAGATTTGATTTGCGAGAACGAAAAATGACACTGATCCCCTAAATATGGAAATAGCTCTTGATTTATTTGATTGTGTCAACCTATAGCTAAAACTTGCACATAGTGAAATTTTCCGACAAACTTTACAATATCCAGAATTGATCTAAAGTAAAACTACTCAAACCCATAGATTTGATTTGCGAGAACGACACATGACACTGATCCACTGATAGTGATTCACTGATTCACTGATAGTGAAATTTTCCGACAAACTTTACAATACCCAGAATTGATCTAAATTTAAACTACTCAAACCCATAAAATCGATTTAATTTGCGAGAACGAAAGGTGACACTGATCCCCTAAATATGGAAATGGCTCTTGATTTATTTGATTGTGTCAACCTAAAGCTAACACTTGCACATAGTGAAATTTTCCGACAAATTTTACAATATCCAGAATTGATCTAAATTAAAACTACTCAAACCCATAAAATCGATTTGATTTGCGAGAACGAAAAATGACACTGATCCCCCAAATATGGAAATGGCTCTTGATTTATTTGATTGTGTCAACCTAAAGCTAAAACTTGCACATAGTGGAATTTTCCGACAAACTTTACAATATCCAGAATTGATCTAAAGTAAAACTACTCAAACCCATAGATTTGATTTGCGAGAACGACACATGACACTGATCCACTGATAGTGATTCACTGATTCACTGATAGTGAAATTTTCCGACAAACTTTACAATACCCAGAATTGATCTAAATTTAAACTACTCAAACCCATAAAATCGATTTAATTTGCGAGAACGAAAGGTGACACTGATCCCCTAAATATGGAAATGGCTCTTGATTTATTTGATTGTGTCAACCTAAAGCTAACACTTGCACATAGTGAAATTTTCCGACAAATTTTACAATATCCAGAATTGATCTAAATTAAAACTACTCAAACCCATAAAATCGATTTGATTTGCGAGAACGAAAAATGACACTGATCCCCCAAATATGGAAATAGCTCTTGATTTATTTGATTGTGTCAACCTAGAGCTAGCACTTGCACATAGTGAAATTTTCCGACAAACTTTACAATATCCAGAACTGATCTAAATTAAAACCACTCAAACCCATAAAATCGATATGATTTGCGAGAACGACAAATGACACTGATCCCTTAAATATAGAAATGGCTCTTGATTTATTTGATTGTGTCAACCTAAAACTAACACTTACACATAGTGAAATTTTTCGACAAACTTTACAATATCCAGAATTGATCTAAATTAAAACTACTCAAACCAATCAAATCAATTTGAACTACAAGATCGAACAATAATATCACTACTTTCAGTTTGGAAAGGGCGCTAGACTGTTATCCTAAGGCTATCATTTCAACGTAGTCGAATTTTCCGACAGACTACAATTTATTTTCTAAATTATTTATACCAATGAAATCCACTAAAGCCACTCAGCTCCCGTTCTGAGTTATATTTTGTGTTCTTTTTTCATGTTTCATTTTTAGTTCATTTAAAAAAAAATCAAATATCTATATAGTAAATAGTTTTTAGTTTTAATTATATATAGTTTTAAATTAATTTATTGAACTCAATTAAATGACTTAATGTGTTTTATTTTGTTTTCTCAAGATTATTTCCTACTCATTCTTTTGCTACCGTTTCTGCAAAATAAAAAAATATGGCGCCTATTTTTGTCTCTTTCTATTATAATATAGTTATTTCGCCAGAATTTTGGTTTAACAGTGTAATTACTAATGCATGTTCTGTATTAAAAACTTCTTATTGGATTTGTATATGGTCACGGAATTTTTTTGGGACAAGCTTCACAACCGTTCCTGTTACAGATTCTTCTTATAAATGAACTTTTAACCCGTCCATAGACATTCCATTTTCTTTGAACTTTTGCATCGCTTAAAAATCGCTTATAGCAATGAGGAGGAACAATTACTTGTCTTTAAAAACGGACGACGGTTATGTACATGTTTAGAGTCAATTGACAATTGTGCCGATGATTTGTGTCAAACTGTTATGCCGATGATAAATCATTCTTTACAACACAAAAAGAAATTCGGGAGTAGTCACGCCCAATTAAACAAATAAACAAAGAAATATTTTATGAATACTCGTAAAATTTGTAACACCCTTCTGATTTATTATTTTGTTTATCGCCATAGTTACAGAAGTGTACTTAGACTGCGGTCCAATTCGTGACTCATTTTGTGGAGACTGCCTTTTTTGAAAGTCTACAATAAGTCTCCTGTCGAATAGAGTTATTGGAAACTTGTTTGAATTATTTTGAAGAGTTACCAGTTTGGACGCAATCCTCTTATAAAAGTCAAACAAGCCTACAATAAGTTTAGCCGACTGGAGACTATTGTAGACTTTCAAATAAGTCAGTCTCCACAAAATAAGTCACAAATTGAACCGCAGCATTACAAATAATTATTATAGAATTAAATAATAAAGTTGCTCAAAACCACCTAAAAATGGTTGAGCGTAAACTGTTACTCAATGAGAAGATTAACTATACAGCATATTTCGCCTATTTACTTTTGAAAGTATTTGAAGACTACATTACGCCGTAGCTTACGTATATTGGAATTATACCACGCGATCTGTACATGGAATGCATTGGATGGAACTACTCACCAAAAGATTTCTCAAAATATTTGGGAAAATTATCTGAGATCTGCCAATTATTATCCCATTTAATGGAGGTTCTACAATTCTATTTACGTTTATGGTAGCGAGCCCAATACAGCAGATAATGTGTTTGGACTTTGAACAACAGAAACCACAAATATAAACATTCTAAGGAAGCTACGGAGTAATTTGATATGCAGTCAAATGTTGCTGTACTTAGATAGTTTTTCGGGGAGCATGCACTTTTTAATTAAATTATTTTCTAGATTATTCGGAAGACTGTAAATTGGTAAAGGTATTGGTTAGCTTGTCCTAGGTTGGATAAATAATTATCGCTGCATGTCGATTATATGATTTATAATTTATTTAATGCTGTTGTAAATAGATTTACATATACAATAGTTAACTATCGTTATTTTAATATTTTCTGATTTTTTTATTTTATAATTAAAGCATTGAACAATTGATTGGGTCATCTTACAGATTCCTGATTACTTTAATTAGTTTGATTTAATTTTGGTTTAATTTGTTAAGGTATTGGGAATTCTAAAGCTGTGCCAAAACATTCATTATTAATTCATTACCTTACAGATTCCAGATTAGATGTTTTTGGAACCAGTTTTCGTTTGATCATTTTCTATTTTTACAAATAAACATATTTGTATTAGATTAGGGATGGCAAGGACAAGTGACTTTCATAAATATTTTTTTTATAAATAAATCCATCAATATTTGGATTTATTTTGTTTTAATTTTTTTTTGTTTTAAGAGAACCAAATTAATTTAATTAATACTAATCATTAGCAGATGTGTAGGTTAGAATTATATTGTCATTGTGTTACTAACTGCCGACTTTATCTAGGTGCCTGTAACCGGGCCGATTCAATCAACCCAATTGAAGTTTATCCTAAATTAATCCTAAACCAACAAAAACAAAAGTAAATGAGAGTGTATTGGTTTAAAGCAGTCCTTTAGGCGCAGTCATTACGCAACAAATATTACTATTGAAATAATTATAAATATTTGTTTATTTATTTATTTAAGAGTTTTAATATAAAAAACATCATCATTTACCTATAATAAGAGATATTTAGGAAAGTCGAAAATAAAAAAACTTAATAATATAACAACTATAAAATTTTATTAAACTCATATGTGCACTCTACTTATGCCAACCCGATTAAAATTCTAATGGAGCTCGCATACCTAAAATGACATTCTTGTGAAGAACGGAATTTCTTAGAAATTTTGACCCAAGTTTGCCGATCGGTGAAAATTTTGAGATATGATTTTTCTTAGAATCAAAATTTCTAAGAAATTCCGTTCTTCACAAGAATGTCATTTTAGGTATGCGAGCTCCATTAGAATTTTAATCGGCTTCGCGCAAGTAGAGTGCACATATGGGTCTACCAAAATATTATAGTGACAAGTTTGCCGATTGGTGAAAATTTTGAGATATGAATTTTCTTAGAATCAAAATTTTTAAAAATTTCCGTTCTTCACAAGAATGTCATTTAAGGTATGCCAGCTCCATTAGAATTTTAATTTTGTTAGCAATACATAGTTGAGGAATTTAAATTATTTAGTAGTTCTGTAACTATCTTACTTTAATTTTGAGTACTTAGTAGGGATAAAGTGCATAAGATCCTAACGATTATTGTTTTCCGATAATTCACACTCTTTTTCATCGTATTTTGAATTTTTTTGATAAAATCTTTGAACGATGTTTAGTTACTTCTAGCATAACATAATTTCTTTGCTGTGCAAATTGATCCTAATAACTATAAACATTGTGAAATGAAATTATTTGTAAACCTAACAATGTTGTAAAATCGCCTAAATGTTCGCAAATCACTAATACATCTCTACATTTTCGTTTAATTTGTATTAAAGTATAAACTTCATAATTCTTTTTTTTTTTTTTTTTTTTTTCTTTTCCCTGTACTGTACTCCCAACTCTTTCGCGGTTCGCTTATTTACGTCCTTAGCTTTACGCCTGTATTGGTCAATTCGAGGACGTACGGATATAGGTCCAAAGGTCCAATTTTTATTACCATCTGCACATTGCATAGCTCCATGCCAGCCTATACTGGCATGGAAGATGGGTCGGCCCATGAGCCCCGCACTCCGACAGGGGGTCATAGATGTGTTCCTTCTCATCACAAATCGTAATTTGTTGATGAAAATTCCCTTTGCATCCCCTTTGCGGGATTCGAACCCGGTACCTCCCGATCCAAACGCCAAAGCTTTAACCACTATGCCATTTGGTCGGTAGCTTCATAATTCTCAGTAGAAGTATGAATTTTTTCCTTAAATAGTACTAACCGCCATTATTATAATTTAGGATTAATTTAGGATAAACTTCATTAGCATTTCAATCAACCAATTTTGTTTAGGAAGCTGGAAATTATTAATTTAGAATTTTAATTTCAGGAAAATTCCAGATGTACGTGAAATAATAATATTTTTGTTTCTCAGGTTGTTGATTTAGAGATGCAATTGTTGAAGACCAATACCATCGTTATCCATTAAACCTATTAAGCCTTTCTGCTTCCTCTAGTAGATTAAAAGTAGATTAGCGGAGCGTTCTGTCCCCCAAAAAAAGCCTTTCCTATCCTTCCTATTGTTATGTGTAAACAGGCTGTAGGAATAGGCCCGGCGTTATCCGGGACACTTGTCCAGTACTTGGTTCTACAGTCCAATCAATCAATCAATCAATTTGACCTAATGATTCAGAAGACTGAAACCACTACAGATTTGGTCCTGACATTTCTAAAATCTTCCAAAAACGATTGCGTAATTTTAAAAAAATTTTATTTTCTCGATTATTTTTTGTTGATAAATATTTTTCTGGCTAGAGCGGAGCTCCCAAAAGTTTTGGGATGAAACTCACATTTTGATTATTTTTTTAATTTTTTTCGGGCTGAGATTTGAATTTATCATGGAAACACACCATATAAAAAAAGTCTTTTCGAAATGGCTTTTTCGGACCAAATTAACAGCCATAAAATATTGTGGGATTTGTGCACTAAACTCGTTTAACTAATCGTATTAATGTTATAATTAAAGTATTTTAGGCCTTCGAACAGTCATAATCCTTGATCATTCAATTCGTTCGATAAATAAATTGATAGTTAAATCATAATGCAACTACTCCACGGACATAGTTCTCCTACTATTGAATGCAAAATATGGAATTGAGTAAACAACTATACACAACAAATTTACATCCAAATCCAAAATGGTAGTTTTAAAAATGTTATTGGTAAAAACATCTTATAGTTTCTTTTTTATGCATAAACATACTCCTATACCATACCGATAGAGTATGAAATGTAATTCAATGACATTCGCGGATGGGAATAATAAAATACCGCGCGATTTTAAATTTATTTATAATTTTATTACAATGCATCTGTCGACAGTTTAACTATCCTTTATGTGAACATATTATAAGCCGTGTAGTTTGTATTGAAAAAAATAATTGTTTTGTTGTTTATACTCGTACGTACCTCTGAAAGTTGAGTTGTTTTGTGTTTATTTATTTATGCAAAAGTCGGTTTATATGACTTTGAGATTGATGAGAATTATAATTGAATGCGGAATGAATATTGATTTGTGATCGATATGTCCGTAGAAATATACGAATTGTTTTCAGGTAGAAATTGGATTTTTCAATTTTTTTTTTATGCGGTCACAGTTTAATAAAGGTGGTATGGGTTTAAATTTGTTTACAGTAAATATTTATCTTTTGTGTCGTATTATACCTTTTGTATAGGCAATGTCCTTTTCGTATATAAACGCAATTTATATCCTTTTGTATATACACTTTTTGTAATAAATCTTCAATTTTCCACACCCGCAAATTGTGTGAGATGAATCAGATGCCGAAATAGTTTCACAAAGTCATTTAGCCACTATCTCCAACCTAGAAATGATATTGATCCTATAGCACTTAATCCTGTATAGGTATTTTCTAAATCTACTTGCAAAACAATAAATCAACTAACAAAGCGCTTTAAATTAAGAACTTGCGTTAACATTTTCTTAAACATCCTTAGAATAATGTAGTACGCACCCCTCTCAGTACATTAATTAAATAAAATTAATTGCTTTGTATATTTTGGACAATCGCAATAAATTTATTTTTAATTGTTATTATATTCACTATTTAGTTCTTATTTATATAAATTTAAAGTAATAAAATTTAATAAATTGTTTTTTTTTATCATTAGTTTAGTGTTATAAATAGAATAAAATATATTTTTAACATTGGGTCTGTACGCATTCATACTTTGTAGTAAAATGAGCGGGGGCATTTTTTTAAAATAATTTTATTTGAAATATAAATTCCCATTAAAACATTAAAAATATTTATACTCATTATATTCTGTGCATACTCATATCAATACTAAATGGATTTTTAAAATAATTGCCACAACTCCAGCACAAATTATCACCGTAGACGGATTTATCGAAATATTAATATTTCAATCTCGAGTACATTCGTCTGATTGATTTAGTGCTTCTATTGATTAATAGATGGCATTACTGCTTTCGCTTGGTTTTGTACCAAATTGACGGAAGTGCAAAAATTAATCGGTTGCCTATCCATCATAACATGAATAAATAAAATTTGTCCTAGCACTCGAAATTGCCAACTGCGATATTCCCATCATAATGTTCCCTTCCCTTTAATAAATTACGAGTTATAAAACCCTGTAACTTAATCCGACACACATATCACCCGCCAATAATTAAATTTGTTTAACTCCCTAAAACTGTCTATTAAAAAACTGAAATCGAAAAAAAAATCCTAATAAAATAATCCCCTAAATGCAGATAGTAATGTTTTATTAACCTCCTAAAGTTCTTGAAAGAATTATTCCAAATTTTTATATTTAATTATAAAAATGTTTGAAATGCAACCCACACGTTGCTAAATTTTGCCCCACAATTAATTAGTTTACCGACATGCTATATAAGACAGCGGAAAATAAGAGTTTACGCTACTCGCCACAAGCGACAGCAATATCGCAAACGGGAATTTCAGTTATTATTGTTACAATCTCGCCTATTGGTTCGATGGGCAATTAATGATGAGCAATTAGTTCTCAAAGTTTTGATACTGTTAAAGTTAGCCGGCTCGCTCCAGCCGAAAAATTGTCGATAATGCAGATCAGACTGTAACTACTAATGTGTGTAGTGAATGTCGGTAAGACAGATTCGTATACATAGCCAGCCTAAAAATGTCGTTAAATCAGATAAATACATTTGGTATTAAACAGTAATTTTTTCTTTAATCCAAAATGTTTAGTTCGTTGCATTAAATGCATTAAAACTATAGTACAAAACTATTTTACCACTGAGACAACTCCAAGAAATATATGAAGCAAAACCTTCAAAAATTTCAGGTCAATATATCGCATACACAAAATTTGAAAATTTCAAAAAATTGACAATTTAAAGTGTCATGGCTGGAAATAAATTCAAATGATAGGCCTTAATAATACTCAGATGTGGAAAAAAATCAAGTCAATTTTCATGTTGGCAAAAATTTGTTTGTATCTGCATTATCGACATTATTCGACTGTCACTTATTTTTAATTAAATTTAATCTTCTTTATCAGCATTTTCGGCTGGGTATTTCTGCGAATTTCTTAACCATTTTATATGTTTATTCAATCGAGTTTTCCCGGACTCCCCACAAGAAAATTGACCTGCAATTTTTTCCAGATGTGAGCATCATTAAGACCTTTCATTTGAATCTATTTCCAACCATGACATTTTAAACGGTCAATATTTAGAAATTTTCAAATTTTGTGTGTGCGATATATTCAATCGAGTTTTCCCGGACTCCCCACATGAAAATTGACCTGCAATTTTTTCCAGGTACGAGCATTAGGAAAACCTTTCATTTGAATCTATTTCCAACCATGACACTTTAAACGGTCAATATTTAGAAATTTTCAAATTTTGTGTGTGCGATATATTCAATCGAGTTTTCCCGGACTCCCCACATGAAAATTGACCTGCAATTTTTTACAGGTGCGAGCATCATTAAGACCTTTCATTTGAATCTATTTCCAGCCATGACACTTTAAACGGTCAATTTTTAGAAATTTTCAAATTTTGTGTGTGCGATATATTCAATCGAGTTTTCCCGGACTCCCCACATGAAAATTGACCTGCAATTTTTTCCAGGTACGAGCATTAGGAAAACCTTTCATTTGAATCTATTTACAACCATGACATTTTAAACCGTCAATATTTAGAAATTTTCTAATTTTGTGTGTGCGATATATTCAATCGAGTTTTCCCGGACTCCCCACATGAAAATTGACCTGCAATTTTTTACAGGTGCGAGCATCATTAAGACCTTTCATTTGAATCTATTTCCATCTATGACACTTTAAACGGTCAATATTTAGAAATTTTCAAATTTTGTGTGTGCGATATATTCAATCGGGTTTTCCCGGACTCTCCACATGAAAATTGACCTGCAATTTTTTCCAGGTGCGAGCATCATTAAGACCTTTCATTTGAATCTATTTCCAACCATGACACTTTAAACGGTCAATATTTAGAAATTTTCAAATTTTGTGTGTGCGATATATTCAATCGGGTTTTCCCGGACTCCCCACATGAAAATTGACCTGCAATTTTTTCCAGGTGCGAGCATTAGTAAAACCTTTCATTTGAATCTATTTCCAACCATGACACTTTAAACGGTCAATATTTAGAAATTTTCAAATTTTGTGTGTGCGATATATTCAATCGGGTTTTCCCGGACTCTCCACATGAAAATTGACCTGCAATTTTTTCCAGGTGCGAGCATCATTAAGACCTTTCATTTGAATCTATTTCCAACCATGACACTTTAAACGGTCAATATTTAGAAATTTTCAAATTTTGTGTGTGCGATATATTCAATCGAGTTTTCCCGGACTCCCCACATGAAAATTGACCTGCAATTTTTTCCAGGTGCGAGCATTAGTAAAACCTTTCATTTGAATCTATTTCCAACCATGACACTTTAAACAGTCAATATTTAGAAATTTTCAAATTTTATGTGTGCGATATATTCAATCGAATTTTCCCGGACTCCCCACATGAAAATTGACCTGCAATTTTTTACAGGTACGAGCATTAGTAAAACCTTTCATTTGAATCTATTTCCAACCATGACACTTTAAACGGTCAATATTTAGAAATTTTCAAATTTTATGTGTGCGATATATTCAATCGAGTTTTCCCGGACTCCCCACATGAAAATTGACCTGCATTTTTTTCCAGGTGCAAGCATTAGTAAAACCTTTCACTTGAATCTATTTCCATCTATGACACTTTAAACGGTCAATATTTAGAAATTTTCAAATTTTGTGTGTGCGATATATTCAATCGGGTTTTCCCGGACTCTCCACATGAAAATTGACCTGCAATTTTTTCCAGGTGCGAGCATCATTAAGACCTTTCATTTGAATCTATTTCCAACCATGACACTTTAAACGGTCAATATTTAGAAATTTTCAAATTTTGTGTGTGCGATATATTCAATCGGGTTTTCCCGGACTCCCCACATGAAAATTGACCTGCAATTTTTTCCAGGTGCGAGCATTAGTAAAACCTTTCATTTGAATCTATTTCCAACCATGACACTTTAAACGGTCAATATTTAGAAATTTTCAAATTTTGTGTGTGCGATATATTCAATCGGGTTTTCCCGGACTCTCCACATGAAAATTGACCTGCAATTTTTTCCAGGTGCGAGCATCATTAAGACCTTTCATTTGAATCTATTTCCAACCATGACACTTTAAACGGTCAATATTTAGAAATTTTCAAATTTTGTGTGTGCGATATATTCAATCGAGTTTTCCCGGACTCCCCACATGAAAATTGACCTGCAATTTTTTCCAGGTGCGAGCATTAGTAAAACCTTTCATTTGAATCTATTTCCAACCATGACACTTTAAACGGTCAATATTTAGAAATTTTCAAATTTTGTGTGTGCGATATATTCAATCGAGTTTTCCCGGACTCCCAACATGAAAATTGACCTGCAATTTTTTCCAGGTGCGAGCATTAGTAAAACCTTGCATTTGAATCTATTTCCAACCATGACACTTTAAACGGCCAATATTTAGAAATTTTCAAATTTTGTGTGTGCGATATATTCAATCGGGTTTTCCCGGACTCCCCACATGAAAATTGACCTGCAATTTTTTCCAGGTGCGAGCATTAGTAAAACCTTTCATTTGAATCTATTTCCAACCATGACACTTTAAACGGTCAATATTTAGAAATTTTCAAATTTTGTGTGTGCGATATATTCAATCGGGTTTTCCCGGACTCTCCACATGAAAATTGACCTGCAATTTTTTCCAGGTGCGAGCATCATTAAGACCTTTCATTTGAATCTATTTCCAACCATGACACTTTAAACGGTCAATATTTAGAAATTTTCAAATTTTGTGTGTGCGATATATTCAATCGAGTTTTCCCGGACTCCCCACATGAAAATTGACCTGCAATTTTTTCCAGGTGCGAGCATTAGTAAAACCTTTCATTTGAATCTATTTCCAACCATGACACTTTAAACAGTCAATATTTAGAAATTTTCAAATTTTATGTGTGCGATATATTCAATCGAATTTTCCCGGACTCCCCACATGAAAATTGACCTGCAATTTTTTACAGGTACGAGCATTAGTAAAACCTTTCATTTGAATCTATTTCCAACCATGACACTTTAAACGGTCAATATTTAGAAATTTTCAAATTTTATGTGTGCGATATATTCAATCGAGTTTTCCCGGACTCCCCACATGAAAATTGACCTGCATTTTTTTCCAGGTGCAAGCATTAGTAAAACCTTTCACTTGAATCTATTTCCATCTATGACACTTTAAACGGTCAATATTTAGAAATTTTCAAATTTTGTGTGTGCGATATATTCAATCGGGTTTTCCCGGACTCTCCACATGAAAATTGACCTGCAATTTTTTCCAGGTGCGAGCATCATTAAGACCTTTCATTTGAATCTATTTCCAACCATGACACTTTAAACGGTCAATATTTAGAAATTTTCAAATTTTGTGTGTGCGATATATTCAATCGGGTTTTCCCGGACTCCCCACATGAAAATTGACCTGCAATTTTTTCCAGGTGCGAGCATTAGTAAAACCTTTCATTTGAATCTATTTCCAACCATGACACTTTAAACGGTCAATATTTAGAAATTTTCAAATTTTGTGTGTGCGATATATTCAATCGGGTTTTCCCGGACTCTCCACATGAAAATTGACCTGCAATTTTTTCCAGGTGCGAGCATCATTAAGACCTTTCATTTGAATCTATTTCCAACCATGACACTTTAAACGGTCAATATTTAGAAATTTTCAAATTTTGTGTGTGCGATATATTCAATCGAGTTTTCCCGGACTCCCCACATGAAAATTGACCTGCAATTTTTTCCAGGTGCGAGCATTAGTAAAACCTTTCATTTGAATCTATTTCCAACCATGACACTTTAAACGGTCAATATTTAGAAATTTTCAAATTTTGTGTGTGCGATATATTCAATCGAGTTTTCCCGGACTCCCAACATGAAAATTGACCTGCAATTTTTTCCAGGTGCGAGCATTAGTAAAACCTTGCATTTGAATCTATTTCCAACCATGACACTTTAAACGGCCAATATTTAGAAATTTTCAAATTTTGTGTGTGCGATATATTCAATCGGGTTTTCCCGGACTCCCCACATGAAAATTGACCTGCAATTTTTTCCAGGTGCGAGCATTAGTAAAACCTTTCATTTGAATCTATTTCCAACTATGACACTTTAAACGGTCAATATTTAGAAATTTTCAAATTTTGTGTGTGCGATATATTCAATCGAGTTTTCCCGGACTCCCCACATGAAAATTGACCTGCAATTTTTTCCAGGTGCGAGCATTAGTAAAACCTTTCATTTGAATCTATTTCCAACCATGACACTTTAAACGGTAAATATTTAGAAGTTTTCAAATTTTGTGTGTGCGATATATTCAATCGAGTTTTCCCGGACTCCCCACATGAAAATTGACCTGCAATTTTTTCCAGGTGCGAGCATTAGTAAAACCTTTCATTTGAATCTATTTCCAACCATGACACTTTAAACGGTAAATATTTAGAAGTTTTCAAATTTTGTGTGTGCGATATATTCAATCGAGTTTTCCCGGACTCCCCACATGAAAATTGACCTGCAATTTTTTCCAGGTGCGAGCATTAGTAAAACCTTTCATTTGAATCTATTTCCAACCATGACACTTTAAACGGTCAATATTTAGAAATTTTCAAATTTTGTGTGTGCGATATATTCAATCGAGTTTTCCCGGACTCCCCACATGAAAATTGACCTGCAATTTTTTCCAGATGTGAGCATCATTAAGACCTTTCATTTGAATCTATTCCCAACCATGACACTTCAAACGGTCAATATTTAGAAATTTTCAAATTTTGTGTGTGCGATATATTCAATCGAGTTTTCCCGGACTCCCCACATGAAAATTGACCTGCAATTTTTTACAGGTGCGAGCATCATTAAGACCTTTCATTTGAATCTATTTCCAGCCATGACACTTTAAACGGTCAATTTTTAGACTTTTCCAAATTTTGTGTGTGCGATATACTCAATCGAGTTTTCCCGGACTCCCAACATGAAAATTGACCTGCTTTTTTTTCCAGGTGCGAGCATTAGTAAAACCTTTCATTTGAATCTATTTCCAACCATGACACTTTAAACGGTCAATATTTAGAAATTTTCAAATTTTATGTGTGCGATATATTCAATCGAGTTTTCCTGAACTCCTCACATGAAAATTGACCAAAATTTTTTAAATGGTTTTAGTTGATTTTTTTTGTTGTAGAAAACAATTATTTTTGGTAAAAAATCACTTTCGGCTGAAAAATATCGGCTGAGAAATATCGGCTGAAAAATATCGGCTGATGCATACGAGTATCAATATTTGACTTAACATATTGTATTTTCAGCTGAGATAGCAAAAAGAGACTATCTGCATTATCGAAGTTTTTACTTTCGGCCGGAAAGTATCGGCTAACTTTAACAGGGTAAATTAATGACATTTTTTTGTGAGAGTAGCGACTCTAGGTTTAAGTAGTAGTTCTAATGAAAAAGTTCTATTTTGTGGTATTGCAGATTATTGTAGTCTAGAACAAAAGCATTGAGAACTTTGCTTTTGTATAAATCCAGCCGAGTGTAAATAAATACGGGTGTAAGGAACTCAATGAGAGAATCATTCAGGATACTCGGAAGTAAAGTGTGCGAAAAATTATTAGTGGTGCATAAAAGTGAAATAAATTGTGTGATTTATTGTAAATTGTGAATAGTAGAAATTAATTGTTTTAGTGTTGGAAAAGTAATCGTGGGAAAATTAGTGTGGGCATATTTCGAAAATATTATTATTTTCAGCGAGAATTGTTGCTGTAAACTGTCAAATTTATTTCTGTATTCACAATCCATGGAATTGTTAATATTAGAAGATAGTTGTTAAGCATTCTACGGTTACGGAACTTTCGATATGGCGCAATTTATGGCTGTTGTATAACTAAAAAATTGGAGCATCAATGATTTGACACAACAAAATCAAAAATTGTGTAAAGATTTGGAACAAGAAAATAAAGAAGGCAAACAAACAATCGAGAAGAACCTAAATCAAAAGGAGAATCAACTGAGCCAGCTCGAAAATGATATATAATTTTTCGGGATCGTGCCACAGTTCAAGAAGAAAGATGCGAACTACTTGGGGTTTTGGATGCTCAACCGAATGCAGAATCGACATCTCATGGATCGACTCTCTCAGGAGAGTTGATGCTCATAACGAATGTGATTGCCGGAGGATCAGCTGGTAGGGATGATTTGGACGATTTTGGTCCAAGGATTGGTAACGGACAACGTCAGTAACCCAGGGTTGTGCAGGAAACCTGATGAAAACTATAACGCTGATTCTGGAGGTGTTGTGGTAACTGAGAAAATTAAACACGGATTGCAACGTATGGATAATGACGGTAAGTATGACTTCACAAAAATGAGACAATAAAATCACATCATTTTTGAAATTCTGGTCAAAGAGAGCGTTTGCATTTGGGGCGTCCTCTATTTGCAAAGATGACAGAATGGATGTAGAGATATGTGAGCAGGTGGTGCCGAGCATGGAGAGTGATGAGGCATGCTAGCAGTGACGGAGTGCATCGTTAAGAATAGAGTGACCTATGCAAAGTAGCTGCAAGGACGATGCGGTGATGTTAAATTGGTTTGCTGTTGTTGTCTTGTTATCCTGTTCAGGACAAAATTACTCATTTAAAGTTCAGGAAATTTACATTCATTTAACCAGATGTAGGTAGTAACATTAGAAACAATTTTGTTAATTAAATAATTAACATACATTTTTTAAATTATGTTATAACCAGCGTAAATTTTTTATTCATTTGTGTAGTTCTTTTTTTACAAAAGAAAAATCGACAAATTGCTTAACCTCCGTAGTAAAGAAACTCTCTATATATGGAAATTTGTGGTAATTCCATCTATCTCCGTCATTTCTTAACGAATTGTGATGAAATTTGAATTTTTGACACATAGATGGAAAATTTGTAAGAATCCCAACTATTGATTATTGAAAAATCAATCTCCTCATCAGGTCGCGACGACTGATGTTGTACTACTTACATTGGAATATTGTACTACTTACATGGAACATCAGCCATCGCGACCTGATGAGAAGACTGATTTTTTCTAATCAATAATCTCATCCGTTCGGACCTGATAGTTGAGATTCTTACAAATTTTTCATGTATGAGTTAAAAATTTAAATTTATCCGCGATGCAGCGATAATGGACGAAAAAGTATGCGGTGGTTGGGAAGTTGATTGTGTATTATGCGTCGATTATCATAGTCGTTGTCACTCTGATTGACGCTAAATGGAAGAATTTCCTATGATTGTGTGGTTAGTTCGAGAGTACTGAAGATAGACCAATGTACGGAACAATCACAATAAAAACCATAAGTTTTAGTCTCTGTCCGTGCCACCATGATTAAAAAGGATTCTACGATGCATTTGGAAGAAAATTCTTATATTAGGCTATGCTGGAGAGAGCTCAGCTAATTCTTAATCAATAATTTTGAAATTTGCATCGTCTATATTGTAATTTTAATGTGTAGTTTGAACAAGGCCCTAAAATGAGCCAATGATGGGCACCTATCGTCCACTTTTCTAAATGATAAGGACCATTATCGTTTAGAATTCACTAAGTAAGGTTTTGATATTTGCGTCCAAATTATAAAAATTAAGATTATGGCAATACATATAGGGAGGCTATAAAAGATGCTGGCCGATATCTCAAAAATTCTCACAACTAACCCATACGTACGGTTGTTTTTCTACAGGGTGGCTGACAGGAAGTGTTACCAAAACAAAACACCACATAATTTTTATTTTTTAATGAATTTTATTGAATCAAAGTAAAAAATGTTCACAAATAGTTAAATTTTTGAATTGCATTAGCAATTTTAGATTTGGGCACCCTTAGCCACGATTATGGCCTTCAAACGGCCGACAAAGCTATTGCATGCAGCACGAAAGTGGCTCTGTGGTATTTTGGCCTATTCTCGGCAAAGCGCTTGCTTGAGATGATCGACACTCTGGTATTTTTTTTTGTCCCAACCTTGCTCTTCAAAATACCACAAACCGAGAAACCTAGCGGATTTGCATCCGGTGAATTGGGTGGCCATTGGACAGTGGAAATGAACCGCGGAACGTTGTTTCTCAGCCAATCTTGATGAAATGTCAAGAAAATTGCCTGTTGAAATGTCCAAGGCTTCAACGCTCCCTCCAACACATGATCCCGATGAATTTGAGAATTTATCTTGATGCCACGGTCCAAAAAAACGAGCGATGAACGGATTTTGGCCAAATTTTCAGTAGAACGGCCGAGCAAGTAACGAACGGCTCAATAACGAACGGTGACTCATCGGAGAAAACCAAATTCGGCAAATCGCCACTTTCGTGCAAGCGTATCAACTCCTTTTCTCTTTCCACTCTAACTTTCGGTGAGACCATGCGTTTTATGGAATTTCAAGGCCTTTAGTCCAAGATGATCTTTCAATATGTACTGCATCCGTTCGAGCGAAATGTCCTCACGAGCCATTTTTCTGCCGCTACGGCGCGGATTCCGAGCCAATTTGGCCTTCACCTTCCGAATGATATCCGGCGATGTTGCAATGCGTTTCGGTCCACCACCATGGCGTTTTGCAATGCTGCCAGTATCGTTATAACGATTTATGCTGTGACACACAAACATTTTATTCACATGCAGATGTTTTAACTGGTTAACAATCTGCGGCTGTGGTTTTCCAGCCAAATGTAGAGCAATCACACTATTACGCTTGAATTCCATTGCGGATAACTTTTTTTTTTAATATTTCCCACTAAAATGCTTTTATTATTGAAAATTTGAGCGCTCTGTCATCAATGGTTTCACAACAATGACAGTCTGAAGTTGGTAACACTTCGTATCAGTCACCCGGTACTAAAGTCCTACTGAAAATACACGGAGCATTTAGGGAAAGTTTATCGTTTAGAATTGTCATTATAATTTTCGTTCTTCTCGGTTTCTGGCCAATATCTCAAAACCGCTAACAATCAAGCAATGCATACGATTGTTTCTCTAATAGCTAAGGCCATACTAAGGCTACATGGGGAATTTAGCGAAAAATCACATTTCTGTATTTTCGCTATAATTTTTTTTGCGGCCATAAAAATCATAAAAGTTTCTCACCAATATTTTAAAAACTCCCACAAGTATGCAATCCGTACTATTGTTTTTCTAATAGCTAAGGTCTTACAAAGTGTAGGTGGGGAATTTGGATAAAATTTATGATTTAGAATTTTCACCGTAATTTATTGAGCCTCTTGACGTAGACCTTACTTCTCGGCCCTTTGTTTCTCGTATCCAGCTGAAACTGTATACAAAGAGTGCATTTCATCCAATAGACTATAAACAATTATGTGTTATGTCACGATAACTGTAGCCGTTTCCCTTAAGATCGTTATCGGCATCATTTTCAAAAGAGCCTGATGTCCCCTCCAACTTAATAGGCGCGCCAATCCGGAGCTCGTTGTGAATGGTTTTACTTGAACGACATTATGGATGGTCTATTATGGTCTAGTGCAAAAGTTTGTAGTCGTATTCGTTTAGGTAGGATTTTGGATGATTTTAAGATTTGTTTTGAAAACCCGTCTTATTCTGGGAGAGGGGTTTTCTATGGGTGTGTCGGCCTGTTGGAAGTAAGCACAATCATAAAACTTGGGCAATCAGTTCAGTGCAACAAGTTTAAGTCATTTCATTAATGTGGTGGGATTTTCACAAATCATTCATTCACAATTTTACAAAACTGATCTCTGAAAATTATGGTTGAAATAAGTTTCTCTGCGGGGGATTCTGGCCGATAGGGATTAAGCACAATCATGAAACTTGATCAGTATAAGTGATATCATTAATTAAAGGTACAGGATTTACAGAAATCACTCATAAAATATTTTTCAAAGAGTAAAAATTAAGGGGTTTCTATTGCCAAATCTGGCTGATATGAAATATGCACAGTGAATCCTATAATTTTTTCAGTTTATTTACAATTAGTTTAATTAATTTGATTAGAAAACTACGATTTCTTCAACAGACTCTGTATATCACAATCCTGAGCACTTCTGGAGGAGAACTAAATTGTTTTTGGGATTTGGCAGTTAAGCACTATTAAACTTTTACTTTATGCACTTCAATGTTTAAACGGATCAATGGGTTTTCATACAGAAATAGTTTGCTAAAGGTTCTCAGGAGATTTAAAGTACTTTTTCAAATGGGTTAATTTTTTAAAATATTAACTTTGTAAAATTATTAAATTGGAAAGATTAAAATTCGAAAATTATTTTGAGATTATTGTAGATTTTTTCAATTTTCTATTTGGAAAGAAATGTCGCAGGCAAGTTACGTAAAGCAATCCGCACTGATTTAGTGTCTCAGCAATACCGTATTTTTGGAGGACATTTATGTTGCAAAATAACTGGCGGTTGGACAAAAATCGAGAAAATTTTTTTTATAACACAAATATGGCTTTAAAGAATAATTTAAGTATAGTTTTAGAGATGATTTTTAGAAATACATCTGAATCTGAGTTATTGATCATAATTAGCGGTTTCATAAGTCACCATGAGCAAGATTGTTGCAGTTGCGAAAATAATAATGGTAAAATGGTTTCTCCTGGGGTAATAAACTTTTCCTCGGCCATTGAGATCAATATGTCATTGTGCCTTCCAGAAATAACTCCACGATGAGATCGTAGAAGAAAGGTATCATAGTTTTAGGTATCTAAATAAGGTCAAGTTCCTTTCAAACAGACCATTTTATTCAAACCGAGTTTCATTTCAATTGGTAGAGAAATGGCTAAATTAAATTAAATTTTGCATGCATTGGAATTAGCCATTTTCCAGAATTATAACCGGAACTGATTGACATTCTACTTTCATCATAAACCAATAGTTTCGTTTAAATTTATAATTTTCTAATACCACATTCGAAACTAAAATTGTTATCCTAATTTCATCGTGCAAGCAAATTTTCATCTCAAATGCGGTTGAAAAATGATTTACTTGCTGCGCAGATTCACAATTTTGTTTGTACAATATTTCTAGGGAATGCTCTTTTTCGATGAATTTTGAATAAATTAAGTAAAAAACTAGAGTTAGATGTAAAAATTCACAATAGAATTTGATTACTGAGGCCTGGTATGTCACTTACCAGAAAGTGGAAGAGAGTTCAATCAATTCTAAATGCATGGTATAGAGAGTCAACACTTGAATTTTTAGCAGCTTTTGGCGCTCACCAACTTCAAACTAGATGTTTACTAAATTCCACCTAGAAACAAAGTTAAAGGAAAGTTTATGGCCTAAAAGATGCAATAAATAAAAGAAAGAACAATAATTAGAAATTTCCGCAAGTTCTAATAAAGTTTAAAGTTAAGAAAAGTGCAGAGTGAAAATCGTGTGGTAATTAAAATTTGACCTCTACATGAATAAACAGTGTAGGTAACTTTAACGACTATTGACAGGTTTCTAGAGATAGGTAAGCAGGTCACAGTACAACTTTCTAAAATATGAATTCAGATATATTCAGTATATGTGTACGAAACATCAAACACCGGCTATAAGTCAATTTTTGTAGGAATATTCGAGTCGGTCCAAGCCATTGCCACAGTAAGGCGAATCCTATATTGAAGATTAAAGAGTTAAACATTGTGAAAAAATCGACGAATCTATTAACTTAAGAAAAGGCTTACACCGAACGTTGATTTATTAAGTCATAAATGGTCGTTAGATCGATATCAAGTTGAGCAACTGAATTTTTTATTTTTCACTATTCGGCTTTCCTAAGTTTGCCTGGATTTGAAGGTATCAATAAAGCTATAATATTTTTAGATAAATCCTCAAGAATTGAACCATTGACGACATTCATCATAATCTTGAACATCTCGCACACTGTATACATATATCGTGCGAGCGTAATGAGTGTCATTTTGATTTTTATAGCATTTTAGAGAAATCAAATTAGAGATTTCTTGTAACTATGGTCGAGTGGCATTCGATTTCGAATATAACTTGTTGAACCGAATTATTAATTTAAATAACCAATCATAACATGATCTTGTTTCGTCTCAACCGTTCGTAAGGCACTACGATGTTCAGAGAGGATTTGACTATAAAAAACTGTACGTTGATGTTTTTAAAAGAGCCTATTAAACCTTTATCGGCTTCCTCAGGTAAAATATACCGCAGGCCATCAAAATACAAAATGGTAAATTGTTTAACTACCAAAACAAAGCACCGATTTGTTGTAGAACGGGTACCGCAATTATTCATTAATCAAACCAATATAATTTTTTATATCTTAATTAAATCTTACAATAAATCTTCAACCTCTAAAAACCGCGTTCGCAATTAAAACGTGAAAAACACAAACACATATGCAGATAGATATAAGTAAAAAACAAGTGCTTAACATGTTAATACATTGTGTAAAAATAATAACAATTTTTTTCCAATTTATTTATAATAAATTAATAATAAATTCATTTATTCAATTTATCTGTTAGAAATAAAAAAATTATTATTAATAAATTAAGTGATTGTCATGTTTATAAAAAAAAATCTATATGAAAACAAAAAACGGTAAATGAATTCAATTTATTACAACAATATGATTTTTTAATCGAAATTAATAATTTAATTATAAATTGCGTTCAATAATTAATAGGTAGCAAGAAACCGCAGAGAGAGAGCTGCGCGCTAAACTGATAAATCTAACACAATCTACTTACGAAACTGACCTTTTTCACGAGATGTAAGAAAAAATAATTATTGCAATTATAAATCTAATTAAATTATAATTTACACCGTTTTTTTCACAATGTCACTTGTTAATTATATTAATTAAGAATCATATATTATTTATGATATTCAGCAAGATAGTGACCATATTTGTACTTGAATGTCATTTTAAATGATTTATTGCTTAATAGAAGCCAGACATGATCGAGATTTGATCAGGTTTATGTTAATGATTAATAATATCATTATTAAATTTAAATTATAGATATAAATTATTACTAAATAAGAATTCAATAAATAATGCCATCTAGCGGTGAATAGCCACACTAAGAGGAAAATAGCCGATCGCAATCGGTATTTCCTATATACGAAAACAGTCATATCAGATATTTATCGTTAAATCGGCAATCTGTCTTTGATCATTTAAATCCCACCCACAAAACCATACGCAGATCTATATCGTCATAAAGACTTTAGATGTTTAAATATGATATATGCGATCAAACACATGCCACAACAAATCTATCCGAAAGAAGCGTTAATATGCTAATCAAAAATTCATTTATTACATCTCGTATGTACCAAGTATAAAATGCCTAACTCATCCGCGCAGCATAGTTTTTGTTTGTGTCTTGAATTTTTGATAGATTTATGCTTCCATTCTTACATACATGTACGGTACGATCGTAGCTAGATTATAATAAAATTCTGACATTAAATTTTTAATTAATTTAAAATATAACTCAGCGGGATTTTTTTTTATACATTTCGGATAATTTATTTCTTAGAATTAGCATAGATGAAATGAAACAAACAAACAAACAACAACAATAAAAATATAAATTGTTGCAATTTATGTTTCATGTTTTAATATTTTGGCTTTGAACTCGAGCGCGCTAATTACTCAGCAATAATTTATATTATTGTCGGAACAATATGAGAACAGTGTTGCTTAGACATGGTGTAAGGACACTTTGTGTTTTATTTTAGTTGCTGTACAATTTAATGCATTTAACCAAGTGATTAGGTTAAGGTGATTTTGTGTAAGAAATGCATCCGGTGCTTGAGGTATACAAACAACCTTAAGCACCGGAAAAACGTTTTATTTTACAAGTTTAATACAGAGTGTCCCAAAAATATATTTAGATCCATATATTTAGATGGATTAGATAGAAGAATTTGTTTAGTCAGCGCAAATGTTCAAGCGGAAGCAATGGAATCGCAAACGTGGCGAATCATTTCATTAGGAATTTCTGTGCATTCTCTATCAATTTCCGCCTTCAATTGACCGACTGTTGCCGGTTTTGACAGATAAACTTTATCATTGATGAGTCCCCACCAAAAAAATCCAGTGGCGTGAGGTCTGAAGAGCCATTTGATAGCACCTCTGCGCCCAATCCATCTGTTCGGCAGATTTTCATTGAGATAAGCTCTCACATTACGATGATAGTGGGGAGGTGCTCCATCTTGCTGAAAATAATAGTCCTTTTCATCCTCAAACTGCTCACGAATACCTGGCATGATATTTTCATGCCATTTCGCTGCCAATCCACACCACATTGTAACTCCTGGCAAATTTAAATGATGTTCTTTTGTAACATGAGGATTCCCTGGTGTCCAGTAGCTGCAATTATGGCGATTGATCGACCCGTTTAATTTGAATGTTGCCTCATCGCATTAAATAATCTTGTATGAAAAATGTACGTGCGCTGCACATTTTGCAAGATACCACTCACAAAACTCCACTCTCACTAATCTTGGGATGCGGTGAATACACGATTTTGAAATGCCTAGCGCCGCTTGCCGAACATATTTTCTTGAAGTTTCCCGATAAGTTTTCAGTAGTTCTTCATCTCTTGCGGCGCTTGTGGATGTCCATGGTCTTCCAGAAAGCTGTTTGTGGACATCTTGAACAGGCCTGTCTCTTTCAAATTTATCCATGATGCGAGTAATGGTGAGTCTCGTAGGTGGATCTGGCTAAAACTCCCTTCTAAACCGTTTTTGCACTTCCACAACGTACAACGTTCTCACACTTATGGTAATGGTATTAGTCTAATATCAGCCATTATTTTAAATGGGTTATACCTAGAAAAGAATAACTAAATTAGAAAAATGAGGTATTAAAGTGTGTATACATTTTTTTGGGACACACTGTATATAAGAGACGGTTGCAATTAAATTATGTTGTGATTCCTTTCAATTTATTGATATTGTTCCGAATTTGCCCTGTCAAATCCGGTTGGTATTATTGGATTGTGAATTCAGTTATAAATTTGGCGGTTTATAACAAAAATGCTCGTAGTTTACACCGGGATATTCCTGAAAATACTAAAAATAATCTTAGTAATTTTCCATATTTAACACTTCAAAACACATCCACTAATAATTTATTAATCCACTTTCCGCAATTTACAATAAATCACAGAATTTGTTTCACTTTACATACCACTAATAGTCTTTCGCACAGTTCACTTTCGCTTTTAAACGTTCGCATACCGAATCTCCTAAATGACTACCTCACTGTGTTCATCGAAACTTTGTTGACCCACAACTAGTCTGCAATATCACAAAACTGTTATACCACTACTTCTAATGCTACTACTAAAATCTAGATGACACTAATTTCGCAAAAAATGCCAATAAATCAATTTACACTGAATTAACCAGCCCAAGTGGCCAATCTATGCTGACTTACGCCCAATAAGCGAAATTATAATATTACCCCCCACCTAATCTTGTTTGACCGAATCAGAATCCAAACTATTATCTCAGTGCTAACAGTGCAAAATGCACTATCGCGGGTTTTCCTCATTGTCCTTTCTTTAAGCTGTAAACTACATTGTTTATCTTAGTGATGAGCGTATATAGGCACGCCCATACCAGTTGGAGCTTCGGTAATAACTTTTTTCTTGGTTGCGGATTGTACAGCCAAACCAGGTGTTCCCCTTCGAAAGTTTTATTGTTTGCACTTATATGGAATCAACTAACATTGTTATTTCTTAATGGTGCTGAATTAGACCATTATTACTAACACATGCTTATTACCGTTTCCGTAATTCAGAATGGTGTGCCGACATTTGATAGTTGTATCGCTTTTTGGCTTTTTCATATAGGCCCTTTCACTGCGACACATTCGTGACATTCGTAATTTTTTTGACACCACTCCACTACCGCCTTGTCTACTTCCGGACTCTATAATATCATTGACGAGTATTTGCGAGAGTTTTATTCTGAGACGATCTCCACTTACTTTTCCATGGTATTCCTGAAGAACTTGATTAATTATATTTTTCGGCACCACTTTTAATAATTGTTTAACTTTGAAATCCGAGCTCTCCCATATTTGATTTAAACAACCATTCTCACAAGGCTTTTACAATGTGCCCAATAGATCATCGCTAAGGGTGTCTTATCCGAAATCTTGGCAGGTTGGCCGACGATCGTCTTCTTTATAACGCAATATTAGTGTTAAATCCGAGTCTAGAAACTGTTCCTTCCGAATTGATTCATTTGTCCATTCCTCTTTTCTTATTTCCTTCCATTCGTCGGCAGTGTTTACATTAAAACTGGACATGGCCTATTTCACAATGCGGGGGCATTTCCATGTGCGCTTCTTTTTCGGTGATCGATGTTAAAGTCGTAGCTTTGCAGAAATTCGATCCAACGTGTCATCTGTTCCTCATAGTCTACTCGTAAATGGGATTTTTGACCATAGTGGGATTTATAAAAGTGTTTCACGCATTCCACAATAGTTATGCTCCTGTTTCGGCAGGATTTTTGGGTAATACGCAGGCTCTCGACTAACGATTATTTGTGACAACATTCCATTTATACCATCATTGTTTGCATCGGTATCGGTAATATAATTCACGTTAGATGTAGGGTATGCAGATAGTTATGTTTTGCTTAGCTGTTTCCGGAATTTAAAAATGATTCCTACAGTTCTTTCGATTCACAATGCTTGTTCTTCCTTGTTAATTCGAGTAAACTTTTTGTAACATTGGCGTATCCTTGCACGGATCGTCTATAATAGGCGCAATCCATTGATATTTCTGCTTCGTCTATATGAATTCCATTGGTGGTTATTTTCTGATTAAACTATTTTACATTCCGAAGAGTAAACATATGTTACGAGTTACCTTTAACCCGGCGGACTGTTTTCGTTCGAAAACTTCAGCTAGATTCCTCACGTGCTCTTCGAAAGTATTTCCCATGACGATGATGTCGTGTAAATATACAAAACACGTTCTCCCTTACTTTCAGTAAGGGCTCGGTTAATCGTTCGAAAGTCGTTGGGACAGCTCATTAGCCTGCCTTAACTGTAATTTTCTTATGATCTTCTTCTTGAACTTCTAGCTTGAAATAGCCACTTTGAAAATGTAATGCGGATAATATTCTAGCACCCGATAATCTGATTAATGTTTCATCGATTCGTGGTAATGGGAAGCTATCGTCTAATTTTGATTTTCTCCGTCATTTGACTTATATACGTGGCATTATTTGCGCCATATCGAAGACCCATCTTTTAAAATTCACAATCCCACCGCTGTTACCAATTGTTCGAATTAACCCTGTCATATTTGGTTTCTATTACTGGATTGTAAATACAGTTACAAATTTGCCGATTGTTTGCAAACAATCGTAACTAATCTGATATAATCTGCAATACCGATAAACTGTTATATAACTACTTCTAATCCTACTAACTTAACCTTGATATCCCCCATTTCTCGAAAATGTCTTTATACCAATTTATGGTGAATTAAGCCTAAGTGGCTAAGCTACGCTGAATTACGCCCAATAGGCCAAATCGTGCTAGAAATAAGGACATATTTTATCTGACAGGCGTTCACCTTTTATTTTATTAGATGAGATTATGAGACTTTTTACTTTATATATCTTGACCTGTATTTGGCAAAGGATGCATTGCTAGAGCCATAACTCAAAGGGATTCCAAAAATTTCGATACGGTGTAGCTCCATCTAATCCATTAACTTAAACATGAGTCCAGCTTAAATTAATTTAACCATTCGTATGATTCTACATAAATGATTTCTTTTGTTAAAAATATCGCAACTTTCTACAGAAAAAGTATCAGAAATAACAAGAAATTCAACAAAGTTATTAAAGGAACTTGATAATGCAGCTTTTTCTGCGTGTTGTTTATCACAAAGTGTCATATACTGATAAGTTACCCAAAATATTTTAAAGGAACAATGTTGATAATGCTAACGAACACATTGCGATACCGATGATGTCGGTAAAGTAGATATAAAATTTAAATTTAGTTATGAGGACATGCTACTGAAGTTAGCCGAAAATTTCAGCCGGAAAACCCCTGCATTATCGACATATTTCGTATCAGCCGAAAATTACCAAATTATCATATAGTTCGAAAGTTTAAATGTCATATGAACTGGGTGAAGTTAGACAGACTCATTGGCCCCTAACACGACAAATTATAAATGTGGGAGCCAGCTAATTACGAGTCTATCTAACTTCACTCAGTACAAATTACGACTAAACATGCGTCCAGTTTTTAATTTATTTCACTATGATGCTACATAAAATATGGCCTGATTTTTGGCACAGGTGTTTACTGTTAGTGCCACAACTCAAATTCATTGGCCCCTAACACGACAAATTATAAATGCGGGAGCCAGCTAATTACGAGTCTATCTAACTTCACCCAGTTCATATGACCTTTAAACTTTCGAACTATGTGATATTGATTATTCAAATTTTTTACGGCCGAAATTTACTGTTAACTTCAATAACATGTAATTTTCGGCTAATATCAACAGAATTATGTATTATCACCTGATACGAAATATGTCGATAATGCAGGAGGTTTTCGGCTTGCTTCAGTAGCATATGCGGACGTGAAAATTGTCGATAATGCAGAATAAAAATATGTTTGTAAACGTTCGGCGGTGAACTCGTGAAATAAATTATCTAAGAGATGATTAAAATGAGTCACCCGACAAATATCGGTAATCGGTAAAACGTGTCGATTTCAAAGTTTTGTAAGGGGTTTGTTGATTTCTTTATAACTTTTTGATGTAGCGTGAACACGAAGTCTAAATCGAGCGTAACTTCATTGATAATTCGCTGTGTAAATTCGAAAAGGCCAAATGGGGTCGTAATTGCCGCTTTGTCATCCTCGAGTGTCACGGGAATTAAATGATATAGGCTCCGACGATATCGATTTTGGAGAAGCTAGATCATCCATGTAAATTAATGGAGACATTTTGGATCTGTGGTATGGGGTAACGATTCGGTATCGATCGAAAATTCTAAATATCACTCTATGGTTAATTACTGAAATATATAAGGAAATATGACAAATTGTGTTAATAATGCTGTCGATAATGCAGACAATGATGCCGATTATGCAGAATAACAAATGCCGACAAGTTATTTATGTTTTTCTATTGAGGACCTTAGTAAAGTTAGCCGAAAGTTTTCAGTCGAAAGCAAAAATGGTCGATAATGTAGATAGTGTTTTAGATTTAGCAGCCGAAAGTAAACAATTTCGATCCATTGATTGATGCTATTGATCAAACGAAACATATCAGCCAAAAAGTTAATTCCATTTAATAAGAAATACTAATCAATTCTAACATTTTGCAAAAATTGAATCTGTTCGATACCCGATTCGAGAAAAAAATAGCGGTAAATGGTAGTGTAAAAAATACAATTGTGAATTTATGTGGCATTTAATTTGTTAAAATTTTTATATGGTAATACATATAAAAATTGGTAGAGAAAAGGAGGAACCAGTTTGAACTATCTGATAGGTTATAATGTTCCTTTGATAAATATTAATACATAATACTGTCATTTGGTATAGCTTGTTACTTAAAAATATTAAAATTGCATTGAATGGCTTGGAGTACCATATTAACTGGTACCAAATGATCATAGTGGCATCAATCACAAAACATGTTAATCTGGAACGATAGGGGTCATTCAGTGCATATTCAACATATTGAATTAGCGAAATTTTGCTAAATTACACCCCTGCATTCCCCATCACCATTTCTCCACAATTAGGCCTGTGCCAACGAAAGGTTTATTTTTGATAACGAATAGTTATAGTTGTTTTAACAATTCCGAGTAACCCAAATTTTCAAGGTTAGGTTTTGCCTAATGAACATGATATTCCGTGTACAATAAAGTAGTCTCTAATTTCTCAACATTCAAAGATTTTATTCCGACTGAATAAAAACAATTTTTTCGGAGGTCGCCCTAACTTCACGGCTGTCTGATAATATTCAGGTTTGGAACCTCCCCATATCTCCATATCGTTAACCGAACACTACTTACTCTCTATTCGCCGTCTTTTCTTGTGTATCTATATAGCTTGTTAGTTGTTTGCTTTTAAATCGCCTTGTTGCCTTCGCAGCATGCAGAGAACATGCTGCTACGTTCTTCTAGCATTACGCATTCCGAATTATTCAATTTCTCAATGTTTTTGTCGAGATCTCGCATGTATGATTAAAAAATATGTGCAAGCCATCGTTCTGGCCAGCGTTTCTATAGACACATTTCGGGCTGTTATTTTATCAAGTAGAAATACTTTGTGCTAATTTCATACTGGTTTTTCGAGATGTCTCTTGAATTGCTGTGGTCAGCCTGGATTTTATAAATTTCTCCAGCAAATTTTCAAACTGTGTTGTACATATATAGAAATTTGTGTGCTATATGGCGAGATATTCCTTCTTCCAAGCATATTCAGTAAAACATTAGGGCAGGCGTTGGCTAGTTATTTTAACCGCCTCAGTCGGTAAACCATCTGATTCCAGCAGCTTTCTGATTTTCTGTTTAGATGCGGGCATGAAAATCTCTTCTTCGATAAACAGCGGTATGCCACTGCTCTCAACCAGATGTCTTTTTAATTTCCTGCAACGATGAATGAAAATGGTGTGGTCACAATACATTGCATCTCTTCGGCACAATGGGGTTGGTGACGTTTTGCCGATTTTCTTCATGACTTCTTTGTAGCTTAATCCTGATGGATAGGCTTCACCTACTGACCTCATCCTTTTCAAATCGCTTGCTTGCTTTTGAGGATCACTTTCAGTAATTCCGTTTTAGTCTGCTTATATCGTATCATGAGGCTGATGTTGGGCTGTATAACGTTTATTTATTAGGAATCGTTTTCTATGTTCTGCAACTTCATCTGTTCATTGTTTTTTTTACGGGACCTTGAAGCTCTGGGCCGCATGGGACGTTTTTGCTGTCACTGTTGCATCGGTCGTTGAACACATCATAGGCGAGATATTGGTGGTGGCTGCCCGTAAGATCTTCTATATTGTATAATCCGCCAGATCATCAGTTTTAGTGCCATCCGACGCTGGCTTAATATCAGGTATGGGTCCGGTATATCCTGGTCTTCTGAACGATTATATATACTCTACTCATTTTTACCGTTAAATCCCGGTATCACTGCCATCTCGAAGTTTTTTGTCGCTGCATGAGTTGGTGGCAGACATATCAAATTCGACAGCTTTGTCATTGGAATCACCAGTATCTCTCACCAGAATGCCTTTTAAGGTGGGAAACCTGATCTGAAGGTGAAATCTTTTTAACCGTCTCAAGTGTATTACAGAACGCTCAGTTGTGCCTGTTCCTCCAACATTTTTAATAGTCTATAGTGTGGCCTTCTCTTCGGAGAAGGGGTAACACCATGGATGACTAGCAGTTCTATTGCATGTTGCCTAGCTGTAGGCACACTGAAGGTCCTCTTTTATAAATTGGAGAAGCATTTAAAAATCATTCGGAAAAAATAATAATACAAGATTAAAAATGAATGGGCTAAAAAACAACAGGGTAACTTTCGAACTTCAAAATTAAACTTTGCATACCGATTAAGCTCAATTAGTGCTCACGGAGAAACATTAGTGCTAGTCCAAGAGCCGAAAAAACGGGAAAAGAAAATTTCAAATTTCGCCTGAAAGGCGAATCAAATAAAACTCGATTTCTAGAACAAACAGAAAATAAGTAATAATATTATTCTAGAAATAATTTAAGCCTAATTTTAAAACTTTCTAAAGGCGGCTAAACTGATGAAACTTGTGCTTATCGTATAAATATGATTTTCATATATTTCCATTCATAAATCGAGGAAAAACAAACTAGCCCCTAAAAGATACTATGTTAAACAAACAAAACACAGAAGTATAGCGTTCAATAATATTTGTGTTGAACAACAAATCAAAAAATAGAAATAAAATGTTTTAAAATCCAAGCCATAAGCAATTCAGATAGCATATTCTTGTCAGGTATGTTCAATGCTATTAGAAAAATATAGTGGCTGAATTTGTGCTAATCCAAAATTGGCCCAATTTCATTGAACAAAAAAAATTAATAGCATTGAACATACCTGACAAGAATATGCTATCTGAATTGCTTATGGCTTGGATTTTAAAACATTTTATTTCTATTTTTTGATTTGTTGTTCAACACAAATATTATTGAACGCTATACTTCTGTGTTTTGTTTGTTTAACATAGTATCTTTTAGGGGCTAGTTTGTTTTTCCTCGATTTATGAATGGAAATATATGAAAATCATATTTATACGATAAGCACAAGTTTCATCAGTTTAGCCGCCTTTAGAAATTTTAAAATTAGGCTTTAGTATTTCTAGTTTTTTGTAGTAATCGGGTTTTATTTGTTTCGTCTTTCAGGCGACATTTGAAATTTTCTTTTCCCGTTTTTCGGTTCTTGGACTAACACTAATTTTTTACCGTTAACACTAATAAGCAAAAATTGTGTTTAATCGTATCCAGAGTTTCAATTTGAAATTTGAAAGTTACCCATACCTCTAAAGAGATAGAAAATGAGAAAAACGGGAA
The DNA here is from genome assembly GCA_963691935.1 of Nephrotoma guestfalica. Lineage (NCBI taxonomy): Eukaryota > Metazoa > Arthropoda > Insecta > Diptera > Tipulidae > Nephrotoma > Nephrotoma guestfalica. The sequence continues at coordinate 211,916,851 of OY829915.1, forward strand.
GCTGAGGTCACTTAACGCATGTGGTTTAATCCAAAAAAAATGTTAATTTTAAAAAACTGAAAATTAAAAAATCTGTAATAATTTTTTCTCGATAATTGTTTTTGATAGTGGCACTAAGGATGCCATGTCTTTAATTTTCTTAAGAGTTCCTGCGCACGTTTGCTCTTCTCTCAAACTTATTTCTTGAGTATTTCACTCTGCCTAGGCTACTAAAACTCTATGGGGATGGTTGTGATGCCCTTTGCAAGGTACCGCTTTATCTGAAGATATTTGCCTTCTCGAAGTTCGTCCAATTTCAATCAAAACTCTCCAAATTGTTTCCAGATGCAATTTGGTGGCTTATGTTATGCCTAACCTCTCCGCCCTCCGAACTAGCAAACTAACGAGGAAGACATGCACTATCCATATAGTCGGCTTCAAGGAGCGAAAAATTTATAAAGGTACGATTATTGACTATTTAATTATCGGCTAACTTTTACTCGACGAAAGAGTAAATATTTCTAAATTCGTGCACCGGTTAGCTGGTGTATTTAGGTTAAATTTGATGTCCCATTATTTCATGTTGCTGCGACGCTGTTTTGGTGTCTATAATTTATTTCCAGGTTTCAGTAACACACACTGTAATAAAATTCTAATCAATTCGATTTGATTCTTGTTAATCTAGTCAGACAGCCTCCAAAATCAGTAATTTTCCAACTCACACTTTACTATACAATGTCGATTCATAAAAATTGAGTTTTATGTGCATATGGTCGTACGAGTGTAAGACTCAATTATTCTATTTGTCTAATACATAAAATCTAATTTATCTATTGTCTGGCTGTGTAAATAAATTTCGAGCGCCATTAAATAAAATAAAATAACAAGAAATTGAAGCAAGAAAACAGTGTACATGTCAAAGTTAATTACTTGATAGCTGAAATAAAACCAACAATAACAATAATCTTATGTGCCCGTAATGATTGTGAATAGAGTAATAATAGACATAAAGAAATAATCAAGAGAAGACCACACACATATCGGATTGAAATTGACTCAGCATTAGGTAAATATGTGAACACAGAAAGGCCAGAGATTATTATTTTTTATATACAGAAATATAAATAAATAATTTTAATGGAATTAGACTTTATTAATTAATATTATTGTATATATACGAACACCGCGAGAATCTGCGACCCGCGTATTATAAAGGTCCCGAAATTTGAAATGAGTGTGCGCACGCGGCTCAATTGATTAATGTTAGTTTAAAGATCAATTTGTTGACGCGGTTGCGACTTAATCCATATATCCACAGTATTAATTAAATTATTAATTATGGTTGTTGTGCCTTAATTACGGTTACGAAGTGTGGTTGATCATTATGGGGTGTTTTATTATACCATAAAGCACCGCATGGACATATGGACATTTTAATCAATAAAAGTTCATGTAAAACACATAATTTAAAAAAGTATTAAAACCCACGGTCCCATTTTGTATATTTAGAAGGTTGAATTTAAGCTTATGCGTATAGGATTATATGGTGTACGCCGACGATGATATCATTTAAAATAATTTATGGAATTGATATAGGTTTTTTTAAATGTATGTAATTCTTCTTACCTTACTACTGTAATAGTTAATTAATTATTTTTATGAATTTTCTTTTCTTTATTTTCAGGTATAGATACCTAAAATGTCATTGAATATTGATGAGATGTGAATACACATGTGGTAATGTAATATTAAATTAAATTTTTGAATGAGTAAACATATGTCATGTAAAGTATGTCAAATCAATCAAGCTGTTAAGCCGCTTATAATAAATAACAATCTGATACTATAAGCTCATAGTGCACCGGCATTAGAAAGGTGGTTGTAATCACCGGTTGAGGGACAATTAGCACATCGTTCCTTAGAGAAAGTAAGGCAATTTAGTTTTTTTCCTGTCGTAATTAAGATCAGCGTTTATTACTTTGTACAGTGGAGGATGCTTAATTAGGGTTTAGGTCTCTGGCGTTCGATAGAAACTAAAAATAAACAGAAATAGAGTTAAAACAAGTATTAATTACATAGATAATACGGTTTGGTAGATTAATGGTCCGATTCTGAAAATGTAAAATTTCTATACCTGCAATGTTAGAGAAATTGCTTACAGAGCAAAACATACGAGGGCGTAGTGAGAAGTCTGGTAAAATTGCAACAGAGAGCGCCACAATTTCAAATCCCAGATGTCATGTGTCAATACCATCTGTCACTAGACAAAATTAAAATTTTCAGGCAGATCTGTCATTTAGTTCAGTTGGCTGTCAACCATTGAAAACAGTTTTGTCGTACAAGCACAACAGATACCGAACGTTCAGGACGTCCAAATCAAGTCACCACACCAAAAATGGTTGACAAAATCCATGATCGGAGACCAAAGAACAGTCTAAACAGTGTATTTCTACTGGCGAATCTACGCCGAAGAAGACTAAGGCGGTTTTATCGGCCAACAAGGTCATGTCCACAGTTTTTTGCTGTAATACTACTGCAACTTATTGGACCGTCGACGGTCTGTCGTCTCAAAACGACGTTTTGAAAGAAAAACGACCGCCTTTGGCGAAGAAAAAAATTCTCTTCCATCAAGATAATGCATGGGTGCACACGTGTGTAGTTTCCATGACCAAAATCCATGAATTACGCTTCGAATTGCTTCCACATCCGCCATATTCTCCAGACATAGCCCCTGCGACTATTTCCTGTTTCCGAACTTGAAGAAATGGCTCGGCGGAAAGAGATTAGGCTATACTGAGGAGATTATCGATGCAACAAACGCCTAATTTGAAGGGTTGGAGAAATCGTATTATACAGAAGCGATCAAAAAATTGCAAAAACGTTGGACTAAGTGTATGGAGGTAAAAGGCGACTACGTTGAAAAACAATTTTTTTTGGCCGAAAATATTATTCCTTGTTTCATTTTTACCAGACTTCTCACTCCGCCCTCGTATGTTATTAGTAACCTAAATATGGGGCTTTTAAAACCACTCAACATCACTCAGGGGTCAACGAATTTCTTACACTATTGAAATATTTTTGGCAATAGATTTCGAATAAGATAATTAAACATCGTAAATTTCACCAACAAATCAAAATAAATGTTCAAGGGTCTAACTAAATCAGAAAACGATACTGTATAAAAAATTGTCCAAATCTCAGAGGCTGTTACAGGATGGCACGAAGCCAAGATTCATCTAAATATGCAGATGCTTCTTTCACGGTGATTTTGCCGACTAGATCTCAGGATTTTGGGCCGTAGGGAAGCTAAGGCTTGCATATTGCTGGCCTATACCGTAGAACAGAACAAAAATAAGTGCAAACCAAAAAAAAAACTAAATTACGTCAAAATTTGAAATTTGAAGTAAACGAGTAAAAATAATGTGTCCACTCAGGAACGACCGGATCTCCTCGAATGACAAGTACAACGTCTGCTGAAGAGACCCCCCGAATGGCCCATCGACCCATAGAGGCCGATGCCTAGCCACAACGAAGCAGCATTAGACGGTTAGGGATGTCTCCCCAACAGACAAAGCCTCTCTTTACCCGGAGAGACCTCTAGGTAAATTCCCACATTACACACTTCGACAGCTGGAGACTGCCGAAGTAGGTTTTACGGTCGTCCCCGAATGGACGATACATATGCTGGACTCCTTGAGCTTCAGAAAGGTCCCGCCAAAAGTTGTTTAAAATAAATTTGCCTCGATAGGTAGCCGTAATAGTTGGGCGTCTTCCCGCCATTAATATATTTGGCCTCGATAGGCCGTCGTAATAGTTGGGCGAGTTCCCGCCGTTAATAGATTTGGCCTCGATAGGCCGCCATATGTTTGATCTCACGTGACGACACGTCCGCCGGAAAATGTTGCCTTAGTGGGCAACCGCTGAATATAATTGCGGTGTCCGTTATTAAATTGGCACTCGTCGATATAATTGTGGTGTCCGCTATTAAATTGCCACCCGTAATAAAACACGCCGTACCCGTTGATAAATCCGGTATCCGCAGATGATTTAGTACCGTTATAAAATTCGGTGCTCGTAAATAAATGTGGGGCCCGTTGATAAATGCGGCACCCGTATATCTCTGTGGCACCCGTCGAAAATACTGTACCGTTGAAAAACTAGACACCCGTTATACCGCAAACGAGCCTCGTGTCGGCCGCCTGTATATAGATTGGCAGCCCCATTATTCAACAACACACGTTGACAGTCCAAGGGCGCTGATGTTCAACTTGGCGAAGCCAGTGCGGATTTTCAACACTCCAGTAATGCATGTTGTGTCGATTAACCGTTCCATGGTTTGTAAAAGACGACTCGTCGGAGACCAATACGTAGCGAAAAAAATTGTGATTTTGCTGGAAATTAACGCTATGAAGATTTTGGTGTAAAAACACATGATACGGATGATACTTATGACGTTTTAAAATTTTCCAAATACTGGTTTGGGACAATCCGGAATCGCTAGCTATTTTTCATGTACTAATATGAGAATTATGAGTTACTGTAGGCAATACAGCAATTTCATTAATTTCTTCATAGTGACTGTTGCTCGATGAGTCCTTTTTTCGGTGTTCAACTTACTACTTCTATCAGTAGTAAATTGTTTAACAGTCCGGTAAAATGAAGCACATCACCGAATTCTTCCCGGAAAATGCGAAGCGTAGAGAGTGGCAGCATTATCAAGACTATGACCAGCTTCTCCATAAACCAGGAATATTTCAATCTTTTCTTGTACTCCATTTACTCCATTTTGTATTCTATTGCGCAAACATGTATTTTTTTCGAAATTACGAAAATAGTTATTTTTACGATAATATTTAATTTTAATTCAAACGTATTGCAGATTCATATGCACAGGGTTCTCAGTAAGAGAACCATCTAGCATGAATCGAAAAAAATGTTTTAAAGAAATCCTACATACTTTAAGCCGTCGAAACCGGATCGGCAATAAAAAATAGGGGTTCCTATTTTAATTTCAAAGTTACTCTTCACTCCACTTACAAGAAGGGGAGGTGGGGTACTAATTATAGCACTAACGTATGTCTTCCCCGCAATGATTAAATTTTGATACTGGACTCTTTTTCGTACGGTGCTTATTTTCCGAGATATTTGAAAGTTCCAACTTAAAAAAACCATCCGGTATTTTATGCCAAATTTTAAGCAAATCAGAACCATTTTAATTTATCGATTCATTGAGTTAGTTCCTGAGTTATTTGCGATGCTCCCAATTTTCAGCAACTTTTTCGGGCTGAAGATCTGACTACCTAGTTTCAGTCCCTATATCACTTTTTATAAAATGTATTCAAGAAATTGAACCGCATTTATACCAGAATGTCATCGACAATTTGGCGAGAGATTAATATCTTGTGGTACAGCAAATTATTATTATTCGAAATATAAATTTAGATACCTGTCAAATAATTTATGAGTTTTATTAAGAGTCCTAAATTTGAACACCCCATACAATGTTCAAAAGGCAGCGATACTTTATGCGTTACACTGTTTGAATCAAACCTAATTCAAGTATGCTGAAATCAATGGTGCTAGTCCCATTGCAAAGTTAGTCCCCATTTTTGAGATATCGCTTTCGACATGTTTGGGTTCTGAGTCAAAAATTTGTCAAAATATACACTCATTTTCACGTTGATAGCTCTTGAATCATTACAAATTTCGCTTTGCTTTCTTCAGCAAAGTCGTTCCGCAAGCCAAGAGAAACAAATTTGCCGAATATATCAAAATCACATCTACATTTACATTTTTGTATTATTTTTTTTTCTTTTCATTTCGACGAAAAGCACTTTTTTATCGATTGAAATCGATCGAATGAACATCGCATCGACAAATATAGATACAATAGAAACTATTTAACAGTATACAGACTGGTAGCTCGTTGAATAATCACGTTATAATTGCTACTTGCGTTGAATTGCCGAAAGCTTTACAGAGGTGTCATTTCGTTCATAACTTCCCGAAAACCGATTTAACTAATAACCTTCAAATTCTCAGGTTTTAATAATATGATTAAAACTATAAACAAACGATTATTTATATTTTTGTAAATTTAATTTGTAAAACCAATTCAACACAGCCAATATTTAATATTATTTATTCGAATCAAAGCTAGAAGCTAACTTAACAAAATCCTCGCACCAAAAAATAAAATCTAGGAGAATATTGTCGCTTTTTCGTGCGCGTCACTCGCCCACCCATTTACACTGCACATCGATCCACACGACAAAACGAAAACGTAACACAAAAATACTCTTCTATATTCTTACTGATCGCACTCACGCACAAGGTGCACATTGGTCTCGCTCTCAGAATTATTCGACGTTTACACGATACTGTAGAAGTGTGCAAAACGTGAACCAGAGTATAAAGGCCAATTCACACTTACAGGCGGCATTGCCATCAGGAAAAGGCACCAATTATTCGATGCCAACGAAATTCAAAATTCAAAAACCAAATTTAGGAAATAATGGTATGACCCCTCAAGGTGTCGGAACAAGTCTTCTTCTGTCAGCAAGCGCAGGACATGAGCATAGGAAGTAAACAAGAGTCTCCTCGTCCTTGCAGCTTATGAAGAAGTCATTTGCATCCAGACCCAGCCTTCTCGCACGATCTCCGAAAAGGCAGTGTCCGGTAAGTACCCTTATAATTTTACCTAAATCACGCTTCCTTAGTGTGATCAAGATCTTGGATCGCTTCAAGCTCAGCTCAGGCCATACTTACTTTGCTACCCTATCAGTCAGACTGTTGAGCCACCTAGCATTTGCCAAGTCAACCCTCTTTCCTATGACTAGCTACTTTCAGCCCAGGCATAGGCCGTCTTGCACATTCTCTCCCTGGTTCCAGTTGAGTTGAGATTTTTTGTATTTTTTTTTAAATATTTGAATAACTGAGAAATTGTTACAATTTGACCCTGCCAATAATTCATTACATTTATTTATTTCATTTACATTACATTTACTTATTTTGCTTTGTGAGTGTTCGGAATTGTTAGAACATTATATATTTTTTTGTAACTCAAAGTGGTGGCACTAAAATCACTAACGTAGTCGCATCATCAATAAAATACGTGCGCACAAAAAGTTTAAATTAAAATTTAATTATTGTCATAGTCGTTTGTTGTAGTGGTGACTAAAATTTTCGTTCATTTGCCTCGTTGGCTGCATTAGATCAAAATTTTGTGTCGTCGGTTTACTACGTAATCAGTACTAGTTTTCAGTTCCTTTCGGGGTGCTTGATTAACGTGAAATGATGGCCTTCGACTTCAATGCACTTATTAATTCGCATTTCAAATGTATGAAAACAATTGAGTAGCGTGTCTGCTTGAATTTCGACACAAGCATTTCTGATTCGCTCAATCATATGCTCATGTGTTGCTGGTTTTTGTTGGTAAACTTTGTCTTTGAGATAGCCCCACAAAAAGAAATCTGGCGATGTAAGATCTGGACCGCTCTACCGATCCAGCGACCATTGAAAGCACGATCAAGTACTTCCCGTGCTACCAACGAATAGTGTTGAAACCACATGTTCTGTCGCAATTCTAAGCTTATATCTTCAAATTATGTTCGCAGTTCATTTTCCAAAATGTATCGGTACATTTGACCATTCAAGTTGCCTTCAATAGTGTGAGGGTCGATGAGTTTGTTGCCAATTATTCAACAAATCACGTTGACAGTGCTAGGGCGCTGATGTTCAACTTGGCGAAGCCAGTGTGTATTTTTAACACTCCAGTAATGCATGTTGTGTCGATTAACCGTTCCATGGTTTGTAAAAGACGACTCGTCGGAGTACAATACATAGCGAAAAAATAGGGATTTTGCTGGAAATCAACGCCATGAAGATCTAGCTAGCTATTTTTCGTGTACTAATATGAGAATTATGAGTTACTGTAGCCAATACAGCAATTTCATTACTTTCCTCATAGTGACTGTTGCTCGATGAGTCCTGTTTTTCTGTAAGAAACATCACAAAAAAATTTAATAATTTAATTTAACAGCGCCATCGAAAGCATGAATCGAAAAAATGTTTTAAAGAAATCCTACATACTTTAAGCCGCAAAATCCGAATCTGCAATCAAAAATAGGGGTTCCTAATTTAATTTCAAAATTACCCTCCGCTCCACTTACGAGAACGGGGAGGTGGGGTACTAATTATAGCACTAATGTATGTCTCCTCCGGAATGATTAAATTGTGATAATGGACTTTTTTCGTAGGGAGCTTATTTTCCGAGTAGTGTCTATTTATTGAATTTAAATCGGTTGAAATCGATCGAATAAACATCGCATCGACAAATAGAGATACAATAGAAACTATTTAAAAGAAAATTAAATCGACTCAGTTGTTTTTATGGTGATTTTTCTTAATTTTTTTAATTTTAATTTTCTGATTCGTTCGGTCATCTTGTTCCTCTTACAAATTCCAACAAATGTCACCCAATAGTGCATGTAGCTTTTTGCCGCTGTACCAATGTTCGAGCCTTGCCGTCACTTGGGGAAAACGTTCGCCGTGCTCATCAGATTCGGCTGGTGATTGTTCGGCGAATTTTTTCACATGACAATGCAAAAAATGTATTTTCAATAACATTCGATCGTTTATATTATGAAAAGCGGTCAGCATATTTTTAATATATTTGCGCCAATCATCGGATCGATTAATTCACTGAGAGCATTTTCAAATGTATCATCGTTCATTAAACGACGAATATCTGGTCCTTTCCTGTAATAAAAAACAAGATGCGAAATGAAATTTCATTGGATCAAAGCTTAGATTCGAATAGATTCAAACACCAACCTTCTTTTGTTTTCATTCCATTTAACCGTGGAAAAATGCGACGTAATTCGATGAACGCGTTTCCATCTGGATTCAGCGGTTTTATAAAATTTTTAACTACTCCAAGCTTGCTATGAAGTGGCTTAGCAATATGTTTTCAATTGGCACAAGTGGAGCCTCAACGATGTTGTCGTATCGCAATCTAATGTTCTAACATAAAGCCCAGTTCCTTTCGTTGTATTGGTCATGTTTGTGCTGAGTGCAATTGGAATGGAATTTTTTAAGTTGGTAACGTGAAGGAGAACTGACTTCAAACTGCTATTGGAGGAATCGATAAACAATCGCCAATCTTCGGGATTGTATTGTGCAAAAAGCGAATGAATTATTCTCAATTGATATGAAAACAATTCGTAAAAGGACGATGACGATTTATTGCCCCATATATCCGAACATTTGGAGCCAAAATGTTCACTTGTTTTAAATCCTTTGGCAAATGAATAACTTGCCGCTGCGATAGTTCCAGGCGTCGTACCATAATATTCAAACGGTTTTGCGAGATTTCAATGCTATTGCATGGCGTAGTGACATTCGATGGTTGATATATTGATTCAGATGTTTCTCCGGTTTCATCAGATTCAAATGTTGGTGGTAAATATTCTTCAGTTGGGCTGAATGCGGCAGCAGTAGTTGAGTATTTGTTGTTGCAATGTATGTCAAAGAGCCAATTTTTTTTTGTTTGTACCCCGGCGTGTGATGCGACATAATCTCCTCGCTGCTTTCTAGGTATATGTAGTTTTCGTCTGTACCCTTGGTGATAAAGAAGTCAATGATATCGGGTATTTTGTTTCTATCCGTAGGCCAATAAGTTGGTTGATCTCTAGAATGAGAATCGCAATTGCACAGTCTTCTTGCTACAAACAGCTCTCTTCCTTTTTTAGAGGTTACTCTTGATCCGCAGTAGGTGTTTTTTGCATTAAAATCACTTCCGATTATCAAACTTGATCCAAATGTTTTAAATAACGTTAGTCTATAGTCTTCTTTAATTAAATTATATCTTGGGAGGGGGGGGGGGGAGGGAGCAGCTACACAGCTTGAAGGCATATCTCTTGTTTAGCTAAAGCACTGCTGTACCTTCGGTAGTGCCTTCCGAAATACCTGGTTTTGTCATGACTGCTTGCGAGTATAGTTTTGGTTCTCCCGTTTTACTAGCATGAGGTTTAAGTTCCTCTTTGATGGAAGTTTGATAACTTTTAACTGATATTCACCATTTAACCTTAGCTATTTCACATCCCCGGTAATTTACGGGATATAGCTTACTGCAATTAACACATTTTGCAGCAATAATTTTACTTACCGGGCATACTTGGGCAAGATGCTTTCCGGCACATTTCACACATCTAGTCTCTCTTTGGCAATATTTATGCGTATATGATTAAAACCTTGACATTTTCTGCACTGCGTTATTAACCCGCTATTTTTTTCAATGGCTCTATTTTAACTCTTATGTTAAGTATTGCCTTGATATTATCCACTTTTTGTTTATTACTAAAAGTGAGCATAAATAGTGGAAGCCCTCTCTCATTTTATATTTGATAAAACTTTTGCTTGAGGTCCACAATAATTTCCTCTTTTGCGCAGGTTGAGTGAAGACCTCTAGCCATAAGTTTGATTGGGAGTTCATTATTATCCTCAAAGATAAACCACTGATGGCCCTCGGAATTAAACTTTGTAGCCAAAGCTCTATAGGTTTCAGAGTCTACAACATTAATTTTCCAGACGCCATTGTTTAGAGATACGAGTTTATACTCGGTTATCAATTGCATAGTGGATAAATTTGATATCCCGATGAAATTTATTGGTGGAGGTGATTTTTCTATGGTTTAACTGGTTGTTGTTCCAGAGCTAGTTGTTTCTTGATGATTAACTGGTTTTTAGGAACCTCTTTTGAAGTTGATGGTAAAGTTACTGCCATTTCTGGTGGGCGTTGCGCTTTCCTTTTCTTACTTGGTATTTTATTCCGGTTCAACATCCAATTTGTTTCTCTTATAATCTAAATGAAAAACTTTTTATTTTTAATTCTAAATTGTCGTTTTTAATTCTTACTTATTGTGCCAATTTTTTAACGTTTTCAGAAATATCGATTTCGAGAATCATCTCTTCTTTCTGTTTGGCACCTCCTTTGTTCTTAAGTTATTGTTAACAAGTCGTAAATTTTATTGGTTTTTGTGTTGATTTTGTCGTTAAGTAAATTTTTGGTGTTTTTGTATATTTTCAGGGTGTGAATTTTGGCCGCAATTTGACTCATGACTCATGAGAAATTTTTATTCGTACAGTATACAAATGTCTCATGACTCATGAGTCAAATTGTGCCCAACATTTATACAAGATCTTCTAACCTGTCTAATTTCGGTCCTTTTTTGGTTCTATGCAAAATGGTAAAATTTTATTGAATTTAGTGTACCTATGTGTTGTGCGAAACTTGATTTTATGTACTTTTTCTTAAATTTGGGTATACTATCGTATTCATATATATTTGTGCACTATACATTTTTAATGCAACGCCACACAGACTTCTTTAAAATTGATATAAACAAAAATCTTTTTGAAACCATTAATTTTTATTTAGTTAGCTTAATTATTTTGCTTTATAGTTCAATAAAAAAAATGTTTAATTTTAATTTTAGGGAAAAGTATAGTTAATTTAATTTTATACAAAATTATTTGTGCACATTAAAAAACATGGTTCACTATGATTTTTAAATCAGTTATTTGAATTTTTGTTTTTTCTGAAATTGACTTAGTGTGTAAATAGTTAGTTATGAAAAAATTTTAAGCAGTAAAAATTCCTAAAAAATTTGGATTTAGTGTTGAAGGCAGAGCAGCAATGGTAGCTGATTATGAAAATGGAATTTCGACCACGAAATTATCGAAAAAGTGTGGTTGCCATAGAAATACCATTTTGTACTAAATAAAGAAAAAACATTCATTGTATGGTAACAAGCCGTTGGAGTTTTTTAGAAATTCTTTACGGACGGACGAATCAACTTTCTCTCTTGATGGGACCTGGGGAAGACATTTCTTTTATTCGAAACCTTCATGGAAGTTTAAACGTACAGTCGTCGCACCAACGCGTCATTCTGGTGGAGGCCACTTAAGGATATGGGGATGCATGTCGTATAACGGTGTTGGCCCGATTACTTTGTAAAAAGGGAAACTTGTTCAAAGCCGTTATTTGCTGCTTCTAAATAATGTGGCGTTAGTGGCTGGATGCAAATCAATTGGAGAACATTTTATGCTGCGACAGGATAATGCTCTTATCCATAAAGGCAAAATGGTACTAACATTTTTAAAAGATTTGGAACAATTTTTATTAGAATGGCCGCCTCAGAGCCCGGATCTTAATGTGATTGAGAATATATGGGCGTACATAAAAAGACAAATTCCTTGTGTTGTTGGAAGGACTGAAGAAGCCACTTGGAACGCCTTAATAAATGCGTGGAGCGCCGTGCCAATAGAATTTTTAAAAAATTTAATCGACTCTATGCCCAGACGCCTCGCAGAAGTTCTGAAATCAAAAGGAGGAAATACGTCATATTGATTTGTTGTTTAATGTGTTTTTGTCTATTCTGAATTAAAATATAACTGACTGAATTATTCTAAATAAATTTTTTTTAGTATTTTTGATGTGAACAAATAATTGTGTATAAAATTAAATTATTGAATTATAAAGCAAAATAATTAAGCTAATTAAATAAAAATGAATAGTTTCAAAAAGATTTTTGTTTATATCAATTTTAAGGAAGTTTGTGGGGCGTTGCATTAAAAATGTATAGTGCACAAATATATATGAATACGATAGTATCATTGATGTGTTCTTTGTATCTTATTTAGCCTTATCTGTGTGTGCGGATCTCTGCACAGGTAGACTGCACACGGCAAGGTAGGAGCCGGGGTCTTCTGTGATAAGCTTTTGCCAGAACTGACAAGACCCTGCCTTTTTGGGGAACATGCGAGAAGGCACCCAGCCTCGCTAAGAACGAATAACTTTGTAGAAGTTGCATGGACGAATAGGGGGAAGAAACTGTAGATAACTTCCTATGCTCATGTCCGGCACTATCATACAGAAGGGATAGGTATTTGGGTGTGTACAGTAGAGCCAGCCTTTTAGATCTCGCGGACTATATAGTGCGAGCTATTTTGCGATACGTACGTAGCTCCGAATGGTTTTGAACAGGGGTAAAGGGGAGATAGCATCCTGTGGTATCACGACGGGCGACTACTGGTCTAAGTGTGTGGAACCAGCCACTCCAACCTAACCTAACCTAACCTTATCCTAAGTAAAACACACATATGTTGTTCGTTGATATGTTCGGCAAAGTTGATTGTCTTGGCTTGCGCAACAACGTTGCTGAAGAAAGCAAAACGAAAATCTTTATGGTTCAAGAGCTATCAACGTGAAAATTGGTGTATATTTTCACAAATTTTTGACTCAGCGTACTAGAATTAAGTTTACCCCCGGGTGTCCAGCTTGTCACTTTTTTCAACTAGCACAGTGATATTAATTTGATCGTTAACCATATAAGGTCACGACGAACAGTGGCTCAATCGATTTTATTTTCTGGCGTTAGTGTTTACTGATGTAGCGGACTAAATATTAAAGCGACCTTGAAATTATACAATTTTGAATTGTTATGGCAAAAGACGACATATGTGGTCTTCTTGCGGTATACGATAATCCACAATCATATCGTTATTCACACTTCCATATAAATACGTACTTATTTGCATAATTCGTTAAAAAAAATTTTGTGTGTTTTATTAAAATGATTAAAATTATTAAAATTCACTCGACTTGTATCATATAATTTAAAAATTGAATGGCGTTCAAGACAACAACAACGACGATGCGTTGTTGTTAATTCTAAGAAAATTGTTAAGTAATTTATGTGCCATTGTCTTATATACATACTCGCGTATATTCATACTGCTAGTCTGACTCGAAACCATATAATTTTATGTTTTTATTGAAATCAAAACTTTTCGTGGTTTTTTGGTATTCGCCACAAATCTTGATTGGTTGCAGTATTGCGCGTTGTTTTCATGCCTCTTTATGCCGCGGAAAGGTATAAAATGCAGATATTTATGCAAAATGGCAATGTATGATTTGTGCAATGGCAACTTTATATGTATAAGGTATGGTGTAGACGCAGTTTAGTTAATTTTTTGTGTACATACCAAACAGCGGATGTATTAATTGTTTGCCAGATGGTGCTCATCGGATCAAATTAAGCATTAAAAGATGTTGGTATATATAATTATTTATAAATTATTTTGCGGAAATACCTTTAGAAAATTAACAAAATCGATATTTGATTTTTCGATCGCTTTCTGATTTTTTTTTTTGTAATCACTTCATTGTTCTTACAACCACATATACCACTTCTTATGAACAGATTTTTATTAAATAATTTATCGTGATTACGTCTGTTTCTGATTACCAATATATTACGTACAATTTACTTATTGGGATTTTTATTTTTAATTAGATGGAATGTTGAAACCAACGTATACTCGTTTCCAGTATAAAATACAATGACTTATTGTATTTATGATTATTGTTTAATTATGTTGTTATTGCCCCGGTCTGTGAAAGTGTTTTATAATCGATTTGAATTGAAATTCTTTAATTCTTACGTTTTTATACTTGGGTGGTTTCAATATACCATGTACAATTAATATGCGTATACAGCACTCGTTTGTGGTATACTAAACGTTTAAATTGTAAATTGGAGAATTAACAAACTGAGCGTTTATTGCTTTATTATATGCTGTATTTGATAGCGGAAAATAAGAGATTACGCTACTCGCCGCAAGTGGCAGCACCATCACAAAAATAATTTATTTTGTTATGCAATTACCAGCGGACATTTTTTATTCATTTTGTATCCTTTTTTCACTAAATAAAACATCCCAGCGATTAATTCGCTATTCGATATTAAAATTTATCCTTAAAATGACAAATTGATTGATCTCTGAAATAAAGGAACTCGGTAAATGAAATCTTGGAAATTAACAATTTCCGCCTTTCCGCCATTCTTAAAGAATGACGATGAAGTTTCGATAGTAGTATTGATTTGGACAAAATTATAGGATCTGTTCATGCTGGACTAAACTTGGGTATTTCTTAACAAATGCTTTTGAAAATTTATAAATTTTATTTATTTATTTTCAGTTTTTGGCCAATATCCGAGGGCAAATCAATATATTCGTAGCATCGATACAAAAGAGATCTTTTTTTTTCAACATAATCTCCTCCAACATTAATGCATTTATTACATCTTTCAAATAATTTATTTAAACCGTCGAAAAAAAAGTTTTCTTTTGGTCTTCAAAATAATCTTCAGTAGTGGACATGACTTCACCATTATTTGAAAATTTTCGGCCCCTTAATTGTTTTTTTAAATTTGGAAACAGAAAAAATCACTTGGGGCCAAATCTGGACTATATAGGGTGGGTGAGGGATTTCTTTAAAGCCGCATTCACGCAGAGCTGTTTGAGCAATTTTAGCCTTATGAAGAGGCGCGTTGTCGTGGATAAGTAAAATTTTACCTCTATCTTTACCATGCCGTTTCTCCCGGATGGTACCTCTCAATTTGTATACAATTTCCGCATAATAGTTGCCTGTGATAGGGGTCTTTTGTGGCATATAATCAAATAACAAAATTTCTTCTGCATCCCAGTAAATTGTGGCCATAACCTTCCCAGCTGACAGTTGAGTCTTAAACCTCTTCTCACATTTTTTCCATTGCATAGATTTGTTTCCGATTCGGATCCCAATGATGAATCCATGTTTCATCGCCCGTCACGATACTATTTATGAAAATATCAGGATCATTTTCTTTCATATTTAAAATGTTGCTTGAAGTTTCGACACGAATTTTTGCTGTTCCGGGGTTAACAAACGAGGAACCCGTCTTGCACTAACTTTTGAAAGTCGAAGATGATCATGCAGAATTGTAAATGTGGTACCAAAAGAAAGCCTGAGATTTCTCGATAAATCGCGTCCTGTGGTCTTCCCTGGCGCTCATCATCTTCTAGCGATTCTCTACCACTTTTGAATAATTTAACCGACTTCGTTATTGTATAATATTTTGGTCCACATTCAGCATAAACTTTTGACGTATAATCAAACACAAATTTAAAATTAAATTACCGCACGATATTAAATTTTATTCATTTTCTATTTTTGTCTAAACACGTTTTGGAATATTGACGTCCAGAAATAAATTAAACAAAGTAAAACAAAAGTTGTTTCTAGATGTTTCTTGTAGATGAAAAATAAACAAAAAACATATGGTTTTCTCTTTCACTCCATAATTACATACCAATACTACGAATATATTGATTTGCCCTCGTATCAGAAACTTGCACTAATAACCAATACTTTCGGTTGTTTTTCGAATAGCTTAGGCCATACGGAAACTATAAGGAAAGTTTGGGAAAATTTATGGATTATAATTTTCACTATAATTTTATAATTTTCTGCGGCCATATTGGTTACTAGTCGAAGTTTTTGAGATTTTGGCCAAAAACTGAAAATAAATAAAAAAATTAAATTTTCAGAAAGTTTGGTTATGAAATGGCCAAGTTTAGTTCAGCATGAACAGATGCTACAATTTTATCCAAAACTTATTTTAAAACCCTGATCAATACTACTATCCAAATTTTAGCGTCATTCTTTAAGAATGGCGGAAAGACGGAATATTGTTAAATTTCAAGATTTCATTTACACTAAAAATGCAGAAACTGAAGATACAATGCCTTGATTCTTACTAAGGACTTCCTCCAAAGAAGCTCAGACAGCAAAGGCGGGATTGGAGAGTAGAAAACAATTGTGCTGATGTTCTCTCAGTGCCAAACCTACATCCAAAATCTGCAAAAATTGAAAAGACGCAGCAATTGCTCTGCCGGGTGAAAAGACCTTTCTAGAATATCTCACCGTGGAGAAACTAGTGGCAACTAGTAGTAGATGAAAAAGTGGAAAGGCATCAAGTCTTGACGGGATCCTCGAAAAAATTAAGCTACGATTGGACTACACATGCTTTAAATAATAATACGGCACTCGTAAGCTCGCTACACAAAAAAGGCGACCGTCTATAATGTGAAAAAGCATTGTATGGCTTTATTGATCGCCGCCTACAAAGTGTTAGATAATGCACGTACCAGACTCTTTAAGATAAGAATGAAATCATAACATATCTTCGGCGACTAACGGGGTGGTGGTCTCGCGCCTCCGTTATTCAATTTGGTGCTCGAGTCCGTAGCAAAAAAGCGACATTGAAACTTCGCGCTTTTATTTAATCAGTCAGACCAAGCCATTATTGGATATGTACTATACTCGAATATGGATGGGTATATCGTGCGTATTGACCGAAGACTTAACGCTTTCAAATGTAATTGCATGCGAATCTGATCTAAACATCTATCGCAGTCGTGCAAGAATTTTATTTATTATTGCACTTTATAGAGAACTCATAAGACCTTTGCTGACTTGTGCCGTTGGTCCAGTTAACGTTGAAAAAAATAAATATCCGGTTGTATACAAACCACGAACCATGAGATAAAGCAACTTAACGAAAGCAGCGATATCATCGGATAATTTAATCCAACCGAGTTGAATTGCTGCGCCACGTTGCGAGGACCAAACATCAATGTATATGTTAAGATACAACAACTCGTTGAGAAAGATCTCGACTGTTCTGGAGCGACAACGTCGAACCTGACCCATGTATAATAACCGGTGCGAAGTATTTAACATTTATCAAAAGTGTAGCTACACAAATTAACAAATAACAAAAGTGTAGTTACACAATAAAATAGAAAGTGTAGCCATACACACAAAAATATGGCAGTGATGAATTTTTAATTTTTCTCATTAAAAAGAAAATGAAAAACAATTGGCCTTTATTCATTGAACATTATAGAACTTTACACCCACCCGGTCTCGTAGATATTTGATTACCATTTACACGTGATGCTAGAGATATCTATAAATATCAACATTTTCGATACTTTCGAGAATTGTTGTGATTTGCGGTGTCGATGTGACCCTCAGAGAATTTTTTATCGAATTTACAAAAAAATAAAATTATGAAAAGTGTACTTAAAGTCTTGTGGATGTTTGATGACACTTTTGAGCATTTTTACCCCTCGAGGTTCGCATCGATATACTGCATATCACAACAATTCTCGAAAATATCGAAAATGTTGATTTTTGTTGATACCTCTAGCATCACGTGTAAATGGTAATCAAATATCTACGAGACCGGGTGGGTGTAAAGTTCTATAATGTTCAATGAATAAAGGCCAATTGTTTTTCATTTGCTTGTAAAAATCTGTTTTTAATGAGAAAAATTGAAAATTCATCCCTGCCATATTTTTTGTGTGTATGGCTAAACTTTTGTTATTTGTTAATTTGTGTAGCTGCACTTTTGATGATATGTTAAATACTTCATACCGGTTGTATAATACGCTGTCGAAACTGGACGAGAGCGATGTATCGAGAAAATGACTTCTTCGTATGTAAAGCAGTGTCGTATTTGTTCCTAATTTCTTATAATGTAACTTTACGAAAAAGTACCCAAAGTGTCTTGACTGTCACATTTAATCCAAAATTTATTTATTATTTTTATATTTAATAATCCCCAATTGCAAACAATTTGTGAGAATTCAAGTGCGCCACCAAATTGTATTTTGATAGAATTTGGTACTTAAATTCGAGATCATGAGGGGTAACATTTGAAAAGGCTTCTAGAATAATTTTTAAAAACTGTATTTTATGATAAGTCATGTTGTCTGCCAAGTATATTGATTGTCGCATTCGAAGCAGTATATTGTCCTTAACAATATTTAAATGCACCAGCATTTAAAACTTAGACTGGTGCAATGGGTGGTGTTTTTTTAATCCAAACTGGTAATTATAATTCAACTGTTCAGCTGAAATTTTGCAGACAAACTATTTAGCTCTAACTATTAAATAATTGCTGGAAAATTTTAAAAATTATATTTTCTTTCTTTATTCGTTCAAAACGGAGCAAGCTAAATGTCAAACGGAATATAACTGTAACTTAAGCTGCATCCGAAATTTGTCCATATAAATATAAAATCTGGCTTAATTATGTAATTGTTCATTCCTCTAAATATAATTTTGTATTTATAAGGCGACACTAAAGAGAGATTTGGTCTCTAAATTTCTGATAATGTTTTAGCATGAAACATCCCAATAGCCGCTCCGTATAAATTTGTCTAATTAAATATCTCCACCAAGTTCTAACTACAAATCGAATAAGAAATTCCAGTTTGGCGTTAAAAATACTGATTGCGCCGGTTAATAGCTAATTGCATTTAAATACTGTTGTTTAAAGAAAATTCACTCCAGGTACTAACCTCCTTAATTTATTGCCCACATTAAATTTACAGTGGAGGATAAATAATTGCTTTTGAACGTCACGTGGTGCGAACAGTTAGTTGTGGCACAAACCTTTTAAATAATCCATGGAGAACAATTGATATGGCAAAGAGCAAAATTTTAGCAAAAGTTTTTTAAATTTGTATTTAGTAGATTGCAGGCAATATGAAATTCTTTTTTGAAATTCCTTATCAGCAGCACTTCGCAATGAAAAGAAAAACACGGAAATACTCGGTTGACAATGCTAACACCGGAATAACGTCTTTCATTCACTTGTTGAATTGTATGGATTGACTAAGTATCAACTTCAGAACTCACAGAAATCCAGTCGTAAACCGGTTAAGTTACAAAATTTAAAATCTTCACCATAACTCTGTTGCCTGAGCATTTTGGAGCCGATGGCATAATTACGGCATTCCAAACGTAACACAATATACTGTCGTTTATAGAATGAAGGGCTATAACTTTGGTAAGGACAAATAAGGGAAACGAAATAGTTGTTCTAATTAGAACTCGCGGTTGTTGATATTTTATGCCTTGTAATGACAAACAATTCTATCTGGAAAAGGTTGACGTACATAAATTATCATTTACCAATCAAAATATTCGAAATTATCCACTGTTGCTCTGCTTTGAAAAGGTTAAAGAAACCTAATAGGAAATTAAAAACCGTAGCAAGAGGAACGGATTTTCAGGTCGACTGGAACAACTTCCTTGTTAACCTCTTCAACTACCTGATGATAGGTTTACATCGTCATCAAAGTATATTGTAGAGCTTTTTATCTCCAAGCATTTTTCTGAATGCGTCATCGTTGATGCTGCCGTGACCAGTAAATCAATTATCACCGCCAAATTTGGTAACTGGAATTTGGCTCAAAAGTTGATTACGTACGATGATACTGTTCATAGGAGTTAGTTCTCCTTTGCACCCTACAAGTTTGGCGGTCCTGAATGAATCCTTCCTTTGTCGTTTCTATATTAAATCTCTTGCAAGCCTTTCGTGGCTTTCGACTTAACTCCTTGTTCTTGAAGCCGTTAGTTTTGATATACCGATCCGAAGAGGTTTCATCCAATTATTCGGTCATCGACCTTTTTGAAACTGTTCTAAAGAATCCTTAACAGATTTATTTAGGGGCCAACAGTGGGTTTCGTCAATACACAAGTGCCTGCCGCACATTATTGATTGATAACTCTCTTGTGAATTGAATTAAATCCATGCTTAAATTTTGCACTTTTCAGTGAGTTGGATGGTTTCTATGTGTCTGTAAAAGTTGCCAAAAGCTGTTTACACCGTTGTTGTGGATCTTGTTTATTGACAATCTTCTGTTTAAACTGCAGCTATCCAGGTTTATCGCTCAGGATTATGCGGTTGATATTGATCTTATGGTTAACCGTATAATCTGATTTGATCTGAGTTTGCTTGAATGAAGTGTATAGTCGAAGAAATTTCTGAGTAAATCAGCTCAGTTTCTAAATAAGTACGAATTATAGTCGATTGCATAAGAAATCCTTAGTTTCGTTATGACCGTTTTGATTCAAATATATTCTGAGAGTTTAACAGAATTCCTATAGACAGAAATTGACAGTTTTTTCATTATTCTGAAACGAGATTAACACAAATTTTTTTATTAAAACACATTCAGCTTGCATGATAGGGGTCAATGACAATTTTTCGAAGGCCATTAGGAAGCTAAATTAAATTTTTTTGCTGTTAAAACAATTATAAGCAAAATAACCCTAAAATTAAGAATTAATAGTAAAAGGGAATATTAGGTTAAAGGTCACAATGCTACCGCCCCTCTCCCCTCTCGTTGTAGGTTATTTATTTTCTATTTCTCCAGTTTCTTCAATTAGGTCCAGCAAATACAAGTATGTTGAATTAACCGATAACATCACAATGAACTTTTGTTGCTTGCCTGTTACTTTCGAATACTTGTCCGGTCGCTGAAGCTTCATCGCTTTGCTTCTGATTAGAAAATAATTTTAGAGAAAAGGAGCAGACTCCGTTAAATTGTTCACCATAATAAATATTTATGTCGTCATGTGAACGTTATTTAACAGCAGCAAATTGATATAGCTTCTATTGCCCTCTGCCGACAAAATAGCTCTTACTGAGTGCTTGGTGAAAAATGGTCTCTAATTTACATATCGCGTCAAACGAAAGCACAATTTAATGAGAACGGTTTCGATAACATGAAAATTCCTTGTTAGAATCCAATTTAGTTTTAGAATCCTAATTCCGCTCTTTAGCGGACTGCTTATTAGCTTTAGCGACTGTTATTCAGTATTTAATCACCAAATTATGGATTTGTCTCATACTACTAAGAACCTGGTTAATGGTTGGTTTTGACTCATGTTGGTCAAATTCAAGAACTGTATAACGATTTCCATTTCGTGTCGCTTAAACCGATATTTTTTCTAAAATACGAGTAACTAAAATACGAGTTAAATTATTTTTAACATTCGTTTGTAGGGAAAATTATTTTGCGATAATTTAACCACTACAATACCCTCTAGGGCAGTAGAATTAATTAACGGCTCTTCACGTGAGGAAAATTTGCCGATTTGTTAATTCGGACTGATTCGTGTTCGACAGCGAACGATCGTTTTATCTGACCGATATATAGACACTGATTACTCTTTGCTATTAATCGATATGACGAAGTGTCTTGGCGGTTGTAAGCCGGTTCGAACATCATCCACTGTGATGGAAATAAAGTCGCAATTATCGAGCGATTTTGGAACATATGTAGCGTTTTCTCGAGGCCGGTGTAAATAGTGAACTCCCCAGTTTCGATAAATCTAAACTGTTTAATATATCGCGAGTATTCCTTATAAAATTAACTTTACCTCATTAGAATTACCTTATTAAAAAGAGATGCAATGAAGTACTTTTTAATCTGCCTCCTACCTCAGATACTGTTTCACTTCAAGTGGGAACACACCATTTTAGTTTCTTCCCGTTTAAATGCATCTAGATTTTATTGCAATGTTTCTGCCACACTGATGCAATTTACAATCTAATAGGAAATCGCACTTTATATAATTTATAATTTATTGATAATCATCTGAAAGCTGTTAAACCCACATCCAATTTATATTAAATACAGCAACAATCGCACAAATTAAAATTACAAATCGGATATTTTCCTATCTACACTCGTATAATAATATCAAATTTGACAACTTTTAAATTACATATTTCCGATTACAATAATAAAACAAGCAATCGAATTGAATATCGATTAAGATAAAATCATTTCATAAAATTAACGTTTCCGTCATATTCAATTGCATTTTGCAACAACAGCAACAGCAACATCAACAAACTGCTACACTTCACAATAATTTATACACTTTGTACAGACGGTGGTGCTTGTTAGCGGTGCGGTGGCGTAGAATAAAAAGCCGATCGATTAGAAATTTATGTATGTGACAAAGTATTATAAATAACCGCACAATGGCGTGCTAGAAAATATTTCGTTAGTTAATAAAAATCCAGATATCTAATTTCATTAATGTCAGCACCGTAATCGGCGCGTATCTAATTGAAACATATGTAAATATATATAGGCTCCCGTTATAAGATTATGTCACATCGTTTTGTTATCAGTCGTACAAAGAGTTTGCATAAGTAACACTTGAAATCTTATACTTGATATTTAAGTAAACCACTTGTACCTCTATCAGGCATACGAGTTTATCGTAATTCTATATGACGAACAAAATATTTTTTTTTCTTCGTTGTCGTCTTACATATAAATGCAAAGCGCACATATCAACTTTGATTGCACATATAATAAAATAATAAGAAAATTAAATATAATTAAGAAGAAAATATATAAATTATAAAATATATTATAATGTTAAATGGTTAAATGAAGTAAATAAATAAATTAGTTATTCGTACATAGCGAATGTGACCATAAAGAAGTAGACGTTTTGTTGGTGGACAATAAATGCTTGTATAATAAATTTGAGTATTTTATTGCGGGAAATGTGCGCAAACTATGTGCCCCCATTATACACTCACTACTATTTGTTGTATTTTTGGACATTGACATTAAGTACATTTTATTAAATCATTAATGTCAGGTTGTATGTTATTTATACGTGTATATGCTCAATGGAAAATGTTTTACCGCAAAATAAATTTCACTCGACATGGTGAGTGGGAGTTCCAGTTTTACACTATTAAATGAATGAATATAATTGGGCGCTTGATTTAATAATATGATATTCAAATCAAATTAATTGTCATAATGATTTATGTTAATCCTTAATATTTCGTCTTAAACAGTTATTACAATTGGTACTAAGTTTATAGCAAAGCGACAATATTTAAATAGACGCTTCTAATCGGATTATTTTGAATAATTGATTTTACATAGCCCAATCTACTATTTTCCGCGAATTTTTCTGAATACACGGTACGGTAGTTTCTTAAATGCAAATTAGTGGAATGACTTCAAATTTATTGACACTCTCCAATCACAAAATTTGTTTCTTGTTGAATTTTCAAAGATAAATTATTACTAAATCAGTATTTTTCTTAATATGAAAAAAATATTTTATGAGATTTGAATCAAGAAATTATTTTCTTAATGTGAGAAATTTTTTCTCAGTTTGAGAAAACTTTTATTTTACGTGAAAAACACGATATTTATTTATTATCATCTTTATATAATGTTCTCTGATATACACATATACACATACAAATATTTATTAAGATTTGAATCAAGAAATACATTTCTTAATGTGAGAAATATTTTCTCAATTTGAGAAACCTCTATTTTAACATGAAAAACACGATATTTATTTATTACCATCTTTATAAAATGTTCCCTCATATATACATATTCATTTGCATCGCCACTCGTACTCAGGTACCGTTTAATTATTTTGCAGCACTGCAAGTTTCTGCCAAAGTGACAATATTTAAATAGACAATTTAATCTTCATTAAAATTAACGTTTACTAACTCTTAATATTAATTCACGACAAACCTTTCTCGCGCGATAGATTCTAAAATGCAAACTAGTTAAGTGACTCTAAATTTGCAAGCACTCTCCAAGAACGAAATTTGTTTCTTGTTGAATATTCATATGTAAATTAATTCTAAATTAGT
This sequence comes from Nephrotoma guestfalica, assembly GCA_963691935.1. NCBI lineage: Eukaryota > Metazoa > Arthropoda > Insecta > Diptera > Tipulidae > Nephrotoma > Nephrotoma guestfalica. The sequence goes on from OY829915.1 coordinate 211,941,240, forward strand.
GTTTTTCTGAATATGGTAAAATATTTAATGAAATTTAGATCAATAAATAATTTTCTTAATGTGAGAAATATTTTCTCAATCTGAGAAAATCTTTATTTTTTATGGAAAAACTCGATTTTTATATATTGCCATCGTTATAAAATGTTCCCTGATATACATATTAAATTTCATCAAACACTCGAACTCAGGACCCGTTAGAATACTGTTACGAATTATACTCTATTCAAGTATATCACCCTGTATATATGAAAATCACTGAGGTTTTGTGAGGCGCGAATTTCGTAACAATACGTTGCATCTGTCTTAAAAGGAAATTGCCACCAACGTCTTCAATTGTCATTATAAGAAATCGTTTTTTATATTCAAAATATGTTCTCAGATTAAGAAAAGTTTTGTTTTAAACTAAGAACATGACTCTTAATCTAGTTAATGTATTATGTAGCCTAATAACTACTATAAAGTCTAAAGTCTTGTTATCGTTTACATCTAGAAGGTAATGAGCAAATTAAACTAATGGAGGTGACTTTCGTGAGAGATTTTTCATGATTGCAGGAAATTTAGGCATGTCTGAGTTTTTAACATTTTGAAGAAAAGAGATCATATTTGAAACTGTTAATCTTCCAAGGTGAAATTCGCGTTGATCCGAAGGAAACAAAGATTTTTCAGGAGGAACACAGCGAATTTGGCACTAGCAGGCTTTCTGGTCGTATGTTATTTAAAAGCGCATATGCTAAATGGAAAATGTTTTACCGCAAAATAAAATTCACTCGATATGGTGAGTGGGAGTTCTAGTTTTAAACTATTAAAGTTGAATATAAATGAGCACTTTGTTTAATAATATGGTACTCAAATACAATAAATTGCCATAATTATTTAAGTTAATATTTATTGTTACGTCTTTAACTATTACAATTGGTACTAAGTTTATAACAAAGTGACTACATATAAATACACGGTTCAAATCAGATTATTTCGAATATTTGATTTTGCACAGCTTAATCTACTATTTTCCTTCTCCTTTTGAAATTAACTTTTAATAACTCTTAATTTTAATTCACAACGTACCTTTCTCAATACACGATAGTTTCTTAAATGAAAACTAGTTAAATGTCAACAAAATTTATAGGCACTCTCCATAAGAACGAGGCTGATTTTAAATCGGCATTTTGTTAAATAAGGACAAAATATTTTCTGAAATTTTGATCAAGTAATAATTTTTTTAATGTGAGAAATTTTTTCTCAATTTGAGAAAACCTTTAAAATGTTCTCTAAACAATAAAATGTTCTCTGATATATGCATATTCATTTTCATCGCCACTCGTACTCGAGTGCCATTAAATTATTTTGCATCTGCCTTTTTAGAGAACATATTAAACCCCTTTCCTCTTTTTAGTTATGCAGTTTAGATTTTTTCGCTTGTTTATTCAAGTAAACGGTGAGCTTTCCCAAATGTGGTCGATTATACAATAATATTGTTCGAAATTTAATTGTGGTTTTGGCCTCATTTTTCATGTTTCTTAAACGCAAACTTGTTAAATGACTACAAATACGAGTACATAGTCACTCTCCAATAACAAACTTGATTTTTTGTTGAATTTTGAAATGTATATAATTTCTAAATCAGTTTTTTATTAATATGGAAAAAATATTTAATGAGATTTAAATCAAGAATTGTTTTTCTTAAAGTGAGAAAAATTTTCTCACTTTGAGAAAATCTGTATTTTACTTGAAAAACACGCTTTTTATTTATTACCATCGTTATAAAATGTTCCCTGATATATTCATATTCATTTTCATCACCACTCGTGCTCAGGTACCGACAAATTACTATGGATCTTCCTTAGAAGAGAACAACTTTATCCGCCGTCCTTTCTTCATTGTTATTTTTGATTTTTCAGTTTGTAGATGAACCTTAAACATGTAGAAATTTTGAAATTTGCACAAACTTTAATCTGCTGCTTCCGCTGCGTTTTATTTTACTTATCACGTATAATCAAATTTATACTTGAATTTTCGTGTTCTTTATCTGAAAAACGTTTTTGTTTCATCGCCTATATACCTATACCATTACATTCACGATGCTACCTATAAAAACTCAATTCTAATATTTAGAAATAGCTTTTTATATTTAAAATATTTTCTCAGTTTAAGAAATATTTTGTCGTATAATAAGAACACGATTCTAAATTTAGTTTATGTATTATATATCCTAATAATTATTTCTAAACTGGTCTTCAGTATCCTTGTAAATTGTTCGTGCATATTATTTTAATAATTTTTCAAACACAAAACAGCTGCACCAGTAAGGAAATCACATATCAAAAATGATTAACGGATCGAACGAAGTTGCATAAATATTATAACCAAAGTCAACCGAAAATTGTAACCCTGACATAATAAATTACCATGCATAGTAACTATAAAAACTCTATAAAATCTATAATAATCAAATCAAACATGTACGTTTGTTATAATTTAATTGGAATGAATCGAATTTCAACAGAAAATATTATTAAATTCTAATATGCAAATAGGTTGGATTTTATACGAATAAAAAAAATATTTATATGAAGTCTTGTATTCGCTTCATGTAGTACACGTCGAATAATTTAATAAATGAAAAATGTAGATTGGTTTATAAAGCCATTCCAGAACCTCGTCCACATATGCAAGAAGATGTTTACTATAGTATAAATCTTTAAATAATCCATCGAATTAAAATAAATTTGTTGTTGCTCTTATCAAAAATTTGCATGGGAAATATTTTAATTTGCTATGTATTCTGTTATGTATAAATGTGCGCACATATGTACATATACCTTTATGTATAGTGCCCAGGTTAATATTTACAACCAGGTGTTTTTATACATTCGTAAACTTTTTTCCAGATTATTATCTTGAAAATTATGAGACCTATTACTTGAATTATTTTTTTGTGTGTGTTTTCTGCGGTTTTGTATGTAAAATGTATGTAGGTACTTACGACCTGTTACTACCCAACACATTAAAATTTCGGTAAATTATAGAATTATATTTTGGTTTAATCGGTAAATAATGGCCACCAAGGAAGTTACTCCGTATATAAGTAGGAATTATTATACATCTGGAATATTTATTTAAAAATTTTGTACAGGTTTGTTGGAATCATGTTGTTAATTTAATTGTTTGTCATAACAAATATTTAGTTATTTGTGGTAAGCAGGATATCGTAATTTTGGGAGCTCTGGGTGGTAGATTGTTCTTTTATATAGGTCACTGAATAAAATCCATGGCATGAAGCTTAATTAGTTTATCGTTGCGTGCTTATTTGAATGTCGTTAGCATATTACTGCGTGTACTAGAGACTGAATCCCGCAGATGTGATTTTTTCCGTTAAGCTCAATAATAAGTTTGGTTAATTTTAACATTTAATTTATTTCTATTATTTATTGATTCATTAAATCATTTGTACTAATCGATGATTGCACTACCGAGACCGTGTGAAAATAATTAATCACAGCTTCCTTGATAAAACATCGAATTGAACCAAATCATATATTGAATTTATGTTTTAGAATTTCAGATGTCAAGCTATGGCGCCAATTATTTGAGATCCGATGTGACACGTAAGATAGCGAAAGACATCTGATCATTCTAAAAAAAGTATTGTTTGTAATATTTACTGTCTTTGACCATTAATACACTTGAAAATCGCATAATACTTCCAAAATAATAACAAAAAAAATGTAGGCTTGCTGGGACATAATTGGAATATAAACAGCACTCTGTATTGTACAGACTGGTTTCGGGTTGATATTCTCCAGTAGCTGTTCTGAGGCAGCAAAGCCACAAAGTCGATTTTTGAAATTGATAATTTTATATTTTTACCAGTCATTAATACTTGTAGATGCTTCTAGTATTTACAAGTAAATTTTATAATAATGTGGTAATATTTATCTTTGTATTGTTACGATCTCGCTTACTGGTTTGTTTCGGGTCATTTATTTAGAATTGATCATTTAACGTTTCGAAAATTAATTACATTTTTGTGAGATTAGTGACATCTAGGTTTAATTTGTAGCATTAGAGGTAGTTTTGTGACAGTTTTGTGCTATTGCAGATTATAATTGTCTAGAACAGAATCGTCGAGAATATCACTTCTGTATAAATCCAGGCGAGTCATATAAATACAAGTTGTTTAAAAATAATTGTTCGCGGTAAATAAATAAACTATGGAAACTATTTTTTGTGGTGTTTTGGTGGAAGTGGATTTTAGGAAAATTATTGCGGGAATATTGCAGTGGGGTAAATTTTATAGTTGTAGTGTGAGAGTGCGTGAGAAATTATTTGTGGGTTTATCGGGAATATTCCGAAGTTGGTGTAAATTGCGAGAATTCGTGTAGTAACCGTTAAATTCAATTATTGTATTCACAATCCGGTGATATGAACCGGATTTGACAATTTGTTTGTTCCGTTTCACCCGATCTATTGTTCGTCTCGACATTTATACCATTTATAAGTTGCAACTCCAGAATTAACCTTACGATATTTTAAAAGGGGCTACACTCCAAAATTTGGGGGACTCGATACAAATTGTATTGTAAAGTTTTATATTTGTTTTATATTTGTTTTATTTTTTCACGGGGATGTATTTAGGAAAGAAATTATATGAAGTTAGTGACATGCTTGAATCAAATTGGTCCGTAATTCAACTAATTACAATTAATAAAATAAAAGTAACGTTTGATTTCGTTCATCGCTCAAAAATTGACTAGGTCGTCTCATAAATGCTGAAAATGGTATTGATCGCTTACTAATCCAAAGTTCAAAAATGTCAACAATACATTTTTCCAATGTCTGGTGGTACATCGATTTCGACGGTAGTAGTTTGGTGACGAAAAGCGCTGTTAATCAACCGCAATTTTCCGCCAAGTGTTTATATCTACTACAGAAGTAGAGTTACTATTATTATATCTAGAGAAGTACAAATATAAAAAAACATTGGAGGGTCTTAGATTAGTTGGCCCAACTTTTTGAAGGAAGCTTCTTTCGTTCAATGAGAAAAGCATTCTTAAAAAGTAGCTTGTTGCAAAGCATTACTAGCGAAAACATAAACACAAACTACTCCATCAACCATCAAATTGTCTGAATTGGGCGATGTAGTACGACAATTCACCAAAAACTACAGTTCACTGAAAGCGGTTCACTAAAACGCGATAACTCATCGAAAAACTACTGACCGAAATAGAAATGATCGAAATCGAGTATTCTGTTTTACTCAGGAATTGTTTTCTGGACCATATTTCTGTCTGAATGATTTTGGAAAAATTTTGGAGAGCCGTTCGAATATGCGAGTTCTTCACGTAGTTCTGGAAAACGGCCTTTCGAATGGAACTAATCCATTTTTTAACAGATTGATATCAAACTCGCTTCCAATGATGGGAACGAAATTCTCGTGTGAGTTCTAAGTTTTGAAGGAAATCACGGTGGTTGCATGACACAAATCGAATATCAATATTAGTTCTAATCTGAGCTCAATGTACTCAAATAAATTGGATAATGTTATAAATAAGATTTTAATATGATTGGAAATGGTAGAATTATTTGTGTAGTGAATTTAACGGCAGCTGTATAACTGAATTCGAGAAATATTTTAGTTCCGATTTTTCAGACTAATTGGTAGAGAAATGGCTTACTTATATACAAATAAAGTATAAGACAGCGGAAAATTTTCAATGGAGACAAGAGGTTACGCTACTCGCCACAAGCAGAATACTATCATAAAATAGACTTCCTCTTGCAAATAGTCTACTAAATTTTTTACTTCATATTTTACACTAGAAAACATCCGGCTAAATAAAATTTTAAAATTTTTTCTTAAATTATTAAATTGGTATCTCCGAAGTCAAGGAACTCGGTATAGGGAATTTTAAAATTTTTAAATGTTAGACGGAATTCGGCCATCTCTTAACAAATGCTGGACAAACTTGGTTTGCAACATCAAATTCGGATTCTAAAGTGAGTATTTTGGAATCACTATATGATGGATAGCACTTCGCCCTTTATGAAACAACTATGATGAAATTTAGTTTCTAGAGTTGAATTAGCCAGATAGAATTTGGCTATTTCTTAACCTTTCATGGTGAAATTAGCTTCGTGATTAGCAGAACAGAACTCACTTCTTCAGAACTCGCTTCAAAATTCATCTTAGGAGAGATGATAGAACTTATAATTAATTCATGTTCAAATACAAATTTAATTCTAGAAACTAAATGTTATCGTTATTGCTTATGAAATGGCGGAGTTTGGAGTAGCATGAACCAAAAATAAAATATCATACAATTGTTTAATAAGGGGCGTTCCGCTGGACAAGATGGATCAAAAGTTTGAAAAACTTTTTTTAAATCCCTTCCCAACACTGTAAACCAAATTTGATCATGATTCATTAAGAAATTATCGAGTTCCGTCTAACATTTTAAGATACCAAAATTTCCTGTACTGCATTCCTTGATTTCAGGGGTCAATTAGTTTGGCAGTTTAGGGAACACTTTTAAATTTTATTCTGCGGGAATATTTCCTTTTGTTAAAAAGGAGGTAGAAAAGCTAGGGGGCGTACCGAAATTTGGTTTTCAAAATCTTGGCTTTTAAAATCTTGGTTTTTCAGACAACAAAATCTTGGCTTTTTTAAAACTTGGTTTTTCTGAAAGTTTGTTAAAAGGATTAAAAATATTTGTATAAACAGTAATTATGAGAGGGTTAGATAAAATTATGAAATTTTCTTATTTTATCCCTAATTAATTGTATTTGTATTTTTTTTTTTTAATTAGAATCTATACGATCGACGTGAGAAGGACGGATAATAATTCAAAGTTGAAAATAATTAAACCAACATAATATTTCACTTTTTAAAATTCATAATAAAATAAAATAAATAAAACAAACTTAAAACTAAATCAAAAAATCCATTTCATTTCTGCAATGCCATATTGTGTGCGATATTTTTTAGGAAACTTAGTTTATCCACATTCTTTCTTTGTTTAAGAACACTGGAAATTTTTATGTTTCGTTCCAACAGTTTCTTTTCAACTTGACAAGGTACTCCGGCTCGAATTTGCTGGACTCGTGTTTTAGCGCATATCGGCTTCTTTCCTAACTCTGACACACGTTGGTAAAGTCCAATGTGTGCTTTGCCAATTACTATTTGCAAACGCCGATGCCAACTTCCTATTTGGAGAATATATTGGTTTGGGTTCTTGTCTGCTTTGCTTTTAATCCCTGTTAAATAGTTCTTTTCGAACCATAACCCTATTTTCCGACTATATGGATCCATCGAATTTTGCAGTTCTTTATAATAGGCCAAAACTTCATTTTCTGGTACCAAAGCTAAACTTTTTAGCATTCGAATATTTAAACTGAAATTCTCATTGTTCTCATATTTGGTAACACAACCTTGAGCTTGAACCTTGCGAACCTTTATATTGGGCCTCCGGGAAAAACATTTTTAAAGCCGATACGCTTGCTTTTTCGAAATCGGAAATTACGAATTTTGGCTTCAAAGGTATGTTCCATTCACATGCCAATTTACATATTTCATAGAATGTATCAAAATTAGCTACTTGAGCTTTAGAACTCATCACACAAAACAACAATGGTATACAATGGCCCGTTCGATTTTGCCATGAATGGTAAAAAGTTATCGCATAAATATTGGAACAACCTCAAACGTCGCGTCCATAAGCCAACATTGCGCCTCTCAAAGAAGTTTAAAGCTTGATTGTGTTAAATATCGTATTTCTTCGGGAATCCTTTTATTTAAAATACTTTCCGGTTGATTTATAACACTAGCTCGGACTCCAGTTATTTTTTGGTTTTGAGCCTGTTTGCTCGGTAAGTAAACCCGACAAGCCGGTCAACATTTCACGACGCTATTTCTAATTATTTGGGAAGACAACAGTGGGGTAGTTACTGTGTCATTTTTCGCGTTTTCATTCATTTCAAATGTCGCCTTTTCGTAAGAAGCAGGATCATGGGTATGGTTGGATGGACTCTTTTTGTATGAGAACCATTCGCGATTACGGTAACCACTCGACCCAGGGATTTTGTTCAGCATAAACCCACTGAAAAGTTGTACTTTTTCTTTCCAAGTGATACGCGTATCCGTCGATTATTAACTTTTGTCTCCCCTTATTTGATTTTACAATGGTGATATTCATAATGGAAATTATGCGATACTCGAATGCAAATATTTACGATTCTACGTCTTATAACTTTTTATCACTATTTTTAACACTTTATCAATTTTACCAACAACAATTAATTAATTGGCGATAGATTTTCGTTATCTAAGTAACCAATATTACATGCAAGAAGTAAATATAATCCTTTCCTGGGAGTCCCCGACAATTCAATTTTCTAAATTTAAGTGTTTGTGTGGCTTTTATGAAACTGCTCATAATTTTTTCTTGAGAATCCCCAACAATTTAATTTTCTAGATTTAGAGGAACGAAACGTCTCAATACATACATATTCTGTCAAACCATGGTCTTCAAAATCTTGGTTTTGAAAATTCAATTTTTAGCCCGAAAAACTAATTAAAAATTACGTTTATTATAAAATACCAAAGTAAAACCAAATTTTTAGTAACACTCAGGAACATGTCCATCCCAAATCTTGGAATTGGTGACCATAATTTTGATATCGTCGAAAACTTTGAATACCTCGGGTCGGTTATAACATCGTTAAATGATGTGCAGGCAGAAATAAAAGCTCGAATCGCTACTGGGCAAAGAATTTTCAGTTGTTCAAATTCACACTTGATAAATCACTCATAAAACCTGTGCTGGCTTTCGAAAGCGAATCCTGGACCATGACGAATGTAGATTGTTATCTATTCAATTAAAGTCGCGATCAACGAATATCGGATCCGTATGTACTACGAAGTAAAGCAACTTCTCGGACCTTGCAACTTCAAAGATGGCTCGGCTAGATGATCAATAAAGTGTTCCATCAATATCCAGCCGGTGTGTGTCGTAGAGGAAGACCCCGACTGCGTTGGCGTGACGACGTCGAGCGAGATCGACCATAGTGCAGGCGGCAAAATCCCTTCATGGGATGTGAAAGCTAGAGAGAGAGTGAAATAACTGATATCCTCTTTTTTTGTTAGTACTGCCTCTAATAGTGAGTATCGAACCTATTATTTCCATCAAATATAAAGTTTTAAAAATTGAGTTTTAGAACAAAGTCTAAACGTTATCTTAGAATTCAATTTACCGACCAAATGGCACAGTGGCTAAAGCTTTGGCGTTTTGATCGGGAGGTACCGGGTTCGAATCCCGGTCATCATTTCATCATCATTTTAGGCCAGAATTCGTGTTATTTAGGTCGTTATTTATAAATTAGTTATGATCTGTGTAGATACCGAATGAAACAACCTTAAATGATATCCAATAAAATACTGAAATAATTACCTCCCCAAAGCACCTTAGCGTTGTCCTACTTCACGGAAGGATGTGCGGAAATCAAGATTTTTGTTATTTTTAGTTTCTATTCTAAAATATGGTACCTACTCCTCAAGACATCTTAGAATTGCATTTATTGAAGCGACATTTTTTCGTGTAAGTGGGGCGATCCCTGTGAGGACGGCATCCCTCATCCTATAAAGTAACCAACGAATAAAATAACCTTAAAAAAATAACGACTTAGACATTCGATCTTTGTCGAGCATTATTATCGGCTTGTTTACCATTTTGCGAGTATTACGAAGTTGTTTGACGAGTTGGAATTTTATTTGTGCAAATTGTACACGTATTTCTCGTGACTAGTAGAAATAGCATCTGATTTACATCTAAGTGGGCAACAACTACTAAAATTTGGTCGACAGCCTGGATTTAAGCCCCAACTTCTCGTTTGGCATCGCGAGATGCTCAATGCTGATACAGTGAAATTATTTTCGTGTCTTTAATGTATCTCAAGCCAATCGCGTTTAATCAAAAAGTTTGGTGACAACTGTCGGCTTTTGCGATTTACGGTCAACCATAACAGTGAAATTAAATTTCTTACTATAACGAAAAGCCCGACACGTGGAACCATAAAATTTTGAAGTTCATCAGGACAAATTCAAAAGGTTTCATGCCGAACGAACGTAAACATTTGCCTTTTATATGATTCATGAGAGAATTGTTTAGAAGAAGCCTTAGGTAGAAAAGCATAGGCCAATAAAATCAATCATATCTGTACAGGTATGAACTCGTATCGTACGCATGCGTCATTGAAATTTACATGTCACATCAATAAATCGAATTTTGAATATTTAACTTAATCCATTGCATTTGTTTGTTTGGCGTTACCAAATAAATAAACGAAATCATAATAAATAACAAAAATATAAACGTCTTATGTTTTATGTATAAGTCAGTCAAGTATAATGGTAAGACACCACATATTTACACATCTGGTTGGCTGGTTGAAACTCGAAATTTATGAAATCTACGCTTATAAAGCGATTACGTTATAAAATTTCATATAACTAACCACCGGTGGATAATTAAGCCTTTAAAATTATTCGCGTCTGTATTTGAAAGTAAATTATTATTGTTTTAAACATTATTACTTTAAAGGTTATGGTTAAGTTGAAAAATTTAAAGTGTCTTAATTTTCATGTAATTTAATTATTATTGTTATTACGTCTGGCTGGATACAATTATAAACAATTTTAATATTTTTTCGGAATTGAGTTTTTAAAAAAAAAATTTAATTAAAGCATTAAATTATATGCGGGATATAAGTTTATGAATATTAATCAGGTATATGGGTATATGAATCGTATGTGGCGCAGTTTTTTTTCGGGTGCCACGCGTTTTTAATATGAAAAACAATAAACGTATTAAATCATATAGGCATATGCGTGATTATATTGGCAGGTGAATCAAAAACGGGTTAACAACACGAGATGTAAATTTATGTACCAATTAGCCTGTATGCATTCTAGTTGATACTCATCTCATAAATGACTATTAAATCTACAGGGCGATTTCAAAGTATGTCAAGAATTTTGAAAATTAGGAACGTCTTTTTCATTACTCGCCATACTTTAAATTTTATAAGTTCCTCACTTACTTAAGAATTCTGAAGCTCTGCATACGTGTAAGCTATGCTCATTGTTCAAATTACTCCTCAAAACTAGTCCTGAAAGGCATACAACCTAAAATTAGAAAAAAGGAAGACAAATGTAAATTATTACATAATTAATTCTATATCTTACCTTTTTTATTATATTTATAAAGTTTGATATAATAATTAGTAATTTTATATAATCTAAATTGTAATTTGAAATACTTAACTTAAAACCATTTCTGTCAAAATAATCCAAACGTCAAATTCAAATAAAAATTATGAACGAATCCCTATATCAATTTGTGATCGACGCGATACCTATCTTTGAACATTTTTACTAAATGCCGTACATAATTTTCGCTAATCATTTTTGACATGGCAATTGTAGATTTCCGTGCATTGCTTATTAATTAGAATTCTTGTTCAACCTATATTTGGAAGCACCTAGCACTATAAATTAAGTATTTTCCTTGGGTAACGTGGGTAACTGCAGCAGGGAAACTTTCGAATTTCAAAATGAAACGTTGCATACCGATTAAGCCCAATTTGTGCTAATTAGTGCTCACGGGAAAAAATTAGTGCTATTCCAGGAGCCGAAAAAACGGGAAAAGAAAATTTAAAATTTCGCCTAAATGACGGAATAAATAAAACCCGATTTCTAGAAAAAACCAAAAACAATTTAAGCCTAATTTTAAAACTTTCTAAAGGCCGCTAAACTGATGAAATTTGTGCTTATCATAGAAATATAATTTTCATAAATTTTCATTCATAAATCGAGGAAAACCAAACCAGCCCCTGAAAGATACTATATTTAAAAGAAACGGAGATATATCGTTCAATAATATTTGTGTTGAACAACAAATAAAACAATAAAAATAAAATGTTCTAAAATCCAAGGCATAAGCAATTCAGATAGTATATTCCTGTCAGGTATGTTCATTGCCATCCGTAAAATATAGTGGCTGAATTTGTGCTAATCCAGAATTGGCCCAATTCCATTGAACAACAACTACCGTGAATGAACAATTTTCTGACAAAAAGTGTTCTAGAAACCAATGAAGTTGGCAATTCTGATGGCATATTCCTATCAGGTATGTTGATTGCCATCGGGTCAATTCTGGATTAGCACAAATTCAGCCACTATATTTTTCGTATGGCAATGAACATACCTGATAGGAATATGTAATCAGAAGTGCCAATTTCATTGGTTTCTAGGACACTTTTTGTCAGAAAATTGTTCAATCAACAGTCGTTGTTGTTCAATGAAATTGGGTTAATTCTGGATTAGCACAAATTCAGCCACTATATTTTTCGGATGACAATGAACATTCCTGACAGGAATATACTATCTGAATTGCTTATGCCTTGGATTTTAGAACATTTTATTTTTATTGGTTTATTTGTTGTTCAACACAAATATTATTGAACGATATATCTCCGTTTCTTTTAAATATAGTATCTTTCAGGGGCTGGTTTGGTTTTCCTCGATTTATGAATGAAAATTTATGAAAATTATATTTCTATGATAAGCACAAATTTCATCAGTTTAGCGGCCTTTAAAAAGTTTTAAAATGGTTTAAATTATTTCTTGTTTTTTTTTCTAGAAATCGGGTTTTATTTATTCCGTCTTTTAGGCGAAATTTGAAATTTTCTTTTCCCGTTTTTTCGGCTTTTGGGCTAGCACTAATTTGTTCCTGTGAGCACTACTTAGCACAAATTGGGCTTAATCGGTATTCAAAGTTTCATTTTGAAATTTGAAAGTTTCCCTGCTGCAGTTACCCACGTGGAAAATACATTGCATTTTTAGCTGTACAAACATACAATTTTGTGTTTGTTTATACGGATGCTGTGAACCGCCATTACGCTAGAGAAGGAACGTGATATGTGTGTACCATCCAAGTTACATAAGCTACTAACCTACAATACCTCCTATAACCAGCGTAATAATTCCTAACAAATTCAATCACTACTATAGATTTGGTCCTAGGAGCCGGATATTCGCTAACCTGAATCTAATTTATGCGGCAAAAGTGCGAGTGTATTATTAAACGAAGCGGCGACTGCCAAGGCCAGTTAACCGGCCGCAATCCAAACGCGGTTGACCAATTACAGAAAGGCGCAATACACTTACGCAGCGGATACCAAGGTCACATCCAGCAGACATCCGTATTAAATAAGAAGCCATTGTTGATTTTTGAGAACATACACAAGGTAGTCTGTTTTATTAGGTCTTGAATAAACGCAAAGGTCATTAAGGGGAAATTCGCTAAATATGCTCCGATTCTTATGGCGAAGAGTGAAGATGCATCGATTGAAGAATAAGAGGTAAGATTATCGAAGACCTACGAGCTGTACAAACAGTTTAGTGAGGTTGAATACAGAATTTCCGGAATTGATGAAAAGGTGCCAACGGAAATGAATTTGATAGATGAAATGCACTTTCCAATAGTAGCAAAAATCCAAAAATTAATTAGAGAAAAATCGTTCAACCCAGTGATAAACTTAGACCAAGACGAAACGGTTAATACTACCGCGAATACAAGCTTTCGGTTCGGTTCCAAGTTACCATGCCTTAATCTACCAATATTTGATGGTAACGTTAAACAGTGGCAATCGTTATACGACATTTTCACATCGAAAATTTAAATATTTGCTTTGCCAACTACGGGGTGCTGCCCATTCGTCAATATGTTATTTGCGAGTTGACGATGCAAGCGTTTAAACGGCTTTCGAAAAAATACGACAAAAAACCCAATAATCGAAACGAATTGTCGTGATCTTTTCGGTAATACAAAATTTAGTAAAGCTGCATCCAATAATTTAATGAAGCTACATGATGTAATTGATGAAACAGTGCGCGGCTTAAAATCGACTGGTCCAAAGGCATCGGAACGAGGTAAATGTATGATTTTGTTAGCCTGTGATAAATTAGACGAAGAGACGAGACGAAAATGGAAATATGAAACCGCAACCGGAATAAGCAAACCGATGTATTAATTGAAACAGTGCCAGAACAAGTAAAATAATTATAATCATGACAGACAAGCTACAGAAAAAATATTTCACGCTTCTGCTCAGTTGCCCACATGTCCAATTTGCCACATAGACCATTCTAGAAATTCACAGAGATGCCCGTCGAAGAAAATCGAGAATTCATTACCAAATCGAAAAAGTGTTTCAACTGCTGCAGTAGTGAGCACATGATTACAAAATGCAAGAGTTCCAAACACTGTTGGAAGTGTTCAAAGCGTCATAACTCTCTGCTTCATTTACCAGATAGCACCATCCCAATTGCCAAAGTTCCGCGTTGCAGACCAAAGACAATACTAACGAAGCTGAGTTCAATTCAGCAGTTTACTTACATCAGTTAAATAAATCAAGGGACCAATAATTCCAACAACATTGCTAATTCAGCTAAGGATTCCAGTTTTACCAACACCCTTCAGCGAGGTACACGACAAGAATTGGCCAATCGATTGAAGGTTTCAAAGGTTTCAAACTACTATTTTAATCGTCATTACTTAAGAAATGGCGGAAAAACGAAATATTGTTAAATTTCAATATTTCATTTACCGAGTTCCTTTACTTCGGATATCAATCAATTTGTCATTTTAAGGATCACTTTTAATATTTTCTTCCGCTGTGATGTTTCATTTAGTGAAAAAAGAGATATAAAATGAATACAAAATGTCCGCTGGTAATTATAAAACAAAACAAATTCTCTTTTGTGAGTGTGCTGCCACTTGCGGTGAGTAGCATAATCTCTTATTCTCCGCTGTCAAATTTCCTCTATCGTATGCAGCATCGTGAGTCGCATGTCATTATACGATCGTGTAAACACAGGTTCAACACACTCTCTCTCTCTTGAAATCTTCGAAAGTTATCACAAACTTAGTACGTTCCACATTATTTAACTTTGTCGAACTGCGTATCAGCGTAAAAGCACCAATTCATCACTTCTTGTAGAAAAAAATTGGCGCAGACCTAATTGCTTCACTTTAAAATAGATAAATAGACCTTTTGACGTAGAAAGTCAACGAATGACACGAACGCCAAGAATTTCAGAATTTTGTTTTGAATTCATTAACAAATTAAAATTTCTCAAAATTCAGATATTTACTTTAATTATATTCTGTAACTTACCATTTTATAGCTTATCAATTTATGGAAAATTTAGTAAAATGTCCATAGTAAATATCCAAAATACAGCGTTTAGTCAATTCAATTCTTTTCCGCCAGGGCACACGTTACCATTCGTTAATATTTTCCGAATTTGAAAACGGTAGAAAATTTAACTTTCGTATTATTAAGTCGCGTTTTAAATTAGAATATTTTTTTTGTAACCAAGTCGGCTGAATTCTTTGTGGCGGTGAATACGTTACGGCCAGCACCCGACTTTCTTTCAAACCTACCGGATTTTAGATAAAAACTATCTCGTATAATCGAAATAATTATTTCCGTTTACATTTCGAAAAACCAAGAAGGTTGCGTCAACAAGGAACCCTTGTTTAAAATTTAAACTTCACTGCAAAAATTGAAAAAGCTCCTACGGAAGTGCCACTACACAAATGCCCACCACATTACGCATAGATCTTCCAAATTATGTGGAAAAACTTTAGTACGAATTATTGTGAAATGAGCTTTTTTCGTCATTTGAATTTTAATCAAGAAAGCTTATTCCAAAAAAAAATTTGTTTGAAACTTTCATTTGCAACTTTTGGAATTTTAGGGTGACCAGAAAAATCAGAAAATACGCAGTTTGACGTTTGAAATGACTTTTATGTCATTAAAATGAGTCACTTGACACGCCAAACGGCACGAGTAGCGAGATCGGCGAGTTAATGACTTAAAAGACACACGGCAAAACATGAACTCTAATTTAACCTCTATATCCATTTAACAAGAGTTATGTTCTGTTATTTAGTTGTGCTATTGAAACATAGATGGAATTTTATTAATTTTCGGTATAAATTTAAAAAAAATAGCCAGGAAACGATTACAAATTTATTCGAGCAATCAAAAGCAAAGTTGTATTTTTTTTGTTCTAATCCATGCAATCTTTCCTGGGGCCAAAGCACTCCCTGCTCTTTCATAGTTAATTTTTCCCGTCTTATTTTACGCAATATCTGCCAACTCGAAGACGTGTATGGCTATAGGACCGGTTTAAGTTACCATCTGCACATAGCATAGCTCTATGCCAGCCTATCTATAGTACTGGACATGGAAGATGGGTCGGCCCATGGGTTTTGCATGTCGATAGGTGGTCGTAGCTGTGTTCCGGATTTTTATGTGATAAGAATCTTCTGAGAAATTTAACTCCATTTACCTTGAAATTTGCTTGAAAAGTTGCTGAAAGTTTAGTAATCTTAACAAAGGTGCAGAAAGTACTTTCAGGCTGGATTCAGTACTTTGTTCCTCGTAAATTCAGTATATTGGGGAAGCCATGACTATACCATAACCAATTTCGTTCCATTATCGCAGTAAAGGTACCGACAAAGTCCTCTACAACTAACAAAACGATCGAGAGCATTGAGAAAAGCTTTGGTCGGCAGATCGCTGACGGCTTCTATGTGAACGGCTTTCGTCGCAAAGCATACGAACACTGCGATATATGTATGCTTTATCCGATCGCTGGCGACTTAAAGGCCGTGGCCGAATCCAGACTGGTCCTCAAAAATCAACACCTGCATGTAAAAACGGTCTTGCAGGTTCTACTCGATGTGTTGGCAAGAGGTCGAGCTCTAAAGCACGAATTGCATTTGTATACCACTTTTTAGCTAGCATGATAATTCTTCATGTGAAAATGCCTATACACAAAGAAAACTAAATACATGAGAATTTGGCAAAATTATTGGGTGTTTATAGATTCGAACGATAAATCCGAATTCTGCAATCGGCCTCCCACACGAATGATTTCATCGTCGTCGAGAAACGGGTTTAAATTTTTGATCGCACTCTTCGAGTGAATGTGTTTATTGGAAAACAGCGGAGAAAATTCTTCTGGAAAACTTTGGCGTTGTATGATTTTGACCATAAACCTCAGCGATTGGTTCAGTTCGGCGATAGTCAAACAATCAAATACTCGGCGAGTGGTGCATAATTTGTTGACATATTTGATTTTTCGAACACAATCGACACCATTAGGCACCGCGACAATGACGATATCACTATTCTTCCTTTTTTCCGTAACCAAATTCGAATCAAATGACTTGTTAAATTGCGGACAGCTGGATGACGAGCTCGATAAAAATTCCGGTCCGGAAACCCATAGTTTACTGTTAAGCGGTTTTCTGGCAATACCCCACGCGAACGAAGATCGGCTGGGTTGTCCTTTGAACCGACATGATTCTAAACCAAAGATGATATCAGATCTTGTATGATGGCGACACGATTTGCGACGTAAATAGTTCACGTTGATGGATGTGCTGCTAACCAATTTAGCACGATTTCGGAATCGGCAGAAAAATGCGATGTTACTCTGTTGATTTTAATGCTTAATACGACCAATCAAATTTGATAAAAGAACTGCGAAGCAGAGTTCTAATCGCGGCAACGAGATGGTTTTGATTAGAGCAACACGAGACTTGGCGCACAACAGTCTGATCGAAACTTCTGATTGTACGATTGAACGAATGTAGATGCAACATCCATATGCAGTGTCTGAAAATCCATTAATCTCAATTGCGTCATGATTTGGCGACGAAACGAAGCGAGGAACTTTGACGTTGTATATCGTTAAATTTAACCCATTGTGTGACGTATTGTTCCGGTAAAATCGTATCCCACTCAATTTTCAATCTCCACATGTGGTGCAACAATATTTTGGCCAAGACGATGATCGGATTGATTAATCTCAGTGGGTCAAACAAACTGGCAATGTCGGCTAGAAAAAACTTGGCGTTTGGTTATGTTTACTTCGATATGTTTCTACGTGTACTGGAATTCATCTACGTCAGGTTTCGATACGATATATTTGAATGTCTCGCGGTGCGCGTCTGGAATATCTCTCAGCAATCGTTCATCATCTCAGACACCTCTTTCTATAGTTTCAAGGCTCCTTCGAATATATCACCTCCACTAAGCATATCATCGACGTAGAAGTCGTTTAGATTTGCTGTTGATCCGACAGAGTGACTTAACGTCTTGTCGTGACCCAATTCTGTATTGTCGGTCCGACCTTTTGAATTTCATTCAGCGACTTTTTAAAAGACGTCTTGCAAGACCCGTCGAACACAACCCGTAGTTTCGTGGTCGAACTTTGCGGCTTAATAACGCAGTGATGGGGCATAAAGTATTAACTACTTGATAGCTTCGCTACTGGAACGGCTTCCATGCGGTTTAACGAAATATACTGATGAATGAAACTTTTGTATTGACATTTGAGATCTGGGTATTTCGACAATTTGCGTTCGAGATTCAAAAAACGATTTGTAGCGGTACAACCTATAGTAATGAAATATCTTCCTTGAACGGACTTGACATCGAATCTTCCGAATTCCAGTCGTTTGTGGTTTTGAGCGAAATGAGCTTGACATTCAGCCTCTTCCATGGTAAATTTTGATTTATTTTCACCATAACTTTCAACAGTCCAAACATGTCTCTTTCAGCAATGGTAGATTCTCAGCCAATTTTATTTGGCCGGTTTCAAGAAACTCATAGAAAGTTTCGGCCGGCACCGATAAGCATGTCGATACGATGTGGCTGGTTGAATAATGGATCTGCCAATACTATATATCGGATGGAATATTCCAACCTACAATTTAGCTACTTCTGTCTAGTTGAGATGCCGAATCCAAAAACACACGACATTTAGAAATGCCCAGCATAATCTCGAACTAGAACGACAGCCGTAGCTAACATAATCGAACTTTCACTGTTCTCAACTTGAACTTCATTATTATAAGAATGTAGTACGGTTAAACTTGAGCCGCAGCTGCCTCTTGAATACGTTCGAGTGAGTTGATCTTAGAGACAGCATCTGGATTCGGTGACAACGGTAACGATGGATTAGACGTCGGCGATGGTTGAAGATTTCTTCCGATATGCAACAAATAATGATGTCGCTGACGATATATGCGACACCTAACCGCACGACAATCACGAACATGGTTCTTACTTTAACGAGATAGAGGTTATAATTCAAGAAAATTAGAACATTTATAAATCAAATTCTGATTTATCACAAAAACCGCAGTGCAAATTATTTTGATTATTGATGGTTGTGATTAACGAAGCACTTTGAAAATTCGACAAATTAGACGACCTTTGACTTGATTGCGGACGACTGTGTGGTATCGAATTCAATTGCGATCGATTAGCATTTGAATTTACTAACATCAAGCATCTTTTGACTAGATATGCTTCCAATTCCTTCTAGATCGGTACAGATGTTTGGGTGCGTCTTCCTCCCATTTGATTTGGGTAACATTATCCAGTTTTCCAAATACGATCTGCAGCAATAATGCGTTCGCAAGCTGTTCATGATTACCTAATGCTAATAAGACGCAAAGATTGGCGTTTACGGTATCGATAAGCCTTTGCACAGATGACACTGAGCTTGATAAATGAGCCGTTCGTTATCGTAACGGGTTTTCAATAATGTTAACGCCTCAGCATAATGCGTCGGTCAACTCCAATGACGCCAACATACTCTCAGCGTTTCCACCTTTCAGATATTTGTGAATATAGTTGAATTTCTCTAACGGCTTCAGATTATCGTCTGCATCAATATGCGTGTTGAATCCATTTTTTAATTCGGTCCAATGTTTGTACTCTCCTGAGAAATGAGGTAATTAAATTTTTGGCAACTTCACTAGTTTGGAACGATTTCTCGTACGGCTAAGTCCCATCACATCTGCCCTACTTTGATTTAGATTGATCGATGGACGTCTGAGTTCCGTGATTTTTGATAATAATTTTGATTTAACGTAACAATAGGTTACCTCAAAATATTTCCGTTTATCGCTATCCAGCTCTAATACATCTAGTTTTTCAATCTCCGAATAAACTTATCCAAACTTCGCGAAATAATTTTCAAAGTTTAGTTACAGGGTTTTTTTTAACACTTTTGATAAAAAACTGAAAACATCTCACATTAGAATGACTTCAAAAATTTATCGAATGCTACTGACGCCAGTTGTGATTCTTATGTTGCTCATGTATGTAGATTATGATTTCAGCTACCATAAAAACATATATCCAGAGTGCTACCAACATGTATTTGCATTATGATGATTACGTTAATTTTAGTATATTTTGAGAGCCTTTCCTTTTTCTACAGAAAATTTTACTTGTTTCGTTCAAAACGTTTAGACATATATTTTCTCTTCTGTTTCATAAATGCTTTGAATTTTCATAAAATTTTCTGCTGAGAATTACTGATTTGCTTAAAAATTTCTGCTGGTTTCAAAAAATATCAGCATGAAAAATTTTGTGATAGTGATGCCTCTAGCGGTGAATAGCAAAAACACATTTTTCTGCTGGAAATAATCCGTTAATACGAACCTCGCATACAAAAGATTAACGTAAGAAATAATTTACATAAAAACAATTCACAGAAAACAATTCACATAATAACGTGTAGTATATGATCTAGAATAAAACGGATAAATTTGTCAGATCGATCTTGAAAATTAAATTTTATTTAATACGGCATGGTAATAATGGAGTTAAAAATGAATTCCGATCTCATAAATCAACCGGCGACCTTATCCATTCATTCATCAAAATCATTTTAATCCTGCATACCAAAACAATGTAATAGTTCTCTGCCATTGAAAAAAAAATATGTTTCCGTTAAATTAAAATAAAAACCTCTGTGTGATTAATCCAACTGATTCACAATACTTCTAGAATAACCTGCCATCATTATATTTATCATTCATTTTAACCAACAAACAATTATCTAAATTCGAAAATAATAACCATGTACAGATTTGTACACGTAACTAGAAAACAAGTTGAATTAAATTCGAATCAAACCATTGAAAACAATTTTTTTTTGTTAACTCCATCTGCATTGATTAAACATATGCATATGTATATGAACAAAATGATTTGCAAAAAAATGCATATCCCACTGTGCAGGATGCCAAAGCGCAATAATCTCATTGATCATCAAAACGCAGCAAAACCCCAAAATTAACCCAAACTTAGATCATTCAAATACGTCGATGTTTTTTTTTTATTTGTACGATTGCAATTATTTCAGCAACACACTGGCAAAAAGAAATTAAAATTTATTAAATAAAAATATGCTGCCAAAAATAGAGATCATCTGATCATGATTACAATTTTTTTTATGTATAATATTCAAACGACTAAAAATTTAAAGGAAAAATACTGTATAATACGACCAAGACCACCCATCATCATCAACATCATCATGAACGATCAACGATCATATTCGACTACAATCTCTTTACATTATTATTATTATTACTATTATTTTTATTCGTTTCATTTCATGTCTTGATCGTCAAACAAATGAGAGAGAATCGAATTGGAAACAAAAATTTATGTATGCGCGATCAAATCCGATATCCATGATCTCGGATACTACATACAGTTTTTGTGTTCCCTCGAGTCGAGTCTCTCTGTATGTTATGTGCATACATAAAAAATAAATTAATGAATATATCATTTCTAATCAAAATTGAATAAATAGATGACTTAATTAACATGATCTTTTATTTGTATATTATTGTTGTTGGATTTTATCGTCGTATATATCGTTCTGATGTATTTTTTTGTTTGGTTTTGTTTTTAATTCCGATGATCATCTGAAATATTATATTATACGAGGATCGTCGTTGTTTTTAGATTTGTTTTTTTTCTGTGTCTTAAGATCACTGAGAAATTTTATGTATGCGATTCAGATCATATAATATGTTTTGGATATATACTCGTATATGGAGACGGAGAATTGCAAATTGAAATTAAATGGGCTAATTTTTTCTGCTGTTTTTTATGTCTTTTAATGAAATGTTTAAAATGCCACACAATGTGTTTTTTTTTTATTTTTTGGATCTTACAGAGGGGTGAACTATGGGAATGTGTGCCATGCGAACCGATTATATGTCAAAAGCCAGTACAGCGCAGTGATTTTGATTTCTAGGAGAATGCCAAGGTGGTTACCTAACTTTAGAAATGTACTCGTAGTAAGTTGGTGTGAAATGCCACTGCAATTTTTGTGTCATCTGCTTATTTACTTGCAGACGTGCTTTAAATGCCAATTATTGACAGGACGAACATTATTGGCCCAAATAACCTCCATGGAGTATTCGTGATGTAGCCGTGCAAAGTGTTAACATATCTCATTTTCAATCTCTTGTACGGGAAATAATTTTCGTCGATGTCAAAAGGGTTGATAATAGAATTTACTGAAAAAATTTGCAAATTTGCTGTCATTATGTCAGAATGCATGATTAAATTACAAATCTTATAAAATTGAAGACAAATCTGTGGACGCAAGGCGTAACCACCTAAGTTGATTTAAGACAGAATTGAGTTATGCAAACCATGCGATTCGCCATAATCGGTTACGTACGTACACAAAATTTTAGATTTTTTCGGCAGTTACAACGAAAACTACACCGTATTGAAAAAATACCTAGGCGCCTAACTCTATTTTGATAAATTGAATGTCCATGCTCAAACCGCCTAAGTCTGAACAATAGACCTAAGCGCTAAATAAGTTAAAAGTGCTAAAAGAGATGTTTCAAACAGTTTGTTAATAAAAGGCAAAATAACCTAAATTTAATTAGGCGTTTTAGGTAAATAAAGTAGAAGAAAAAGTTGTTGCATATTATTATTTAGGCTATTAATGCAAATTTTACTTTAAAACAAGTAGTTCTAACGTTAGTTACAAATGAGGGTGATTATTAAAGTGATTTAGATGGTTATCTCATACGTTTTTATAAAAACAACGGTTTCTTAACTGACTTTAAAATGCATATGCCCTGTGCAGTTCCCTTTTCCCCAAAAGTGTATTCTGGCTCTTGGTTTCTTCTTGGGGAAAATTTTTTTTGGGAAGCAGTTTTGACGTTTGTTATTCCATCCTATTTTAAAAAAAAATTATTCGTCATTTACACATTTTTTGCCATCTCTCTGGCAATACATAAATACCGCGACGATAAAACGGTGCGTTTTTGGACCGGAACCATTTATCCAACCACTTTTGCACTTCTTCGCAACTGGCCAAGTGTAGTCATGCCAAAGCATGCGCCATCGACTGCAACAAGTGATAATCCGAGGAGACCAGGTCTGGCGAATAAGGTGGGTGCGGTAACAGATCCCATCTCAGGTTTTTGATGGTGTCCTGGACGATGGGATTGCGATGGCATGGAGCGTCGTCGTGCTGCAATATCACTCGTTCGTATCTTGTGTCCCATTCTAGCCGTTTTTTAAACAATGCATGGTTCAGATTGAGCATTGTCTTCTTTCCGAAGCGATTTGGCCGTGCCGTCGATGTTGATACTTTACCAGATGAAATCCACGACTTTTTGCATTTGGGATTCTTAATTAATTTCGCAAGTGGCCCTTCGATTTTCCATCTGTCTCTCAGTCAACTCATGCGGCACCCATTTTTCCTCCTTTTGAATTTTTCGCATAGCATGTAAACATTTGTAAATACCTTGGCGAGTCCTGTTTAATGCCTCTGCCAGCTGATCTTGGGTTCGCGTATCATCATCATCCAATAACGTTTGCTGCTCGATGTCTTCAAATATTTTTGGTCTTCCGGAGCGCTTCTTGTCCTCAATGTTGAAATTGCTATTTCTGAATCGTTTAAGCCAAACTTTACAGGTAGTTTTGATGGTGTATATTCGCCGTAGGCCTCCTCAAGCAAATGACGTGCTTCAGCTTTCTTTTTTGTCAAGTTGAAGCAGAAGAGCAAAGCTTCCCGCAAATGCTGTTTGTTGGGCACAAAACTCGACATTTTCGTTCTTACATAAAATATTTTTGCGTTGCGATATGTGCTGGTATTACAACTGGTTATCGTTAACAACTGTCCACGCTATGAATAAAACACGACTTCGAACATAAATGACAACTAGATGTGTCGCTAGCACCATATATATGTGAGAAACCGGGAAATTTAGTTGCACAACTGATACATTAAATAGACAAAATAATTAATAGATAAAAACACAAAAATTGACTTAGGCGGTTACGCCTTGCGTCCACAGAAATAATGTCAGTTTTAAATTTTTTATCTACATTTGTTTGCCGAGTGTAAGATACCAATTGCTCGAAACATCCAAAAACTGCAATGAAAAAATTAACTATCACAAATTTAATATTATTATTTATTAAACTAGGGTTGAATGATTATTTGCCAATAATTCGTTAAACTTCGCAAAAGTAATATCAAGTTAAAACAGGGCGGCGCTTCAGATGCAGAGTCAGTACTGACGAACCAAAACTGAACGAAGGAAACTGATTTTTTGACTTAATGTGAGTGATCTGTGATAAACTAGGATTAGACATGGATGCACTCTTTTCGTTCAATGAATAATTGAGAACACCGATAACCTAAAATAATAACCAATATATAATCCGTCGATCAGATAGTCCCGAGGCTGGCATATAGATGGCGCGAGTAAACCCATATGAATTAAAGGAAGCACCAACCATCGAACATGGAAAATTAGTAGTTTACAAGTTATAGTTGTTAAGGTAACGCTATTTTTGCAATTTTCAAAACAATGGAAACAAATGAATTTCGTGTGTTGATGCTATTGAAATACTGTTTTTGATGGGAAAAAATACCGTTCAAGCAAAGCAATGGCTTGATAAGTGTTGTGGACACACTGCTTCACTAGAAGCAACCCTCGACCGTTTGTTGACTGATTTTAAATGTGGCCGTACAAACAGCGATGGTTCTGAACATTTTGGTAGCCCGAATTCGGTAGTTATTCCAGAAAAGATAACAAAAAGTGCACAAAATCGTTTTGAAAGACCTCACAAATATCAGAGTTTTGCATGAACATTTAGTCCATGAGAACCCTTTATTCAAAGTAGGTGCCGCGCTTGCTCACATTAAATGAAAAACAGCAAAGCATTAAAGATTCACAACCCTGTTTGGAGTTGTTTAACCGTAATAAGCAGTAATTCGTTTGGTAAAGATTTGGTCTCTGTATTTTGTGATGTGCAAGGAACTTAATTCGTCGACTATCTTAAGAAAGGAAAGACCATCAATAGCGAATATTATATGGCGTTATTATGCGTTTGGTGAAAGAAGTTGCGAAAAACAGCCCCAAGTGCAAAATAAAAATGTACATTCCTTGTCACAAGTCGTTGGCTACGATGACAAAATTGGATGAATTGAACTTCGAACTGCTTCCTCATTCACCGTATTCTCTGGATCTGGCTTCTAGTGATTACTACCTATTCGCATATATAAAAAATGCTCCCGGGAAAGAGATTTGCGTCAATTTGAAGGCCAAAAATAAATTGTCGTACAAAAAAGGCATATAAATGTTATGGAAACATTGGACAGAATGTATCATTCTTGAACGAAACTATGTTGATGAATAAAATCGAATTTGAAAAAAAAAAAAAACGTTTTTTAGTAATTCGCCTCGTGACTTATTACCGAGTTATTGGAATTTTAGTGTTAGATTTTTTTGAATAAAATTTACCGGACAAGTGATGATGCAGTGGTTAAAGCTTCGGCACTTGGATCGGGAGGTACTGGGTTCGAATCCTACCTCGCAAAGCGAATTTTCATCATCTATTTCGATCGATGCTGTTAATAAACACAACTAAAACCCTCTGTTGGAGTGTAGAATTCGGCGCCGACCCACCGTCCATGTCAGTGTACAGGCTGACGTGGAGCTTGCAATGTGTAGGTGCTATACTGCAATTGAGTGAATGGGTGGTGTGTGCGTGACTGAAAAGGGCATGAAGGACATTAAATCTACTGGACAATTAATATTTTGAATAATAAATAAAGTGCCATCTGTGTTTCAATAGAACAAATAACTAACTGAAAATAACAATTTTACTCTAATATTATCACTGTTAACTTATCTGAACTACAAATTTATTTCAGATCAATCGCCGACTAAAAATATTTTGGAAATTGATAAATTTTAATTTACTCAGCAAATTTTAATTAAACAGCCGGCACTGTTTGTATTGTACCTTCTATGAATGACAAATTTAGACAATAAAATCTCACACCGATTTTATTGACTAAATTTTGCCGAAATTGATGGTTAAATCAATCCTGTCATTCATCAATCCTATCGCACACAACATTAGTTCGGCAATTTCAATTGCTCATATATTCAATATATATTGATGGTGAATAAATCTTAATTAATTAAGCAAATTAACAATAAACTTCAAATACGGGTTGTTAGTTTAGATAATTGGAAATTTTAACAAAAAATCGGCGTGAGATATACAGCATAAGCGCTACAGTGTGAGTGCACTAGCATAAATACGATAAATATCGTGAAGAATGTGTCTTGATTATGTTCTTGACCTTGGTCTTGATGCGTTATTGATTTAAATTCAAATTTGATCCTTATTTAAGTTTTGCGGATGAATATTGAAAAAACATCGCGAACTAATCTGCCTCACGAAAAATACTCTTTTTCTTGTTGATCTCGACATTTAAATTGGTTTAAATGCAAAAACAACAAATGGAGGTCTTTGGTCCTACATCTTCGACTTGTGTTTATGGCTGACCAAATAGAAATTAACTTGCGCATTTTTGATCCTGGATTAGAAAAAAGCGATTTTTAGAACCAAACCTACATATGTATATAAAGGGTGTTTCATTTTGGGGTATAGAACTTTGAATTTTAATAACCCACAGAAAAACAAATTTTAATGGCCACGAATGTGACTTTATTTGAAAGATAATTTCGGACATATAGCCGCTGCGACTGGCGTGTACATGTCACAATCTGGAGGTCCAATTGCCGATCACTCTTCGTAGCATGTCTGGTCGTATTTCGGCAATAACGGGTTGAATGTTGGCTTCCAAGTGTTCAATAGTCTTTGGTTTAGTAGCGTAGGCAAGTGACTCCACATACCCCCAAATAAAATAGTCAAGCGATGTATAATTACACGAACGCGGGGGCCAGTTGTCAAGTTCATTTCTCGATATTAATCATTCATCAAATGTTTCATTCATGTCATTCATTCACCGTCTTGGTGGAACCATATGCTTCTGATGCCTGTAACGTTTTCACTAGCATATAAAGGTCTCCGTGGCCTGTAACGTTTTCACCAGCATCATTGTGGAACATATATGGTCAGATAATTCATTTGGCCCATAAAGCACACCAAACGTTAACTCTTGTAATGGTTTTTAAACAATGGCTCGTAGGTTCTCTTCACTCCAAATGCAACAATTCTGAAAGTTTGCATCGATATCAACATTGGACCCGGCCCAGTCACCGTATTGGCTGTGCGAACGATGGTCGTCAACTTGAAAATTGTAAGCATGTAAACCTATATCCTTACGCAAGATCCTTCATAAAGCTGTTTGATCAAGTCCCAACTGTTGAGTACGTTGTCGAATTGATTCATTTGAATTCTCTTTAATACTACGCACTACGCATCTGCCATCGTTTGGAGCGGTGTGGGGTCTTACGGGACTCGTGTACTATCATTTACAGAGTTTACAGTAAAATTTATTGCTTTGATGGTCGATTATGCCGACCAGAAAAAGAACGTACCATGCGATGAGTTTCACAATCTGAAACATTGCTCTAGTAGACTCACGCCGTTTGTTATGAAATGGCAAACCAAACTAACCAACAATTAACTGTCAGTCAAATCGACTGTCCCTGAAAAAGTGTTGCCAACCACAAAGTTTTATACCTCAAAATGAAACACTCTTTATAACTTGGCGATGTTACGCGAATTGCAATTGTAAATCACTTGCATATAATTGTTTTGACGTACATTCCATGTCATCAAATCTCTTGTTTTTTTATGGCTTTTGTTTATTTCAGTATTTTCCATGGTGCCCTATTACCATCGTTTACAATTGCTTTCGTTATTTCTCTATTCTTTTCCACATGGAATGCCATTCTGAAATTCAACTGCCAATCAATATTGGAGGAATATTTGATCCGGTAATATCGATGCATGTCACGTATAACGATCGCCCAATAAAATTACTGTCTCGATTTGGACTCGATCCAGCGAGCATTGGGATGGTTACACTTATTCTTTTAATTACTTTTCCTTTTCCTATTTTGAATTTCCTTTAAACTTTAAACTTAGAATTCAATTGTAAGATCAAAATTTCAGCACCACTTAAAACTAGAAAATTCCGTCGACTTACTAAATACTGATGATATCTGGAGAATGGCTGGTGCGGTTTTAATTTTTTTTATGCTAGTGCTCTTCTATTTTTAGTACGGATAATTTAAAAGCTTTTAAGATCCATATGTCAAGGGGTGCGGATAAAATTGAAAAAAAAAATTAAAATTATTGAAAATTACATAAAAAGCACAATTTTTGCGTGCAAGTCGTCTTGAAGAATATCAACTACTGCTATGACGCTAAATACAGAATATTTGTTTGTCTTGTATTGGGAGTATAACTTATTTTTCTTTTGCAGAAAAAACCTTTCTGGTAATTTATGGATTCCATCAAAAATATTGTTTGACTTTTGATGCGATCCATTCGTCGAGCCATTTTTTGATTTCTTGGTGGTTTCTGAAGTGCTGTTCGCATGCGGTAGAATTTCCCATTTAAGCACATCCAGCGTATTATTTATACTTGTTTTGCGACATGTGGTCGAGCTTAGTCGTGCAGCAATTAATCGTTGCTGGTAACGTTCACCAGTATTACTTTTTGGTTTTAGTAGCTCATAGTACTCTACTGCTTTCTGATCCCACCAAATACACACAACATAACCTTACTTCCATGAATGTTTCATTTTGTTGTTGATGTGGATGGTTCGCCTAGATGAACTCTTGATTTTTTTCGTTTAGGGTTATTGCATTGGGTGTACAAATGTATTTCCGGCCTTTTTTTAGTGAAATAAAAGACATTAGTTTGTGTAGAAAATGGAAGAATGTTTTATTCAAAGTATATGCTCCTTCGGAAGCTATAACCTTCGCCCATCGTTTAGGCAATAAACGGATTCCTCGAAGGAAGAAGTTTGGTTGTTTCGATGCGATTCAGTCATCGACCCATTTTTTGACGTCTACATATGAAGTGAAGTGCTGTTGTGCCAGGGCTGATTGCATCGACCGCATCAAGTAGTAATCAGAGGGAACAATGACTGGTAAATACGGCGGGTGGGGTAGAATTTCCCAGTTCGGCCTGTCCAAGTAGTTTTTGACAGTTATAGCAATATGTGGTCTGTAGCGTTGTCATGTTGCAAAATAATCATTCCGGTCGTTTAGCAGCTAGATCTTGCTTTAAAGCTATCATTTGTCGTCGATAAACTTGCCCGTAATGGTTTCACGCTCGTTCAGTAGCTCATAATAAACCACACCCTTCATATCCTACCAAATGCAAAGCATCGCCTTCGAACCATGAATATTTGCTTTTGGCGTCAACGGTCTTGGTTCACCTGGCTTGACCCACGCTGGTTTGCGCTTTTGATTGTCATAATGGATCCACTTTTCATACCCAGTGATGATCCGACGCAAAAAAACCCCTTCCTTTGTTGTCGTTGAAGCAACAATTCGCACATGATTTTCCGACGTTCCATGTCCCGTTTTTTCAATTTGGCAATATTCAACTCTTCTGCCAATTAGTTTTCGGTCTGAAAAGGGTTTGTATCTTCAAATTTTCTTTGTCCGCCTTCACGTTCTTTGTCTCTTACGTCAAAATCACCAACTTTGAATCGTTGAAACCACTCTTTGCATGTTGTATTCGATGGAGCATGTTCACCGTAAACTTCCACAAGCAAACGATTTGTTTCCGCTGGAAACAAAACTTCCCGCAAATGCTGTTTTTTGGCACAAAATTCTACATTTTCAATTACATGAAAATAATTGTTGTTTACGCTTTGGAGAAATGTCACTAGTAACTATTCAAGCTTGACCTCTAACCTCCAAAACACAAGCAGTGATACTAACGACACCTCTATAAAAAGGTCGGAAATACATTTGTACACCCAATAGTAAATCCATTTTTCATCGCCAGTCACAATTTGAGACTAAAAATGCCATCTTCGGTGTCTTGTAAGCAAAGAATTGCAAACCATTAAACAATTTTCGGTGTTGGCTTCAGTCAGTTCATGTGGTACCCATTTTCCTTCTTTTTGAATCATTTCCATCGCATGTAAACGTTTGCTTATGGCTGATAGAGTGACGTTTAACTATTCTGAAAGTTCCTTTTCTGTTTGAGCTGAGTTTTCCTTCAATAATGCTTCCAATTCTTCATCTACGAATTTTTTTGGTTGATCAGAACGTTATTTGTCACTGACATAAAAATCACCACTTTTGAACCGTTTAAACCAGTTTTCGCAACTCTGTTGAGTTGATGGATGTTCACCATAAGTTTCTTGAAACAAACGAACATTTTCAGCAGCTTTTTCTTTTGATTAAAGCAAAAAATAAATGCTTCCCGCAAATGCTGTTTTGTTGGTACAAAATTCGACATGTTTAAGCGGGATTAAAAAATATGTCGTGTACGCTTTCACGAATAATGAGAAACTAAACTTTTATGTAGAATGTCAACAATTTAAAGCGCCGTAGGTGTCATTGTAAAAAATGGCCATCTCTTAGAAAATCCCAAAAACTAAGTTATACACCCAATATATGTCCTAGATCGAGTTTCTCGACCTCGAAGGTCAATTAATAGGACAATTTGAGGACACTTTTTTGCAATTTTATTTCGTTGGAATGATTTATTTGGTGGAAAATGAGGTACGAAAATACTAAAAATTTATTCAACGTGTCTACGACTTATAAAATATCAATTTCTGCTCTGAGGTTAAATAAAATTCTGTTGTTGTTAAATAAATGCTCTATCGAATCGGTTTAGGATTTTCTTGAGAAATTAAATATCTCCAGGTTTTTGGTAAACTTGTATTAGGACAATCGGTTTCACTAAGCAGTTAATTTTAAACTGTCATACAAATGTTTGCTAAGCGGGCTTTCTTATTAAACATTTGTATCGAACTATGCTAAGGCCTTTGTGTGTCCTTTCCCTATAGGGATTAAGGAAAATGTTCTTATACCACTTTGGATTGCATTGAATTTCTTGGCTTTATAGTTGAATCAAAAATGATCAAAAGTGTTTAGTTTAGCATTGTTTCGAAAATTTTACACCAAATCTCGTATTCCAAAAGGGGTATGGAACAGATCTGGGATTCCGAGAGAATGAGTTTTCTTCAGAAATTGAATACCTGTATGAGATTCTCTTGGTAATAACAGGGCACAAATAAGACAAAAACCACCCCATGTCATATGTTGAACGGAAAAATTTCAATTTATCCGTTCCAGAAACCACTATAGCCTCTTGGCCATAGATGAGACAAACAATTTTAAATTATCTTAGGTCCGTTTAAGAAGCACACATAGTTTGAAAAAATTCTCTTGGGAATAAAAGGGTACAAATAATTCAAAAACCACCTCATGTCATATGTTGAACGAACAAATTTCAATATATCCGTTCCAGGAACCACTCCAGGCTCTTGGCCATAGATGAGACTAATGTTTTTAGATTGTGGTTTGTACATTCAAGAAGAACAAATAGTTTGAAAAAATTCTCTTGGCAATACAAGGTCAAATAAGACAAAAACCGCCCCATGCCATATGTTGAACGGAAATATGTCAATATATCCGTTCCGGAAAACACTAGAGGCTCTTGGCCATTGACGAGACTACTATTTTTAAATTATCTTTGGTAATAAAATTCTTTTGGCAACAACAGGGTACAAATGGTAATATTGAACATTTTCCGTTGAACATACGACATGGGGTGGTTTTTGTCTTTTTGTACTCTGTTATTGCCAAGAGAATTTCTTCAAACTATGCGCGCTTCTTAAATGGACCCAAGATAATTTAAAGCCCATAGTGTTTTCCGGAACGGATGACATATTTCCGTTGAACATATGACATGGGGCGGTTTTTGTCTTATTTGACCTTGTATTGCCAAGTGAATTTCTTCAAACTATTTGTGCTTCTTGAATGGACAAACCACAATCTAAAAATGTTAGTCTCATCTATGGCCAAGAGATTGTAGTGGTTTCTGGAACGGATGAATTGACATGTTTCCGTCCATCATATGACATGGTCACATGGGGTGGTTTTTGTCTTATTTGAACCTGTTATTACGAATAGAATTTCTTCAAATTGGTGCTTCTTGAAAGGTCCATCCACAATCTAAAAATATTAGTCTCATCTATGGCCAAGAGTCTGTAGTGGTTTCTGGAACGATTGAATTTAAATTTTTCCGTTCAACATGGCATGGGGTGGTTTTTGTCTTATTTGAACCTGTTATTGCCAAGAGAATTTCTTCAAATTGTGTGTACTTCTTGAATAAGCCAACCATGATCTAAAAAATATCAGTCTCATCTATGGCCAAGGGCTTGGAGTGCTTTCTGGAACGGATATATTGTAATTTGTCTGTTCAACATATGACATGGGGCCGTTTTTGTCTTATTTGAACCTGTTAATGTCAAGAGAATTTCTTCAATCTGTGTATGCATCCTTAATGGACCAAACATGATCTGAAAATATTGGGCTCATCTATGGCCAAGAGCCTTTTGTGGTTTCTGAATAATAACTCTCTTCAAATATTTGCTTATTGATGCCTTCGAATTCTAAGATAGTTTGTGGAAGCAAAATCATGAATACATATCGATTCAATTGAACTAAGAGTAATTTCAGTTCTTCGGTGACGTTTTAGTTTGAATAATAATTTGTTAGTTTTTAATTTTTTTATTATTTGGTTATTTATAATTTTTAAACAATGATTTTTCTTTATTAAAGCTCTCGCTTTAAATTATTTTGTTGAATGCTTTAGTATAAGCAATAATTGAGTGATTCACTAATACTATCAAACGATTTTAAATTTAGGAAAGTTTTAGGAAATTCTTCATCACCGTGCTTGACCCTGGTTAAGCAAATTAAACTGCAGCTTGCTTTGCCATAATAATAGAATTTTTTTAGTATTTGCTAGTTTAACTTATCCAGTTAATCCTACTGACACTTATATTTTTAAGTGGGAAGCGTCTTTTTGTTAAGCTTTTTCAAAACAGTACATAATATGAGTCAGACGCCAATTCCCGAAAACTATAAACAACCAACCAAATTTACATGATTATCCGACACACTAAAACACATTTCTAATTAAAAGCCATAGTTTATCACCTCGACCGATCACATCGCATTTATACAAAATATTTCGAGTAAGCAAAAAAAAAAAAAAAAAAATAAGCAACAAACTGTGCGCTACAAATAATCTGTGTATATAAATATGACATATAAATTTCTGCCGGCCGCATATTATTTTGACACCACACTTCATATTTTACATGGGCATTAAGACGAGAAAACAAATTCTTAATTTGTGTGTGAAAAACAAAATTGTTATAATAAAAAATAAAATTATAAACGATCTGCTAAAAAAATTATAAATAAGATTTCTGTGCACAGTATTTTTAGAATGATCAGAGAAGTTAGTTATTTAGTGTTAAATACTCTTACTACACCGCACAGATATTAAAAAATAAAAAAATAATAATAATAATAAAATAAATAAATAAGATAAAGAAGTATCACATGTCTGACCTCACATGCCAAACTCAGATAAAACAAATTGAGTTATACATCTTGGGTATTTATGTGTGTATTCCTTTCGTATATTATAAGAACAGCAACAGTCAATCATCTTACTCGTCGGCGGTGTTCTCGAATGTAAATAACCCCATAAACCATTATGTCATATAAAATCAAAATCTCATGATTGATATTGATCCTCAATTTAATTTGGATTTTTTTTTTTGGCCTCTCTGTCTTCAAATTTATGACTCAATTTTTTTTATTTTTGTGTCTTATAAACGCGGCGAGATACATTCTTGCGTTTTTTTTTTATTTACTTCATATAAGCTCTTACGACGTCGTATATTATTAAGAAATAACGTGACACAAAAAAAAAACACGAATGACATATCACACCTTTATATCTTTATTATTATTATTAATAATGATTTTATATCCGCAAAAGTCTTTTAGGAAAAACCATAAACAATTTTTTTTTTAATTATTTTGTATCTTTTTTTGTTATTTTTTTAATAATAAAATCACAAATAATTTATTAAATTAAATACAAGCGAAGACGAAAAAAAAAAAATAAAATAAAAAAATTATGAAGATCACGATCATAAATTAAAAGTAAAAAAAAAACAAATAAATTTATATATTAACTTTATATTTATATTATTATTGTTATTTTTATATTTATTCTTAAATAAAACCACACAGGTTGACGGACTTTTTTTCCTACTAAATAAAAACGAATCAAAATAATAATATAACTTAATCTCTTTATTTGTTTTAGAAAAAAATAAAAAAAATAAAATAAAATAAAAATCAAGATGATAAATCTTAAATATTTTTTGTTCCCTAAGTTTTTTGTTAAACTAATTTTATTAACGAAATAATCATTATAATTAATATTTTTAATGATTAGAAATTTTGGTGGGCCAATTTTTTTTGCTTTGTTGGTTGTTTAAGAAAAATTATTATTCATTGATTAGATTTTGTTTTTGTTCTTCTGGGTATCTCAATTTAGTTTTTGCATATTTTACTCTACACCATACCAATTCCTCTACATATTCATTGACCACCAACGTTGTTTTATTTTATTACAGTGTATTAAGATAATCTGATGGTCGGAAATTAAAAAAGTAGGGCGGTGAACTGGTGTGGATTATGGTGTAGGTAAATTGATTTTTGTTTGTTTCTTGATTCTATATTTCTTTAGTTCTTTATTATATATACATTCCAACTGGTGCTTTTTACAATAGAAGAACAATTTATCTGTCACTTTTATTTTTCAAAATAGCAAAGATGGGCTACATTACGCGACGCAGCTTTCATCTCAATTTAACGAGGATCTTTTATTCGAAGCTCCATATCTTCCGGAAATGGTTCGGTATCGATGGTATACCGGCTTCATTATTAAAAAACCATTATATTTTGGCGTTCCTTCCTCTGCAATTAGAATAGGAGATTTTCCCAGTATACATAAATGCATGGGTTTTATGCTTATACTTCTGACCCGTAATAATCTTCAATTAACTACACAATAAAGTTATAACTCATTATTTTTAAAACACTTATTTTTATCAGTTTAATAATTAAATAACGTAAATTAAATTAAAGAAAACATATATTAATTGTTTAAACTGTAAGAGACCAATCTTATATAATAGAACACTTATTACTATTGAGCATTTAATAACTACTGCCCAGAAAGCCTTTACTTTAGAACCCTTCTTGAAAAAGAGACAATTCGCCCTTTTATATAGTTTGGTTTGTTTAATTTTATGTGACCTGATTTTTAGAGAAAAATAGTTCTACAAAAATTAACTAAAATGTCGAAAACTAGATGTCACTAACTTTGAATTAAAAATTCAAATTTAACATCTGGTATTTTTCGACAATAAATAATAAATGTAAACACAATGACAATTGTTACGTCATTGTATTTACATTTGCAACTGACAGCCACAAGTGTATTGAGTTAATGAGATAAACCTTAAAAAATAAAAATAAGTTAATGATATGGGAGCTGCTTTATGAGAAATATAAGGCATAGCAAAAGGATCACTGTGTAGCTGAAGGAAATTATTTGCTATAGGCTTTATTATACGATGAATAACCTGTCAACAATTAAGATCCTGAATTAAGTAAAAGGTGTTCCAAAGTGAGGTTAATTTTTAAATTTACCGACATTTATATTTTTGTACTAAAACGAAATTAGTTCGTGTCTTCAATGAAAGTTTGGTAATTTTTTTACTTTTGTAAAAGAAGATTAATTATCTGAGTAGTGTTGTATCGGTGTACCAATTCTTCCTTTTTTGACGTTAGTTGACAATTTTGAAGCTTGATGATTTGTGTTGGATCTAGTTCTGTTTCCAAAGTTATAATTTTGGCACTATCATAACTACAGTTGACAACACTAATGACATTCTACAGTATAATAAAGGATAAATGTAGGTACTGTTTATTCACATATTTGAAGAGAAGAATAAACTTACTTCAGAATAACTATCAGCGTAGTAATTCACACGAGACATTGCGTTTGCCCCGACTAGTTTTCAACTATTAATTCAATCTCCGAAAGGTCTTTCGGACGATCTCCAACGGACCGGCAAATTAATTAATTTCCAGTTCTTAAATGTTTTTAGCATTACTAATAAATCTTTTTCACTAAAATTTGGGCGCCGAGGTCAGGTTTCGTTTTAATAACACTCAACAATATAAACCGAAATAATCTGTTTGACAATCGTAAATATTACTCAGCGAGTCCTGAATTGCTTGTTTGCGATTATAATCGATGATACCACAATTCCAGTTAAATTCATCGCAAATCAGTCAGTTATGGAGGATTTGCCCCTAAGTCTATCAACATTAAAAAAAGGAATATCTTGTGTTACACAAAAATGCATACTTTGACGCCGTTTAAGCTAGCAGATCCATACAACAGAACATTACAAGATAGTATGAATAATTATAGGCTAATAATAGGCTAATTAAATGCTCTATGAAAAAATTTTGGGCTCCACTCCTTCCAACTAAAACAATGGGTTCGAAAGTTAACCGAACCCATATCAAAAAATGATTTAAAAACAATTGGAAAATTAAAGGTTTATTTTAGGCTACTTAAATGCCATATTTAAATATTTTTATTCTGCTCTGTCTAGCAAAAGTATAAGGCTTTATCACTTCAAAGCTATAGCAGAATCCAAATCTAAAATCGAACCAAAAACGAAATTAGAACGCAAAACAAGATCAATTGCAAAACAAATAATTTGGAGCCCACAATTGCTTAATGGGGTATTTGATTAATCCACAATGAGCCTAAAATTATTTGTATGCCAATTGATCTTGTTTTGCGTTCTAGTTTTGGTTTTGGTCCGATTTTCGATTTACGTTCTGCTAGCTTTGAAGTGATAAAGCCTAGTGTTTCTTTTTCTGGAATGAGCAGAATAAAAAAAATTAAATAGATCGTTTATTAGCCTAAAATTAACCTTTAATTTTGAAATTGTTTTTAAATAATTTTTTATATGAATCCATCGTTTTAGGTGGAAGGAGTGGAGCCCAAATTTTTTTAATAGATTTAATTAGCCTATTATTAGCCTATAATTATTCATACTATCTCGTAATGTTGTGCTGTGTGGGTTCTGCTAGCTTAAGCGACGTCTACTTTGTCAACTCGTTTGAAATTCTAATTAGGTTTAGATAATTAAAATTAGCATTCTACTAAAAGTTGGAATATCTCCTCAGTTGACATGTTTGACGACTTTGTGGTTAGTTGCCAAATGAAATCTACTGAATTTTGGGTTAACTATAGATGCTTTTAAAATTTTAAATTGATTTTACTTTATTTGTAAATTATTGTTGTTGTTCTAAGCTTAATTTAGTAAAAATTTCATTTAGTAGAACCCGTCGCCTAAATGTATGCTTTTATAGAAATACTAGGACAACTCGACGGGTTTTGTTAGTTTAGATTTATATTAGTTTGTACTTCACACGAATGAAATTTATGCGTAGGGCACGGTATTTACTGATATCAGACATTCAGGACTGGAGGGGAGGTTCAAATACTTGTGACTATTTGTGGGAGAGGGTTGGAGAGAGGGTTTCTGAAACTAAACATAATATCACATTGATTTCATTTAAATAAATAAAAAAATGGAACATACGCAGATAAGGTAAAATGTATTTATTTTTTTAATTTAGGCAATCTTCCAAGGACTATCCAAATGCCCACCAATTGTACAAACAGGCACTGATGCATTTTCTTCATTTTTAATTGGTACAATTCAATTTTCTACTTTCAAATCATCTTCGTCGATCCATTCTGCTACTTCAAGCTGGTCTGTTTGAATTAAAATTGTAATCATCCCTCGTCGACTTTTGGCTCAATTCGAGTATAGGATGCATTTTTTCTATGTTGGACAGTTTAGAATTACCAGCTGTTTGTACACCATGTACAGTTATACGTTTTTTGACCATAATATTCGATGTAAAATATACATGACAAGCTTTGCAAATTCTTGCAAATATATCATACGGATATATTTTAAACTTCGATGAACAACGAACCAAAATTAAAATTTAACCCAACAGAAAAAATTGGCACTGGCGATGGCAGAAGTCTTTCATATAGCATACCTATTAAAAATTGAGCTTTGTGGTTCCGAACAGCAATCTCAATTAACGCATTTCACAATTCGATGACTTTGTTTACTTTGTTTTTCGAACTTAGGGAAGTGACATCGATTTCAGAATTACCCGGTTGACATATTTGCATTCATTTTCTGCCAAAGTACTAGCAGCAAATGCAAAATTCTCGGATTCTAGTTTAATATCGATGGTTCGCTTTTGAGCTCCTAAATGTTTGCCAAACTTTTCATGTGGCAATATAACACCCGAAAGTTTGTTGCTTAATGGTGTCATTCTTCTTTCGACTTTATTAAAGGCACTTCTCACCAGGCGCATTTTTTTTCATTTGTTGCAATAAAAATGGAACCTAGACTATATTTACTGAGGTGATGATTAGCAACAACAATAACTTTTTGATATCTGGGGATTTAATCTGGACCTCCGATTACATTTAGAACAAAAATTGGTTTAATTTATGTCACATATTTAACGAATGCTTGAATTCATGAATGGCGAAGAGTGCTTTCCAAAACGGATTGTGATACAAGTAGGACGAAAAGTATTTTACTGCTTTTGGATTACAATTGCCGTTTTCATTTATTTTAATTGCAGCATAGGCAAATGGGATTAGTTTATGACGGTCAGCTAAAATCCAGTCGTGAATGTTAGTTTGCTGCGTTCATTCCCAAACGTTGCTTTATCGTCTTGGTTTAAGAAGAATGGCGATTTCTTCTCAATTTAGAATTGTTGTTTTGCGGAACACTGACTATGATTGACTATCGATCCGATAAATATTTTCATTTCGTTTTTCATGGGAAGTAGCACCATCGCGCGATATCAACTAGAGTTATCAATAATAGTTCAAGTCGCGGCTTGCCGACAACATCCCGTTTCTTAAACGCCACGTTTATCCTTGTATTTTTCACAAATTTCTGCCAATTTCCGCTTTCGTTTGCCTCTGTTCGTGTGACATCATTAATGAACATCGTCTCCTAGGCTTCCCTAGGAGTTCAAATCTCTGGGATGGCACGTTAATGGCCGTCCACCATTTTCGCTCAATCTCAAAATTTACAAACAAATTTAACTGTTCTGGTTAGAATATTCCAACTAGGCTCTAGGATTTTTACTCAAACTCAAAATTGAAATACAAGAATTCGAAACAAATTCGCCTCAGGCTGAATGTAATTTAACAACCAACATCAGATTCTATCGGTACTATCGGAACCTATATCAGTTGCTATTTGGACTGCCTGATTAGAAAGTTCTGTAATTATATGACGATAAACAAATTAAAATCATCTTATTAAAATTGGAGAATTTTGAATGAAAACCACCTTAAAAATGAAAAACAATTTAACAAAATTAAAGAATAATTAACCAAGCTTAGTTCACGCACATGAAATAGCTTGGTAAATTATTATTAAGCCAGCCTAATTAGAAATTCTTATCTAGGATAGCAAATTTATTACGAAATTTTGAATTTCGATTTTGAGTTAGCGCGAAAATGGTAAACGGTCCTTAACACACCATTATCACGGCCCTTGAACTTTCTAACCAATACCGAAAATTTGACATCAATTCTCTAATTTTAATTCTGAGTTTGAGTGAAAATTTAAAACGGTTTTTAACACGTCTTCTCAGAGATTTGGGCTCAAGTTCCGAGATCACTTGAAATAGGTTGTTAAATTGATCATCCAGCCAAGTTTATTATAACTTCCTAACCAAGGCAGCAAATTTATTACGCATTTTTGAATATAAGTTTTGAGTTTGAGTGAAAATTGTAAATGGCCAGTAACTCGCCTTTCAAGAGATTTGTACTCAAGTTCCGCTAGCATCTTAAATAGGGCAAAAAATTGGACATCTAATTAGCCTAATCTAACCAGGACAACAAATTTGAAATTAATTCTTGTATTCAATTTTGGAGTTTGAGTGAAAAATTACCACGCCTTCCCATAGATTTAAATTTAGGATCCGATAACATCTGCCATAGGGTGTTAAATTGCTAATCTCTTGCTTGACTGGACAAATGTACACGGCCATTAACACGCCTTCTCAGAGATTTGGAGTCAGGTTCCGATATCACTCAAAATACGTTGTTAAACCGCTCATTCAGCTAGCCTACTAATTTGAACTTCCTAACCAGGACAGCAAATTTGTTCCGAATTTTTATATTATTGTTAGAGTAAATTGTAAACGATCTTTAACTCGTCTTCCCAGATATTTGGCCTTAAGTTCCGACATTACATGAAACGGGTTGTTATTTGTTCATCCAGCCAGGTTTACAAGAACTTCCTAAATAGGACAGTAAGTTTGTTATGAATTTTTGTATTTCAGTTTTGAGTTTGAGTGAAAAAAGTAAACGGTTTGTATTACGCCTTTCCTGAGATATGGACTCAAGTTCCAATATCACTTGAAATAGGGTGTTAAATTGGTCATCTAACCAGCCTAATTGGAACTTTCTAACAAAGACAACAAATTTGTTACGAATTTTGTATTTCAATTTTAAGTTTGAGTGAAAAATGTAAATGGCTACTAACACGCTTTCACACTGATTTGGAGTCAGGTTCAGATATAACCTGAAATGGGTTGTAAAAGCGTATATCTAGCCAGCGTAATTTGAACTTCCCAACCAGAACATCAAATTTGTTACGAATTTTTGTATTTCAATTTTGAGTTTTAGTGAAAATTGCAAACAGTCTTTAACACACCTTACCGGACAAGTGGTGCAGTGGTTAAAGCTTCGGCCCTTGGACCGGGAGGTGCTGGGTTTGAATCCCATCAAAGGCTAGATGCAAATCGAATTTTCATCATCGATTACGATCGGTAACGCTAATAAATACAACTAAGACCCTCTGATGGAGTGCAGAATTCCGTGTCACGCGCCGACCCACCTTCCATGTCAATGTACAGGTTGACATGGAGCTAGCAATGTGCAGATGGTATACTGTAGTTGTGTAAGTAGGTGAAGTAGGTGGGTTAATGATGTGGAGTGAATGAGTGGTATCACAATGGGCCTAAAAATTGGCCTAAGTGTGCAGTAAGCAACCACTGAAACCTAACCTTAACACACCTTCCTAGAGATTTGGACTCAAGTTTCGATATAACCTGAAACGGTTTGTTATTTGATCATCAAGCCAGGTTTACCAGAACTTCCTAAATAGGACAGTAAGTTTGTTATGGATTTTTGTATTTCAGTCTTAAGTTTGAGTGAAAAAGGAAAACGGCCATTACCACGCCTTTCCTGAGATATGGTCTCAGTTTTAAATAGCGTTTGAAATAGGGTGTTAAATTGTTCATCTAACCAGCCTAATTAAAACTTTCTAACAAGGACAACAAATTTGTTACGAATCCTGTATTCCAATTTTGAGTGAAAAATGTAAACGGCAGTTAACACGCTTTCCGAGCGATTTGGAGTCAGGTTCAGATATAACCTGAAATGGGTTGTTATTTGTTCATCCAGCCAGGTTTACTAGAACTTCCTAAATAGGACAGTAAGTTTGTTATGAATTTTTGTATTTCAGTCTTGAGTTTGAGTGAAAAAAGTAAACGGCCATAACCACGCTTTTCCTGAGATATGAACTCAGGTTTCAATAGCACCTGAAATAGAGTGTTAAATTGGTAATATAATCAGTCTAATTGGAACTTCGTAACAAGGACACAAATTTGTTGTCCTTCGTATTTCGCGAATTTCTTTTTTCAATTTTGAATTTTGGACTCAAGTCCCGACATCATCTGAAACAGGTTGTTATTTAATCATTCAGCTAGGTTTACTAGAACTTCTTAATCAAGACAGTAAGTCTGCTACTAATTTTTGTATTTCAATTTTGAGTTTGAGTGAAAAATATAAACAGCCTTTAACACGCCTTTCCTTAGGTTTAGACTCAGGTGTCGATAGCACTTGAAATAGAGTATTAAATTGGTCATGAGATTAGCCCAGTTGGAACTTCCTAACCAGAACAACAAATTTGTTATGAATTTTAGTATTTCAATTTTGAGTTTGAGTCAAAACTGTAAACGGTCATTAACACGCCTTCCCATAGATTTGGATTAAGGTCCGATTGCACCCTATGTTAAATTGTTCAGCTAACCAGCCTTACTAGAACTTTCTAATCAGGAGAGAAAATTTGTTAAGGATTTTTGTATTTCAATTTGGAATTTGAGCGAAAATGGTATCCGGCCCTAACAAGCCTTCCCAGAGATTATTATTCCGGTTTTATTTGAACTTGAAATAGATCGTTATATTGCTCCTCTAACCTTCCCAAATACAACTTCCTAACCAGGACAGCAACCTTATATGAATTTTCTTATTTCAATTTTGAGTTTAAACAAAAATTGTATGCGAACATTTACACGCCTTCCCAGAGATTTGTACTCAAGTTCTGGTGTCACCCGAAATTGGTCTTCCAGCCAGGCTTATTAGAACTTTCTAACGAGAACAGTAATATTGCTACGAATTTTTGTATTTTAGTTCCGAGTATGAGTGAAAATT
Source organism: Nephrotoma guestfalica (assembly GCA_963691935.1). NCBI lineage: Eukaryota > Metazoa > Arthropoda > Insecta > Diptera > Tipulidae > Nephrotoma > Nephrotoma guestfalica. Next base: position 211,984,152 of record OY829915.1, read on the forward strand.
GTAAACGGCCATTAACAAGCCTGCCTGGAGTTTCGGACTCAGGTTCCGTAACTCTATGTACGTAAACCATTAGGATTTGTGTAAAAACACCATACACATTTCACACTACCGACCAGCAATTGGTTTATATTTTATTTCATCCAGAGCAAGCAGGCTTATTCCGGTATTGTACACCGTGCGAAGGATGCACACGCATTTCAATATTTGAAGAACCGAGTCTAAACGGTGTAAGCGCAATTCAAAAATAAAAACGCAGTGTGCAGAGTAAATTTACACAGGTTGGATAAAAACACGGAGTATTTTTTGACAGCGCATCGCCTACTTGGGTTGAATTAAAAAATAGACGCTATATCCACAAAAGATGATTTAAGGAGTTTATAATTTTAAGCGTAGGTTGTTTAATAAATTTTGGTTCAGTAATATTTCCTGCATTACGGATTTTAGATCCAAGAAATTTTCTTAAAAACGATTTCATTTCAAACTAAGCGAGTAAAAATAAAATCATATGATTTATAATCTTAACCGATCACAATGCTTGCATTGGTTTCCTTTCAAAAAATTATCTTCCATGGAACATTAACTGGGTTACTGTACAAGCAACGTAAGTAATTTGAATAAACAAACGAATCATAATTTTATTACAAGTCTAAATTTTTAACGATGATCGTTATAATTTTACAATAATTTCTTAGAAATTCTCTTCATTCCGCGTATGTGTAATAAAAGTACATTTTAATAGGATGTCATTTGTATTATGTACTGTAAATTTATCCAGAATTGAAACAAAAACTAAAAATTACAAAACAGATTGACATAAATGTGGAGAAAACGGCGGAAGGAAATATATTCACAACAACCAAGCAAATAATTCTGCTGTTTATAAAAATAATTACGCGCTAATTCGCTTGAATTTCAGAAAATTTATCTAACCGTTTCCATCCATATTTATATTTAATTTTTACTGGCTTTCTGTAATTTAATTCTATTTATATAGTTTTGTAATGCGCTTAATTGGTTTTAAATGAGAGAGGTAGTTTTTAATTTTTGTTTCGTAAACCTAAACTACAAAAACAAAACCGTCTTTTAAGATGAAATTATTTTCAAACATACTTAGTAATTAATTAAGAAATAAAAAACGAAATGATGTATTTGATGAACCCTTGAAACAATATTAAAATTTAAAACAACAAACCGATATGTTATAACAATCGATTAAAACCTTATTAAATTTTCTTGACATCGTTTAATATAAATACACAAACGTTAAGTAATGTTGTATTTCCACATTTTATTTAAAAAAAAAATTTCACCTGTCTCAAAACCGAAAGACAAATTACTTTAATACAAACCTGAATACTCAAAATGTGTACACAAACGTAACGTTTGGTTGGTATTCGTATTATGAATTAATATCCAATTATATTATGAGAGAATAATCTTTATGTACCGCACTAACCGCGGACTCTAGTAGTAATTACCTAATTTTAACCATCTTTTATAAAAAAAACAATTTGTTGGCCTTTTTGACAAATTACATGGCTGAATTGTGGAATGAATACAACTATTGTCTAACATATTTGTTTGTTTTCCTAAAACACACAATTTTTTTTTTTCTGGTAAATTGAAAAAGATTAGTGTGTGATAATAAATCATGTGGCTTGTACATTTTTATCAACATGAATATAAATTTTATTTTTTGGGCTTGGCTAATTTAAGCACAATTAGAATATAACACACACACACAAAAAATAGCAGGAAATTGGTAATTAATGTACGTTGACATTTATATTGCGGTAAAATCGAATTTTTAGGCATAGTATTAAGGTGCTGATGAAATTTGGAGCCAAACAAAATTAGTTTGATCGAAGTTTGATTCAAGTTTGATTGAAGTTTGAAAGCAATTTGAATACAAAAATCGTTTTATTTGTTTATAAAAATGTTTCAGAAATGTGTAGAATTATTTTTTACTACCTTTACCACGTTTTCATCAGTCTTACAGTTAAGTTTGAATACAGTTTAATTGCGAAAAACAATAATTTAATGATAATAATATTTCCAAAATCAAGTTTCCAAATTAATACGTTAAAAATAAATGTTAATCTTCTTAATATATTGACAATAATAAAGCAATACACGTTATATATGTAACCAGTCAATCGGGCAGTCTGGCAGTCAATCATTCACAATACATGAAATATATTTTATACTTGACTTAAATTGTAATGTAAAGTAAGAAATTCTTGCAAAAATAAAAACAAATGAAATAATTCATTTTTATCTGTCAATCTTTATTTTATTTTTTGCTTCTGATGAATAATAATAGTTTTTCTCCTTATTTTTATTTTAAATATTTATATAATATAAATACCAATCATAATACATTTATTTATGTATATCCTTCCACATATGTTATTTAAAATGTAATCACGATCGTGTATATTTGTACACACATGATCGTTTTGCTTTTGTATGCGATATTATTTATATTTAGTTTGATGTTTATATTATTTTGCGCGATTTTAATTCGAGATTGTTTTACGAATTAAAATGTTTCTTTTATTTTATTTGTGTGATTGGGGTTTTTAGTTAGCTAATTATTTTGCTTAACCAAGAAACATTATAACTGGATCTTCTGTAAGACGACACAGACTTTTAAATGCACATACGGTTTATTTCAACTTTCTTGAGCACGATAGCAATCGATGTGAGATATAGCTTTCCCTACAGAATTCTGAAACAACATGTCTGGTATTGTTGAGTAGTGTTGGGCTGTATTGTCTACACCGCGTAGATAATTAATATTCTACATGTGTAAAGAATATATGTAGATAATCAAATATTTGACGTCGACAATGTAGAGAATGTAGACAATGTCGAAAATTATTGGTTCTTCGGCTTCATGGAGTTTACTCCTACCCCACATTTGAAAAATTTGAACTCACGTTTTTCTATGGCAATGACGTACTCCCGTTTTATTTATTTAAACTTTTTAAATAATTTATTTAATTACAATTTTATTTTTATTTAATTGTTTCCTAATCGAATGACAACTTAATACTAAATTATAAAATGTGCTTAAATCGATTTGTATGGTATTAATCCGCGCGCTTTTGAAAAGTAGATCCCAATTCCATGTGTTTTTAATTGGCGTCATATGCAGAGGATCGTAACTCCTCCCGCCGAAGAGAAGGCCATAGGGACTTTGTCCGTATTGTCCTGTGTTGCTACCTGCTGTGTCGATTTGTAAAATCCCTTCCACATACAATAGATGACAATTGCAATAGTAATGATTGTTATCAGGGTTGTGGTATTGTGTCCTTGTATGCTGTGAGATAACGCCCGCTCTTGTAATAACGTGATGTGATCTCTATGTTGTGGGTTCCATTTAGTCATTTGTGATAATGACAATGACTGAGATGATGCTGGGAATGCAAGTGTTGCTTATTGATTGTAGTGATTGCTTAGTGCAGTAATACAGGTATTCCCCGACTTACGACCGATATAGGTTCCTGGACATCGGTCGTAAGTCGATTAAGTCGTAAATCGAATTTCATATAAAAAAAATTAAGAAAAAAATTACATACTGTACTACTAACTTTGAGGGTTAGGAGAAATGAAACTACCCAAAATTCATATAATTCAAACTTTATTTAAAATAATAATAATAACACAAAAATATATATTGAAATAAAAACAACACATTACAATTATATATGTAAAACAAAAATACATAATAAAAAAATATTCATTGCGTTGTCTTCAGAAACAGAATGTCCAGTGCTGGTTTTCTTAAAAAATTTGTCTAATGTCGTCTGAACAGTTTGAGCTTTCATTTCCCGGTAAATTTCATGATAACAAGCCAAATTTTCCTGAATCAGCCTATTTATTTCTGAGAATCGCTCTTCATTTGCATCCATTTGTTGTAATTTTAGCATTCCTTTATTAATTTGGTGAAAAGCAGCACTCATTTCTTTTGTTGAGATTTTTTTTTGTGGTCTTTCTTCTTCATCTAATTTGCTTTTATCTTCGTTTTCTGCAACACATTGTGCTTCAAATTCCAATAAATCTTCATTCGTTAGGTCATCCAATTGGTGTGCAATGAGTTGGTTAATATCTTCACTGACAACTTCAAGATTAAGCTGCCGACCAAGATCTACGATCTGATCTGTAATTTCCACAATGTCAACTTCTTTTTCAATCGACGAGCTTGTACATTCTTCAAATCTTTTTGTTAATTTTTTCCATATTCCACTCATACAAGAAGGCTTGACTTCTTTCCATCAACTTGCTATGTTTTTAATTCCATGAAGAATATTATACTTCGACCAAAATTCTTTTAAAGTAATCCCCTCTTCAAGAGCCATAATTGCTTGAGTAAATGTAATTTTTAAATAATAGACCTTAAATGTAGCTATAGCACCCTGATCCATGGGCTGCAAAACACTCGTAGTATTTGGAGGCAGCTACATAATTTGAATGTTCGGGTGTAAGTCGCATAGGTGTGGTGGATGTCCAAGTGCATTATCTAGTAGTAAAAGTATTTTAAAAGGAATATTCTGTTGATTACAATATTCTTTTACTTCGGGCGCAAATACTTTCGTAAACCAGTCTTCAAAAAGTAATCGTGTCATCCAAGAATTTTTATTTGAGTTGTAATGCACTGGTAACATATTAATATTTACTCCTTTAAATGCTCTTGGATTTTTTGAGCGATGTTTTACAAAAGGTTTCAATTTATAACCAGCAATATTTCCGCCTAATTAAACTGTTATTCGGTCCTTAAAAGCCTTGAACCCTGGCATACTTTTTTCCTCCTTATGCATATACGTACGTTCAGGCATCTTCTTCCAATATAAACCAGTCTCATCTACATTAAATATTTGTTCCTTTGTATAATTGTTTTCTTTTAGAAACTCGTCGAATTTAACTACAAATTCCTCAGCAGCTTTATAATCAGCACTAGCTGCCTCTCCACCAATTTTTACATTTTGAAAATTAGCTCTCTTCCTAAATCTTTGAAACCAACCATGGCTTGCAGTAGAAGTCTGATCATAGTTTTTACCGTCCTTTAATTTTAACATATTGAAAAGACTACATGCTTTGGTTTGGATAATTGCGAGACTTAGAGGAATTCGATTTTGAATCAAATCCTCCATCCAAATCACTAATAGTTTTTCCATATCATGTATGGGACCTTGTCTATTTTTGGTTATTATTGTAGATTTCATAGATGTCGATTCTTTTACAACTTCCAAAATTCGTTTTTTATCCTTTAAAATCGTCGATATTGTCGAATGAGACAGTTTAAGATCTGTGCTATATAACGGGTTTTTCAATAAGAGCACTTCAACTTTTTTTTTGAATAAAACACAAACTGTTCGACTTTTGAACTAACTTTTTTTTTATTAACGAATTTGAACATATACATTTAAGTATGAAACTCGATTTCTTTTGCATGACCACCGCGTGCACGTTTTACGAAGTCCAATCTTTGAACTCAATTTTCGACCACTCTTTCGCATAAATCGGCTGACATTCCAGCAATTTCACGATCTATATTGGCTCTGAGCTCTTGCAACGTCGCCGGTTTATTGGCATAGACCAATGACTTCACATAACCCCAAAGAAAATAATCTAGAGGTGGACGGGCCCATTTCGCGAAATAACACGCTCATCGAACTTAGTCTTCCATAACGCGATTGTATCGTGTGCTGTGTGGCATGTGGCCCCGTCCTGTTGAAACCACATGTCGTCCAAGTCCATTCCATTCAATTGCGGCCAAAAAAATCGTTTATCATATCGCGGTATCGATTTCCATTAACAGTAACGTGGCGATCGTTATCGTCGATGAAAAAATATGGCCCAATGACGCCGCCGGCATGTAACCCGCACCAAACAGTGACTTTTTCGGGATGCAACGGTGCCTCATGAATCACGTGTGGGTCGCTTCCTGTCCAGTAACGCATATTTTGCTTGTTGACAAATCCATTTAGCCAAAAGTGAGCCTCATCGCTGAAGATGATTTTTCGGTGAAAATCTGCATCATTTTCGATTTGCTTTTGAGCCCAATTCACGAATCGGCGTCGCTTCAAATGGTCAAACGGCTTTAGTTGTTGTGTCAGCTTGATCTTATACGGATTTAGGCCAAGATCTTTACGTAAAATTCGCCACAATGATGTCACAGAAAGGCCCAATTGTTGCGAACGTCGTATGAGCGACACATTCGCGTCTTCTTGAACTGAAGCCCTGGCGGCTGCGATGTTTTCAACACTTCGAGCACTTCTTGCTCTCGAGGGCACCGGAACATTATGTAGTGAAAACGTAGACTCAAATTTTGCCACTATACAGTCGATTGTTGAACGGGCTGGCTTGTTAAATGGACCGTAAAATGGCCGTAATGCTCTTAAAGTAGCAGCAACAGAACGATTATTTTGATAAAAAATTTGCACGATTTGCAATCGCTGTTCACGTGTGTAGCGTTCCATGCTGAAATTTATACTAATGAAGTTTCAAAATGATAAAAGATTAATAAAAAATATGGCGTCGTTCGCCGTCCCTATCGGAAAAAAGTTGAAGCGCACCTGTTGAAACACCCTTTATGACGGAATCGGAGTAATCATGAGGTTTTTGGATGGGATATGTTTAATTTTGAAATAACTAAATATTGGTTTATAGAAGGTCGATACCTGTATACTAAGGATGATTCTAGACTGAGTGTAGTATCCTTTTAACGTCAATAAATCATAGATTTTGTTTGGGTTGATTATTTCAATTCGGTCGTGGGATAGTAAATCGTTAACGAAATTAATTTTATTGTTAAATAGTAAAAGTGTTGTAATTCGTCTGTGTCTAGCTGAACTAAGTGCGCCCAAAATGTCGTCTATATGTTGGGTTAAGGTACCTATTGTATTAATTAGTTTAAAGATGTTATGATCTACTTTCAACCTATGTATTCCTATTTGTGTTGTGTTGCTGAGCCTATTTAGTTCAAATTCAATTTTTCTATTACTGTCTCTTATATATTTCTGTACGTAGTAAAATCTATCAATCGTTCCCTTATTTATCTCAATTTGAGCGTCATTTTGTTTACTTAAGTTATTTTGAGTTTGGGAGAGACTATGTATTGCGGAACTAATCTCTTTTAGATCATGTTGATATAAGTTTCCCGTAATATCTTTGATCAAGGAACCTATAGTCCATTAATAAGACTTCTTTTGACCCGTGTAGGTTTCAAAAGGTTAACGTTGTCCTGCGGAGTTCCTTAAATTTGTGTTCAAAGATTTCTATTTTGCTTTTAAATGCATACTGATAATCTATATTGCTATTGATAGTTTCTTTAACTATGTAAATGTTACCTTGGATAACACGGAGACTTTCTTCATAAAATTGGGCCTCAATGACGTGGACGATCCTTTTATAACTGTTGATTACTCGGGCCTGGCCAATTTTGATTGTTATCAAGTCTTTGTTGTTCTTTAGGTCGGCCACTTTCTGCGTTTGGTTCATGGCGAGCGTGCACCTGAAAAGGATCCTTTAACAACTTTTTATGGTATTTGCCATCTTTAGTTAGTATAGTGATTTTGTTAAGTCTTCTTTAAGGATTTTCCTAATTACGTATCCGGGTTTAATTTGTATGCATTTCTTATTGCGAACTGTTTGGTCGATTCTCATTTTTGGTGGTTTTATCTCGACCGTTATTGAGTTTGTTGATTAGTTTAACCTTTTTTCCATGAGTTTCCTCATGTATGCGCTTGCATAGTTCCTCATAAGCTGAGGTGTGGTTAAAAAGGTACTCCTGTACATTAGGGGATGTAGGGTTGATAGGTTTCCCTAAAATAGTATAGTGCCCTTAATAGTTCGAAGGGCGTAAATTTAGTTGTAGAATGGATGGAGTTGTTATAGAAGAAGATGACACGTTTCATTAACGCTTTCATGCTTAGCTGGGGAGAATTTAGATGTGCAATTTTGACAAGTTCCTAAAGTGTTGGGTGTATATGGTGTAATTGGATGAAATGTTCGTCTCAGACGGCTTTGAACGAAGGTGTGTTCATATTGCCTTCATTGTCGGTCATAATTTTTGTGGGTTTACCGTGTATACTAAAAAATCGATCGAGTTTCCTTTGAATTCTTTCACTAGTGCGGGTCTTCATTTAGAAGGCCCCCGAGAAGTTCGTGAATTTGTCGAGAAGTGTGGGAAATACGTGATTTTGGAAGAAACAGAAATCTATATGAAGGATTTCCAAAGGTATCTTCGGTGTGTCCGTGATCTCATACTCCAATTTAGGTGGATGTCTGTCATATTTGGTTTAAAGACATATGGTACAGGTGTTGTTGTACTTTGCAATGATGTCCTTCATATTCGGGAAATAGTAAGTCCTTTTGATGAACTCGTGATTTTCGACTATACCTCGATAGTGATTTTCTTCATGCCATTTCTTTATTACAGCTCGTTGGTCCTCAGGATTGAACACATCCGTTAAGAGTATATGTGTTCTTACTAGATATGGTTTGGGGGAGTTCCCAAATTTCTCACGGTATGCTTCTGTAGCTATTTGGAAAACTATATCGTCACACAATATTCCTGTAACTCGATGTTTCGTTACTTGTGCTTCAATATTAAGGCGGATGGTTGGTATATGATGCCTGGGCATATATATTATTACCCTATGTTTGCCAAATGGGTGATCATGTTGAATTAAATATTCATCCTTGCATTTCGGGATCAACTGTTATAATCAATTGGGAACTAAAATGGTTTATGGGTATATTGGTAGTCGTTATGTTAGTTTGTTCATCGCTATTTGTGATTTTGGACTCCGTAGATCTATCTGAAGTTTCGGAGGTGTTTAAGTTCGTTGATAACGTTAAGTTCGGATTGCATTCGTGAGAGTGCACCCGCGTTGGTATTCTTTGCACCTTTTTTGTATACGACTTCGTAATCGTATTCCTCCAATTTTAATCTCCATCGAACCAATTTAGAATTTGGTTCTTTGAGATTGAAAAGACATGTCAGTGGCTTATGGTCTGTGACGATTTTAAACTTTTGGCCAAATAAGTACGGTCGAAAGTACTTAGTTGCCCAGACGATAGCTAGAAGTTATTTCTCGATAGTAGAGTAGTTTTGTGCTGTGACCGTTAAGGTTCTGGACGGCCGTGGTAAGGATAAATTCCTTAGAAAAATCTGGATACTGTAAGATGGGTTCCTTGCATAACAACTCTTTACAGTATTTGTACCACTGGATCTAGTGTCAAGTGCGATCTTTTGATCTTTTCTCAAGCATTCCGTTAAGGGCTTGGTAATTTCGGAGAAGTTTCTGATGAACTTGCGATAGTATCCTAACAGGCCTAAAAAGCTTTTAATCACTTTCTCTGTTTTAGGAATTGGAATGTCTTTAATTGCTTTTATCTTATCGGGATTTGGTTTGACCCCATCACTCGTAACGATATGGCCCAGAAAGGTTTAATAAAAGATAATTTTTCGACCAACTTTGAAAGTAGAAGGGATAATATGCTACCTTGCCGTGTACTTCTACTTACAAATCTGCTATTGGAGGACCAGGCAGCCTGGATAATGCCTGCGTGATCGCCTCTGGTCTGATGTTGTTAAAGGCCCCAGTATATCCAGAAAAGTTATAACGGAGTATTCCTTATGTTCAAGGGATTTCTCGATATTAACAATAATGGAATGGGGAGCAGTTTCCCCAGATTTCCACTTGCAATATATCTTTGGAATTTCGATACCCTATTTGGTTCAATCGAACTCCTAATGTGGGTTCTATCTATATTTCCAAAAATTTTAGTCGGGAAGAGGCTAAACTTATAGGGATAAGGTCTTTGGGATTCCAATGAACGCTTTTCCTGCCTTAGGTATAAATATCATATTTACTTTAGTCTATATTTACTGCGGGAGTGTGACAGAGTTATTGGTTGCCCTTGAAGTTAACTTTCAGTCGTGGTAAGGTTAAGTTAGTCCTTTCTTGCCATAATGATCCCATGGACTTATAAGGTTTAAAGCTGTTTACAGCCCGAAGGATTTTTCTCCTGCTTATAAACTGGTAAGACTTAAAGTTGCTTAGAGGATTCCCGTCTATTTTATTACAGTACTGGATCCAGGCATTTGTTTAATCATTTCTTAATTCGTATTTGAATGTTTCGAGGTCTTCCATGTAGCAGTCTCAGTCCTTAGTAATCTTAGTTTCCTTGACTCTTCTAACAAATCTTCTGCATTTTTACGGTGCTTTGAAGATCTTTCTACCACCACGGTAATCGGAGTTTACCAGAGGCTTCCTAGGGGGATACGCATCTAATATGACTTAAACGTCGGATAGCTGGTCCACTAGGACATCGAGTTCTTGTGTTAAATCAGGGCTGTTTGGAACCAGACCGCTAGTTAACTACTTAGAATAGTTGTCAAAATATCCCAGTCGGTTGTCCTGCTGTTTCCATATCTAGGTTTTTTGATGGGTTTCGTCTTCAATTCAAATTGGAGATGACCATGATCTAATTCATTAAACTGTTCATGACGATATCTGAGACAAGTGTAAAGTGTCGGCAAGTGTTCTAGAGATTTTGACCGTCCATCTCAATATTCAGTTTATTTTTAGCAAGAATGCAGGAACGAATTTTACTTATCTTCTACGCGCATATCAATTAATAATTAGGACTCTTAAGTTTAAGTACTCGGTTAATGTTGTCCCAAATTTTTTGGACTAGGACAATGTCTATCTTACCTGAACTTAGTTTAATCATGAGCGCAACCAAATCTACCTTGGAGTAATGGGGGTTAATCAGTAGGAACCTCAACATTAGGTTTGCTCCTTTCTTCAACCTCCACCATAGTTGCATCAAAGTCCTCCTCAAACCGTGATTTCTTCAGTGATCCACAAAAATCTCATCGAAGTGGACATTTCCGTATTTATAGAGAGTGTGTCTACTTCCTCACAAACTTTCATGAGGTTCAGGTTGTCAGCTGGTGCCTCTACCAGTATCGACGCTCTCAAGATGTCAGCCTTATTTTTGTATAAATTTTGAGTGTATCTTCTGCGCTGAAACCATATTGTCCGCAGAAATGTGAGCAATATGTGTATAGAGAGTTGTCTTTCCTGAACCACTAGGACAGTCGAGATAGAAGAAACTGATAATAATTTCCGGGTTATATAGTGGCATGTTCAGCATCGCAATTCGCCCGTTAGTTACCTTGCGTTCTTGAGCTTCCTCCGATTGTGTTTGGAAGACCAAACAAAAATACGAAAGTGAATGCTGTTTGAGCAACAGATGGTTTCTATTGAAATCGAGAACCATAAGAATTTGTTTAACAGATTTAGTGGAATCGATGGATTGCAAAAACAGCAGATGTAAGCGAATACGTATCGAGTTCTTTTGGCATCTGGAAAATGACGGCTTCTCTAATGGCATTCCCATTCTTGATCTGAGTCAAGAAATCCCCGCTTAGTGGATGTTGCTTCGAGAGCACTGACATAATGCGTATTGATGAAGCTTGTAATCTTGTTGTAGTGAAGTTCAGGTTGGCTACATGATGTGACGGCGATGCTGGTGGACCCCGCTTGTTCTGTTCATCATACATTCACGGCAAATTCAAATTGGAATTCTCAGTTGGATGGGAGAATGACTGGAATGCCAGCTGGAACATTCTTGTTCTGAGTCTAGTTTGCGACCTGATCGGTCCTTATTATGGCTCTGCATGCCAGCTCTGCTGGTTTGCTCTAATGTAGTTCTTATAAAGCAAACCAGCAGAGCTTGCATGCAGACGGTATGGGTCCACCAAACATTGCTGCGTCTACTTGCCAGCTCTCATAATTGGGTTAAAGATACTTTGGCGAATCGTTTGTGCATACCTGATTGGTTGTGCTAGTTCATATATTTCCCCACATCCATTTTGGAAACCATCCTGGTTCTCCATATCGGAAGAGGAAAGCGTAAGATATTGGCTTAAAAGGTTTATGTTATCAAACTGCTGAGCTTGATCAACCGGAGTTCGCAGATAGATGCGAATATCACGCTCAAATGGTGTTTCTGCATCTTGATTAACAAACACCATTGCAACTTCGTTTGATGTTGCAGGGTTTAAGCGACGTTGGTTCGCCTGTCTTTCGCAATGGAAAACCATGTTGACAACTGAAACCGCATCATTTGCAGCGACAGCTTCCTTCCGTGCTCTTGCTTCAACATCACATTTATGTGCAACGTAAGTTTGAGAAATTCGGTTGTGTTGTCTGAAGCTGTGCTTGGTTTCGGTTAAAATTGGACTAAAACATTTTTTATTTACTGGATGGTTTTGTCGTCGCTCTGTCGCCTGAGTGCTGTGGGTCACGTAAAGCTAAGAGAATTTTCTGGACTGGCTGTCTTGAATGAATCTTAGATTTATGATTTTAGCTCCTTTAGACACAAATAAAACAGCGCTACTGTATTACCGGATATGGTCACTCAAGTTGGTGTTGTCTGGGTTTATTGTGTCAACTTTATCGACTTTTGGATTCGGTAGTTTAACTTTGCCCTTCTGACAGCAATGAAAAAACATTTTGTCAGCTGGCGTTCGGCGATCAAGTTCAGAGAATCGCAGAACTGACAGAGAAGATCGAATGATTTGCAGTCGTGAGCATCCACAAAATCCAAAATATCCAAAAAATGAATAGCTTCATTGCAAATAATCTCTGTACGACGATGTTGAGCTAATTACTGACCAGAACTAATATCGACTCGCCGTGATTGTGTTTTCTTTAGTGTATCTCGCGCGCGTTGCGTTGCTATAATCACTTGTCTTTGCACATCGGCCTCTTCGGGTGTCTTTTCGAATTCAGGATTGAAATGGTTTAAATTTAAAATTCTAGGCAAAAAAAAGTAAAGCGTTAAAAAATGAGTAACGAACTCGAAAACTAAACTGTTTATTTCAATCACGTCGAGATCTGTTGTTTCTGATTGTAATTGAGATGGAGGAGCCATTTTATTAAAGAATTGCGATATTTGATTATTTGGTTATTCATTAAAAAATTCCTCTTCTAGCATGTATTATTTTATTATACGAGGGCTGCCGCAAAAGTTTTTAGAAAAGGTAATAAAAAATTAAAAATTTTCATTAATAATTGCTTTATTGCTTTTCAAAATATTCGCCTTTAAGATCTATACACTTCTGCATACGCTCAAACCATTTATCGAAAGACTTTTACCAGTCCGAAGATGACAGCTCCAAAACATGGTACGCTTCAATCGCTTCTTCAGGCGGTAAAAATTGTTATCCGCGAACCTTATCTTAGATTGTTGGAAACAGGAAGAAGTCATTAGGTGCCAAGTCGGGTCTGAAAGGCGGATGGACCCATCAATTCGATCGTTCGAGTGCTCAAATACTCGCTTGTTCGATGTGATGTGTGCGTGAGCTCGCATTATCGTGATGCAAAATGATTCGCCGTTTTGGGTTATTTTTTCTAAATTTGTTGAAAACCTCGACCAAAAAGATGGTTGTATACCACGCTGAATTGACTGTCTTTTGACTTTCAAGAGCCGCAGTAGCCACATGACCGGTTTTCATGAAGAAACATGCTACCATTTGCTTTCCAACGCTCCGAGCTGACACAACTTTTGTTGTGTCATCACTCGTCACCTGTCATGATCTTGTATACGTTTTTGAAGTACATCCAACAAATTTTTCAAGCATTTGGCGGCACCATTAGAGACGAACCTTTTTTTGTGCGTCTGTCAACAAATGTGGAATCCAACGTGTGCACATAGCTTCCGCACCTTTAAATATTCATGTAAGATCGTATGTACGCTGGTGTTACTAATGCCTAGACACCCCCCGATTTCACGATAAGCATTGATGTTTTCTGGCACAACAGCAGTTGTTGGACGACCTTCATGAAGCTCATGTTTGAGTGAACGTCGTTCGCGTTTAAATTCATTGTACGAATTATCAACACTAGCCAAGGATGGTGCTATTCGTCGCAAAAAGTCGAATGAAGTGATTCGAAGCACTGTTGTTGGGTTAGCCCCTTTCGAAAATCGTAAAAAGTCATCACACGTAAATTTTCACGCGATAGACTGATGACAGTTGACTTCTGAGAAACATAACCTCCAAAAATGTTACACTTTTTTACTGACATAGAGGCTTAAAACTTTTACGGCCGCCTATGTACATGCCGGCATTTAATGACTCTTGTATGATGAGAAGATACGATTGTGTCTTAGGCACCCTAATCATATTTAGAAAACTGTAATTTTTTTAAAGCAAATGGAGCAAAATAAAGATCCACCCTACTGCTATAATACTAAATACAAGTATAATTCAAATGAGTCACAAAATTACCAAATTTATCGGGACATCAGAAAAATGCGCATAAACTCGTATACATAACCGTACGACTGCGGTGCTTACTATACCACAATACAACATACTAAACTGATTAGCATCTCAAACATCTCAAAACACTATAAAAAATTATGTTTAATTAAAAACTTAAGTATTTTTTTGTATATAGGATTTGTGTTACAAACTAAACATCCCACACCACACAAATCTAGATAAATTTGAAAATTAACTTGTAAACTAAATTACAAAAACAACACGTCCGAACGATTATATACGTGTATAAATTCGTTGTATGTGCGTCTGTAGAAACATTACAAAATTTAAGAAAAATCTATTCCGACAACACACAGTAATAACAATAACAATCGTAATAAAAAAGAACAAACCATATAGTGTGATTAATAAAAAACCTCTTAACTGTCAAAATATTATGATTATCTCGAGATAAATGGTCTATCCTTAAAATGAATATAAAAATTGAGAAGAGAAGACCCTTCACAAAATGTGTCTAATTCAATAGAATTCAATTTCATGGCTACTTTCATTCATTCATTCAATAAAATTTAAAACTACATAATAAAACAGTTTGATGACTTTACCATTTTTCGTTATATCGAGATAGCCTAGTCCTACATAGTGTACAGATATAAAAGATCTTCTTATGATCTTGCGTTCCCTATACATATATACACACACAACAACAAAAAAAGTTTATCATCTTCAGGTAAATGAAGTCATAAAAAAATAAAAAAATTTGACATTTAATAGAGAGATTCAATTTAAAAAAAAAAAATTTGTGTGTGTGCGGTGTCAGAGGATCGTATCCGTACGAGGTAGATGATTAATTGATCTCACGCATCTATAAAAATGCCTTCGCAGACTTTACGGCTGACACCGGTCAATCATTTTCCGCGCGGCACACAATAAACAATATATCGTGTCACATCAATGATCCGAAAACGGTTTACAAAATTTACGTGTATATTGTGTAAAACAACTTTGCACATATACCTACTTTACATATTCTATATTCAATCTTTAAGATAATAATAATACAAAATCACAGTTTATAATATCACTCTCACTCTCAATTAAGCAAAATAAAAAAATTATATATACATTACATATTTTCTTTTTTTTTCGAGACTCTTTGGGTGGTCTAAAATTTCAAAATGTGTGGTCTTTATAAATAAAAATGTAAAAAAATCTTCTAAAATAAAAAAATTAAGATGATTCTCTCAGTCATATAATATATATATGTATAAGATGATATAGGTTTATTCTCTCACTATTTTTATTATTTTCATTCTCTTTCTCTATAAAGACGAATTATCAGATTTAAGTAAATAAACACACATTAATCATGATCACGAAAATTATATTTCGTATGAATGTGCGAGCACACATGAAATGTGTAGATCATTTTGAAATTCAACGAA
This sequence comes from Nephrotoma guestfalica, assembly GCA_963691935.1. NCBI lineage: Eukaryota > Metazoa > Arthropoda > Insecta > Diptera > Tipulidae > Nephrotoma > Nephrotoma guestfalica. The sequence goes on from OY829915.1 coordinate 211,999,911, forward strand.
ATGTTGAAGATCACGGAGGATGCAGAGTAATTAAGATGATTTAATTTTGTGTTTGTATGTTGCGGTGACACTATTGTCTTGTTGCGAGTGAAATTTGATAATTAGACTATTTCGTGTAGAACGAAATGATTGCTGAGATCGTACTAAATAAATATTTATTATACTACGAGTATAAAATTAAGGCTAATTGATATATAATGATTACTTGAATTTTTTTTTTCAGGTAAGAGGCAGTGGATACACCGTTAAGATGGACTCACGTAAGGGACTAAAAGTCTGTATGTATGGAACATTTGTTTTATTTTAAAGTAAATTATTAGAGATTTCGCAATAAATAACGGCTAATAATTAATTACCAATGCTTATAAAGCTACTTGGCTCGTCTAGCATCGGCCAACGGGTATCATTGGAAAGGATTTGATATAAAACTCAAGAGAAAATTTTAATTTTATGCATAATTCATCACAATTTAATGAAAAACAATATATTATTCGTCTTATACAGGGAAAATCTATGTCAATTTTTACAAATCGCAGCCTACCACGATGTATTCATTTTTTCCGTATATAGGGTAGATCGGGGCAGTTGTTACACTTTTTGCATAATGTTGTGTAACGTGAAAAGCATAATGACGAATTTTATTGTGTGTATTGGGGTAGGTAAAACTGAATTAAGGTGATAATATTTTGATCCATTTATAGGCCTAACAAACATGCAAATATTCTAAAAATCCGTTTTAGCAAATGTTATAGGGGCAAGTTGTTACAGATATCGGGGTATATGGTTACGCCTGATATTTAAACATGTTACTCCATTAATTTTCGGTCAATCAAGAAGAAAATTATTAATAATAAAAGATTTAATTATTTTATGACAAACGATTTTTATTCATTTGACACATAGTTTTTCATTTGCCATATAATGTATTTTAAGTTTTATTAGTATAGTAGCTGAGTTACCCGGCGTTGCACGGGAGGTATATAATTCAAACACCTTGATTATTGCCCCTGGGCTTTGTTTGATTGTTATTGCAAAAGCAAGGCGTAATGGGAATTGTAGTCGCTTGAATTCAAACGGCAAATCGGTGGGAATCATAGGAATGCGCGGAATTAGCATATCTTCTCCTTTATTTTTACCGGTAATAATCGTTGCTTCAATCACATTCGGCATCAATTTCTTAACACAAAGCCGTGTTCCGTTGCACAATTTCGGTGGATCTAAATTTCAAAGCAGTATTATTGGTGAACCCACTTTTAAAAATAGTATGTGTGGTGGAATACCAGGTGGCTCCAGAGAATTAAGAAACTCTATTGGATAATTGACGGATTGATCCACATCAGTAACCGTGTCGATAGATTTGTATTTCATTAGTGGCCCGGGTAGTTGCGATTGAATTTCATTATTTAATTTATTAACGCCGTCATTTTTGGGAGCTAGGAGTGCACGTTCGCACAGCCAATCATGATTTTTGAAGTTAATTGGCAGATTTGAGAATACTTTCATTACCACGTCCTGTATTGATGGCAGCATTTGACAAAAATTAGGCGGGAACGATATCTCACATGTTACAGGGTCATTTGGCAATTTCCCGTTACCCATGTCCAAAAGCTGCCTGGCAAATGTTTTAGCTGTACCATCGTGATGTAAATTCACACGCATGTTTGTAGATAGTGTGATTTTCGTAACGTGTTTCCAAAGATAAGACGCCTTCAGGCAGGCATTAAGTTCATCAGCGGGTGTTGATCGTGGAATGACTGGCAAAGTTTGACGAAAATCATCTGCTAGTAGTGTTAGAGCTCCTCCCATTGGTCGGTTATTTTGTCGCAAATCGCGAAAAGTACGATGTACGTGTGCCATGGTACATTCATCCCAAATAATGATTTTACATGTTTTTAATAACGTGGCAATTCCTGAATTTTTCAAATATAAAACGCTAGTACTTTTCAAAGTTAATCAGTTTATACGTACAATATTTTTTAGTACCTTCCCTATAATTGATTTTATGAAACAATTATTGATTATTTAAGTAATAAACTAAATAAAGTAATAAACTATTGGCGTTTAGTATGAAACTACTATTTTCATTAAAAGCCGCCGGTTGCAATAGTGGATTAAAACAGAATATTATTTATTTCTGAAGTTATGTGGTAATTAGAACTCGCTGACTATGGTACATTTCAAAACAGGTTATGATAAATAGGATATCACTAAACAGTACATGTCAAACCAGTAAAAATGGATTATTAGTATGGATAATATAAGAGGTCAGAGATTTGTATTCAGTTAAAGTGATGAAAGATTATCTTATATTTAAATTAATAAAATTAATTTGAATAATTAAATCAATTATAGTAGAGGTATGATTTGTGTATAACAATCGCACGCTAGATATCCTTTTTGGTGTCTAAATTTGCGGCTAAGGCGCTATTTCGGAACATTTAAATAATTGTATATATACATGTACAAATGAATTCCTGATCCAGGGCAGACTTCCGGATTGGAACATGTCACTAATTTCATATAACCTCTTTCCTAAAGTCATTCCCGTCAAAAAATCTGAAAAAATTGAAATTTGAGAAAAAATTTGTACCACAGCCCCTAGACCCCGGGGTTCAGCCACTTCAAAAGTATCATGGGCTTGGTCCTGAACATGCAACATATACATAGTAAAAATTTCATGGCGATCGGGAAACCGGCTAAGGCGTTATTTCAGAACAATCAAATAATTGTATCTTTACGTGTAAAAATGAATTTTTGGTCCAGGGGCCCAGGGGTCGGGACCCCCCGAATTCGAACATGTCTCTTATTTCATATTACCCCTTTCCAAAACTCATTCTCGTAAAAAAATTTAAATTTTTGAAAAATATTGTACCACGGCCCCTAGACCCCGGGGTCCAGCCCCTTTCACAATATCGTAAAATTGGTCCTGAACATGCAAAATTTGCATGGTAAACATTTCATGGCGATAGGTTGAGCGACTGAGAAGTCATTTTGGAATAATCAAATATTTGTATCTATATACATGTAAAACATAATTTTTGATCCAGGGCTGAGCCCCTCGGATTCGAACATGTCAGTAATTTCATATAACCAGCCCCATAAACTCATTTTCGTGGAAAAATTTAAAAAAAATTAAAATTTTCGAAAAAATGTATACCGCAGCCCTTAGACCCCGGGGTCCAGCCCCTTCCAAAATATCGTAAGGTTGGTTCTGGATATGCAACTTGTACATGGTAAAAATTTCATGGAGATCGGTTGAGCGGCTGAGACGCACATTCAGAACAAACAGGAATTCATTTTTATATAACGGGTTATTCAATTCGAGGTTGATAAAGTAGAAATCTGTATACCGACATCTGTCAAAGATAAACGTCAAGTACGCTGTCATTTATTTAGTTGAAATTCTGCCATTTAAGAATATGGAGCATTTAACAATCGACCAACGCGTTAAAATTATTAAATCTTATTATAAAAATAGTGATTCTGCCGTATCCACATTTCGCGCTTTACGAGCAGATTATGGCCGTCATAATCGTCCTACAAAGCAAACCATATTGAATACAGTGAATAAATTCCTTTTTGATCAAACTTCAGGTCATTTAATCTAAAGCTAGCAGAACCCAAATCGAAAATCGGACCAAAATCGAAATTAGAACCTAATCAAATGACCCATGGTCTAATCAAATGCCCCATTAACCTGAAGTTTGGGCAAAAAGGAGTAGAGCCCAAAATTTTTTAATGGGACATTTGAATAGACCATAATGAGCCAAAAATTATTCGTTTGTTAATTGATCTTGTTTTGGGATCTAATTTCGGTTTTGGTCCGATTTTCGATTTGGGTTCTGCTAGCTTTAGATTAAATGACCTGAAATTTGGTCAAAAAGGTGTAAAGCCCCAAATTTTTTAATGAGGCATTTGTTTAGGCGATAATGAGCCTAAAACTATTCGTTTGTTTATTGAACTTGTTTTGGTTTCTAATTTCGGTTTTGGTCCGATTTTCGATTTGGATTCTGCTAGCTGTAGATTAAATGACCTGACGTTTGGTGAAAAAGGTGTGGAGCCCAAAATTGTTAATAGGGTATTTGATTATCTTATAATGAGCCTAAAATTATTTGTATGTCAATTGATTTTATTTTGGGTTCGAATTTCGGTTTTGGTCCGATTTTCTATTTGGATTCTGCTAGCTGTAGATTAAATGACCTGAAGTTTGGTCAAAAAGGTGTGGAGCCCAAATTTTTTTAATTGTTTAATTTAATTTTTCACTCGAATCGGGTTCTGCTAGCTTTGAAGTGATAAAGCCTTATGCCTTTTCAAGCATGAGCAGAATCAAAACATGTAAATAGGACACTTAATTACCCTAAAATTAAACTTTAATTTTCCAATTGTTAATTTGGCGATAAGTTGATTTCGAGAAATGGACCTGTCAATTGACCTCCAAAGTTGTGCGATTTGTTGCCTCTCGATAATTTCCTGTGGGGCTACGTGAAGTTACTGGTTCATGCTGAGAAACCAGCAAAAATTGTAGGCCATTATTGTTCGTGTTATTCGTGACATACGGCCAGCAGTGCTCGAACATGTGGCCCAAAATTGGACGCCAGGATATAAAAATGTTGATTACAATTTAATTTTTTTGTGATATTTTTTATAATTTCAAGTTCTATCGGGCTTAAAGAAACACCCTTTACATTGAGAAACACATTGGCTTAAATTTCCAAAATATTGCCCTTTTTATTAATTCTCAGTATTTAACATTTTTATATTGAATTTTTTCTAGATGTATAGATTGTATAACGATTTTAAAACTAAATGAGGGTCAGTCAGTTCTTATGCGAAAGGTAGTAAATAATTTTAAACTCCCTGTGTAAATGGGACTAAAAATTATTAGTGTGAGTTGGGGTTCAGAGGTCATTAACTAGATGAAGCGCTATGATATGAATATTTCGAATGGATCTTGGTCAATTCTTAGCCGATAGTCAACACAATCTTTTTATGTAACTGAAATTCGACTTTTGAATCAATTTTACTCAGTATTTTAATAATGGTTCTTATAAATCTAGTCTTAGTGTTTTTTACGAATGTTGACATTTACTTCAGATATTCATTCTTGTAAGCAAAAAGAACTTGTAGTGACTCTAAAGAAGCTTGTTTAGAGCTAGTTCGGCAAGAAATTGTTGGATCTAAAATTATGTGTCACTAAGATTACTAAAAAGTATAGATTTTGTTGGACATCCTAATAAATTAGAATAATTGTCATTCCAAACGAAGCAGCAGCGATTTCAAAACGTATCCAATCGACTCCATAGTCTCTTACCCAATTTGTATTAAACTGAAATCCGGATTGAAAGTTAAGCTCACATCTTCACATCTAGCATATTGCCTGTTCTTAAGGGTTTTAATGAAAATCGGATAATTGGTAAAATGCAATCATGTTTTCCTTGAACATTTGACGTACAATAAAGGCTATATTCAGCAAAACAATTAATAGTATTTAATAACTGGTACTTTAACTAATTTTAATAAATATAGAAAGAATTGTAATAAATTTGTTAAATCTTGCCGTTATACTTGGTTTGTGTTGCCAAATTTTTTGGTATACAACTTTCGATCAGAGAAATATAAATTTCGTTTACTATACTAACAACTTAGTCAATATAACCGAATAATTCTTAGTTGCATTAAACAATAAGGTTTATTATATTTGTGACATTAGAAAATTACCGTAAAATGGGGTGATATTGATCAGACGGGGAGGTGACATTGATTGCTGTTCTACATACTTTTTTAAAATAAAATAAAGTAAAAATCTCATAATTATGGAAACCCTCTTTATAATTTTATTATTCTATAGGACTTACTGCATTGTTTCACGCAGTTTTAGTTTATCCTTTGTGGTGTGTGGATATGTTGTATTAGGTGATTAGGTGAAAATTTTTTCTGTCGGAAAGTTTCTATTAGTGTTGAAAAATTTTGGCGAATTAAAACCGTAAGTATGATCTATGTAATGAATATTAGTGCGATAATTTAAACAATTGGCTTACTTAGTTTCCCGTTATTTGAAAATTATATTCGGAGGTTACTTTGATCAATTACTTGGGTCGAAATTGATTGCCTTATCAATGACACCCGAAAGATCAATCTCACCCCAGAGATGCAATATCCTCGTAAATATATATTTTGCATAATTATTTTTATATTTCAGTTTATCGTTGTAAAATGCCACGCAACCATGTGCGAAAGTTAGGTGCACGAAAATATCGTGATTACGCAATGGACCAATTAGATTTAGCGGTAGAAAAAATACTAGCTAAAGAAATATCAATCCGACAAGCGTCCATTTACTATAAAATACCTTTCGAGACACTTCATAATAAAATTAAAAAAAACACACCCTACCAATTGGCAGCCAAACTGCTCTTCGAAAAGAAGAAGGGATTTCCCTTAAACATACTAGATTTAAGGATGTTCACAAAAATATATTTGGATTCCGCTGGGCGCAATATTATCAAATTTAAGAATAATGTGCCGGGGCAAGAATGGGCATATTCAATTTTAAAACGTCACAGATCTCTTATCGGGCAGCGAATGTCAACGAATATTTCTCGAGCCAGAGCTGAAGTATCGCCACAGGTCATCACAGAATTCTTTTGTAATTTAGAAAAAACACTTATAGGTAATGTTTGACATTCATATTTCTTATTCTTAACATTATTTAAAATATAACATATCGATAGGTGTTCCCCCATCGCATATTTTCAAAGAACGGTGTTGTGTCCAAGGAATACGGTATAACAGGACATCATATGGTTGGATGGAAGCTTCTTGCTTCACAGATTGGTTCGAAAGTCAATTTTTGCCACACGCAAAATTGTTGGAAGGTAGAAAAGTAATAATTGGAGACAACCTTGCATTCCATTTCACAAACAGGGTTCTACAACTTTGTAAAGAACACAACATTGCGTTCGTATGTCTGCCACCAAACTCTACGCACATTTGCCAACCGTTAGATGTAGCTTTCTTTAGACCGTTTAAAAATGCATGGCGAACAGTATTGACTGATTGAAAATTAAATAATGGAAGATCAACAACACTTCAGAAAGATGTTTTTCCGACACTGTTGAGTAAAACATTGAAGATAATGAATAATAAAGAAATGCTTGACAATGAAGAAGGGTCCATCTCTAAAAATTTGAAAAGCGGATTTAGTGCCACTGGAGTATATCCTTTTAATGCTCAAAAAGTACTGACCCTGTTCTCGAAACATCATTGGTGTCATTTCTAAAAACACAACGATTTACATCAAACCCCCGCACTGCAACCAGGAAAAAGAAAATGAATGTTATTCCAGGCAAAAGTGTTACCAGTTGAACCAGTGGAAATTTCTGACCAAGATAGGGACGTGTCAGAAGAAGTAGAATCTGAAATAGATCCCGAATATATTGAAGCGGTAGCTGAAAATGTTATGATTGGTACTTTCGTTTTGGCCAAATTTATGTCAGGATGTCGAAAATCTGTTCAGTACAAATATATTTGTGTAATCAAAGATATTATTGATACTAACCAATATGAAGTACTTGGTTTAAAATCTTGCTCTGGAAATAAAACGGTTTTCAAAACCGTGGAATCTTATTTATTTATTGATAGATTGACATAACAATTTTAGTAGAGGAAAAGCACATATGGAAGCATAATAAATGAACATCAACAAAAAAATACTTCCATTAGGCATAAAAACCTCAGATTTTTTCAAAAAACAAATCCACTCCATGTTGAGCTCAAGCTCATTTGTTACAGAGGATACTGCAAGAAGTGAATGCTTACAAACTACATACAAAAACAATATAAAAATATTATTATACAAATGTATTGTCATTCAAGCGCGCCACGCTAAATAACTCGTTTTAAAAGATCTAAGCGACGCCGATCTCTTAATATCTAATGGAATAGAGTTCCAAAGAGAAATACCTCTAACAGAAAACGAAGTATTAAGAGACCTACACAAGTTTATAGGGGGAAGTAAACGAAAATTTGAAGAATAAGACCTACTGAACAATAACTTATTAAATAAATAGGGAGGTTGCTTTGTCCTGAGAAGCTTAAAAATAAAAAGACAAACGCGAATTTCATAAAAATCAACTAAATTACAACCCAAAATCAAATTCAAAAAGGGCGAAATGTGATCATATTTCCTAATACTAAAAACGAAACGAGTACAAGCATTGAAACATCTTTGGAGAACATTCATACTCTCCTGAAGCATACCAAACAAAACAACATCCCCAAATAGAAAATGTGGAAGAAGGTGCGAGAGGAACATACGATTTTTAAAATTACTATCAGAAAAACCAACAACTTTATACAAACAACTAAGCATTCCAAAAACCGTTTTGCTAACCTTAATCAAATGATCACCCCAAGTTAGAGTTTTATTGAAAATAACCCTAAATTTCTAACTGTATTAGAGAATGGAATTAAAGAATCACCGAGAAAAATTCCAGGGAAAGAGGAAGTATCTATAGATTTTTTATAAATTATAATAGACTGAGATTTATTAGCATTAAGAGCGAGCCGGTTAGATAGTGACCAATTATAAATTCTTACCAAATCTTCATTAATAAGAGAAATATTAGAGTTATTGGAATCATTATCTAAGCGACTACTCCTATAAATTTGTACATCATCAGCAAAAATATGAAAAGAAGAATGACGAATCGAACATTCAACGTCATTAATGTACATTGAGAATAGTAAAGGACCAAGAACCGACCCCTGAGGAACGCCAGAAGAGACAGGTAAGAAGTCAGAAAACGAATGGTCAAAAAAGACTGCCTGAAAGCGACACGAAATATAGTCTAAAATTAATTTAGCAGCAGAGAGAGAAAAATTAAAGTTCGAAATAAGCTTATTAAACAAAATTTGGTGATTAATTGAATCGAACGCTTTCGAAAAATCCAACAAAGTAAGGCAAGTCATTTCTCTTTTACTCATACTACGACGAATATCATCACAAACATTCAGTAAAGCAGTGGTAGTACCGTGAAATCTTATAAAACCCGATTGAAAAATACTAAGCAAATTAAAGCTATCAATATGAGATTGAATTAGAGAGCTAAAAGAAGTAGAGAACTTAAAATACTAATAGGTCGGAAATGGGAAAGCTCAGAAGGATTGCTAATTTTAGGAACAGGAATAATTTTACTCAACTTCCACTGAGCGGGATAAAACGAGGTCGTTAAAATAAAATTAAAAATATGTAACAAGTATCTTGATACATTAGGAAAAATACGCTTAACAAATTTTAAACTAACCATATCTAGACCAGTGGATTGCGATTTAACTTCCCAAATTGCAGAATGCAAATCATCAATTGATATATTTGCAAATGAAAAAGAGTTTTGGGATTCTACGGATACTAAATCAATATTGGAAATATCATGGGTGGAACTAGAATTACTTAGGTAACGGTTAAAATCATTAGCTTTGAAACTTACCGAAGCACCCCCTTTGCAACTACCAAGGCCCAAATTGCGAACGTTACGCCAAAATATCTTAGAGGGAAGAGAAGGATCTAGCTTATCCTTGAAAAAATTTTGCTTAGCGATACGATTTAAACTTACCATTCTAAGGGGGGGGGGGGGGTCTAAAAGGGGATCTAGGTCTAAAATAAACAGTGGTGAGAGGAACGCAATTATTAAATACATAATTAATAGAGGAGTTAAAATAGTCAATTTGATCGGTAGAAGTACTAAGAGAAAAAATATCGTCCCAACGATTAGAGCCGCAAATTGATGAAAGGTGAGATTAATCAGTTTTCGAAAAATCCCTAAAGCTGAAACTTTTAGGTTTAGGACGAGAGTAATAATTAACAGAAAAAACAAGGAGATCGTGATGAGAACCAATACCAAGAGACAATTGATTGAAAAAACAGATGGAATTATCAGCAGAAGCGTCAACATGATCAATGAGAGAATAAGAACCACCACTTGCGGTTGCATAAGAGTATGTGGGCGCTTCAGTGTTATAAACTGAAAGATTAATGCTATTTAAGATAGTTAAATAGCTACGAGAAAATAAAGTCTCTTGAGAAATATCAAAGTTAAAATCACCCGAAATGAAAACCTCATCATACCGACAGGAAAAATAACTAAGAAGACACTCAATGTCTAAAAGTGATTTCTTGTTCGTTTTAGGAGGATTATAAACTACACCGAAAAGGAATTTCCGCTTATTGACGAAGACATTTAGAAAAAGAAACTCAAAGTCAGAAACGAGCCTTTGAGAAATTGAGAGGGGTACCGATACAACATTACATTTAATATGCTCGTTAACATATAGGCATACTCCGCCATAATTAACTGGTGGATTAGCTCCAACACGCCTGAACAAATTATAACCACTAATGGCCAACGCGGAATCGGGAATATCGGACGATAGAAATGTCTCCGATAAGCTAATGACATCAATTGGGACCCCATTAAAAGTATGACGAAGTTCGTCAATATTTAAAATAAGACTCTGGACTAACCACATTAAGTAAATTGGACCTAGTCCGAAGCATGGATTTAAGTAAAATGGAGGGCAAAGAAATACTTTCGGTGGACATCGCGAATCGTGGCGCACTTTAATAACAATACTTACATGAACAATTTTTAAATGAATAATTAAGTTCGCCTTCAAAAACCAGGTTAACTTCAAATATCAAATCTGAAACAAAACAAATAAAGCCAAATAATACCAGCAATATAAACGGTAATAGAGGAACGATACTTATCTAATCATAAACTCTTCAAACTATAGTCGGGCCCCAAAACCCCCAAAATATATATTCAAAAAAATGTAAAGGAAAAAAAATTTAATTTGCTGGCAGTCGCAAAAAACAAACACGCGCATCAGCTAGGCCTGCTAACGAATTGACCGACATATTGACAGTCGAAATTGATGATAGTATTGCAGTACTACCCATGCCAGAAATAATAGAAGAGGATGGGCAATTCTTGTATAAATTCAAGTTTGTTGTAGACGTGAAGGAGATATAGAAGTATTACTTCTTTTTAGTTTATCTTGTATACCTATACGAGTACAAATTGAATTTAATAAATCTCATATGTTCCAAAATATGTTTACATTGTTTTCTTAAATAGTTATCTCCTTTCCTGCTTATATTTATAAATTTTACCTAAATTACTGTGGTTACTTCCTTTAAAATGGGCGATCAAAGACACCTCTATACCAAAAGACCATGGAATATTTCAGAAGTCTGTTGATCGATTTCAAAATCCGTTCGACATTGATATAGCTTATAACGCAAAGAACATTTATATGATAAAACATTGGGGTGATCAAGGATGCCCCAAATAATGTTTGAATTTGATCACCACCTAAACAAAAGTTAGTACATCTACTGATCTGTTTTCTTGACTCCAAACACGTTAAAATCCATCTTTGACATAGTATCGTAATTTTTAATTCATTAAAAGTGCATTATTATAACACGTTAGATACCGAATCGATATCAAATTAAATGTTTTTTTCTATCAACCCCACCCCATTTTACGGTAGTATTTTTAAACATATTTTTCTACTAAAATAGCTTAACCAAGCCTTGGTTAAACTAAATTTTTCTGAATGTACTCGTATATTATGTAATTTTGTTAAATATCTCGCATTTGTAAAAAAAGTAATAATTTTGAGTTCGAGTGATCAATCTACTCTTGCAATCGCTATATATCAGTCTAGTTGCCTAAAATATGGCATATTTTCGCAATAAATTAACAAACCTCTTCTAATTTCGGAACATATCTGGCTTCGTCCTCATTATCACCGAGTGAATTAATACCAGATCACACCATCCAAGCTCAAAAAGTTCGAATAACGAAAATTTCATACGCAATGTCTTACATATCGTTGGTAATGAAGAATTACATCTTCGAATAATATTTCTAAATATTAAATTATTTCACTCAGTAAAAACATTTGAATTTATAATTTTTACAATTGTTACATTTCTACTGTACACTATTTCCATTTGGTTTTTCCACCATGCATGCACAAAAGGAGAAACAAGTTTTATTCTGAGCTTTCGTATATATCATAAAAACAAGTTGCAATATTTTTAAAATACTTAAAAATTATAAACTATTTTATTTTATTTATTTATATAAGAACAAGAAGTTTCAAGGTTTAAGTCAAGGCAGATTGTATTATATACCGAAACAAATAAATTGTTAACAATTGTATTACAATTGTTGTAAACATTGTACCAAAACTGAAAATTACTACTAAGAATTCCAATCTGCAAGGTGCGTCAATACGCGAGTTGCATCAATCTATTATCAACATCAAGACGAAGTTATAGGTGCTCTATGCGCTTATATAGCAAAATACTTAATGTGTCATAAAAAAGAAAATTTCAAGGAAACGATCGAATTTGACATCCACGTCGTATTAATCCCATTTTGGGGCATGCTACTACATGAACGTATGTAACAATCAGACGTACACGTACATTTAAATAATAAAATGGTCGGAGCAGAATTACTATATAAGTTGTTAACATCATTACATACAAATGTTTGAATTTTTGCTACATGTTTTATGCGAAAATGAAGGGAGCTGAAATTGTATTTTCCAATTTTATTTTAATTCCCATGTTGGTTATTTTAAACGATTTTCATATTTGTTGTGCGGTATTCAACTTAGTAGAGTTGGGAACAACTTAATTTATTTTTCGTTTGGTATATATTAGCGAATATTTGCTAATTGAAGCCAATAAGGTTATTCGTATGTAATGTGCCAACTATAATTGGGCCCCAATTTGTTAAAATCTCAAGGTTCACGTACCGAGATTTGGTAGCCTGTATTATATGTTTGCCCTAAGAGTGTTTGGTTCACTTTCACGAAACATCAACCATAGGCGTACTTTAATTTATATTTGCATAGGGAATTTGATGTATGTGAAGTTAGCCCAGAAAGTCGTCCCAGAAAAATAAATTTTTGCATCAGGCAACACTAAAGTTGTATGTCTATACAAGCCCAGAATTTCACTAAAATTATTTAAATTGACTCTAATTCAGCCCAAGAAAAATGAAAACCTCGTAATAAAACATATTGCATGGAAAGAAAAAAATATATTCTGAACCCAGCCATATTTAATCGAAAAAATTTCACATTAAACTAAATATACATGTCAGGTTATACTGCTAGCCACAACGGTAGTATTGGCTTGCAATTTGTATGGTTTGTAAAAGACATAAAGACAAGTGGTTAAAACAGGTTTAATAATGACGAGTATACTGACGAGTTGTTACTATTAGGTTTGGTTTCCGGAACTCTTTGCTTCCAGGAGTTATTGAAGCAAATTCGTCCAGAACCCGCAAGTTCTGGAAACTAAACCTGGTAGCACCCACTTATAATCATGTTCGTTACTGATTTTGAAAATTGCACGATAATCCTACCGTTGTGATTGGCGCTACAGGCTCATAATTGAATGGGCCAATACATTTGACTCGGATTTGCTTCAATAACTCCTGGAAGCAAAGAGTTCCGGAAACTAAACCCAATAGTAACAACTTGTCATTATACTGCCTAAGTACCATAGAAATTTCAAGAAAATCGTACCGTTCTGATTGGCATTACAGGCGCACACGTGTTTGGCCCAAAGGGTGAATTGTTTTACTTCATCGTTCCCAGAACCCGTAAGTTCCGGAAACTAAACCTGGTAGCACCTACTTATAATCATGTTCGTTACTGACCTTGAAAATTTCAAGATAATCCTACCGTTGTGATTGGCGCTACAGGCTCATAATTGAATGGGCCAATACATTTGACTCGGATTTGCTTCAACAACTCCTGGAAGCAAAGAGTTCCGGAAACCAAATTTAGTAGTAACAACTTGTCATTATACTGCCTACGTACCATACAAATTTCAAGAAAATTGTACCGTTCTGATTGGCATTACAGGCGCACACGTGTTTGACCCAAATGATGATTTGTTTTACTTCATAGTTCCCAGAACCCGTAAGTTTCGGAAACCAATCCTAGTAGTACCCACTTATGATCATGTCCGTTACTGATTTTGAAAATTGCACGATAATCCTACCGTTGTGATTGGCGCTACAGGCTCATAATTGAATGGGCCAATACATTTGACTCGGATTTGCTTCAACAACTCCTGGAAGCAAAGAGTTCCGGAAACCAAATGTAGTAGTAACAACTTGTCATTATACTGCCTACGTACCATACAAATTTCAAGAAAATCGTACAGTTCTGATTGGCATTACAGGCGCGCACAAGTGTTTGGCCCAAATGATGATTTGTTTTACTTCATAGTTCCCAGAACCCGCAAGTTCTGGAAACTAAACCTGGTAGCACTCACTTATAATCATGTTGGTTACTGACCTTGAAAATTTCAAGATAATCGTACCGTTGTGATTGGCGCTACAGGCTCATAATTGAATGGGCCAATACATTTGACTCGGACTTGCTTCAATAACTCCTGGAAGCAAAGAGTTCCGGAAATCAAATTTAGTAGTAACAACTTATCATTATACTGCCTACGTACCATAGAAATTTCAAGAAAATCGTACTGTTCTGATTGGCATTACAGGCGCACACGTGTTTGGCCCAAAGGATGAATTGTTTTACTTCATCGTTCCCAGAACCCGTCAGTTCCGGAAACTAAACCTGGTAGCACTCACTTATAATCATGTTCGTTACTGACCTTGAACATTTCAAGATAATCCTACCGTTGTGATTGGCGCTACAGGCTCATAATTGAATGAGCCAATACATTTGACTCGGATTTGCTTCAACAACTCATGGAAGCAAAGAGTTCCGGAAACCAAATTTAGTAGTAACTATTTCTCATTATACTGCCTACGTACCATAGAAATTTCAAGAAAATCGTACTGTTCTGATTGGCATTACAGGCGCACACGTGTTTGGCCCAAAGGATGAATTGTTTTACTTCATCGTTCCCAGAAAGTTCCGGAAACTAAACCTGGTAGCACCTACTTATAATCATGTTCGTTACTGATTTTGAAAATTTCACGATAATCCTATTGTTGTGATTGGCGCTACAGGCTCATAATTGAATGGGCCAATACATTTGACTCGGATTTGCTTCAATAACTCCTGGAAGCAAAGAGCACCGGAAACCAATTCTTATAGTAACAACTTGTCATTATACTGCCTACGTACCATAGAAATTTCAAGAAAATCGTACCGTTCTGATTGGCATTACAGGTGCACACGTGTTTGGCCCAAAGGATGAATTGTTTTACTTCATCGTTCCCAGAACCCGTAAGTTCCGGAAACTAAACCTGGTAGCACTCACTTATAATCATGTTGGTTACTGACCTTGAAAATTTCAAGATAATCCTACCGTTGTGATTGGCGCTACAGGCTCATAATTGAATGGGTCAATACATTTGACTCGGATTTGCTTCAATAACTCCTGGAAGCAAAGAGTTCCGGAAACTAAACCCAATTGTAACAACTTGTCATTATACTGCCTACGTACCATAGAAATTTCAAGAAAATCGTACCGTTCTGATTGGCATTACAGGTGCACACGTGTTTGGCCCAAAGGATGAATTGTTTTACTTCATCGTTCCCAGAACCCGTCAGTTCCGGAAACTAAACCTGGTAGCACTCACTTATAATCATGTTCGTTACTGACCTTGAACATTTCAAGATAATCCTACCGTTGTGATTGGCGCTACAGGCTCATAATTGAATGAGCCAATACATTTGACTCGGATTTGCTTCAACAACTCATGGAAGCAAAGAGTTCCGGAAACCAAATTTAGTAGTAACTATTTCTCATTATACTGCCTACGTACCATAGAAATTTCAAGAAAATCGTACTGTTCTGATTGGCATTACAGGCGCACACGTGTTTGGCCCAAAGGATGAATTGTTTTACTTCATCGTTCCCAGAACCCGTATGTTCCGGAAACTAAACCTGGTAGCACCTACTTATAATCATGTTCGTTACTGATTTTGAAAATTTCACGATAATCCTATTGTTGTGATTGGCGCTACAGGCTCATAATTGAATGGGCCAATACATTTGACTCGGATTTGCTTCAATAACTCCTGGAAGCAAAGAGCACCGGAAACCAATTCTTATAGTAACAACTTGTCATTATACTGCCTACGTACCATAGAAATTTCAAGAAAATCGTACTGTTCTGATTGGCATTACAGGTGCACACGTGTTTGACCCAAAGGATGAATTGTTTTACTTCATCGTTCCCAGAACCCGTAAGTTCCGGAAACTAAACCTGGTAGCACTCACTTATAATCATGTTCGTTACTGACCTTGAACATTTCAAGATAATCCTACCGTTGTGATTGGCGCTACAGGCTCATAATTGAATGAGCCAATACATTTGACTCGGATTTGCTTCAACAACTCATGGAAGCAAAGAGTTCCGGAAACCAAATTTAGTAGTAACTATTTCTCATTATACTGCCTACGTACCATAGAAATTTCAAGAAAATCGTACTGTTCTGATTGGCATTACAGGCGCACACGTGTTTGGCCCAAAGGATGAATTGTTTTACTTCATCGTTCCCAGAACCCGTATGTTCCGGAAACTAAACCTGGTAGCACCTACTTATAATCATGTTCGTTACTGATTTTGAAAATTTCACGATAATCCTACCGTTGTGATTGGCGCTACAGGCTCATAATTGAATGGGCCAATACATTTGACTCGGATTTGCTTCAATAACTCCTGGAAGCAAAGAGTTCCGGAAACTAAACCCAATTGTAACAACTTGTCATTATACTGCCTACGTACCATAGAAATTTCAAGAAAACCGTACTGTTCTGATTGGCATTACAGGCGCACACGTGTTTGGCCGAAAGGATGAATTGTTTTACTTCATCGTTCCCAGAACCCGTAAGTTCCGGAAACTAAACCTGGTAGCACTCACTTATAATCATGTTCGTTACTGACCTTGAAAATTTCAAGATAATCCTACCGTTGTGATTGGCGCTACAGGCTCATAATTGAATGGGCCAATACATTTGACTCGGATTTGCTTCAATAACTCCTGGAAGCAAAGAGTTCCGGAAACTAAACCCAATTGTAACAACTTGTCATTATACTGCCTACGTACCATAGAAATTTCAAGAAAATCGTACTGTTCTGATTATTGTGACTTATTATTACGTCCAGTGCCGTTGTTAATTTGGGATTTTCGTTCACTATTCTTCTGGTTTTTATTTATGAACCGAATTCCTTTAAATTGATGATTTGTGAAATTCATTGTTGATATTGTTGCGTGCATCCATGAAAATTATATGAGTGGACTTTGGATTCACATACTGAACTACGTATATCCAGTGATTCAGAGCGTTGAGTTTTTTCCAATGTTTCGTTTTCATTTATTGATTCAACACTGCATAATGTATCAAGCGTCGTTTTTCGCTGTAGGATTGCTACCTCGCACTGGTTTTCGTTGTTCAAGGTTCAAATCTTTGGCAACGATTCATTCCTTCTGTTGTTAGAGTTGCAAAATGTTCTCGATGGTGTACGGTGGTATTACGGCTAACAGGTTATAATCTAGTGCAAAGGACAGCGTTATGATAATTTCAATTGTCACATTTCTGGGATGGTTATTGTAGCTGGTATGAGTTGTCGAATTCCTTGTAGTTGATCTTGTAATTGTGCCGGCCAAGTATTGATGGGTGCAAGATATTATGCTGTGCATAGTAGGCGACATCAAGAAGGCCTTGTTGAGTATCCTCTAGGTTCTTTAATATTAAGGTCAATTCGATCTTGCTCATAAATATTGAGCGGACCCTGTTGCTTTTTAATTAGATTAGAATTTGCTTTGCTTTACCAAATTGATTGTGTTGTCTATTATTGATGTTTGGTTTCTCATCAGTGCTATTAGATGATTTTCATTATATTTAATATTCTCAAATTGGACTTCATATTCCTGTATCTCCCAAGCCCCGTAGTTATCTGCGACCAAGTTTTTGAATTGCCACTGAAGTTGTTGTAGGATGAGTGAGCTACTTTAAAGATTTCAATTTCCTCCCACTGCAAGTTTGCCTATATCCTCGAAATATATCCCTGTCGAATGGTTGAATTATGTAACATCGATCTGGGCCTGTGCCAAACCTAGTACGCAGCAAATTGAAAATACTATTAGGGCTAGATAAATTGCTTTGGTTGTACCCTTTGCATGATGTCTTTGGGGCTGCCGTCTCGGGATTCGGTTGTCCTTTCCGGTGTAATTATTGTGTCTGAAGTACCTTTGTCTAGTGAGTTGTTAGTTATGGGTAGGCAACATACTTTTGTGATATTTCGTTTAAACGTGTTATCTTTGTATTTAAGGGGGACTACCCTGACGAGTCTATCTTGTCCAGGGTGTAGTTCGACGACCCTTGCCAGTGGCCAGTGCATGGGGTAAATGTTCGTCCTTGAGGATCACCAATTTTTCCACTGGAAGGTTAGGTTGTTGAAGTAACCGTTGTGCCATTTCTTCCAAACTCCTAGACTGAGTTTGGTTAGCAGATTCCATCTTGTTGTGATCTGGGTGCCTCGATGTCAGGCTGTGGCATTGCTATGATGTGTCTCCCTGTTAGGAAATGCGCTGAATTTAATAACCCACCATCTTCTGGGCCGTTTGGGAGAGGAGCTAGTGGTGTAAAATTCAGACACGCTTCTATTTGCGCTAGAAGTGTTGAAAGTTCCTCAAAGGTAAAAGTGTGAGTTCCTATTATTTTTCGGTGACGTTGTTTCGTCTATTTTACTCCGGCTTCCCCTAACCCTACTATGGCTCCCATAGTAACTATATAGGTTTGAAAGGGCATACATTGTGAAACTACAATCACCTAATGCAATTTGAAAGTTAGGCGTAGGGCTCGCGCATAAAACTTCTGAACATTCACGCTTTTCACGATTTTTATATTGAAGGATGTCGTTGTAGCTTATGGTATAGTATAGGTTTAAAAGACATCCTTCAATATAAAAATCGCGAAAAGCGTGAATGTTCAGAAGTTTTATACGCGAGCCCTACGGCTCATTTCGAAATGGCATTAGGTGATTGTAGTTTCACAATGTATGCCCTTTCAAACCTGTATAGTTACTATGGGATGCTCGTGAAGTTTATCCAAACTAATCCAAAATATACAACAACAACACACTTATTGTAATAGTATTGGTGAAAGTAAACATTCAGGCGAATTTATATAAGTAATTTGGAGGAGATGTGATGTTTTAATTGGCCTTAGGTACATTCCAAAGTCATTCTAAGTATTTTCTAAGCATTAAGCACAAACTTCAGTAATACTGGCGGTTTACTGTAACAAGAAGGAGTGTCCCAAGCAAGTATTACGATTTTCTAATGGGTCTGACAGGGTGTTCCATGAGTTTTAAAAATGTAATTATTTTAATTGGCCTTAGGCACATTCCAAAGTCATTCTAAGTATTTTCTAAGCATTAAGCACAAACTTCAGTAATACTGGCGGTTTACTGTAACAAGAAGGAGTGTCCCAAGCAAGTATTACGATTTTCTAATGGGTCTGACAGAGTGTTCCATGAGTTTTAAAAATGTAATTATTTTAATTGGCCTTAGGCACATTCCAAAGTCATTCTAAGTATTTTCTAAGCATTACGCAAGAACTTCAGTAATACTGGTGGACTACTGAAACAAGAAGGAGTATCCCAGGCAAGTTATATGATTTTCTAATGGGTCGGACTGGGTGTTCCATGAGTTTTAAAAATGTAATTATTT
Source organism: Nephrotoma guestfalica (assembly GCA_963691935.1). NCBI lineage: Eukaryota > Metazoa > Arthropoda > Insecta > Diptera > Tipulidae > Nephrotoma > Nephrotoma guestfalica. The sequence goes on from OY829915.1 coordinate 212,019,666, forward strand.
TAATTGGTTTTAGGTACATTCCAAAGTCATTCTAAGTATTTTCTAAGCATTACGCACGAACTTCAGTAATACTGGTGGACTACTGAAACAAGAAGGAGTATCCCAAGCAAGTATTACGATTTTCTAATGGGTCTGACAGGGTGTTCCATGAGTTTTTAAAATGTAATTATTTTAATGGGCCTTAGGTTCATTCCAAAGTCATTTTAAGTATTTTCTAAGCATTACGCAAGAACTTCAGTAATACTGGTGGACTACTGAAACAAGAAGGAGTATCCCAGGCAAGTTATATGATTTTCTAATGGGTCGGACTGGGTGTTCCATGAGTTTTAAAAATGTAATTATTTTAATTGGCCTTAGGCACATTCCAAAGTCATTCTAAGTATTTTCTAAGCATTAAGCACAAACTTCAGTAATACTGGCGGTTTACTGTAACAAGAAGGAGTGTCCCAAGCAAGTATTACGATTTTCTAATGGGTCGGACTGGGTGTTCCAGTCGATTCCTTCAATCAATTTGTCATTTTAAGGATCACTTTTAATATTTTATTCCGCTGGGAGGATTTATTTAGTGAAAAAAGAGATACACAATGAAGAAAAAATTCTGCTGGTAAATATATAAGAAAATATATTCTATTTTGTGATGTTGGTGCCACTTGCGGTGAGTAGCGAAATCTCTTATTTTCCGCTGAGAAATTTCCGCTATCTTCTACAGCATCTTTTATATGCTTTTATTAATGATGATTAAAATAATTTCTGAAAATAATAATATGAAATACAAAAATTTAATTTATTTTAGAAATATTTTATTTATTTACAAGTTTTAGAAATGCACACTTGTCCAAATATCTGTCTAAAATCCATATTTTGTCTAAACAACTATTTTTGGACACTCGCGTAAATTTCTGTCCAAATTATAAAAGTGTCCAAAAACTTCACACCGGTACTAACTTTGAAATGAGACTAGCACCATTGAATTCAGCGTACTATTTCAGCGTACTCTCGCTTGTCACTTTTTTCAACTAGCACAGTTAAATAAGTAAAACAATTGTTGCTTTAACAACATGGCTACTAACCTAACAAATTTCAAATATTCTCATTAGATTTTGTTAAAAGGTTAGCCATTGTTATAAGAAATTATTAAAATGCTTAGCCAAATTCAACTGTCACTTGGTCATCTAGCAGAGAGGGTGGCAAAACTGGAAACCTATATCTATCCACCAAGCAAAAAAGTCAGCATACTCACAAATGGTTAACTCGTTCCTACGCATTGTAGCTTGGAACGCTAATGGGCTCAACCAACGAGCCCACGAACTGGAAATATTTCTCCGTACAAACAACATTGATATTGCGCTATAGAGACGCACTTCTCCAACAAAAGCTTTATCAGAATAAGGGGTTTTAATTCCTACTGGACAACCCATCCTAGTGAAAGAGCTAGAGGTGGTTCAGCTGTACTAATCAAAAATAATGTCAAACACAATCGACAAGAGGATATTCGTGAAAACTATTTGCAAGCAACTGTTATCTCAATCCAATATAATGGCACAGGTCTAAATATTGCAGCAGCGTACTGTCCTCCACGGCATACACCAACGAAGTTACAATTTAATAACGTCTTCAATAAGCTCGGTCCAAGATTTATTATTGGAGGGGACTACAATATAAAACATACAGCTTGGGGTTCCAGGCTTATTTCTCCTGAGAAAGGTAACACCTTGTTCAATACCATTCATGAAAACAAATGCGAATATCTGTCCCCAGGGGGGCCAACGTATTGGCCAACGGATGCAGGAAAAATACAAGATCTACTGGATTTTTTCATCATAAAAGGTATTCCTCTAAGTTACACTAGAGTCGAAGGAATTAACGACCTAACATCTGACCACATTCCTGTACTGTTGTCAGTAAGCGCTACAGTAATAAAGAAACAGAAAAAGCAAAACCTTACTAATAGATTCACGGATTGGGACATCTTCAGAGAAAAATTGGAAGAGCTGGTTGAATTAAAAGTTAGTATTAAAAGCAATGAAGAATTGGAACAACAAACAAACAATTTTATTGAATACACTCGAACGGCTGCCAGTCTAGCTACTCCTGAATCAAAGGACAAAGCGGAGATTGAAGTCAAATACCCGGCTGAAATCAGGGAACAAATCAAGGCAAGAAGAAGGGCGAGGAGAATATGGCACCTCACCAGAAATCCCGCTGACAAAACAACTTTTAATCGAATAAGTAACAAAGTCAATAGACTAATCAAAAATTTCAAACAGGATTGCCTCGATAACTACTTAAGCGGGCTAGGTCCAGAAATGGATAAAGACTACTCGTTATGGAAAGCAACCAGAAGATTTAAACGACCTGTAGTTCGAGTACCACCTTTAAGGAATGCTCAAGGCAGTTGGGTTCGACAAGACAAAGAAAAAGCGGAACTCTTTGCTTAACACCTAGCAGCAGTGTTCCAACCCCATGACATTCAATCCAACATTGATGTAACACCTGTTTATCAACCAAATCAGGACTATAAAAGGGTCATGCCAATGGAAATTGCTAAAGAAATCGGCAAAAATCTTAATCATAAAAAAGCTCCAGGAATTGATGAAATATCACCGGGTCTATTCAAGGAACTTCCACGTAAAGCAATTATCTTGATCACACACTTATTTAATGCCTGTATGAGATTGAGGTATGTACCCAAATGCTTCAAAATGGTCCAAATAATTATGCTAAAGAAACCAGGTAAACCAGATGAAGAAATAACATCATACAGACCAATCTCACTGCTTCCGACCTTATCAAAGCTGTTCGATAAACTGCTACTAAAACGTCTAAAGCCAATGGTAAACGTTCCTGATTTCCAATTTTGATTCAGGAATAACCACTCCACCATAGATCAAGTCCATCGAATAACTGCGGTAATAGAGCAAGCGTTAGAAGAAAAGAAATATTGCCCCGCCATATTTCTTGATGTATCCCAGGCCTTTGATAGGGTTTGGCATGAGGGATTGACATTCAAAATGAGCAAAATTCTGCCACAAAACTATTGCCAGCTGCTTGAATCATACCCCTCTGATCGCCAATTCAGAGTCATTCATGAAGGAACATGTTCTGACTTTTATCCAGCAATTGCGGGAGTTCCGCAGGGAAGCGTATTGCGTCCCCTCCTCTACCTTCTTTATACTGCGGGCATACCTACAACGAATAAAATATTCATCGGTAGGCTCAACTGGGAACATCACGTGAGACAAAAAGCTGAACAGATACGATTGAAACAACGTCAAATGTACTGGTTAATTGGACATCATTCCAAAATGAACCTGTATTGCAAAAGGCTGGTATACCAGACTATCTTCAAACCAATATGGATGTATGGTGCGCAGCTATGGGGTTGTACACATAAATCCAATAGAGACATTATACAACGAAGCCAAAATAAATTTCTTCGAATGGTCACCAACGCCTACCGATTTGTGACTAACAAGGAAATCCACAATGATTTAGAAATACAATTGATAGACGACGTTATCCGTGAATGTGCCATAAAACATGAGAAGAGACTTCTTACCCACACCAATCTTGAGGCCGTACAACTACTGGACAGTACAAACGAAGTAAGGCGGATCAAACGAATCAAACCACATGAGCTAACCGTATGGAAATTATAAACCAAGGGAACTGGACACTGGTCCAGCAGACCCACACAAGTTTATGGTTATCTCATAAGTACTAATGTCAACCTTACTAATGAATTAATAATGTTTAAGATTGTAGTAGCCATATCAATAAAGTTGTTAAAAAAAAAAAAATTGTTATAAGATAATACGTGAAGGGCCATTGAGGGTTACCACTAGTAATATATGAATACAGACAGACCATGACATTGTAAAGAAAATATTTAAAACATTATTTAGTTCTGAATTTACCATGTCACACTTTATCAAGTACAGGCAAATTAACATTTTTCTGTAATTAAATTGTAATTATTGTTGCTTATTCAGCGCTGCATACTCATCATACAACTTAAACAATATTTTTTTTTTGGTATACTCGTATTACTAGGTAGTACATGAAAAGGCACGAAATAAATTTAAAAACAAATCTTAACCTCCCACACAGTCATGTTGTATTCGTTGAGAACACCTTTTCTTTACTGTGTTGTGTTGATCTCGGAACATCAAAATAAATCAAAATTAATTAAAAATTAACGAAAGTGTATTATAACGTACAAAGTAATAACAATAATAATAAAATTAGTAACATAAGATTTCTATAATGGTCGTCATCGCTTCATCATCATCATCATCTCATTAAAATATTTTTCTCGTGTATCGGAAAATATGTACCACACACACTAATTAATTCATAAACATTAAATGTTGTTAATTAAAAATAAAATAAAATTCGAAATTTTTAAAAATAAATTTTTTTATTTATATTTGTTAAGAGTTGTCACGAAATTAATTAATTTATGTACATTAAACGTCACATTGGATAAGAAATTTGAAATAAGCCCGCGAGTGTGTCCGCTAATTTTATATATTTTGTCGTAAATCGCTAATTTTAAAGAAATTAATGAAAGTTGATTCGTTTAACAAAAGTAATTTATATGAATAAAAAAAAGTTTTGCTTTTTCTAAAACGTCATGTTTAGCATTTTCTGCTTTTCGTTATATGTGAAAACTATTACCAAACCTGGATATCAGGACAACCATGTGACAGTTCAAGAAAAATTATAATTTCGTATTAAATTTTGAAAATTATACGAAAATGGTTTGAACAAGTAAATTATTTGTCTAACTGTAACAATTGGTTGTATCATGTACCAGTATATTTTGTATTAAATAATAAAGACTCGCGGTTTTTTATAAAAAAAAATCGTATAATGTACTTGTGTAATCACAATTAAATGTTTTAAAAAGAAAACATCGAGACAACATTAAATAAATGTCAGATAAGTAACTATATACGTACGTCGTATATGCGACTTGAAAATTACAGTCTCGTATTGTTTGTTTGGTTGCTTGCTTGCTTGATATTTGATTGAATGACATAATCCCAAAATAATGTTTTATACGTTGTTACGAGTATATGGGTTTCATTTATACTCGTATATGGCTATCGAGGTTTTATGTAAGTTTCTAGCATCGAAAAGTTTAGATACGAAGAAGAGATGCGGTCATAGATAGTGAAGTTTGTGCTAAAAAAAATTATTAAAAAATTACACTGTTAAACTTATTATTATTCCTATTGGAATTTATTTTCAAAATAAAATTATAAAATTGGACTCTCTAAGTCAAAAACTTGATTTTCAGGAAATCACTTTTTCTCTGACAAATTTAGTGCAAGCTCAATCGGAGTGAAGTTTATGCCAAAATAATAAAATATACACTGTGTCCTATAAGTACTTAGAATTAAAAAAACACTCAGAAATTGTGCTTTCAAAATAATATTTGAAAATGTTTAATAAACACAAACATTTCTGCACAATAAATAGAAAATGATCGTAGTGGTTCTGAAGTAGTACTTGATGTAAGAAAAAGGTCTCGTTTATCCACATGCTCGGAAATCTCTGAGATTTTAGTTATTTGAGAGAGAACATCATTGAGTGTAATCCGAAAATTCTTAATCATTTGGAATTATTTAATTCGGCCCCTACGAATCGCACAGAGATGATCGAAGTGGTTCTGAACTAATACTAGATGTAAGAAACAAATCTTATTTATCCACATGCTCGGAAATCTCTGAGATTTTAGTTATTTGAGAGAGAACATCATTGAGTGTAATTCGAGCATGTGGAGTGATTCTCTGTGCGATCCGTAGGGACCTAGTTAAATAATTCCGAATGTTTAAGAATTTTTGTATTACACTCAATGATGTTTTCTCTCGAATAACTAAAATCTCAGAGATTTCCGAGCATGTGGATAAATAAGATTTGTTTCTTACATCTAGTATTAGTTCAGAACCACTTCGACCATTTCTGTGCGATCTGTAGGCGCCGAGTTAAATAATTCCAAATGTTTAAGAATTTTCGGATTACACTCAATGATGTTTTCTCTCGAATAACTAAAATCTCAGAGATTTCCGAGCAAGTGGATAAATAAGATTTGTGTCTTACATCAAATGCTGCTTTAGAACATACTGTTAAAGTTAGCCGAAAGTTTCCAGCCGAAAGATGGTAATGCAGTTAGTGTCTTTGATAATCCAGCGGAAGGTGGTAATGCAGTTATGATATTTCCACCCTAAGTTGAAATGCCGTAATATGTCGATAATGCAGATTGTGTTTAACTTCAATATTCAATCAAAAAATCCCGCCAATACAGATTTTAAAGTAACAAATAATACATCAATTTTTTAAAAGAAAAATCTCAATAACAGACTTATATATTAGAAAAAAGTCGAAAGTTGCCAACCGAAAATGAAAAAATCGATAATACAAAGAGTATCTTGACTACTTCAGCCGAAAGTTTGGAAAAATCTCATTTAAGTGAACGATTATATTTAACCAGATAGACACCAATATGACTATGCCGATTCGATAGCCCATGACCATAGGTAGATTTTGATTATATGTTAGGGGTAAGTCTGATGGGGTTATAGGCGTGAATTTTTTATTTTTCCTTTATAATGACGATAAAATCGTTCATCGTTCCAGATTTTGGCTCAAGGACACAAATCTGACTATGCTGATTCGATAGCCCATGACCACAGGTAGATTTTGATTCTAGGTTAGGGGTAAGCTCTAATGGGGTTATAGGGGTGAAATTTTTATTTTTATTTATTATGATGATAAATACGTTCATCGTTCCAGATTTTGGCACAAGGACACAAATCTGACAATAATGATTCGATAGCCCATGACCATAGGTAGATTTTGATTATAGATTAGGGGTAAGTCTGATGGGGTTATAGGGGTGAAATTTTTATTTTTCCCTTATTCCGACGATAAAATCGTTCATCATTCCAGATTTTGGGACATGGACACCAATCTGACTATGCTGATTCGATAGCCCATGACCATAGGTAGATTTTGGTTATAGGTTAGGGTAAGTCTGATGGGGTTATAGGGGTGAAATTTTTATTTTTCCTTTAATTTGACGATAAAATCGTTCATCATTCCAGATTTTGGCACATGAACACCAATCTAACTAAGCTGATTCGATAGCCCATGACCAATAGAGATTTTAGTTCTAGTTCTAGAGATAGTAGATTTTGATTATATGTTAGGGGTAAGTCTGATGGGGTTATAGGGGTGAAATGTTTATTTTTCCTTTATTCTGACGATAAAATCGTTCATCATTCCAGATTTTAGCACATGGACACCAATATGACTATGCCGATTCGATAGCCCATGACCATAGCTAGATTTTAATTATAGGTTAGGGGTAAGTCTGATGGGGTTATAGGGGTGAAATTTTTATTTTTTCTTTATTCTGACGATAAAATCGTTCATCATTCCAGATTTTGGCACATGGACACCAATCTGACTATGCTGATTCGATAGCCCATGACCATAGCTAGATTTTGATTATATGTTAGGGGTAAGTCTGATGGGGTTATAGGGGTGAAATTTTTATTTTGCACATATTTTGGCACAGGTACACCAATCCGACTATGCTAATTCGATAGCCCATGACCATAGGTAGATTTCGATTATAGGTTAGGGGTAAGTCTGATGGGGTTATAGGGGTGAAATTTTTATTTTTCACATATTCTGACGATAAAATCGTTCATCATTCCAGATTTTGGCACATGGACACCAATCTGACTATAGTTTTCGATTATAGGATTATAGATTTCGATTATAGATTAGGGGTAAGTCTGATGGGGTTATAGGGGTGAAATTTTTATTTTTCCTTTATTATGACGATAAAATCGTTCATCATTCCAGATTTTGGCACATGGACACCAATCTGACTATGCTGATTCGATAGCCCATGACCATAGGTAGATTTTGATTATATGTTAGGGGTAAGTCTGATGGGGTTATAGGGGTGAAATTTTTATTATGCACATATTTTGGCACAGGTACACCAATCCGACTATGCTAATTCGATAGCCCATGATCATAGGTAGATTTTGATTATAGGTTAGGGGTAATTCTGATGGGGTTATAGGGGTGAAATTTTTATTTTTCACATATTCTGACGATAAAATCGTTCATCATTCCAGATTTTGGCACATGGACACCAATCTGACTATAGATTTCGATTATAGGATTATAGATTTCGATTATAGGTTAGGGGTAAGTCTGATGGGGTTATAGGGGTGAAATTTTTATTTTTCCTTTATTATGACGATAAAATCGTTCATCATTCCAGATTTTGGCACATGGACACCAATCTGACTAGGCAGATTCGATAGCCCATGACCATAGGTAAATTTCCATTATAGGTTAGGGGTAAGTCTGATGGGGTTATAGGGAAGAGAGAGATTTCCGAGCAAGTGGATAAACGATATCTTTTTTTTTACATCAAGTACTACTTCAGAACCACTACGATCACCTGTGTGCGATTCGTAGTGTGTTTTGTTGTAAAAATTTCTCATTACGAAATTTATTCAAAGCTTTTCACAAAAATTAAATATTTCCTACTTATTGTGCAGAAATGTTTGTGTAATAAACACAATTTTCAAATATTATTTTGAAAGTACAATTTCTGAGTGTTTTTTTTAATTCTAAGTATTTATAGGACACAGTGTATATTTTATTATTTTGGCATAAACTTCACTCCGATGGAAGCTCATAGTAAATTTAATGTTCAAACTCGATTAACTTATACAAGGAGGCCACATGGAACAAATGTTGAAATGCGATAATTCAAAAAGACACCAAGTGGCACTTGGAGTCATTTTGAATGGATAGTGTGATTTATATATGTGTGTATGTGTGTATGTATAAGTTAACATATGTGACAGCTAGGGTTTATCGATGTTCAAGCGAAATAAAAAGGAGTTTTTGCGTCGTTTCATAACTGTGGATGAAACATGGATCCATTACTATACACCGGAGACCAAAGAACAGTCTAAACAGTGGCTTTATACTGACGAATCCGCGCCGAAGAAGGCTAAGGCGGTTTTATCGGCCAACAACAGATGGTGGCTGTGCCTCCATATCCACTATATTCTCCAGACGATGGAGAAGCCCCGGCGGAAAGATATTAGGCTATAATGAGGAGATCATCGATGCAACAAACGCCTAGTTTGAAGGAGTTGAAGAAATCGCATTATTGGGAAGGGGTCGAAAAATTGGAAACACGTTAGACTAAGTGTATCGCGCTAAAAGGCGACTACGTTGAAAAATAATTTTTTTTGCCCGAAAATATTATTCCTTGTTTAATTTTTACCAGACTTCTAACTCTCATACTAGGTATTATTTTACTTTCGATGGTGCTACACCCACGTAGAGGGATTTAGCCACCCCATTTCTGAGGTTACATATTCAGTTTTTTACTCATATTAATGATTGATTCCTCCATGGAATCTTAGCCAAGTCCCAGAGCTGATGTTCTCTTGTTCTTCCTATTTTACCATTGCTACTGCGCTGTTCCCATGCGGTCAATTGAAACCGCAAGGTCGACATGTTGAAACACTATTACTTTTTTCGGGTCAATGGAATATGATGAATATTTTAAAATTTTTGTTTTGTTAACCCCTTTCATTCTTTGCGTCTAATGATAGGTTGAGGTAGGGGTAGGGTATTCCGTCTAATGATAGGTTTCGAATGTGCAATATGTCCGCATTTCATAATGGTTAGATATCATGACCACAAAATGATCTATAATATTCTAACTCTAGTATAACTTCACTAATAAAGTCAGTAGCGATTTAGGTAGCCTAATTACAGCAGCTTAGGAATTAACTAATGTAAACCACATAATTAGTTTATTTATCTTGAAGTATGATTTGACGCCTTATAATCTAATGTTCTATTATGATTTATTGCTGTTTCTTATTTAACAGCATTCCGCGCAACTCTTTTGTACCTGGTTTATTTTCGACGAACGGTTAGCAGTGATAATAACTCCACTCATTGTGATTCCACAATAGTTTTCTTGCAACAGAGGTACCGGGACAGTTGTCCCTAACAACATAGTTATGGTAAATTTGCAACTAAACAGGCAGTTTGGGATGACCAATTACGTTATTAGATTGACGTAAAAGGATAATGCAGGTTAATGGATTGTCCAGAGACTGGACACAATTAACAGTAATTACAGTAGGTGATATATTGTCTTAAAAATATTATTTGCAACCGAGTTTCGATAATTGTACTTCCAACATTTTAAATTGGGCCGTTGGACTTCAAAATTTTGGAAAAAGCTAAATCTTCAGCAACTGAGATTGCAAACGAGATTAAACTGTTGTTCTGATACTAATACTGTTCAAATACACTGAGTTTATCTTCCATTGTTTTTAGCCATGCGGTTAGTTGTTTTCGATTTCTATCGAATGATGGAATCGACTTAATCGTATCGGGGATTCTTAACAGATCAAGGATATTTCCTCTATTGGCACCCTCAGTGACTGTATGTTCCTGGCGCGGTTGTTAAACTTTTTGGTTTAAATATATCAAAAGTTGGTCGTATTAGACCTGTTCTTGAATAACTTTCTGGAGTTGTTCATTGATCGAATTCAATGACTGTAACACTAGCTCCATTTCTTGCATTGAGTCAGTTTCCACTAAATCCTCTCCACTATTTCTATTTTCGTATAGAAGATGTCTTAAAGCATCTTGCTCATATGCTATGTTAACCGTAAATAGTTTAGTTTTTTGAGGTTTTATGTCTATCTTGTAGTACAAATGTCTGCGTCTATCTTGTAGTGCGCAAGTTTGTCTGGGTGGCTCCGTTTTTATTATTTATTTCGGCGTCGTTCATCCGAATATGGTGGCAGAATAGTCACGATGACGGTGAAAGGAAAAGATGTATTGGTCGATATTCGCTGGGTCGTTCCGTATTATATGCTCCTATCTAAAACGTTCGCAACACATTGCAATGTTGAGTACTATAACTCCATTAAGTCCATTAAATATATCTGCAAATACGTGAACAAAGGTAGCGACCTGGGATTGTTCGACATTGCTGCTCCGGATGCAAATGACAAAGTGTCACGATTCCAATTGGGCCGATATGTCAGTTGCAACGAGGCGATTTGGCGTATTCTCTCATTTGCATTACACGAACGTCATCCCACTGTTCAACGTGCGTGGGTGCACTTGGAGAATGGACAATGTGTCTATTTCACGGAAGCTAATGCAGCACAACGAGCAGAACGACCACCAGCTTCAACACTCACGAATTTCTTCAAAATTTGCCAAAGCGACCCGTTCGCACTAACATTGCTTTACTGCGAAATACCGCGCTATTATACTTGGAACCAGTCGCCGAAGAAGTTTCAACGACGAAAGAAAGGTCAATCTACCGAATAACTTGATGCCCAAGGTATGAGCTGTGATAATTATGCTGCGTAATCTGAACCATCCGAGATTGTGTAACGGAACGCGATTGGCTGTGATGAAACTGATGAACAATGTGATCCAAGCGAAGATCATCAATTCCGAGAATTCTTCTGATTCCAACTGACATTCCGTTCGACTTCAAGCGCATTCAGATTCCCGTTCGTTTGGCGTTCGCTATGACGATTAACACATCGCAAGGTCAATCGTTGGAAGTGTGCGGAATGAATCTGGAATTTCCGTTTTCCGATGTACGTTGCGTGTTCGAGAGTTGGCGGACCATCATCGTTATTCATTTACGCGCCAGACAACAGAACGAAAAATATTGTGTACCACAATGCATTGTATTGATTTGCGTCTGTATTATATTTAATTCCTCTCGAATAAAATACATTGAATTTTTTAAAATTCCAACTGGATCCCACCCTAAAAACAACTCAATTTTCGATAGATGCCTGAGTTTCGAAAAAGAGAATGGAATGACCACTCAACTCAATCGTCTATTGAGAATTGAGTTGAGTTGTTTGATTTTTTCTCTAATCAAAATCAATTTTCGTGAAGGACAAAAGTATTTGGTCGGAACGAAGTAATTTGGGGCGGAACGAGATTCGCCGGGTCAGCTAGTATATATATCTGTATAAAGAAGGTCAATAGTAAGGTTTTTCATGCTCAATTTTTCCACTGACTTCATTAGCATTTTCAATTACAAAATTATTCATGTTCATCGTCTAAAAGAGATGGAAAATCTACTCCCATCCCAGCTGTTTTCCAGGAATAACTATTAAACGCCAATGCCCACGAAGATTTTTGGAATATTGTCATAGTTTTGGCATGGACAAATATGGCCCCGATACGTGTGAGTTGTGATTTACAATATTTTTGCTATTCAAACGATTACTAATCAAGATTTTGGCCGGTTCTCATCGAACACGTTATGTTTTCCAAGAATATCTATTAAACGCCAATGTCCACGAGGACTTTTAGAATTTTGTGATAGTTCTGGCAGGGGCAAATATGGCCCCGATACGTGTGAGTTGTTCATGCTAAATGCATTGAAAATACTTAGAATAACTTTGGAATGTACCTAAGGCCCATTAAAATTATTACATTTTTAAAACTCATGGGATTCCATGTCAGACCCATTATAAAATCATATAACTTGCTTGGGACACTCCTTCTTGTTTCAGTAGTCCACCAGTATCACTGAAGTTCATGCTAAATACTTTGAAAATACTTAGAATGACTTTTTAATGTACCTAAGGCCCATTAAAATTATTACATTTTTAAACCTCATGGAACACTCTGTCAGTCCCTTTAGAAAATCATATAACTTGCTTGGCACACTCCTTCTTGTTTCAGTAGTCCATCATTATTACTGAAGATCATGCTAAATACATTGAAAATACTTAGAATGACTTTGGAATGTACCTAAAGCCCATTAAAATAATTACATTTTTAAAACTCATGGAACACTCTGTCAGTCCCTTTAGAAAATCATATAACTTGCTTGGGACACTTCTTCTTGTTTCAGTAGTCCACCAGTATCACTAAAGTTCATGCTAAATACTTTGAAAATACTTAGAATGACTTTGGAATGTACTAAAGGCCCATTAAAATTATTTCATTTTTAAACCTCATGGAACACCCTGTCAGACCCATTAGAAAATCATATAACTTGCTTGGGGCATTCCTTCTTTTTTCAGTAGTCCACCAGTATCACTGAAGTTCATGCTAAATGCTTTGAAAATACTTAGAATAACTTGGAATGTACCTATGGCCAATTAAAAAATCACATCTCCTCCAAATTACTTAATATAAATTCGCCTGAATGTTTACTTTCACCAATACTATTTCAATAAATGTGTTGTTGTTGTATTTTTTGGATTAGTTTGGATAAACTTCACTAGCTTCTTGAATTTTGTAATTGCCAATCTGTAGTAAGTTCTGATTTAGAGCGAGAGTGTAAATTCTGTCTAAAGTACAGCCGAATCTTATACCTGAATGAGCGTTTACTTCAGTTCCTCTCTTTCACCATCATGGATGCTGATTCAATAAGATTGAAATGGTAGAAAGTAAAGTTGATGGTGGATGGTGTTTCAATAAATGAAATTGATACTTGCTAGGGTTAGCCCGAGAAATATAGCGGAATTGGTGAGTACTTGGCAAAATCTTCAGCTCATGAGTTTGGGTTTCGTTAATGATCGTTTCACCTGAATGTATGCGTTTATGTTGATATCACTAACACTACCATACATAGGATTTCTTTAGAAGACTTCTGGTTGGGGGAGGGGTGCAGTATTCCTGCTAATTTTGTTAAATGTCTTGACAACTATCGAACAGGTAATATTGAAGAAGATCTATTTGGTAGCCTCGAAAGAATTCCTTTCTTTTGACACCCCACATGTCCACATTAAGTTCAGGCGTTAACAGGTTAAATTCTACGGATAAATTGTGAATTTTTAAAATACATTAGAAGACAATAAAATAATAGTTAAGTGTTTTGATCAAGTGACATTAATTAATTGGATTAAAATCTCTAATCTAAGTACTGTCTTACAAAATGTCTTCTTATTTATACAGAACAAAATTCCGTCTACATCTTCGTAATTTAATTTCACATGCCCAATCACTAAAATATTCCACTCAAACTGTCATTTAAAATTCATGATCATAAAATCGTAAACCAACTCGTACGTATAAAATCTAAAGTAAATAACCCATAAAAATCCCGAAAAAAAAATCTTTAATGTCAATCACTGTATAATTAAGTAAAACGAACAACATTGAAAGGATTTGGCGCCGGTAATTTGTACTCCACCAACCTCTACGATTTTATTATACGGGTATATGGTAAACTACAGCAAATTACTGGAGGGTCTCTACAATATTTACTTAATGTACGCATGTATTATTGAAATCTAATGTGATATAAAATAATCAATTTTGGTGTTTACATCTTCGACTTCTTCGTCTTTTTCAACATCTTGGTTGTGTTTTTTTTTTATATTAACCGGAAAGAAAATACATTAAATGACTTAATCCATCTCGCTTCTTTTGTACAATATCAAATCGAACGTTAAGAGAGAGGAAACCACAAGCAAACGTCTCTATATAGCGATATAGACGATGAAATCGACTCTGAATGATCTTTAAAATAAATAAAAACAAAACATTATAAGACTGGGTACGTATGACGACATATCCAGCATCGTACATATATACCAAGATTATTATTGTTGTTGTTGTTGTTGTTCCCTTTCAATATTTTTAATGAAGACATCTTATTTATCCCAAGAAAATCATCTTGATATTTTTGTTGACCGAAAGAATATTGTATAAAAAAAATAAATAAACCGACAAACGTTGGAATCAGGAACAACAACAACTAATATGTGAGTTGAAGAGATCCCGCGATCTCGATCATAAGCGTACACCAGTACTTTATGTAGTTTTACATATTGTTGGTGTAGTCAGTACCAAAAATATAAAAATCGGGATTTTGGAATAAAGAAGGGTTCTCTCGTATGACTGATACATGCGCTCGCACACAAGACCCAAGAACAATTTTTTTGTTGTGTTTGGCTCTGTGATCGCGCATCCAAATTTTGGGGGGTCTTTAAAAAAAAAAAAAAAAAAAATACGCGTTCTGGTTTTTATGATAGAATATCAATTTTTTTTTTTTGGTTTGGATTTTTATGTTATACATTTCAGTATGGTATGTTGTTGGTGTATATATGAGATCTCGATAATTTCTTTGGGTTCTGGGAGACTACTGTAGATTTTTTTTCGTTTTGATTATAATCATTATTACATTTTGATTATAATATTTTTATTATGGATATATTGTGTAGGGATTAAGAAATCATTTAATTAAATTATATGGTTCACAGATATAGATATATTATGGGGTATCTCAGCATTTACTGAAGAATTTGGCGCACAACATTATAAAAAATTTAAGAAATTTTTCAAATTTCTCATAATTAATCTTGATGATGTTTTAATTTTTGTTATTTTGTTTGGGTTTGGAATACGAAATACCATATATACATACAGTGAGTTTGGGGGATCCAAAGAATAAAAACAAGACAAAATATAAAATTCTTTTGAAATTAATGCCACCCAAATGAATTCATTAAAAAAAATATTTTTTTTACCATAATATCTATAAAAAATCAAATGTGGTTGACGATTCGATTTATGGATGGGTTTTTATATTCTTATAATTAATTAAAAGTGCACCTGTATGATGTTGCCTTGCTGGTTTTTGGGTGCCTATATATTATGCGCTTAACCACACAGTGGTTACAATTTTGTATTATATGATGTATAATTTTTTAATGGGTATATGGAAATAAAACATTATATACTTATTTGTTAATGACAGCTATTAAGGCAAGCTACTGCGCAAGACATTAAAAGCATTTTTATATCATACGGATAATTTCGAGCTCATTAACTCAGTCATTAATTAGACATTGTATTAAGATAACCTTGAATTGGCGGATACATCGTGAGACCCCTCGTTCACGTGTCATCTACAAAAATGAAGAGATGTATTCCTTGTTGGTTGAAAATTTAATTTTTATTAAAATCCTTTAATTCTTTATCGTTTTTGTAAATGCTTAAAATTTTTCAACTTCATTTCAAAAATTTAAAAAACTTCCATTGAAACTGCAATACTTCCGGTACACAGATTTCCACCAAATATCGCAAGGATCTTCCGTTTAATTCAAAAAGTTTTAGTATCAAATTTTATTCCGAACTAGCAGAGAAATTGAATGCTGCTTACTTTTAATCAGCTTTAATTTTTTTTATTTAACGACTATAGGAATTCGCGTGAAGTTTGTCCTAAGGACAAACTTCACGGTTATGTACAAATTCGTGAAGTTTATCCTAAATCCTAAAAACTGTATTTGTATAAGTAAATATACATAATATACTTCTTTCGTATAAACGAACAAAACTGAATGGTTTACTATTTAAACTGAATTTTATTAAATACGAAAATGAAGTATATGGCAACTTTTTGATAAATCTTATAATTCCCATTAAATTTCTAATAAACGTTATAATTCTAAATTAGTGAAATTTAAAGCCACGTGGCCGCTTCCCTTCGTAATTATTTTCAAAGAATGTCATCAATTTTTTAACATTGAAACTACAAACCTATTTCGCAAACAAACTGGTATTGAAAAACTGAAACAAATTTTTTTCTAATCTTCTATCTTGGTAACTTCATGGTAGGAAAAAATAATCTCATTACTTATAAAAACGATTACTATAGCGGCATATGGATAAGTGCTTTATGGATAAACCAAATTTCCAAAAAGTATTAACTCTTGAAAAAAAGAGCCGTGGGGGGTAAGGACTATTACTACTATTACATTTTAAATTTAGGCAGCCCACATATCTATGGCTTGTCCTAACCCCCGGCAAGGCTCTTTTTTCTCAAGAGTAGGTACTTTTTGTATAGCTCGGTTCATATATTATCAATCCATATAGGTTGCTGTAGTGTCAGATTGTTGTGGATAAAATTTCGAAAATGGCTTGTGTAACCCCCGAAAAGGCTTTTTTCCCTCAGGAGTCCATACTTTTTGGATAGCTTGGGTCAAGTAGCACCTAAGCGTGTAGGTCGCTATCGTGTCAGATTGTTGTGGATACAATTTCGAAAATGGCTTGTCCTAACCTCCGAAAATGCTCTTTTTTCTCAGGAGTTGGTACTTTTCAGCTTACTTGGTTCAAGTAGCACCTAACCGTATAGGTCCCTATTGTGTCAGATTGTTGTGGATATTTCAAAAAATTTAAAATGTAAAAATCGTCTATAAATTAGTAATGAGGAAAGGCTTTTTTTCTCAGGAGTTGGTAATTTTTAGATTGCTTGGTTCAATTAGCACCTAACCGTGAAGGTCGCTATGGTGTCAGATTGTTGTGGATAAAATTTTGAAAATGGCTTGTTCCAACCCCCGAAAAGGCTCTTTTTTCTCAGGAGTTGGTACTGCTTGGATAGCTTGGTTCAAGTAGCACCTATTTGTGTAGGTCGCTATCGTGTCAGATTGTTATGTATACAATTTCGAAAATGGCTTGTCCTAACCCCGAAAAGGCTTTTTTCCTCAGAAGTTGGTGCTTTTTAGATTACTTGGTTCAAGTAGCTAACCGTGTAGGTCGCTTTCGCGTCAGATTGTTGTGGATAAAATTTCGAAAATGGCTTGTCCTAACCACCGAAAAGTCTCTTTTTTCTCAAGAGTTGGTACTTTTTGGATAGCTTGGTTCAAGTAGCACTTTTTTGTGTAGGTCGCTATCGTGTCAGATTGTTATGTATACCCCGAAAAGTCTTATTTCTCAGGAGTTGGTACTTTTTAGATTGCTTGGTTCAAATAGCTAACCGTGTAGGTCGCTACCGTGTCAGATTGTTCTGGATATTTGAAAAAATTTAAAATCTAGTAAACGCCTTTATATGAATAGTGAGGAAACTTGTTATTGTTTACGTTTAATTTGTTGATAAAATATTTTTATTTTATAATAGCCTTTTAAAATTTGAATCTCGTATATATTTATTCAAATTGTATTTTATTTTTGGTTTTATTTTTCGAAAAACTAATAATTTTTATTTTTCCTATTACAATATTATAAAATTTATTCTAAACAAATTATTACATTCGTAATAACTCGAGTTTGCAGTTGCTACACTAACACATGCGTGAAAATAGTGTTTTTTTTTATTTTAGGACACATTTAGGAAATATTTCATCAACGTCTATAAGAAGTTATTTTTCCAGCCGTGCCTCACTATATTCACTTGTGTCACTAGCTCTAGAAGGAGACGTTCTTTTCGACGGATCAATTCAATTGATTGAAAACACATGTATTCTCTCCTGTTCGCTCAGGCGATTCCATTTCCAATTGCAGATATTTTTGGGTACAAATTGTATGAAACCACCTTAACACAGGGGTTGACCTTTTCGAAACTATTACGAGAAACCAGATCATTTTGATACAAATGGTTCCCTTTGCAAAATTTGAATCAAATTGGATGAATGGCGTGGAATTTTATAAGAAGGGTTCTAGACTTATTGTGTCAACCTTTTCAAAAGTATTACGATACCTGCTCATTTTGGTATAGTAGTACTATGCAAAAATTGGATCTGATTGGATGAATCGTTTGAAAACTTATAAAAATTACTCTTGGTCCAGGGAACGGTCCGAGCGTGTCACTTATTCATACAATCTGTTTCCTAAACTCATTCCCGTAACATATTTTTAAAAAAATAAAATTTCCGAAACAACTTGAACCAACACCCCTAGACCCCGGAGTTCAGATCCTTCAAAAATATCGTATGGTTGGAAAAATTTCATGACGATCGGTTCAAACATTTTTGGGAAAATATTGTACGCACCTAGATCTAGGGAGCCGAAACTTTCAAAAAAGTGACCACTTTTGTCTAAGTACTTGAAAAATGAATCATCGCTGCTATAAGTCAACCTACGGTTATATCCTACACCGTTAGGATATAATTACTTTGTTCCTACCGCTGACCATTCATTGTACGGATGTGTCCTCATTATCATTTTAACTTTGAACTACGTTGGTTTATTTTTGCTCATTGCCTTAATTTTCTTCTTCTTTTTCCATGCTGCGAACTTACGCCATTCGCCTTTTCTATGACCTTTGTTCCAACGGAAGAAGCACATTTATTTATATTTATTAGAACCGTCACCACCTCTATTGATTTTTACGGCCTTCTCACCACTTGCAGTGACGGATTAAATTTTTTTTCTTCTTTTATAAACCTGTAAAAGTTTGTTTTACCGTACATTTATCAAAATTGGTCCCTGGATGTACTTAAAGTACCGTTATTAAATCACTGTAACTTTCTAAGCGTGTCCAATGTGTTTGTATGTTTCCACCTTCGAGTAATATCATATGGTTGTGATCTCTTGATAGTGCTATGAGTGCTTGTGCTTTACCGTCGCGTTTATTTCTTGCCATTAATTGAGTTGTCGTCTGGTGCTTTTTCATCAATTATATTCCATAGATCTTCTCTATTAAATAGGAGTTCCATTTTATGCTTCCAGACCAAAGAACTGTCGTCACATGACTTTGTAATCAGGATTTTAGTTACGTCTGATATTTTGGAGGTAATAATTCAGAGCCAAATTCTAAGTTATTTATTTTGATGAAAACTTGAATTTTGTGCTTTTACCTTTTTTAAATTTTTTACGTACGTCAATCATTTTGACTTCGCTGTTTTTGCAGATTTACCATTTGATATATCGCGGAAGTCAAAATAGTGATTTTTGTAAAATCTCTGTGCATGTGAGCGTATGTGATAAGTCGATGCCTGTTTTGTATACCGATTCGTTTGTTATGGCAATATCTCTTCTCCTGGACCTTTATTTTGAGGTAAGGTAGTAAAAGGTAGTAGTCTTGGTGAAATAGCATTTTTTTATTTTGCATTTGGTCGCCAGTGGCTACGCCAAAATAGGAACGCTGCATAATTTCATCTTTAATTATTCAAATGCTTTTTGATGCTGTGTTCCACTGAAAATGTTGACTTTTATCGGTCGGTAGTATGAACATAATCCTAAGAAACTTCTTAGTTGGCTAATATCCTTTGGTGCAGGCTAATCCATTACTGATACTAACTTCTTTGGATTCGTTCGCACACAGTCTGCGTTTCGTTGCACTTAACTTCAATCCCCACCGACCGGATCGCTAGTAGTACTTCTTTAAGGTTAGTGGCGCGATTACTTGCTCCATTAATCTCTAAAATGTAGTGGGCGCACTACATGTCCAAACGGCATTACCACAAATTGATAAAGGCCGTTTCCTGCTGAAAACGCCGTTTTATCTCTGTCATCAGGATGAATTTCTACTTGTCAATATCCGCTTTTCAGATCCAAAGCACTGAAATCAGGTGTTCTTTAACTACCACAAGGGGTGTTTTCTAAACACCGACTTATTGCAGACTTATATTGGCTTATTTGGCACCATCTTAAATAAGTCGGTCATGTCATTGCAATCCATTGTACAGGGGCGGAATCATGAAATACGACCGGAAAATTTAAACGGATTGAAAAATATTTTGAAACATACTCGATTGAAAGTATATGAAAATTTAGCATGGTGGATGTGGGTCAATGCATAAAGGCAGGTAGGTAGACCATTTCCGGTCAGAATTGCTCGATTATGACATATCTAAGCTAACTTTGATCATTTTTCAAACTTTTTTGTTCATTGAAATATTTTGGAACAATTGTTTTCTCCGGTCATGATTAATGACGTAAAAACGAGAAACAAAACGCAATTTCTATTATATGGAAGAAAACAATTTCTTGACATGTTGGTCGTTGCCACTAGATTTGAAAATAAAAATTGCATGTATTACAATTGCCAAGACACAATTTTGGAGACATTTATGTGTGGACGTACTTATAAAAATAAGCCTCCACGGGAGGTGACTTAATTCAATAAGTCAGTGTCCACAAATAAGTCGGCGTTTGGATAACAGTCTAAATGACAAATTTTCGGATATTTAGATTTTCTTTATAATTTTTTTTAATTTCTCCGAGCACCGTGAGCGTCGCCTGGTAGACCTAATTTCATTGTCACTAAAGTGCATAAAAGGGGAATCCCAATTATACAAATGACATTATAGACGTCACTCAGTAAAGATAGGAGTTATGAAACTAATGAAAGTTTGCCGCAAACTTGTGTGTCCAAAAATGGAACACCCGTTAAAAAGGAAGTCCGAAACCCAACCTTGTGCACCTTGCTCGGAAATTATTAACGGGTTAACTAAATTTTCTTTTCTTTGTTTAGCTGTTATCTAAAGGGTGTACATGAAAGTATTTCAAAATTTTATTTAATTTTTGTTGTTATTTTGGGTAATTAAAATTTTTAATTTTATTACTCTTCTTGGATTTTAATTGTAGATAGATTGTTTTTTTTTGTTTACTGAAATTACTCGTATATGCTATACGCGTGCACGTCGGTGTTCTCATCTCAAATTTGTTTCATAATTATGTATCTTATATGAAGATTCATATGTGTGTGCGGTTTACGTCATTATAATTTAATTTGATTTATTTATATGCGGTTTGAATCAATTTTGCGGCTCTTTTGATCATTTTGTGTGTGTGTGTGTATGAATGCCTACAGGGTGTACTGTGATGCAAATTAATATTTAATTTACAAACATTTTAACTAAACTTTTGATTTTCTTTATTTGCAGGTACTTATACCACTGCTACTGGTGGCAGAGTTTATACGTCTGGTAAAACAAATTGGTTATATCGATATGACTCATATGTGGTACATAGCTATACGAGCATACGTTTGCTATAAAGAGTTAAGTATTTAAGTTATTTTCGTCTTGAACCTATATATATACTTAATATGCTCGCTATATGATCTCTTAATAAAGTTGTCAAAATATATAGCAAAACATACAGAAAGTAAAATAAAAATAAAAATTTTATAAATTCAGAACACATATTGGCTTCTTCACTCGCGCGCACTATGCGATGCGACTTCTACATAACGTTCTTAGAAACTATTTCAGAATTACATACAACACAAAAATATCAATATTTATTCAATGAATGCGCCTTAACATTATGAATAGTGTCGATATGATTGATGAAGATTTGTATTTTGGTGGTATATACAGAAACCAACCGAACAAACAAACAACTTAGATTTGATTTATGTTCGATATGGAATTTTGAATAAAATATTTTTTTTTTCGTTAATTTAACTATTTATATGAATGGAATGGAACGCGGTAGACGATCGGTGTTTTACGCAATTGTATTCCGAATATATTAATAAATCTGGCGGAAAAGGTCAAAATATTTAATGGTGAGTGTATGTGTGTGTGGCCGCAAATATGTATATACAAAACGGAAACAATTTATCCAAAATACTCATTTCGAAAAAATCGTAATTATCCTATTAGCGCAACATCTCTTTTATGTTTGGTACCAAATTCTTAAACGGAATACCAACCACCGAAGAAAGCATCATAAAGGCAACATAAAAACCCATCATCGTGTGCATACTGTGCAAAAATTTTCTTTTATTTTCTTTTTCCGTATCTTGTATACGCACAGATCCATCCGCATCCAACCCCAATAAATTTATTGCATATGGATCTCGAAGAAATAAAAAGATTTTTTTGTTGTTTTCAAACGATCACTCATTCATCTTAAGATTTTTTTTTTTTGTAATAATACGATTTTGGACTGAATAAGTTTTTTTGAATCATATGGAAAAGAATACGCAAAGCGCACATACATCAAGACGACGACGACGACGATGACGAATATTATAAGAAGAAGAAATATATCTAACTATAAAATCCAACGAGCGTACGAATGAGGAGATGAAAAGAAAAAATTGAAGACCCCACACATTTACCCAACACGGGGGGCCCAATTAAGCATGTTCACGGCATTCATTTCGCTCATAACATACATATAATTTTTGTTATTATTATTATTACTATTTTTTTGTAGTATTTGTTGTAATTTTTTGTAGTTTTCTTGAGTAGTTTCGTACTGAAATTAATGTTAATTCTATTATGAACTGGAGTGGTGTATGCTGTATGGAGAAGATTTAAAATTTAATATGTTTATGTGAATAGTGAATTCAGATCGGATTAGATAGATCTGAATGGGTTTATTATTTGTTTTTATTTATGTATGAATTTTGATTATCAATTGGTTAGTTTTATTTTTTGTTTTGAGTTTTTTTATGTTCTTGATGAAGATTTATGATTTGTGCGGTTTTGATATTAATGCCAGCTACTGGATAATTTTAATCTTTGGTTACCTGGTAAAATATTGTCCTTTGGTAGGTTTTTGGCGGAGATTTATCGATTTTTGCTTAAATATAAACAATTGGTTTAAAGTTTGATGGAAATTTGATTGCAGTTTGAAAGCAGTTTGATTGCTCAAAATCTATATTTTACTGTTTAAGTTCAATCAATCGCTCAAACACAAGCTTTTCGACTTTTGTCTAGTTTGATCAATTTAAGCCAAAGTTGTTTTCAAACCTGTTTAAAGTTTTATGAACTTCTGATTAATTTCAATCATTATTTACATTGTAAAATTGACCATTGAAATATTTTCGGTTAAGATCTATCGTTTTTTCTACAAACAACCGTGTTTTGCGACAAGTTTGACTAAAGTTTGAAAGCAGGTTGCTTGGATTAAATAGATCTCAATGGGTTTATTATTTGTTTTTATTTATGTATGAATTTTGATTATCAATTGGTCAGTTTTATTTTTTGTTTTGAGTTTTTTTATGTTCTAGATGAAGATTTATGATTTGTGCGGTTTTGATATTAATGCCAGCTACTGGATAATTTTAATCTTTGGTTACCTGGTAAAATATTGTCCTTTGGTAGGTTTTTGGCGGAGATTTATCGATTTTTGCTTAAATATAAACAATTGGTTTAAAGTTTGATGGAAATTTGATTGCAGTTTGAAAGCAGTTTGATTGCTCAAAATCTATATTTTACTGTTTAAGTTCAATCAATCGCTCAAACACAAGCTTTTCGACTTTTGTCTAGTTTGATCAATTTAAGCCAAAGTTGTTTTCAAACCTGTTTAAAGTTTTATGAACTTCTGATTAATTTCAATCATTATTTACATTGTAAAATAGACCATTGAAATATTTTCGGTTAAGATCTATCGTTTTTTCTACAAACAACCGTGTTTTGCGACAAGTTTGACTAAAGTTTGAAAGCAGGTTGCTTGGATTAAATAGATCTCAATGGGTTTATTATTTGTTTTTATTTATGTATGAATTTTGATTATCAATTGGTCAGTTTTATTTTTTGTTTTGAGTTTTTTTATGTTCTAGATGAAGATTTATGATTTGTGCGGTTTTGATATTAATGCCAGCTACTGGATAATTTTAATCTTTGGTTACCTGGTAAAATATTGTCCTTTGGTAGGTTTTTGGCGGAGATTTATCGATTTTTGCTTAAATATAAACAATTGGTTTAAAGTTTGATGGAAATTTGATTGCAGTTTGAAAGCAGTTTGATTGCTCAAAATCTATATTTTACTGTTTAAGTTCAATCAATCGCTCAAACACAAGCTTTTCGACTTTTGTCTAGTTTGATCAATTTAAGCCAAAGTTGTTTTCAAACCTGTTTAAAGTTTTATGAACTTCTGATTAATTTCAATCATTATTTACATTGTAAAATTGACCATTGAAATATTTTCGGTTAAGATCTATCGTTTTTTCTACAAATAACCGTGTTTTGCTCCAAGTTTGACTAAAGTTTGAAAGCAGGTTGCTTGGATTAAATAGATCTCAATGAGTTTATTATTTGTTTTTATTTATGTATGAATTTTGATTATCAATTGGTCAGTTTTAGTTTTTGTTTTGAGTTTTTTTTTATGATTTCAAACTTAGTATGAGAATTGTTAATATATTTTTGTAAATAGAGCATTCAGATTTAGATTTAAATTAGTTTCAAATGGTTTCGGTTTTTACCACGCATAAAGTCTTTTGAAATATCTTGGGTAAATATTTTTCATTTTTTAACCAAACAACGTTGATTGGATGAAAGTTTTTAAAAATGTATTTGCGGTTGTTTCGCCGTATTGTAGTATGATGTTTAGAGACCAACAGATGATGGGTATAAATGCTTTGATATGAATGAAAGTTTAATGAAATATTTTCGGTTTTAATTTATAATTTTTCATTAAATAACGATGATTAGAAACAAGTTTAATGAAAGCTTAATTGTATATAGTATGAAAGAAGTTTGATTGCTCAAAATATTTGTTTCAACTTTTAACTTCAATTAATCGCTCTGCAGATACAATGTGAAGGTTCTTTAGGAAAAGGCTTCTCGCTTTAATTATTGATCTATGTGAACTGACGGTAAGTAGAATTAAGTAACTGTACTGTAAGTTGAATTTCACTTTGAAAGCCGTATAAAGAGTCACTGATTCATTTTTTATACATTGGGACTCTTCTTATTTTCACGTAGTAAAAATTGATCCTAGAGAACTACCGTAGTCTAGTCATAAAGAGTGGAACGTTCTATTGAAAGTGCCAAAGGAGAATACGATAGATTAGTAAGATGGCTCGGCAGTCTAAAAAGCTTCTCTAGGGCTTAAAAGATTATTCCCACAACCATCAGCCTGTGATATTTGTACTAGAGTGCTTCAGTTTGAAAGAAATTGGATTACACAATAAGTCAATTAACAATTTGATTTGCTACGTAAACGGTAAAAACATACTCATACAATAAAATATTTATTACGAACTGTTTTGATCAAATTTAATCAATTTATTGGTAGTTTAAAAGAAATTTGATAGGACCTATCAATTTAAAATTTGATTGGCAAAGTACAGATTAAAATTAGATATAAAATACTTATTTTAAAATTTTTTTTAAACCGGTTTGACCGAAGTTTGATATAAGTTTGAATGAATCGTATTTCAACATGTTTCACATACCAAATATAAAGGAAATCCGAACCTTTACTAAATCCATATAGAGTAGAAATTTTTAATTGTAATTTACTAGAAATCATGTTTGTTTGAATTAATTTTGGTATATATCTGAGCCTTCGGCATAGAAAAAAATATTTTACTTAAAGTTACTTGTCAAGAATAATTTTGATCAATTGTGAGGAAGCCGGTTTGATTCAAGTTTGACTAAAGTTCGTTGAAAGTTTCAATCAAAATTATCTTTATTTTTATAATTTAAAATTGTTTACACCAATCCTAATCTAAATTAAATCATATCTGAACCTGAAGTAATATTTGGCAATTAATTTTCATAGTTTGATCAAAATTTGACTGCCAAAGTACCAACTACCAATTTGCTAATGAGTGTGAAATTAAACATTTGATTTAAAATTATTGGCTTAGAACAATTTGGAACAAATTTGAATCCAGATTGATACATGTTTGATAAAAGTTTGATTTAAAATTTACTTAATGTATTATTAAAAATTGTTTACGTTAATTCTTACATAAATTAAAATATATCCGATCCTTCAATAAATCCTTTTTAATAAGAAATATTTATTTGATTATAGCGGTAAATATTCGGTAAATAATTTTTACAGTTTGATTAAAAATTTGATTACCATAATATCAAGTACAATTTTATAATCAGTGCACAAAGAAAGGTTTTACTTTAAACTATTTGTTAAGAAATATTTGGATCGATTTTGAAGTCGTTTCGATGAAAGTTTGATAGAAGTTTTTTGGAAGTTTGAACGAAATAATTTTTGTATTTCGAATTGAATTCTATTATTTACCATTTACCAAGTTTAGATCAAAGTTTTCTTAATTTACAATCGAAAATTTGTTACATCCATCATCCATTACATATGGATGCATCACTTGCCAAATTTAAATTTACTGGCTAAGAACTATTTTGAACAAATTTGAATCCAGTTTGATAAAAGTTTGATTTAAAATTTACTTAATGTATTATTAAAAATTGTTTACGTCAATTCTTACATAAATTAAAATATATCTGATCCTTCAATAAATCCTTTTTAATAAGAAATATTTACTTGATTATAGCGAAAAATATTCGGTAAATAATTTTTACAGTTTGATTAAAAATTTGATTACCATAATATCAATTACAATTTTATAATCAGTGTACAAAGAAAGATTTTACTTTAAACTATTTTTTAAGAACTATTTGGATTGAATTTGAAGTCGGTTTGATGAAAGTTTGATAGAAGTTTGATGGAAGTTTGAACCAAATAATTTTTGTATGTCGAATTGAATTCTATTATTTACACCAAGTTTAAATCAAAGTTTTCTTAATTTACCATATTTTACCATCATCCATTACATATGGATGCTTCATTTGCCAAATTTTAATATCAAATCACTTGATTGGTTCCTAACTGTATATATTCAAAACAAATCTCTTTAAATATTATTTTCAAATTTAATGAGTGATGTACAACATGTTTTTACTTATAATTGCTTATAGAGCACCATTTTGATCAATTGTGAGGCAGGTTTTATGCTACTTTGATACAAGTTTGATGGAAGTTTGATTTGAATTTTTTTTAAATTTATGATCGAGTATTGTTTACACCAATTTTCATATTTAGAATAAGCGTATCTAAATCTACAATACATCTTTATTGAATAGAAATATTTATTTGAAACGTGTTAGTAATAATATTTGATAGTACGTTTTTATGATTTGATGATAATTTAATGATTAAGAAGCTCCTATCAATTTAATTAGCAATGTTCAAAGATACATTTTTCCTTAAATTACTAGTTTAAAACTAATTTGACTAAATTTGAAACCGGTTTGATGCAAGTTTGATGGAAGTTTGAATCAATTTTTTTTAAATTTATAATCTAAAACTGCGTACACTGCCTTTTATATAAAATAAATATTATTTTATTCTTGAATATGTTTTTACACAATTATCTTATACGAGTAAAATGAATCTTGCAATTACAGTTTAAAACAATAAACCACCTTACCAACCAAAACCCCCCGATTTACATACAAATAAGGTCAGTTCATAATTAAATTAAGCTTACGTTCGTTATATACACGTATGCAATTCACAGGCAAACATACAAAATAAAATCTTAATATCTTTATTTAGAGTTTGAAATCTTTCAGTCAGATTCTGTATTTTTTGTTGGTATTTTATTAGTTTTTGTAAGGTCGTTGTTAAAGACACATGTTTTGCTTAACTTCTTTTATTTAAAAAAAAAAAAACTAATAATAAAAAGAAACGTGTCTGATGTGTATGTATTTTTGAAAATTTTTCGGAATTTTCATGTAATTTTCCGATTTTATGTAGAGTAGGAATCGAGAGATTGAGAGTAAATGGCGATGAGAAATTTTTATGCAGTGAATATTTTTATTTTGATGTTATTGATGATGTTTATGTTGTGAATTATGTTTTTTTATACTTTTTCGTTGTAATTAAGTTGTAATGTTATTTTTATTTTAATACTACTGGTTTTTTTTGTGCAGATAACAAATCTGTCGTCGTCTCTCCGTTTAATATTGTAAAGTTCATGTTTTTGTATAACATTAACATTCCGTCATGCGAGTGTGTTTCCAATTCCATTTTAGGGCAGCAAAGGCTATATCAGGTCTGATCTGATGTTCAACAACAATGCAATAATTACTTTATTTATTTAAATTTCAATTAGCAAATAAAATATTTTGTATTATTTTATAATTAATAATGTTTTATGCGTTAATTAACTCGATGTTTATGGCGGGAGATTAATGGTTCATTAGTAAATACACAAAAGTGTTGGCTCTATGGATCTAACAACATAATATACAAAAATGTGTATAAAACATAAAATTTTAGCTAGTTATATTTTTAAAAATTGGGTGAGAAATGTATATTATGAAAATTAATTGTTTCATTTGTTTTTTTTTCAAAATTTTTTGTGTTTTCATATGTGGGAATTTATAATTTATGATTTTGATTTTTTTAAACCTCGACAAGACATTCAGTGTCAACATTGTGAAAAACGTTTAATCGCAATTCGACTTTGGTGGTCGATTTATGTCTTAATATTATGTTACATGTATATTATTGTGTCTCGTGAAAAAGTGTGTCTCTCTAGTGTATTAGGTAAATGATAAATGGCCAACAGATGGGTTGGTTATAATCGTTGCCATTATGTCGACTTTAAATATTATATGTGCTAAAATTTTGATTTTAAATGGATTAAGAAAGATAATCTATCGGATTATAATTTTGTGCTGATCGTATTTAGAAAACTTAACAATTCAGTAACCGATTTGAACTTGTAAAAATTGATTTATGAAATTTCATATAAAGTTATGCACCAGTTTAAAAAATTATGCTCCAATTCAACTTGAGTGTTTTTTTGAGTGTTTTTTTGAAAATAATTGAGAAACGATAGGTTAATTCTGTTTGACTGGATTAGGCCACTAATCTCCTGTTTCCTGGAGATGGGTTTAACACAATTTCAAGTTTCATCCTGAAAAGGGTTCAGGCTTAGTAATTTTTGAAATTTTTCAAAAAACTGAATGATACATTCGTACAAAAATCTATTTTTATATATACTTAACAAATTCTTACGCATTTTTTACACTTTCTGCTAAGCAGCAGTAATTCAAGTGTATTTCATACTAGAATGCTTTGATCTATAGTTATTGTCGTTAAAAAATGAAATTTAAATAAAAACACTCAAATTTATTACAAAAGCTAAATTTAAAACAATAAAATGCTCGGAATAAGTACTACTGATAACACTAGGACTCACTGGCGGTATACTCCTTATAAGTCAGAATTGGGAATAGGAAACCCTTAATTCAACCCTAATTTCAAAAGATCAATGTCGAAAAATTTGGTATGGGTGTTTTCTGGAAATCCCACCTTTTATTAATAAAATCATTTAAACGATTTTGATAAAATTTCATGATTGTGCCTACTCGCCATCAGCCATAATCGCAGGTCTATTTTCAACTCTGAAACAGGTGGGATTTCCAGAATTTGCCAGGCACAATCATGCAATCTGATTTAAATGTTCATTTACACTAGTTTAAGTGATTTCATTAATAAAAGGTGGGATTCCAAGAAATCACCCATACCAAATTTTTCGACATTGATCTTTTGAATTTAGGTTGAAGGCAGAGTCTTGTTTGTGGGATTCTGGCTGATGAGGAGTAGGCAAAATCATGAAATTATATCAAAATCTTTATTACAACTAGTTTAAGTGATTTTATTAATAAAAGTTGGGATTTCCAGAAATCACCCATATAAATTTTTTCATAAATGATCTTTTGAAATTAGGGTTGAAAGCAGACTCTTGTAGGTGCGATTCTGGCTGATGAAGCGTAGGCACCATCATGAAATCTGATCATTGAAATAGGGATTTCCTATGGGTGATTCTGCCTGATGGGCAGTACACACAATCATGAAATTTGTTCAGTATGTTCAGTACAACCAGTTTAAGTGATTTCATTAATAAAAGGTGGGATTTGAAGAAATCACCCATACAAAATTTTTCGACATTGATCTTTTGAAACTATAGGGTTGAATTAAGGGTTTTCTATTCCCAATTCTGGCTGATATGGAGTATGCCACCAGTGAATCTTATTCTTATCAGGTTATATAGATCTAGTCTAAACATTGTGACTAGAAAACTACAACTTTTTCTGACATAGTTGACACATTTTTGGGCTGTTGTAATATCGCAATTGTAACATAACCGTACATTGATAAAACCGATCATCATTAATCGTAGTTTGGGCTATTGTTATACATTTTAAGGGGTCTATTTATCCATTTACCCCAATTACGCCATAACCTTCTTAATCCTCTGGTCTTTAACCCCTCGTCATTACTCCCTGGTTTTAATCTCCTGGTCGTTGCTCCCGGAAATTACCTTATTAAAGTTAGTGTCTTGACTACTTCGTGTCATCGAAGTACATCGTATCATAACAAACAACAAATACAATTTCCAATTTAACCGATATTAATTTATTGTTTCATATGAATATCATACGGCCAACTTTCAAAAATTTATTTATTTTGGCATATTTGGGAATGCCATATCTGTTTCATACAGCCGAAAACTGCCGTTTAAGGAGTTTAAAAATTATCAAGCTTTAAATGGTTTATATTTGTCGTTAAACTGGTTTGCAATTCAAGACTATGCCAGACATGCACCGATCTGACTACGTAAATTCGATGGGCCGTGACCATAGGTAGATTTTGATTATAGGGATTATAGATTAGGGGTGAGTCTGATGGGGTTATTGGGGCGGAATTGTGATTTTCCATTGTAATTGTGAAATCGTCAATCATTCGAGATTAAACCAGATAGACACCAATCTGACTATGCCGATTCGGTAGCCCATGATCATAGATAGATTTTGATTATAGGTTAAGGATGAGTCTAAGTAGGTTATAGGGTGAAATTTTTATGTGTCCCTTCCTCTGACGATAAACTCGTTCATCATCGATTTTGCCAGATGGGCACTAATCGGACTGTGACGTTTTGATGGCTTATGGTTATTTAGGGGTTGTATGTATTTTCCTGAATCTGTTAATCTTGTCAATAATTTGTAAATCACAGATATAAGCGTTTTATTATTTAATTTGGAACTTGCGTTATTGACATCGCAGGAACCAGCATGTAAATACTGAAGACCAACTGATGGATCCATTCGCCTTTCATTAATTCGTAATTTAAGTTTCGATTTCATTTCATTTGAAAGAATACTATTTATATGCTGCAGTCTTGATAACACGAAGGTAATAGCAGCGTTCGCAGTAAGAAGATTTGCATCTCTTCGGCACAAAGCCTCTACCGTTAGCTTTATTGGTTCAAGCACATTAATAAGCTCCACCAATAATATCCAATCATTTTCACAAAATGAATATTCGGTGACGTTTAGTTCTACGATCGCCATCTGTAGACTAGAGTTTACTTTGTAAACCCGTTCGAGCATTATCAACAGGCTACTCCATCGCGTTTTGTAATCTAATGTTAATTCCAGTTCTTTCCCAAGGCTCAGTTTTACGTATTTTTGCAACGTGGTATTTCATGTTGGAGAAGCTCTAAATTTTTTTACTTCTTTACGAATTTTTGTTATCAGGGGATGTATAATAGGATTATGTTCAAATTGGTCGGATAATTCTGAATCTAAGTTAAGGTTATGTGAAATTATAAAGTTGCGTCATCTTCGCATTCGATTTCGGAATCTACACTTTTTGGACAATTTAGTTCGTCAAAAGTATCAGCAGTTTCGGATAATTCGTCAACGCTAAGGATATCCAATTCAGAATTTCTATTCATATAAAGCACGTCAAGCACTGCTAGTTGAATTCCATGAGCAAGGCAAAGCTGATGTTCTGGCTCAATCAACCTTATTTTTAATTAGCTCAATACACTTTTCTGCGGAATACGGGCCAAGCCTAAATCCATATTTTTTCATTGTTATGTACATTTATATTTAAGAATCGACGGTTTCTTGTAGAAGTCCACTTATCAAACGTTGAACTAAACCTAATTTTATTCATTTTCTTGTTAAACAATTAGGATCTGGTTTCCTGTTGAATTTTTGCAGCATGATCCATTACAGTTTTTTTATGGTGTTGGGTGATTTTGGTATTTGCTTGATTGAATCCTTTGGCCATAAGCAATACCCTGAGACCATTTGAGGTGCAATACATAGAAAAGGGTATATACCATCTCTTGCAATTAGCCGAGATAAAATGGCCGACAACGAAATATCTTATTTATTTTCACAAAAGAATTGTGGATCGCTCGTAAATGAGAATGAAGCGCACTATAGTAGATCCACCGCAACATTTAGTTTGTTTTTCACATTTCTTGCATTTAGCAAACGTCTTGTCTTTTCTATATTCTTCAAAAAATTTATTTTCCATGTTTTATATTCAGTATTTTTAAACTATTTATATTACGATTAAATTGTTTTGATTCAAAAATCATATGAAATGAATGAACAGAAATGTAGAAATGTCAAACTGTCAAACAAACCAACCAAAAAAGTATAATTTATACGAATATCGAAATAAAAACTGGGGGACCATCGAAAAAATCGGCCGAAAGTACAAACAGAGTCATCTCGTATAAATATAGGAAAATATTTCCAAACCGGTTTTTTCTTTTAAATAAAACTGGGTTTTCGGTGATTGAAAACGGAACGATTAATCGGTTAATCGAGAACCGGGTTTCCAATCACTACTCATAACCATAGGTAGATTTTGATTATATAGGTCAGGGGTAAGTCTGATGGTGTTACAGGGGCGAAACCACAAAAAACAACAATCATATCCAAAAACTATTTCAACTTCAAGGCAACAACAGACACAATTAAACCAACCACAACAACAACAGCAACAAAAAGATCAAGTACAACAACAACAAAACCAACAACACCCGCAACAACTAAAACAACTACTAGAAACGAACAAACTACAACAACACATACAGCAAGTACAACGACAACAAGAAAGATTACAACAACAACCGCAATGAAATCAACAAACAACTTGTAATACAGCAATGGACATAGAGACAATAAAAAAAAATGAAGCATGGCTAGCAATGCGACATTCTAATTTAACTCCAAAAGAATTAACACTATTTGGAAATAACCATGTAAGTATGATTGATGATGAATGAGGGAAGGAGGAGAGAGAACGCATTTGCATTTATAAATGCCCTATCCTTTCTTCATTTCTTTGAATGGTAGAGCGAATGCTGAGATCCAATGAATGCATGAAAATTGGTCAGATAAATATTCGCAGTATATATGCCAATGGCGATATGTTGCGGAATTATCTGACCAATAATGATGTGAATGTGAGGATTTTGTGTGAAACTTGGGAGCGGGAGGGTAAGACGTTTCGGGTGAAAGGATATAATTATCTGTCCAGACCGAGGGCTGATGGCTTCGGCGGCGTGGCGATATTGGTACGTGCCAATATCAGCCTGGTCCTTTGTGACATACCGCGCTTCGAGCACATTGAAGTCATCGCGGCCAAAACTCGGAATCTGGACAGAAACTTGTTATTTGTTAGTATCTATGCAACTCCAGTGTTGTCTACGTCTGACAGAGAGAGAAGCCAACGAGATTTTCAAATTTTGTTTGAATGGGTGGAAGGCAAAAGTGACGTGATTCTAGCGGGTGATATGAATGCGCATTCGAGAATATGGGGGAGTGAAAGAACTGATGCTAGAGGTAACTGGTTGACCCGCCTCATTCTGGATTCCGATCTCGTAGTCCTGAATGATGGTGGGTCGACTAGAATGCCGAGAGTGGGGTCGACAGCCAGCGCGATAGATTTAACTTTAATATCTAGCGGGCTGGCGGGCCAAGTCACTTGGATTGTCACAGATGAGAATTTGGGTAGTGATCATTATTTGATCAGGGCATGCTTAGGTGGTATAAATGTTGACATAGACCGTAAGGTCATTATGAATGGTAAGAAATGGGTCGAACGTATGAATGAGATTCTCACAATGAAAGAAGTAAATGAGGTTAACCAACTTGAGGATGAAATAGAGAGAGCGAATGAAATGTGCACTATAAATATCAGAGGGAATGAATACAAGGTGAATGGTTGGTGGAACAATGAAATCCAGTATTGGTATGAAAGGAAACGGATAGCATTGAGAGAGTTCAGTAGGTGTATATGTCATGAATGCAGAATAAATTATGGAAGAATGAATGCAAAATTGAAAAAGGCTATCCGTAGAGCGAAAAGGAAAAGTTGGCGGGAATATGTATCAAAAATGACACATAGAACTACAACTAAGGATGTATGGGATAAATTTAATAGAGTGAGAGGATATAGAGCGCAAGGCAGAAATGCAGTGTTAGATGACAGAGAGAATGGAGGTGTCTTTTTACAAATGATTACGGACGTACGTAACAATTTGAGTGATAGGTATGAAGTTTTGCTACCTGATAATGAAAATGAATTTATGAACGATATGTGTAAGGAGTTTGAATGGGAAGAGTTCCGAGGGGTTTTAGAAACATCCAAATCTACTACCCCCGGAACCAACAGAGTGAGTTATAAAATGATTAGTAGATTAGAGTTCGAAGCCAAGGCGGCCTTGCTTCGAATTCTCAATCAAGTATGGATGAGTATTCAGATACCGGAAAAATGGAAGGAAAGCAGAGTGGTACCTATTCCTAAAAGGGATCGGGATAGGAATCTGGCAACAAATTACAGGGGAATATGTATGTTGAATGTATTTGTTAAAATTGTGAATGGTATGATGAAAGGACGTATAGATAAATTTGTGAATGAGGGAAATTTGTTGCCGGAAACCACCTTTGGGTTTCGTCAGAACCACTCTGCTAATGAGTGTGTAGAAAAGTTTGTGTGGGAAGTACAAAAGGAAAATAAGTATGTTGTGGCGGTATTTTTGGATATAGAAAGGGCATATGATTACGTGGTTCCAGGGAAACTTTATCAGATCCTTATGGACTTGGGGTTTCCTTGGAAAATTTGCAAATGGGTGTATGAGTTCATGAATGAGAGAAAGTTAGTTTTATGTGGTAGAGGGTATAGGTTGGAAGGAGCGGTGACTATCGGCCTCCCCCAAGGCAGTAAAATCTCACCGACTCTCTTCAACCTGTATACGAGCTCGATACATAGGTGTAACTCCTCGGGCAAAGTCATTTTGCAATTTGCCGATGACTTTGTCCTGATGGGTAAGGGGAGTACCATCGGGGAGGCCTTGAGTCGGGCTCAAGAATGTGTGAATCAGGTAACCGAATGTTTGAGTGAACTGAATTTGAGAGTAAATTCGAGTAAATGTTGTAGTATGGCTTTTAGAACGAATCGGATGGTTGATGTGCGAATATATAATGAGAGAATTGAGTGTGTGAAATTGACTAGGTATTTGGGAATCTGGATTGACAGAAGAATAAGTTTCAAAGTGCATATGGAAAAATTGGCCGATAATTGTAAGAGTAGATTGAACGTGATTAAAAGGGTGAGCAAACCGAAATGGGGAGCTCATCCGGGTGTGACTGATATGTTACGAAAGGCGTTAGTGTCAACTAAAATTGCGTATGGAATGAGTATATATGGTGATGGGTCCAAGGTTGGGTTTAAAAAGTTGATGCTTGTGGAGAATGCGTGTGCTAGAGTGGTATTGGGAGCGATCAATTCGACACCAATACACACTCTGTGGTCTGAATTGGGTGATTCGCCTCTTAATTTTAAGAGGGAATGGATCACCGTGCGAGAGACTGTGCGAATGTTAACTAAGGACAATAAATTAGTGAATGAAATGAAAGAGAGATTGCAAAGAGGGACGGTTTACAAAAAGACAACAAGATCGCTGGTAATCTTGGAAAATATTAACATATTCTCCAAGATTCGTCCGGCAAATCCGAAAGTCCCTCCGAGCAATCTAATAGTGCGGTTGAAGTTTGGTGACACTACAAAAGCAATGATGAATGAGTTATCGGTTAAGAGCGAATTTTGCAAAATGCGAATGAATTATGTTGCACATGTGGAAGTGTATACAGATGCTAGTGTAAATGTTGATCGCGTAGGTGTGGGAATTTATATTCCTTCAATGAGGAAAGAGAAAATGGTAAGAGTGCATGACAGTATCTGTATAATGAATGCAGAATTGATAGCGATTATGGAAGGGATCAAGTTGGCAATGACACAAGGGAGAAGGAGAATAGTGTTATTCTCTGACTCCCGGAGTGGGTTGGAATTAATTAGTAAGGGTGGGGGAACTCATGGCAATATGTATGTAGAAATGCTATATAAGTATCTTCAATCTTATGGGAGGGAGGTCATCCTTCAATGGATACCTTCACACCTACAGATTGAAGGTAATGAAAGAGCCGATATGCTTGCGAAACGGGGTTGTTTGATTGAGGATGTAAACGAATATGAATTCATGGATGCCAGAGACGTACTTCGCATGTTTCAGATGAATCTGTGGAGAAAATGGGAGAGAGAGTTTGTTGAAAAATGTCAGGTGAAAGGTAAGAAGTACTTTGAGTTGGTTAGGTCTCCTTTGAGGCAACCGTTCTTTAAGGTGCTCAAAGGAGATACTAGAATGTTACGAACTATGGAACGAGTGAGATTGAATCATGGAAATTGGAAAGAATGTTTGAAGAAACGTAATTTGGTTGTGTGTGAATTATGTGAAAGCTGTTTGGTTGTGGAGGACATCGAACATTTGATTCTGAAATGTTCTGCATTTAACCAGAGCAGACAAATGTTCGATGTTCTATTGAGTGCAAGTAGTTTGACTGAATTATTACGAATGGGAATGAACGTATATAAGAATATGTATGAATTTATTAGAACAAATCAGATAGAAGTGTGAAAGGGGATCGATGTGTGCTAGGTGAATGACAAGAAATTAAAATTAAATTATTAGTAGTATGGTAAAAAATGTTAACAATTAAAAATTGTAAATTTTGAAACGGGCCATATGGCACCAAATTTTTGGAGCTAGTGCCAAATAAATAAAAATAAAAAAAAAAAAATAAAAAAGTTACAGGGGCGACATTTTTATTTTCGCCTTCTTCTGACGATAAAATTGTTCATCATCCGAGATTTCACCGTATTGACACTAGTCTGACTATGTCTATTCGATAGTCCATGTCCATAGGTAGATTTTGATTATTAGTCAGGAGTGAGTCTGATGAGGTTATGGAATGAAATCTTGATTTCCCCCATTTTCCATCGATAAAATCGCTCGTCATTCGATATTTTTCCATTTAGACACTAGTCTGATTATACCGATTCGATGGACCATGGCCAAAAGCAGAATTTGATTATAAGTTTGGAGTAAGTCTGATGAGGTTGTATAGAGGTGACATTTTTATTTTTCCCTCTTCTGTCGATAAAATACTCCGTCATTTGAGATTTTGCCAGACAGACGCCAATCTGGCTATGCCAATTGCAATATTAGAAATTATTTGGTTCAGTGCAAGCGAAAATTCCCATAAGTTAATTATCTGTCAGCAAACGTGTCTCGTTCTGCCATTCTGTACCGGACCAAGAAGTCGAATATAACCAAATCTTCCAAACCAAACGATTATATTTGGTGTACAAATGTATTTTCAACCTTTTTTAGTGAAATAAAAGACATTAGTTTGTGTAGAAAATGAAAAAAATGTTTTATTCAAAGTATGCTCCTTCGGAAGCTATAATCTTCGCCCATCGTTCAGGCAATAAACGGATTCCCCGAAGGAAGAAGTCTGGTTGTTTTGAGGCGATCCAGTCATCGACCCATTTTTGACGTTTTCATATGAAGTGAAGTGCTTCTATGCCAGGGCTGATTTCATCTACCGGAACAAGTGGTAATCAGAGGGAGCAATGTCTGGTCAATACGATGGGTATCAGGTATCACAACATGTGGCCTGCCTGTTGTCCCATTCCAGTCGTTTTGCAGCTAGAGCTTGCTTTAAAGCCATCAGTTGTCGTCGATAAACTTGTCTCGTAAATATTTCACGCTCTCTCAGCAGCTCATAATAAACGACATCCTTATTAATATCCCACCAAATACAAAGCATCACCTTCGTACCATGGATATCTGCTTTTTGCGTCGACGGCCCTGGTTCACCTGGCTTGACCCATGCTGGTTTGGATTGTCATAATGGATCCACTTTTCATCCACTGAGATGATCCGATGCAAAATCCCCTTCCTTTATTGTCGTTGAAGCAACAATTCGCACATCGATTTCCGACGTTCCATGTCCCGTTCTTTCAATTTGTGTGGCACCCAATTTTCCAGCTTCTGAACCAATCCCATTGCATGTAACGTTGGTTGCGAAACACATTATTAGGTAATATTCAACTCTTCTGCCAATTGTTTTTCGGTCTGAGAAGGGCCCACATCAAGCAATTCTTCCAATTCTGTATCTTCAAATTTTCTTGGTCCGACTTCACCTTCTTTGTCTCTTACATCAAAATCACTAACTTTGAATCGTTGAAACCACTCTTTGCATGTTGTATTCGATGGAGCATGTTCACCGCAAACTTCCACAAGCAAACGATTTGTTTCCGCTGCACTTTTTTTCAACAAAAAATAATGAAGTAAAACTTCCCGCAAATGCTGTTTTTGGCACAAAATTCGACATTTTCAACTACATGAAAATAATTGTTGTTTACGCTTTGAACAAATGTCACTAGCAATTATTCAAGCTTGACCTCTAACCTCCAAAAAACATGTATTGCCTGATTGAATAATATGCTAGCAGTGATACTAACGACACCTCTATAAAAAGGTCGGAAATACATTTGCACACGCAATATTTAAACAATTTGTTTTCTTTCTCTTTGCCGTTAGCTTATGCGGATTAGAAATGAATTCATTGGTTTCTTAAATTTTTTAACAATGTGTGCTGTGAAATTCTGCTAAGTTTGAGTTACTCTTAAGCATAGAAAATAATTTTATTTCATACAATTTGCAACGTCTTCAACGCCCTGATCCTTTTCAAAATTAGGTTGACATCTCTAATTTTTAGAACCGCCTTCCCAATGAATCTTTGCTAGTTATGCACTAGACACGATTGTTTTTTCCAGCATCTATCTAATGTAGTTTTAAAACAAATTTCCTAGATTTCATTCATAACTCGTTCGGTTATTATAAATTTCAAGGACTCGTTACTAGCTTGCTTTTATATGAAACATTTGAATCCGTTATTGGAAACAACCCCCATGTTTGTTCAAAAACAATTATTAATGTTTTGCTTTATTTACAAAATTAGGTGTTGGCAAAAATGAATCCGGAGCGCTCGAAATGTGAAAATTTGAATTTCTTAATGAAATCGAACTAGACCCAGATTTAATGATTTTCAAACTTGCACATGATCTTGGGTATGCCATCAAATGCTGGAATGCGAGGTAAGCGCGGCCAGACGCAACAATAAAAAACAAGACAAACTTTTATTCTAGGCCTCTAATTCAAGATTTAATATTTTAGGGCTCTGGCCGAAAGTATTTTTAAAATCTGAGCTGCAAAACTAATCCAAAATACAATAAATACAAAATTTGTATAAAATGTTAATCCTATTAAATATTACGATTGTGACATCAAAATGCAGTCTAAATTCTTAAAATTTTGATAAGCGTTGTACAAATCTTCGATATCGGTTGTAATAGAACGCAACACTGAAAAAATTTGGAACCGACCCCTCCCACAAAGTCACAAAGTTTGCATATCAAATATACTTCCACAAAAATTAGCAACCATATCCAATAATAATTAAAAACTCTATAACAATAAAAAACACAAATAAATTAAATTTTATTACTTAATTTCCAAAATTATCGTTATTTAGTCGAAATTTTACTTTCGGTATCACATAAAACTAACCAACAATTACACTCGAATATAATAGCACACCCCAAAAAAACCATTTATTGTGTTGTGTAACTCTCACCCGACAAAAAAACTTTTTTTTTTATTATCTCTCTATATATGTTTGTATCACTGTAAGAAAAACTGAGCTGCGAGTAAATTTTCCAGCAATAAAAATTTTTCCTATACAATTTTCCGCACTCCATAATTTGCTCTCATCCCGATGTTCGTTACGTTTAGTTCGTTCGGGCGTTTGAAATCAATTTAATTCAATTAAAAAGGAAAACTGTATGTATAAAATGTACGGGTGCGGGAGTGGAAAATGGCAAAAATTAAAATCTTTATACAGAAACACCCTTATACTCGTACATACTCGTATCGACAAAATAATTTTCCCCTTAAACGGATTTTCATTTCGTTTATTTCCGAAAGCATATTGTTGTTATCAACTGAACACAATTTTTATCAACAGTACCATGCATACTCGTACAGTCACATTATAGACGATTTTATCGGAAAATTAATTCTCTTATTTTCCACTTGTGTACGTTTTATTTATCTACTTGAATTATTATTTTTATTATTTTATAACCCCCTGGTGTAATAATAATATTATTTTTTTTATTATATCGTAAGGGTTGGGTTGTAAAATAAAATAAATATACGAGTAAATGAAAATTCTGTTGGTTGGCTGAATTAAAATGAAATAAATGGGGTTTGTGTTATGAACATATAGCAAACAACACTCTATATGGGTAGGGGGTGGTAAAAAATATTATTTTAATTATGAAAGGTGTACGTACTGTATATACTCTTACCTACATGAATTACCAAAATGATTTTAAGAAAATTAATTTGATATTTTTTATAGTTGTTGTTGTTTTTGTTGACACTTGTGGTTTATACTGGAGTAGCAATTAAGATGATGAGATTTTCTAATCATTGTACCCCAAGAATTTTTATAGATATTCACATACACACATAAGTAGGTGGTAATTATACGTAGATATACAAAGGTAATTTAATACTATTTTGGGTTTGTAAAAAGGTACCACATTCTTAAATAGGTTGTTGAACGCATTTTGATGATGATTAAATTTGGTAATATGAAGCTGAGTTTGGTGTGCTTGATCCGTACTCATTATTTAAATTTGATTCAAATGGATTTCTACTATGCTATGAAAATTGAAACACGTTGAATTTTACACTGTTTTAAACAATTTGTAATTGTTAACTAAATCAACGAACAAATAGTTAATCAAGTTATCATACGTCAATAACGTTGACAACGTCGACAATCTAGAAAATGATATTGGAACCTCAATTTTCTCATAATTTTCTCTTTATCTAGCTAGTTATAATATCTAGAAGTCAAACGAGTTAACATTTTGATACTAAATTATTTAAAATATTCGTCTTTAATGAATTTCGTA
Organism: Nephrotoma guestfalica; assembly: GCA_963691935.1. Classification (NCBI taxonomy): domain Eukaryota; kingdom Metazoa; phylum Arthropoda; class Insecta; order Diptera; family Tipulidae; genus Nephrotoma; species Nephrotoma guestfalica. The sequence continues at coordinate 212,061,402 of OY829915.1, forward strand.
ATTTTATATGCTAAAGCACTAACATATAAGACATTTGTATTCTCTAAGAAAGCAAAAAATACAAAATGTCCTGAAATAATTTTTCGTTAAAACCCGATAAGCAATTGGAGCGACATCTTTATATTTTCCATTGTATTTGTTACAAAGGGAACGACAACAACAAGTTGTGAGTTGTTATTGCATCATTTTACTATTGAAAATATGCACCAAGTGAACGATTAATATCCTCCGGAGTAGCGCGTGTTGCGGTAAGAATTACGCCATTTTGGAAGGCGAATTTGCCACTCTAGTTTTGCCAATTGGAAGCACAATTCGAAACCAGTGGTATAATAGCCGACGAAACAAAATACTGCACGGTAGTAGCCGCGATCAAAATCAATATTCTTTCTCTGGTGGATGAAGTACAGTAAAACCTCGATTTAACGGACTAGTTGGGGGTGTCCGTTAAAACCTAATGTTTTTTAATTTAAATGAGATTTTTAAATGTTTTTTGGAAAAAGTTCTGGAATATGGCCATATGGATTAAGTTCTGGTATTGCAAGCACCTCAAAGGCGTAAATTTCCGCTTGGTTCGAAAGGTTCTTAAGATTTCATGGTCTTAGAAGGCATCATATTCCATGTTCCCGTGAACAGTTTTCGAGGTCGTGGTTGATAAGACTACTATAAATTTATCCGAGCCCTTTGTGTAGGGTTCATAACGTAATTTTATGTGAAAGTATGAAGTTGGTCTGCCGCTCAACCTACCAATTCCATGAGTGGTGGATGTTCGAACGGTTAAGTACTGGTTATAGATGTTCAGCATTACCAGAAACTTGTTAGCATTACGAGCCACTTGCTTCAAGAAAAACGCCTGATTAATACCCAGTTTCGTCACCATATTCCAGAAATTCTTAAAAAAAATATTTAAGAATCCTATGTCCGTACAACATACCCAATCCGAACAAAATCGGTTAAGAAATGGCTGAGTTCCGTTCCAGATGACCATATTTCAGAATTTCGTCCTAAAATCATTTACGAATCTCATTTCCATCCAACATGCCCAAACCAAATAATCGGTTAAGAAATGGCTGAGTTCCTTCCTAAATGGTCATATTACAGAACTTCTTCCCAAAATCATTTGAGAATTTCATTTCCATCCAACATACCCAATCCAATCATATACGGTTAAGAAATGGTTGAGTTCCGTCCCAAGTGGCCATATTTCAGAATTTCTTCCCAAAATCATTGAAGAATCTCATTTCCATTCAACATACCCAATCCGATCATAATCGGCTAAGATATGTCTGAGTTCCGTCCCAGATGGTCATATTCAAGAATTTCTTCCCAAAATCATTTAAGAATCCCATTTCCATCCAACATACTCAATCCGATCATAATCGGTTAAGAAATGGCTGAGTTCCTTCCTAGATGGTCATATTCCAGAACTTCTTCCCAAAATCATTTAAGAATGCCATTTTCATCCAACATACCCAATCCGATCATAATCAGTTAAGAAATGGCTGAGTTCCGTCCCAGGTGGCCACACTCCAGAATTTTTTCCCAACATCATTTAAGAATCCCATTTCCATCCAACATACCCAATCCGATCATAATCGGTTAAGAAATGGTTGAATTCCGTCCCAGGCGGCCATATTTCAGAATTTCGTCCTAAAATCATTTACGAATCCCATTTCCATCCAACAAACCCAACCCGATCATAATCGGTTAAGAAATGGCTGGGTTCCGTCCCAGGTGGCCATATTTCAGAATTTATTCCCAAAATCATTTAAGAATCCCATTTCCATCCAACATACCCAATCCGATCATAATCGGCTAAGAAATGGCTGAGTTCCGTCCCAGGTGGCCATATTTCAGAATTTATTCCTAAAATCATTTAAGAATCCCGTTTCCATCCAACATACCCAATCCGATTATAATCGGTTAAGAAACGGCTGAGTTCCTTCCCAGATGGTCATAGTCCAGAACTTCTTCCCAAAATCATTTAAGAATCCCATTTCCATCCAACATACCCAATCCGATCATAATCGGTTAAGAAATGACTGAGTACCGTACCAGGTGGCCACATTCCAGAATTTCTTCCCAAAATCATTTAAGAATCCCATTTCCATCCAACATACCCAATCCGATCATAATCGGTTAAGAAATGACTGAGTACCGTACCAGGTGGCCACATTCCAGAATTTCTTCCCAAAATCTTTTAAGAATCCCATTTCCATCCAACATTCCCAATCCTATCAAATCGGTAACCGAAAAATGGAAATTAAACAATTGTCCGTTAAATCGAGCGTCCGTTTAATCGGGGTCTGTTAAATCGAGGGTTTACTGTAGTTTTTAATCCGCCAAAAACGAACAAATACTTAACGCTAATAAACCGGTTGAACGAGTACTTTACGGAATCGGAAGAAAACCGCTTAAACAAGTTATTACACGACAAATATTTGGGAGATCAACGACCGTCGCGTTTTTTGAGAGAAATGCGGCAGCTCGCATGACCAAAAATCGGTAGCGAGTTCCTTTAATCACGTTGGATTGAACGATTACCTACACAAATGCAGGCCATTTTATCAGTTAGCGGCGACGATTTGGACAAGCTAGCTACGATGGCAGACCGTATTATGGAAGTTACAAACGGGTCGGAGGTGAATATATGCAGTAAAATAAATGAATCCGGATCAAATTCCGAAAACTCTATTATATCATCGTTGGATGCGAAAATCGACACTCTGACTAGGAAAATGTCTGAAATGGGGCGTAGCCGTTCCCGTACACCAGGTAGAGCATACAAATGGACGGCAGTTCGCGGTCAACCTCCCGCAACCGTACTGAGTACAAAATGTGCTGGTACCATTACAAGTTCGGAAGTGGGGCTACTAAATGCCGTCCATGAATTCGCAAATAACTCAGAAAACTAGAGAGGCGATCGCTCATGGCGACTAGCGATCGGAATTTATTAAATAGTCGCCTTATTTTGTTTGACAACTCCACAAATTGTCATTTTTTAATTGATAAGGGAGCCGTATGATAAGATTAAAAAATTAGAGATCCCGATAGAATTATACGCAGCTAACCAAACTTAACGTTTTCGGAAACAAGACAGTCACAGTCGATTTGGGTTTGCGGCGAAGTTTTACATGGACTTTTATCATACCCGATGTGAATAGAGCTATCATAGGCGCCGATTTCTTAAGCCACTTTGGATTACTCGTGGATTTAAAACGGAAAAAGCTAATTGACAGCACAACCAATCTTAGTTCAATCGGAAGAGTAGCGAATTGCCAAACAACGTGTATAACTACACTACGAGCGGTTGATGTTTCATACTCTGAATTACTCACGAAATCTGACGCGTCCAAAAGCTGGCATGGGTGGGATGAAACACAACGTAACCCACGTTATTGAAACAAAGTATGCTCCATTATATTCAAAGTATCGTCGGCTAACAGCCGACAAACTCATTATCGCAAAACATGAGTTTGACAACATGATGAAGCTGGGAATTTGCAAGCCAACCAAAAGTCCTTGGGCCAGCCCTCTGCACTTGGTTAAGAAGGAAAACGAGGAATGGCGAGCATGCGGGGACTACCGCCGACTTAATTATGCTACAGTAGCGGACCGATATCCATTACCGCACATGCAGGATTTAGCATACGGATTGCATGGCAAAGTCATATGTCCCACAATCGATCTAGTAAAGACATACCATCAGATACCCATCGAGCCAGCGGACATAGAGAAAACAGCGATAATAATGCCATTCGGATTATTTGAGTTTCCGCGGGTGACCTTTGGTTTGTGGAACGCTGCTCAAACCTTTCAAAGGTTCGTCCATGCTGTGTTGAGAGACTGTGTGGACGATGTGTTAATTTATTCCGACAGCACGGAACAATATTTGGATCACCTACGCTAAGTATTCGATCGATTTAGTGAACACGGGATTGTAATCAACATGTCCAAATCTGTTTTTGGCAAGAGTACGGTGAAGTTTTTAGGCCATTTGATATTCGAATCGGGTACGAAACCACTGACGGATAAGGTTGCTGCCATTGCGGAATATAAAGAACCAACCGATTTTAAAGGTTTTGCGACGATTTCTAGCAATGGGTAATTTTTATCGCTGATTTTTACGCGACGCTGCAAAAATTCAAATGCCATTGTTGGAGTACATGATCGACTGGACCGCCGAAGCAAGAAATGCGCCCGAAAAATACAAGGCAGAGCTAGTAAATGCAGCGATGCTAGCCCATCCATCATCAACAGAACCACTTTCGTTAATGGTCGACGCGTCCGACTATGCTATGGGAGCTGTAGTTCGGCAAATGTCAGGTACAAATTGGGTACCGCTTAGTTTTTTTTCGAGAAAGGTAACGGCGACACAACAAAAATATAGCGCCTACGACCGCGAATTTTTGGCGGCATATTCGACAGTAAAATATTTTAAATTTATGCTGGAAGGACGGAATTTTATAATATACACGGATCATAAGCCGGTAAAATTTGCCTTTCAGCAGAAACTGGAGTAAGCATCACCACGACAACTCCACCAATTAGACTATATAGGACAATGTTCGACGGATACTCGACATATCGTGGGATAAGATAATGTCGTAGCGGGTGCTCTATGAGCTTAAACTAATTTTGGGCTCGCAAAACCAGATGAGTTTGAAATTAACATCAATAATGCTGCCCGGTAGTGATAGAAACGTATCTTGCGAAGTAAAGAAAAACAGAATACGACCGTATCTGCCGAAGAGCTCACGACTAGAGATGTTCAACAATTTTCACAATATAGCCAATCCACGGGTAAAGGCTTCTACTACCTTGATGAATACGAAATATGTGTGGCTCGCCATGAATAAAGATTGCGCAAACTGGGCACGAGGCTGCGTGAAAAGTCAAATGGCAAAACTATCGAGACATACGAAAAGTCCTCTAGGAAGATTTGTCCTGCCGGACAGTCACTTTCAACACATCAACATATAGTAGATCCACTACCTAGATCGAAATGTTACAGTTACTTGCTTACAGGTATAGATCGGTTTTCGCGATGGATAGAGGCAACACCAATGACGGGTATAACATCGAAAAGTGTAGCTCGAGCAATTTTAGGAAATTTGATTTGTCGATTTGGAGTGCCGCGAAAAATCACTTCCCCAAGAGGTACCTTGAAACATTTATATCAGGGTAGGGCGACGAAGAGTATTGTTGTCACTGAAGGGGGAGTACTGTGGATATTCCGTAAACGATCGTTGGTGAGAGAACTGGTACGCTGCCCTGTCAACGGATTAAAATACGGCGTTGGTTGCAGTTCCGGCATCTTCGAAAAACAGACAAATAAAAAGAAAATTATTCTTCACCGTCACCGCCACTTAGGTGGTCTTGCCGAGTGGAACATAATAATTTCTAAACCGAATACGGTTCAATTTAGGGTGGAAACAATTTTTACTGTCTCAAATATGGCTACATATATAGAATGGAACTTGCCCTTCAACCAATGTTAATTCATACATAGAATTTAGAGAAGATAACCAACTTCTTACCAATATTTTTGAATTTCTAGAATTCAACGTTTCGCAAATTCCGTGCCAAGATGGAATTCATGACTTGAATTTCGTGAAACAAGAAAAATTACAGTTTTCCGAAATACGGCCAAGCTAGATGAAATTTTATAAAAATTTATATGAATTTTGAACGAAATTCTGTGAGTGGTAGTTGTTGAGTCGAATTCGACTCAGGATTTGGATTATGACGAGATATTTAAATTGAATTAGAGGAATATGAATGATGTTGGAAATTGGCCCAAAATCTAACAAAATCAGTAAGTTTACCGTCTGGTGTTCAACAAAACTTCAATTTTTCGGATGAGGTTCATATTTGAATCAAATCTGGTTCTTCGTTCTTTTGATCTCCAACAAAGAAGACGCTTGAAATATCGGGTCTTCAAGAAATTCCGAATATCAGTATAGCCAATCCCACTCTCAGATGTATAATCTAATACACGTATATGTAGAAAATGTTCAATTGGAAACCAGCTAAACCATTTGCCAACCGATTCAGATAAATCACATAATTTTCTTCGATACAAATGATAATGAATATTTCCACTAAAATTTGGGTGGAACCTCTGCTTTTGAATGTGGTTCTCAAAACTGGCCAAGTTTAAAAGAACCATTTTATTAGCAAATTGCATTAAAATTTTGTTTGTATGATAATTTCTTCAATTTACGTCTCACTTGTCTGGCCTGTGTTGTACTCAATTGTGTAATCACGTAAATGACCGATTTAAATGGAAATAATCCATATCACAACCGATTTAGAAGAAATTTATATCGGGTTTAAATACGAATTTCAATACGAGCAGAACTCGATTGCACAACTGGAATTCAGCAAATTTTAAAGACTGGGATCAAATTCGGTTTGTATGAAAACCGAAAATTTATTGAGCTCATTGAAATGCAATTTCAATATATGCGCACTGTAACTTTATATGACTCGGAAAAAACCAATGCACGTGCTCGTTTCCTTGATCGTTTATGGTCTCTGATAAGATCAAAATGTTCAGCTATTTGTCGTATCACTCTTTTTTAGAAATATAACACTTGACAGTTAATAGGAACTTACAGTTCAATTGGCGCGGATACATTAGGGCGAGAATTTCGAACACGAATTGAATTGAATATGATAAAAATATTTCCAGAACCAGTGTTGGCGGGGTTCCATTCGCAGTTACCCTAATAATCAGATACTAAACGCTGAATACAGCCAATATTGATAAGGCAATCCCCCCAAGTCTTAGTTAGGCAAATTTTACAATATTGTCCATAATTTTTTTAGGACCGCCATTCCCATCCTGGTATCCCCCTGATTGTTTTTGTTAAGGCCCTAAACAGGGTAAAAGTAATTTTGGATAAATCAAATCAAATGCGCAATTAAATTTGGTTGGTAAATTAAAGTGGTAAGATGATATTCGTATATTACTAGCATTCCTGATTAAATATAGTTATCAGCTTCGGGCTATCATGTCACACATGAAGACTAATCGCATGATTCACAATATTAAATTTCAAGCGACGTGTGAGATCTCATTTACCAAATTTTATTACACGACTCGATATAAATAAATTTGATTGGAGTTTTAATTTCTTAAGTTTATTACACGAATTTATAAAAAAAAATTATTTATTTAAATTAATAATGCGTGTGTGAGAGAGTTGAGCGCGTGGGTGAAAATGGGTGTTACATTATGACTGTTTAAGAGTAAGTAATTAACGGTTATAAATCATTGACTTTTTATTAATTTTATTATTTAAGATTATTTTTTTTTTGTACAAAATCGAGAACATAATAATAAGATGTTTAGTGAATTGTTATTGATATGACGTGTGTAAACGAGCGCATATGTTAGTGGGTTGATTGATTTGCTTTTGATCGATATGCCATAATATTTTATGTCTTTAATTTAGAAATCATTAGAGACACGGTATTATGATGTTTCGAATTAGTGAAGAGTATTATACCACCTTTAGAAGATGTATCACTTAAATCGTGTAGAAGATATATGGTATTTAACCTTCAATTAACACCTCTTAAGACTTTATTTTCAACCATAGAATATAAATTAGGCACAAATTTTATCTTCATCTTCTAATCTCGCTTTTTCTTATTGTTTCAGCCGGTATGAATACACCTGCAACACAACACACATACACTATTTTTATAGACAGAGACTCGTATGCACTTTTGATTTGACTGACATTAATTATATACACGGACCGCTGCACTAATCCTTAATGTAATTAGAATGCTTGTGCTTAATTGTCCTAATTTGTTTATAAGACTATTTTAATATTGGGCTCTAGCGAAATTTTAAATTAATTTGGAAAGTGGCTTAGTGTTTCTTAAAGTTTGTTTGGCATCCCCTAAATAATCCCCTAACACAACTAAAGTATATAAATACCCCAAGGTTGAACTGATTGATTGCTTTTTACACCAAGTAACGTAAAATGGTTTCAATTTTTCAACGTATAACTTGACGATGCTTTTTTGGCAAATGTATTGTTTGATGTGCCTCAACGAAGTAAACTTCATTCATGATCCTAATTTTTCAAAGTGCGTACACGTACAATTTATATAAGTGGTTCAGCAGTTGCATAATTTGCTGTAAGCGACTGAACGAAGTCGCGGTATTGTATTAGGTGTGTAAGTAGAAACTCGGCTCTTAGTCATTGCTGTTTTTATGACATAAGTTTCAGGCATTTACAAGCTGTCGTTCCGTGTGCATTTTGCTTTCAAATGAAAAAATACTGCTCAAACAATCGAATTGATTAATTCGACTTTGAGTGAATATTCTGTTAGTCATTCAACAGTGAAAAAGTGGTATGCAAGATTACGTGATGACAATTTTAGTCTCGAGGACGATCCACGTCCAGGTGCAATAAAACAATTTGAAAAACGAAAACTTAAATTTTTACTGGATGAAAATCCGTGTTAAACTCAAAAGGAGCTTGCAGAACTGTTAGGAGTTACTCACCAAGCAATATCACTTCGATTGCATGCAATGGGCAAAATACAAAAGAAAGGAAAATAAATTCCTCATAAACTGACCGAAGACAACAAAAATCGAAGAGTTGACTTGTTCGTGAATTTTTTTTCTCGGTATACAAGAAAGAATTTATTGTACAAAATCATTACGGGTGATGAAAAGTGGATTTTGTACGATAATCCTAAACGCAGAAAACCATGGATTGATCCAGGTCAGCCATCAACATCAGTTGCAAAAATGAATATTGATGCCAAGAAAGGAGTCATTTACTACGAGCTTCTGGAACCTGATCAAATTGTTACAGCTGAACGTTATCAGGTCCAATTGATCAAATTAAGTGATGCCTTGTCTCCTCGAAAGCGACCATTTACGGGCCAAGGAAGGTAGAAGGTGATATTGCTGTATGACAACGGTGTATTCTCCAGACTTGGCTGCCTCTCATTACCACTTATTCAGATCCACTTGTTCAGATCTTCAGTTATTATATTTGAAAGCCCAGCGATTCATGAAAGTTGAAGATGTGCAAAATTGGCTCGGCGACTATTTTGCTTCGGAACCGTGAAGTCAATCGCGCAGGCATTTCTTATATACCTGATAAATCGCAAAAGACCATGGATAGTTATGACGAATATTTCGATAATTGATCTCGTAACAATTTTATTTTCAATAAAGTTGAATTTGACCGATTTGAAAAAACCGAGTTTCTACTTGAACACCTAATATTATTTCAGCTTTATAACTGAATGCAACCACGGTTCTTTCTAATCTGCATGTGAGTTATTACTGCATTCTCATCATGATATATCCTTTCTTAGCCTAACGTTTCAATTGTATTGGTACTAATTGCCATGTTTTTTAATATTAGTTTTCCAGAGATTGAATCTGGGGAGCACCCAATTTCGTGTGTCTAAATTGATATTTGGCGCGCTATTGTTGTATATAAATTTTACAACTTTTTAGTTAAAAATTGATATAAAAATAATAGGTAGGGGAAAATGTTCGTGGCCTTTTTCCCGGTAGATGGCTTTACATTCATATATCTCAGTAACCATTGATCGTATTGGATAATTGTGTGTTTGAAAGGTGACATTTTAACTTGTACTTTGACATACAAAACATTAAAATCGGTGAAATGAATAAAAAGTTAAAACATTTTAAACATGGAGATAAATAATGAAACAAATCAGGCTCAGGCTTGCTAACAAATTTGTGCCGTTTATGGAGAAGGTGCTTTATCAAAATCAGTAGCAAATAAATGGTTCAAGCGCTTTCGTTCTGGAAATATGGAGGTCAAAGATGCACTTCACTCTGGTCGACCAACCACTGGAAAATTTGATGAGATCATGCAGAAAATTGAAGGCCGGCATATAAGCAGCCATGCATTTGTTAAAGAACTAAATATTGATCACAAAACAGTTTTAAACCATTTGGGTCAAGATGACTTATTTTCTGTCTTTTCGAACCGAACAATTTAAATCGGTTGTCAATTTTTTCTTATTGATTATTCGTCAGTTTGTTGGTTTTAGAATTTGAAAAAAATTTTTAGGTATCAAATGGGCATATGCGGATTAAAACCACATTTCAGATACACAAAAATATTTATGTAAAGTTGTAGTCTTTAAACGATATTTAAAGAGCTAAATTTTACTACATGTTGAATGGCCATTATTGGCCATCCCCAGAGATCAAGATGATGGGGTGATTCAGGTTTTGCTGATGCTGGGCATAAATCATTACACCACTTTTTAGGAAAATTAAATAAATTGATAGATCTCTCGGACAGTTTTTTAGCTACAAGCCATGTTCTTTATATTTGAAGTGGTAAATTTCAATCAATGTTGAATGGTCATTATCGGCCATCCCCAGAAATGGTGGTTCAGGTTCTGTTGATATTGGACATAGATCATTACATTACCTTCTATGAAAACTAAACAAATTGAAAGATATCTTGGACAGTTTTTTAGCTACATTTGAAGACCTAAATTTTGAGAGACGGTGATTCAGGTTTTGTTGATGCTTTACATAGACCAATTTATTGTCTTTTAGGAAAACTAAACAAATTGGTAAGTATCTTGGACTATTTTTAGCTACAAGCCATTTTCCTTATATTTGAAGAGGTAAATTTCACTCAATGTTGAATGGCCATTATCGGCCATCCCTAGAGATGGTGGTTCAGGATTTGTTGATGCTGGACATAGATCAAAACATTACCTTTTAGGGAGACTAAACAAATAGATATATATCTTCGACAGTTTTTTTTAACTACAAGCCATTTTCCTTATATTTGAAATGGTAAATTTCACTCAATGTTGAAAGGCTATTATCAGCCAACCCCAGGTGGTTCAGGTTTTGTTAATGCTGGGCATAGATCATTACATTACTTTTTAGGAAAACTAAACAAATTGATAAGTATCTTGGACAGTTTTTTAGCTAAAAGCCATTTTCCTTATATTTGAAGAGGCAAATTTAACTCAATGTTGAATGGCCATTATCGGCCATCCCTAGAGATGGTGGTTCAGGATTTGTTGATGCTGAACATAGATAAACACATTACCTTTTAGGAAAACTGAACAAATTGATAGATATCTTGGACAGTATTCTAGCTACAAGCTGTTGAAGTGTTTAATTTCACTCAATGTTGAATGGCCGTTATCGGCCATCCCTAGAGATGGTGGTTCAGGTTCAGTTGATGCTGGACATACATCATTACATTATCTTGTAGGAAAACTGAACAAATTGATAGGTATCTTGGTCAGTACTTTAGCTACAAGCCATTTTCCTTATATTTGAAGTGGTAAATTTCACTCAATGTTGAAAGGTCATTAACGGCCATTCCCAAAGGGAAGGTACTGAATAATGTTTTATTATTAAAAAACTATTTATTATTATTTAAAACTAGTTTATAATGACATTTAATTGGTTGTCGACGTTGCCTCATTGTCGACGTCAGGGACGCAAAATTTCTTATGTAATCTAGGTAATAAACTGTGTCGACTGTCACGTAGATTACATTTCACCTCGCCCATCCCTATCGGTCTAATAATATATAAATATTTAATGTTTGTAATTTTAAAAGAATTTGACATTTCTACTTGAGCAATTTGACGTGTATTTGTGCTAGGCAAGTAGTAAAAATACCCTGTTTCTAGTATTGAGGCCGAGTCAATGTTATCTTAGCTTCTCTCACTATATATTTTTAAATTCCTGCTAAACTGATTGAACTTAATTTCTGTTTGCGGATTTCGAGAGTTCATAAGTAGCTCATAGTTCTGGACTGATTGTTTTTCAAAATTTTACAAGATGTGGGGGCTAACTCAATAATTAAATCATATATTACAATGATTCCTGACAATCGCGTGAGGTTCAGAAAAATTCTAGAATCACAGTTTAAAATAAGGTCCCAGTTGAAAACATTATAGAAGTAATAATTTTCAGATATCACACACATCTTTGTGTTGTATCGAACGTGTTCGGATCCCATGATGTTTTTGTTACACAAACAGATGCTGGATTGAAATGCGCCAATCTACTATTATTGGGTCACTTCAAATTTTTTACTGTAGATAAATCGTTGCTCTTAATCATACCTTTATGAAGTTGGCCCAAAATTCTAGCCCAAAAAATTGCGGATCTAAAAGCTGACTAGAAAGTATTAAAATACCAACTTCCAAATGTTACAATTAAAAAAAAATTTAAATTTTTAATGAAACTTGTTGTGGTTCCTTATGTAAAAAAAGGTGGCCCAAAAATTCTAAACAATCATTTACTGCCTTAAGTATCTGCCAAATATTTTGCATTTTCAATATGTTAAATCAAAACTTATTATGTTAGCACAGCAAAACGGCTATAATGTACTGTCAGCTCAAGAATAAATCTGTCGTGAAACTATCAAACCCGCATGATAGATAAAACACTACTCTCAAATCTAAAATGAAAAATTAACGGAATAAATAATAAATTTTAGTTCTAAAGGGTGTCCCAATAAGAAGTTAAGATTTAAAAATTTAATAAAACAAAAACGGCTTAAGAGAGAGTACATTTTATAGTACATTTTAGATTGTGTACCGATCTATTTTGGCAGTGATTGCTTCAATATTGGCTTTCAAATGCTCAATTGTTTGAGGATTGTCCGTATAACACTTATTTTTCACGGCACTCCACAAATAAAAATCCAAAGGCGTCAAATCACAGCTTCTTTCCGGCCAATTCACGTCACCATTTCTACTGATAATGCGGCCATCGAATTTTTGACGCAGTTTCGCTATTATAACGCCCGATGTGTGGCATGGCACACCATGGAACCGAAGGTCGTCTAAACCAATATCTTCAAGGTATGGCCACAAAAATGAAGTTAACATGTGGCGGTACTTGATTTCGTTGACCGTAACGATCGCGCCGGCCTCACCTTCGAAGAAATACGGCCCAATAATACAATCACGCCACAAGCTACACCAAACAGTAACACGCAATGGATGCATTGGCTTCTCCACATATCCATGTTGATTTTCCGATCCCCAAATGCGACAATTTTGTTTATTTACGAACCCACCGAGATGGAAATGCGCCCCGTCCGAAAAGATAATTTTTTGAGCAAACTCCTCATCAATTTCGAGTTTATCGCAGGCCCACACTGCGAATTGATGTCGAAGCGGATGGTCACGGGGCTTCAATTGCTGGACCAATTGAACTTTATAGGGCCGAAATAAAGATCTTTACGCAGAATTGGAATGCATGGAAGGCCGGCTAATGTTCATTTCCGATGCACGATGACGAAATGAAGTTCTCGGCCGTTGGCGCACAATTTCGGCCACCGCGGTGATATTTTCGGCTAAACGAACATGCGGAGCGCGGGTTCGCGTTGAATTGTCGACTAGGTAGTCCGTATCACGCACTTTATGCACAAACTTCTTGATACCTGCTGGGTGAGTCCCGTGTTTTGACCAAATTTTGTACGACATTTTCTTGCGATTTCGAATCAATTGTCTTTGATGTGGAAGTAAATTTCCAACATTTCCCAATTTTTGTTGAAACGTTAGGCGACTCATTTCGTCAACTAGAAATAATATACTGAGTTTCTGTAAAAGAAAGAATGGCACTTGTGTTGCAAGAGTCAAAATAACCGATATGTCAAATCTGAACCGGTTATTGTGACACCCTATATATCGGTTTATTTTGAAACATAACTATTGACCGTTATAACCATTTGTATTAAAGTATGCATCAGAGCATCATACGCGATAAGCAATTGTTGTGGAATCGGGGGCTTAAGTGCTTTCCGTAGTCATTTTTTCGATGATAGTACCATTCAACGAAATATGTAATTGATTTTAATTCTGTATCTGATTAATTTGAGTATGGTCCCTTACCGAATAATTACTACGGGAGTCCCTTGAGACCTCGATCCCCAACAAATGTTTATGTCTGACGCACACTTTAATATAAATGTCATTGATATTCAGGGGTCTTACTCAATTTAGTCCGACACAAAATTAAAATTAGATATAGGTCTCGTTGCATTTTACTTTTTTGGGATATAAGTAATATTTTTTTCATGGTAGTATCACGACAGATAGTTTTTTGGGCTGACATTAAAACATTGCTGTTTTTCTTTCGTTGACAGAACAATTTTTGGGTTGATATGCAGAAAATTGAGTCTCTTGAAACATGTTTGGGCTGACACTTGCGTATAGCCAATGGTTTCGTTTTATTTTACTTTTTTGGGATTAGTAATACTTTTTTTCATGATAGTATCACGACAGATAATTTTTTGGGCTGACATTAAAACATGGCAGTTTTTCTTTCGGTGACAGAACAATTTTTGGGTTGATATGCAGAAAATTGAGTATTTTTAAAAATGTTTGGGCTGACACTCGCGTATAGTCACAGGTTTCGTTTTATTTTACTTTTTTGACAGAACAATTTTTGGGTTGATATGCAGAAAATTGAGTCTCTTGAAACATGTTTGACCTGACATTTGCGAATAGTCACAGGTTTCGATTTATTTTACTTCTTTGGGATTAGTAATACTTTTTTTCATGATAGTATCACGACAGATAATATTTTGGACGGACATTAAAACATGACTGTTTTTCTTTCGGTGACAGAACAATTTTTGGGTTGATATGCAGAAAATTGAGCCTCTTAAAACATGTTTGGGCTGACACTTGCGTATAGCCAATGGTTTCGTTTTATTTTACTTCTTTTGGATTAGTAATACTTTTTTTCATGATAGTATCACGACAGATAATATTTTGGACGGACATTAAAACATGACTGTTTTTCTTTCGGTGACAGAACAATTTTTGGGTTGATATGCAGAAAATTGAGTCTCTTAAAACATGTTTGGGCTGACACTTGCGTATAGCCAATGGTTTCGTTTTATTTTACTTCTTTGGGATTAGCAATACTTTTTTTCATGATAGTATCACGACAGATAATATTTTGGACGGACATTAAAACATGACTGTTTTTCTTTCGGTGACAGAACAATTTTTGGGTTGATATGCAGAAAATTGAGCCTCTTAAAACATGTTTGGGCTGACACTTGCGTATAGCCAATGGTTTCGTTTTATTTTACTTTTTTGGGATTAGTAATACTTTTTTCAAGATAGTATCACGACAGATAATTTTTTGCGCTGACATTAAAACATGGCAGTTTTTCTTTCGGTGACAGAACAATTTTTGGGTTGATATGCAGAAAATTGAGTATTTTTAAAAATGTTTGGGCTGACATTCGCGTATAGTCACAGGTTTCGTTTTATTTTACTTTTTTGACAGAACAATTTTTGGGTTGATATGCAGAAAATTGAGCCTCTTAAAACATGTTTGGGCTGACACTTGCGTATAGCCAATGGTTTCGTTTTATTTTACTTTTTTGGGATTAGTAATACTTTTTTCAAGATAGTATCACGACAGATAATTTTTTGGGCTGACATTAAAACATGACTGTTTTTCTTTCGGTGACAGAACAATTTTTGGGTTGATATGCAGAAAATTGAGCCTCTTAAAACATGTTTGGGCTGACACTTGCGTATAGCCAATGGTTTCGTTTTATTTTACTTTTTTGGGATTAGTAATACTATTTTTCAAGATAGTATCACGACAGATAATTTTTTGCGCTGACATTAAAACATGGCAGTTTTTCTTTCGGTGACAGAACAATTTTTGGGTTGATATGCAGAAAATTGAGTCTCTTGAAACATGTTTGGGCTGACACTTGCGTATAGTCACAGGTTTCGTTTTATTCAACTTTTTTGGAATTAGTAATATTTTTTTCATGATAGTATCACGACAGATACTTTTTTGGGCTGACATTAAAACATGGCTGTTTTTCTTCCGTTGACAGAACAATTTTTGGGTTGATATGCAGAAAATTGAGTCTCTTGAAACATGTTTGGGCTGACACTTGCGTATAGTCACAGGTTTCGTTTTGTTCAACTTTTTTGGAATTAGTAATATTTTTTTCATGATAGTATCACGACAGATACTTTTTTGGGCTGACATTAAAACATGGCTGTTTTTCTTCCGTTGACAGAACAATTTTTGGGTTGATATGCAGAAAATTGAGTCTCTTGAAACATGTTTGGGCTGACACTTGCGGATCGTCAAAGTTTGTATATTTTAGGACCGCCATAGATTTGTGTTATGGGTTAGAATTTGGGCCAACTTCATATACATCTTAGTCATATCAAACCAGGATAATAAACATGAATAAAATACCGAATCATAGGTACAAGGCAAAGCAAATATCAATTTGCTCAAGAATGCGATTGATTTCCCTTCAGGAAAAATCAATGACGATTATTACTTCCTTTATACATACTCGTACACATATTTCTTGGAAGAAATAATGCTACGTATATACATGCTCGTATTATATAAGGGGGGGGGGGGTGGTATAAACTGTTTACTTTGCTGTTAGGCATAAACACATAAAGAAACGGAAGAAATACATAAGAGAGCGATAAAATAATAAAAAATGGTGGTAAATCGTGCGCAAAATAATTCAATTTTCACAATTTTATTTTTTCGTTTATCGAAAGCTTTTGAACTTGATATAATAATATAAATATAGTATATAGAGTGGTAATCGTAGTAATAACCATAATAATAATCTCAAATGAACCAAACAATATTTTATTAATAATAATAATAATAGTGTAAGAATTTGTATTGCAAAATAGCCAAGAGACATATACAGAGAAGAAAAACACTTTGCACCGATTTTCAATCTCAATAGAAAGAAGGATCAAGTGTCAATATAAATTTGTGTGATGAAAGGATTTTATTAAAAAATTCCGTTTACACAAAAAGGATTTTATATCAATATAAAGCATTTAATTGATTGATCCTTTTACATGTACATATAGTTAGATAAACCTACCCAGCTAGTCTATATATATTCGTATATAGATAGATTCACATTACAACCCCTATATGAATTCGTATCTAGC
Organism: Nephrotoma guestfalica; assembly: GCA_963691935.1. NCBI lineage: Eukaryota > Metazoa > Arthropoda > Insecta > Diptera > Tipulidae > Nephrotoma > Nephrotoma guestfalica. The sequence continues at coordinate 212,078,394 of OY829915.1, forward strand.
ACAGAGAACTTTATTTAACAACCATAATTCTTATTGTTATCACTCTAAATCCAAACAACAAACACTTGTTCTTCCATCCACAATCATTTCTAATCTACTCAGCACCAAAATGATCATCGCATGTACATAAAAATCTATTACCCTTTGTGGAAAATTTATTTAGATATGTATAGGGGATGAAAAATAAAAATAAAAAACATATGAATTGGTTACGATATGATTTTCATCTCAGCATCGTTTATATTTGGCATCGGTCTGAAGGGAGGGGTGGCAATGATGTGTTATGTATGTTGTATTTCAGATTGCAAAACAAGAATTTTTTTTTTTCGTATTATACAGTTTGGATTAAGATGATAGATAAAAGTTGTTTTTCGGTATTTAAGGGTTTGCATTTATAAAAATAAATAAATTCGAAAAAGAGACGAGGGAGGATTTTTGATTAAATCAAGTGTGAAAATTGTTTATTTATTATCACGATATGGTTGTTATATCAGTGTAAGTGTTGTTGTGATACATAAAAGAAAATGCAGTTGGTGGAGAGATAAAGAATTGTTTTGAATATTTTATTGACTTAGACCTTATGCATACGTAAGGTATCAATACTAAATATGTTTTATGTTTTATTATGTTACGTCTTGAATTTAAATTTTATGATGAGAATTTTAATTTATTACCGAAAGATTGTAATTAAGATATAAATTATGATAAGTAATTAGGTTTATGTGTAGGAAGAGGCACTTTGTCGGTTTCATATTTATGCATTTTAGCTGTAAATACAGTGTTAAGTTGTATGCAAATTATATTAAAAGCCAACTTTCCAAATCGGTAATGACTTTTGGTAACAGTAAAATAATAAAATACTAAAGGTGCCTGCTCAATTTTCAGAAATTTTACGATTTTGACAAAATTTATAGAGATAGGGTTTTCAAATGCAAGGATACGGTTACAAGTTCTGGGGAGAGATCATGAAATCCGACCGGAAAAATCAATTGGTCCAAATATTTCAAAGAACAAATACAAAATAGTTCGAAAAATGGTCAAAGCTGGTCTTGATGTTAAAGTTTTCTACCGGGAGAAATTGAATTCCGGAGATCTACTGGCAGCTTAGTCATTCCTCTGAAAATATTATTGGAATTGTATTTATGCGTCACCCTACATCTGCTATTTCAAATTTTAATAGTTTTAATCCAGCATATTTGAAAATACGAGTAAATTTGAATCATTTGCACCGCTTCATGTTGCGTGATGTTTCATCATGTTGCATCATATTGCATGATGTTGCTTGATGTTGCACAATGTTGCGTTATATCACACCATGTTGTGCACTACGTCGTGGGACGTTGTATCATGTCTGGTCATATTGCACCATATTGCGTGATGTTGTACCATGTTGCTTGATGTTTCACTATGTTGCGTCATGGTGGGATCTCATTTAAAATTTTATTTCGATTGCTAAAAGTTCTAGTTTTGCAAAGATTAATTTATGGTTTTTCGTCTCGAATGACTTTTAGTACAAATGGCGAGATGGGTTCTCGAGTGCGAGAATTGATTGTGATGAGTCCTAAATTCGGAAAAATTTGTTAGGAAGTTCTTAAGTCAAATCCGAGTCCTGGGTTTTTATATAAAAAAAATCGAAACAGAAATTAAGGGAACTTGATTTTGGGAAATTTGTTTATATGTGTTCCGGTTTAGCCGCAATGTTGCTTCTTGTTCCACAATAGAACTATGTATGTCATCTCAATTGAAGGGGTTCTGCTTTCAATCCCAATGATGAAAATGAGAATCTAATATAAATTTTGAACATGTCTCTGGGAAATTGTCAATTTAAATGTACCTAAACCACTTTCAAAGTTCCAGATGTGTTTCTAAAACGAATAGTATGGAATTCGGTTGGTGCAATGAAAATATCCAAGTGTGGCGTAATTATGTACCTAGAGTGAAGTAACGTAATCATGAACATTTTCGAATTCGAGACTTTAGCAGATTCACCACTAAGACTCATCGCTAAACTGCTGAAGTCCGAAAACGTAGAATTCGAGATGGTGTGTGTCTGTCTGACTGTGTCCTCTCAACATCCCAAATTGATTTGGGTCAAATTGCATACTTAAACTTTTTCCATAACTTCCAAACCAATGAAATCGGTCTACAGGAAATGGAGAATTTTCGTTGTTGACCTTTTTTGCAAACATTTTTAAAAGTATAGCGCCTGTGAAAAAATCTGTTAAGTACAAAAGGATTTTAAATTAAATTTGTAACAAAACTGGTTTAAATCTTTTCTGCAAAATTTCACCAAATAGAAATCTCCTTAAATACTGTATTAATAAAAAAGATTCAGTTGTGTTGTTATTTTCATGCGGTTTACAATTGTTAGTAGATATTGTTCTTAATATTTGAAACATGAGTAACTAACATATTTTATTGTAGTCAGACTGTACATTTAATTCGATTTTGATTATGCGGCGGAATAGAGCAGTGGTGGTCATTCCGAAAAAATCTAGAAAAAAATAGAAAGGTATTATCCCTTGGATTTAAACTAGATGTTTTGCAACGCAACCAAGCTGAAGAGAAATCGGCACAAATTGCGAGAACATTAAATTTAGCCACTTCAAGCGTCCGTAGTATTTGCAATCGGGATGCAAAAACATAAAAAATTCTCTCTCTGCAGTGACCACAAAGGCACAAATTAAACACACCAATATAATAAGAAGTTCACTTTTAGTTACAATCCATTCTCTTCTTTTACTGTGGATTGAGCAGCAGCCGTAGAAAAGCATGCCACTAAGTAAACTGATTATGCAGGCGAAATTTTTTTTGACGATCTTCAAAAATCTGTGCTAATAAAATGTGAAGCTTTCAAAGAGGAGTTCATTGCTAGTGGTGGTTGGCTCGAACGCTTCAAACCTCGGGGTAATCTAGACAATATTCATTTGAAAGGCGCAGCCAATGCAGATCACACGGCTGCCAAGGAATTTTGCAATATTTTCAAAGCTGTGGTGTTTGAAGGCTGATATACCTCAAAACAGTTCTTTAACGTCGATGACACTGGCCTATTTTGAAAACGTTTTCCAAAAAGAACGTATATTTCGAAATAAGAATCTGCTGCTTCAGGATTTAAAGCAGGCAAAGATCGCTTATCGCAACTTTTAGCGTAAGCTAAAACCACTTTTGGTGTATCATTCCGAAACTTCGAGAGCTTTCAAGGGTAAAGGATAAAAATAACTTCCCGTATACTGCCACGCCAACAAAAAGGATTTGGTCACCGAAGAAATGTTTTCGGTATGGGTGAGAAATTGTGCAATACCGGATTTTAAAATGTATTGTGTATTGTGAAAATTTAAATTTTAAAATATTAGTGCTAATCGATAACGTACCAGGGCATCCAAAATATTTAGACGATAGTTGTAAATGAAAATGTTAAGTTTCTATTTATGCCACCAAACACAACGTCAATCCTTCAACCCATGGATCAAGGAGTTATTTCTAATTTCAAGTCATACTACCTTCGAAGAACGTTTACTCAACTTTTTAATGCAAATTGGAAGCAATATACTATTTTGAATGCCATTACAAACATCGCTGATTCGTGGGAAGAAGTGAAAAGGTCTTGCATGAATGAGGTCTGGCGCAAACTTTGGCCTGAATGTATTACATCTAATGTAGACCTCGGATTAGGGCATACATAGTTAATATAGCGCAAGAACCCAACTTCTATAGAATGGACGAAGCGAATATCGATGAAATAATTAACATTACAGACGTTAGTATCCCCACCCAGGACTTATTGGAAATGGCTGATGAAATGGCAGTGGAACCCGACAATTCTTCAAACGAACAGCAAAGTTCAAGGGTTGCACAACCACGCCTCGATGTAGGGGATCAGGCGATGGGTCCATCTACCATTCGTCGACTCACTCCATCTTCTCTGCCATACAGTGATCGTCTCAGCACGTGCTAATCGGTGGTTGTCCGCTTTTGTTCATTGACCACGACGCAGGTAAGTGGTTTGGCGCTCCTTGGAAAGTAGATCTATTGGGGGAATTCCCGCAAGAACACCAGCAGCATCTTCTGACACCGTCCGAAATGCGCACAATACTCTCAGAGCACTTAACCTCTGAACTGTTGCTACCCTTTTTCTATAAGTATTCTTCTCCAACGAGTTGACCCAAATTGGTGCCCCATACATCATTATAGATGTAACGACGTTGGCAAGCAGAACTCTGCCGATCATCATGCTAGTGCCGCATTAACTCTGCTTGCTCGCTTGCTGGTAGTAATGAGATGTGTCTTATATGACAATCTGGCATCGATCATTACTCCTAGGTACCTGATGGATGGTTGACTAACAATTTGTTGGGCTCCAACTTCTAAGGTTACGTTTTATGTTCTGTTAGTTGCAGCCCAGCAGATGTTAACCACTGTTGAATAAGTCTGACCGTCCTATTACAGATGTCCACAATCTCCTCTCTGTGTTTTGCGACAACTACAATCGCGATGTCGTCCGCAAATCCAATCACCTGTGCATTACTTGGTATGGGCAGGCGAAGTACGCCATCGTACATCACATTCCAGAGTGTAGGACCTAACACTGATCCTTGAGGAACTCCACCAGTCACCTCGTAAGTTTTCTTTCCTTCCTCCGTATCATACATCAAGATCCTCTCGCTAAAGTAGCTGGAAACTAGTCTCGGCAGGTACTTCGGTACGTTCATCCGCGTCAGTGCGTTAAATATGCAGCTCCAATTCGCCGTGTTGAATGCATTTTTCACGTCCAATGTAACTATGGCACAGTATTTTTTTCTACCACATACCCATCGAGAACCGGATCGCCAGGTGTGCCGTATCTACAACCTCTTTAATCGCATCCACTGTTGAGCGCGCCTTTCGAAAGCCATACTGCTGCTCTGCCAGGTTTCCTTCTCTAACTATTCTTGTAACCGGTAACATACAACTCTCTCCAGGGTTTTGTCTGCCGTATCCAAGAGACAGACTGGATGCCAGGGCGACGGCTCACCTGGTGGTTTGTCTCCTTTTGGCAACAATACTAGTCTCTGCTCCTTCCATCTACTAGGGAACACCCCTTCAACTAAGCATGCAGTATATACTTCCGTGAATAAGTTTGGGTATGCTTTAACCGCCGACTTCAATGCAATATTCGGAATGTTATCCGGGCCAGCAGCTTTATTGTTACTCACTTTGCCACATGCCTTCAGAACGTCCTCCACAGTAACTGGTGGTATATCATCCTCCTCGTTGCCTAATACTTCTAACATACAATCGGGTTGCTGTGGGAACAGGTGACTCACTATGTCAGACAGCATTGCCGGACTGTAGGAGCAGTGGCGTAATTGCTGAGTTTTTTCATCACCAATCGGTAGGGTCTACCCGAGAGATCGCGGTCGACCTCCTCGCTCGCTTACTTGCTTTAATGGCTTGCTTAAGCTCCAATCGAGCTTTACAGTATTGTTGTTGAAGGGGAGAGTTTTCGACGTATCTAGCACGCTGGTATCGCCTTCTTGCGTTCAGGCACCTTTTACGCAATTCAGAAATCTCGTCGTTCCACCATAAGACTGGTTTTCTACGATTAACCACCATCCTTCTTGGCATTGCTGCATCACAGGCTCTTGTAACATGTTTCATAAGCTGGTTAGCTTTGTTATTTGCGGTACCAGATAGGATAAGATCCTCCATCATGAAACCGAAAATGTTCTTATCGAACGCTGCGGACTTCCATCCTATTCTCTTCCTGTGCCTAACTATAGTCCTTTGGGGTTTACTATCCGCCAGTTCATACACAACAGCTTGATGATCACTATGCGTATATAGATCGCGCACTTTAGACGCTACTCCTCTATCGGCAAGACAATGGCTCAGAAACGTTAGGTCAACTATCGCGGTTGAATTTCCTCTACAGAAAGTAGGTGTATTTCCTGTATTCATTAACACGACCGGCAATGATGCGAAAGCTTCTAACAATACGGTACATCTGCTGCTGGTTTCTCTACTTCCCCACTCTACGGCCCATGCATTAAATCCCCGGCTATGAGTACCGGGTTGTGGCTTCGTGCATCATCCGTTAAATGATCGAGAAATGCTTTAAATTCTTCAATCGATGCACTAGGAGGTGCGTAGCAACTATAAATATGAACGCCATCCACTTTGGCTCTGACAAAACCGGGTACAGAACTCACACCAATTTCTTGTAGGGGGCAGGTACCACAAACCCATACAGCAGCTCGATTCGATCTATCTGAAGCCCAACATCGTCTATCAAGGTTCCTATATTGCTCACACACAATTACAATGTCCGCTTTCACTTCCTGTATGGATTGCTGCAGCAGGTCCTGGGCTGCCTCACAGTGATTAAGATTGACTTGGATGACTTTCATTTCCAACGCTCTATCTCTACCACTACCAGTTACGTGTTTGCTACAGCCTTTGGCCGTTTCGTCGCATAGCATGCATTTTGAATCTTTTTGACATGTCTTAGCAAAGTGCCCTTCTTCACCACAGCTTCTGCAGAGCTTTGATCTATCCGCTTCGCTTCTACAGTTCCAAGACCGATGCCCATAACGGTGGCATTTAAAGCATCTAGTCCGCTCTATTTTTTCCCGGATTCGGCAAGAAACCCTGCCGATTCTAACTTTACCCACTTCTAGCACTTTCCAAACCATAGTGTTAGGGAGGCTAACAACCGCTGTCTGCATTCCTCGGTAGGCCTTCATGAGTGACTTAACAACAGAGACACCTTTCACCCCTTCAAACTGTGCTTCTAGAGCCTCTATCACCTCTTCAGACGTGGTAACCTCGTCCGTGTCTTTGATCACCAGTAACGCCGATCGCTTTCGCTAATTGCTCTCGAAATATTGCGGTCTTCGGCTGGTCTCCTGTAGTTTGTAGCTCCAACAATAGGTCTCCACTATAAGTTTGACGTATGTTTGATACCCTTTCACCCAGAGTATTTAGTGCCGGGTCCACCTTAACTTTCCGCAGGAGTTCGGTAAATGAGATTTCGTCACTCTTCTTTATTAGCAGCGCATCCGGGCGAGCCATTTTCCTTCGCGGACGTGATCGCCTTTTTTTTGGCGTTCTTTTCCCCTTCACTTTCTGCTATTCTTGTTCTGAGCCAACTGTCGCATCCTCCAATTGATTTGAGCTCGTAGTGTTTATATCTCCATTATCCGACATAGATGCTGTGGTCTTTTGCTTCTTGTTTCCGTCCTCCTCATTAATAAGTGTCTGAGACATTCGAAGTGCTTGCGGAGGACCTTGCGGAGCAGCCTTAGTTTTCCTTATCTTACTTTGCCTTCTTTCATCACTCTTAGGTGGCGTGGACAACTTCTTCTTACTGGGCTCCACAAGTAGTATATCTTCGTTGGTCGCCGCCATCAGCTCCTCTTTCCTGCTCACAGTTCGTAGACGACCTAAATTTTCCTTCCCGCCATTATTGATCGGTGAAGTTTGGCACTGCTTTTCCGAAGCAAACCTCTTACCTATAGCTGAGCCATAAAGCGTGCTAATGGTGCTTATCATCTTTTTAATCTCGCTATGAACATTATTTTGAGGTCTTACGAACTCCACCAGTTCCTCAATTTTTTCCCCAAGTCTGGCTAGCCTTATTTTTTGGGTTTCCTCCGTGTAACTCCTCAAAGAAGGCGATGAAAAACATCTCTCCAATGTACTGGTCATCGCTCCCTTCTTAGGGGACCTATGCATTAACGCAGTTTTACCAAACGGGTTGTCAGGGGTTCTATTCCCATGTACGGATGTAGTGCTTCCTCTCTCTTCGCTTGTCGAAATATCTGTTACATCGGCCAAGGTCGCTACCATTGTAACATTGCAGTCGCTCGATATTGACTGTTCGGAGCATGCTTGCTCACTCCCTTCAGCCAGTACCGGGTTTCCTACTCCCTGCACCGTAACCAAACTCTCCTTAACTGAATTCATGATGGATTCTTTTTCGGGGAGCCGTCCCTAGCATTTTATACTTTCTGCCAAGTAGGTACACAGCCTCCCCTCCTGGGGTACCGTTGCTGACCTGGAAGCCTCTCAATGTGAGACAGACTCTCTAGGAGTTAAGTCACATAACTCTTAAGCGCCTCATTTGTAAGTGACCTATGTGACCCCCTTTGACTTCTGCCTCGGCCTAGTTTCCTAGAACCGAGTTACCACCGACACGAGCGTGGACGTCAAGCGGAGTATGGATGGAGAGGCTACGTCTAGAAGTGAAAGTACCAGATATAATCGCATCATGTCCCATTCGTCGGTGTGTACGTGTGTATGTATGTGTGTGTGTGTGTGTGTTTGTGTGTGTGTGTGTGTGTGTGTGTGTGTGTGTGTGTGTGTGTGTGTGTGTGTGTGTGTGTGTGTGTGTGTGTGTGTGTGTGTGTGTGTGTGTGTGTGTGTGTGTGTGTGTGTGTGTGTGTGTGTGTGTGTGTGTGTGTGTGTGTGTGTGTGTGTGTGTGTGTGTGTATTACACATTTTTTTGGTACATAACATCAAAATTCAGTTATCGTATTTAATGATAGAACAGGGTGAATCAGAAGAAAAACATCCTCCAGATCGGCCATTCTGCGTTGTAAGCCGCCCCGGCGTACCCTCATCCTTCATCGTTAAGTTCGTGGTTTTTATTTTGCTACGTTGTAAGATCAATTAGCCCAGGTTGCAATCGTCATGGGATGTATACATCGTGGGTTTTATTCGTCGTGGGGCCAACATTTTGGCCTCTCTCCTCACCATTATCAACATCATCGTCATTGTTATCGCTGTCGCCGTCTGGATAATTGTTGCACCATGGCTTCACGTGGTCGGCGCTCACAGTCATTCTGTAGAACCCGCTGTGGTCACCAATTTTTATAACTTTATACCACCCGTTTTGACCGACCTCAACAACTTGGTACGGCCCAAGAAATTTAGGTGCAATTTTAAATCCGTATCCAAATTGCGTCCTCTTGACCGCACAATATCGCTAATCTGGCACTCGGTTGCCTTTTACTTTCACGTTCCATGAACAAATCATTCAAAAATTCTATCTCAATGGCTTCTATAATTTTTCGATCCTCTGGGTTCCGTATTTTTATCCCAAACATGACTTCAAACAGAGTAGTTGCGATGCTTCTTTGCCAAGAGGCTTTTAAAAATCTTGGTAAACGTCCCATGTGTCTGTACCACTTGTCCGGAGCATCTATGGATAATTTGACCAAAGCTGGTATAACGATTCGATTAATCCGTTCTACTTGTCCGTTGCCTCTGGGTACACCTGTCGCGATGAGGGAAAGCTGAATCCGGTCATCAGTACTGCAGTATTGAGCGAATTCTTTTCGGATTCCCAAAGTTTGCCTTTTTTATTTCGAGCTTTCAGATTGTCTCGGCAGAGGTTATACTCTTCACGGGGTACAGCCACAGGAATTTGGTAAAGGCATCTACAACTAAAGTGTGGTTAAATTTTAAGGGCCGACGTTGAATGTGAACCACACCTAAACGTCAAGTTTTTTTCTGCATTTAATTTGACATTTCTCAATTTCAGACTAACTCAATTTTAATTCCAAACGTCGTCAATGGTCAGAATGGTGGCAAGAAATGGCAACAGTGGATGATCAATTTTCGAAGAAAATCATCTTCAGTGATGAGGCACATTTTCACCTCAGTGCGGATTCGTCAATAAGCAGAATTGCCGCATTTGGGCGAATCATAATCCAAGAGTGATTGTCGAAAAACCAATGCACTCACAAAGAGTGACTGTTTGGTGCGGTTTATGGGCTGGCGGCATCATCGGGCCGTATTTTTTCCAAAATGAGGCCGGTCAGGCAGTTACTGTGAATGGTGTTCGCTATCGTGAGATGATAACGAACTTTTTATGGCCCGAATTGGGCCGTGTTATCTCACGTGGTGGCGATGTCAATTGGCCGCCAAGATCATGTGATTTAACATCGTTGGACATCTTTCTTTGGAATTGTTTGAAAGAAAAGGTGTACGTCAATAAGCTAGCAACAATTCAAGAGCTAAAGGATGAGATAATTCGGCACATTAACGGCATAGAACCTCAATTATGCATAAGCGTCATCGAAAAATTGGACCATCGGGTGGGTGGAGGTGTGCCGCCGAGGTCGCGGCAGCCATTTGGCCGATATTTTGTTCCATACATAATTGAACCATACCATATTATCATAATAAAAAGAATTGACAATAATTTCCTAAATAATTTGTGTTTTATTCAAATTAATATTGTTTGGCGGAATTACACATCGGACCGAGAGGGTCGACGTGATACGTCAATAATGGATATTCATCTTTTGGAATCGGATGAAGGAACCCTTCCTGCTTCCGGAACTTGTTGTTTCGGCAGTTCTCACAAAAATCCTTCAATTTCGGTATTATTTTATTCGGAATTAATTCCATCATCTTTTTGAAAGTCTTTGAATGATGATTAGAATTTTGACATATGAGCCCAAGAGTATCAAATTCCACAAGAAATTCGGGTGTCGGCCACAATACGCTTACAATACGCTTACGTGAAGTCATCGAAAGATTTAGATCGGGGAAATTTACGTACCAGTTTTGAAACCTTCCAATTCAATAATTTTTGACCGAGCAAGGCCCGGTGCTCCAGAGACTACATAATTAAATGTAAACATTCAAATATTGTCATATAGCATATATTAGCGAAAGGGGTGATAGGGATGTCCTCCTTACTCGATGTCCTTTCAAAAACTATATTGTGCATAACAAATTGTTGTACTCGTACAATTTCATGGTGTTACACAGACGTAGTGTTACAATTTAATTAATAGATCTCATGTATCAAAAAATAAACACTTGCAAATTGAAAATTTATTTAAGCAACATTGAAAATAATTCATCGCAACGTACACTCGTAATTTAAACCGTATTACGTATAAAGGGAATAAAAACACCAAAATACACAGCAACAACAAATAAAAGGAAGTGAAATGTGACATTGGAATTTAATAACAAAAATGTTTTATAAAACTTTATTTTCATTTGAAACGTTTAATGCTCTTCAATTTAATATATAAAATACTATGTTGTGCTAAACTGTTAACTATATCCTCCATCTCCATATATGGTGCACGTATCTATACATCTAACAAAGATAGGATAGATTGATATTAATATGTACGTGTATTATCAAATTAATTCCTCATCATCTCGCATGTGTCTACGGTATAAATGGTATAACCTCCCCGAGTTTATTGTTTGGCTCGTCGTCCTGCGTCTGGCTCTCCACTGTAAATATTATCAAACGCGAAGTGATATCGTTTCATGTACATACACTACACGTAAAGTAGTTTTTACTGGTGTTTATATATTACGAAATGATATGTCAACCCCTTTAATCCAAGGCCCACGAAATTACCGCAGTCTGTACACGAACGATATATAAAATAAGGGTAGAGTTTTTAATTTTATTTCGATTTCACTGTGCATGTTATCACACCAAATAAAAAATAAACAATCAAATAAAAAATGCGTAACGAAATTATTTTTTCCCAATAAAGAAAACATGAAGGTTTACTTATTTTTCACTCTTGGTGGCAGCACGTTATATTTCATGTTCGTTTTATATTTTTTTTTTAATATCAAAAAATAAAAATACCTCCCGAATAAAAAAAAAATCGGATAAAACAAATTTTTTTTTACTTGAAGGGAAAAATTGAAATATTTGCACGTGTTTTAATTTTAAAGTTTCACTAAACGAAGAAAATACTTTTCATTCGATCGATTAACCAATTATTGAATTATAGCGATATAATTTTATTTTATTACATTTTTTGTTAGCATTATATTAATCGATTTTTTTTATCTTTTCTTATATTTGCAGGAAGAAGTAAGTACGAATTCGATAACACAACGTGCGATAATATTTTTGGATGCAATTTCGAATAACAATTCGTACACCGTGACGGGGCGGCTTTTTAACCGACGTGAGAGATTTTTAATTAAATTTGGGTGCTTTGAAATTATGTGTTGGCCTATTTTTTTTTGTATGAAAATAAGATTTTATTATTTTTGGTTGATTATGTAAACTTGAGGTTATCAATGGGGTACAAAATTATGTAACCGAATATACTATGATGGTCTAATTTTAGCTTGCGGCTAATTAGAACCGTTTACAAAGGAAATTGGGAACGATGTGTCGCGAATGTTATCATTATGGTAAATATTTTTTTCAAAATTTAAATTATGCAGGGTTAAATGGGTTATCTGTTGAGAATATTACTAGTCACAGGTGGTTCGTCAAGATGATTCGGGGTATGTGTACATAAGTATTTTAATAGATAAAGTACCAGGGCTGAAACCTCACCAAATAATCGAAATTTCGTTTCGTCCTATCTATCTTTCAAAATCAACGCGATAAATCCGAAATTTTGTATATTTCTACGGGGACTTTCATAATTGGCGTAGGACCACAACCTGTCCTGAACACTTTAAATAATTTTTATTTCGGCCCATTTAACCAACTGCATGAACGCTATAAACTTGAATAGCGCGAGAAAAGCAGTGTTTTTGCAGTCAAAGTTGCAGTGCACAAAATATATTTCAGTATTGTCTCTAAATTATTTTAAAGGATTTTTGGCACTTTTTCAAATAATATTTAAACAATTTTAAGATAATTAAACTCTTTATCCAATTTTATTAACTTTCACCGCAAAAAACAAACTCTCAGTCACTACTAGGGGCATACTATTTTGGCAACAAAAAATTATTGAAGGAGTCTATTGAAATGAGTCAAAGTATTTAAATGTACTAAAGGCATGAAGTGTCTTTTACTATAATTCAGAGCAACTGGCTCAATTTCAGCTCAATGACAATTTAAAAAAAATTAATTTGGACTTGAACTGAAATGGGCGTCATGTTTTTTAGGTTTTTGTTCTTGTTCTTGGTGAACGGTCGCTTTTCTTATAACAAAATTGCAATAATAATATTAAGAAAATAGTGAAAATAGTTTCATTTTACGAAATCAAATTTTTGAACAAAAAGAAATACAGTCCACTCCAGCAATCGAAAATCCAGCCTAAATATCATACAACGGGCTACCCCCCATTTTGTAGAGCTTAAAATTATAGATTGTATTTTCTAATACTTGATTTTTGCCAGTTTTAAAGCAAAAATCAATAAAGGAAGCGCGAACAACTTATGACTTCAAGATCTAGCTCTAGTCCTTCGAGCCGGATAACTAAGTTACAAAAGCCATTTTGTGGCGCTTTCAATAATTTCAACGTCCAATTAAATTTCAACAAAAAGTGTCTTGTGGCATACTCAACAATATCATCAATCATCAAGAACATTGCCAAATTTGAGGTTATAATCTTCATACACATTGGTAAAATTTACAACACACATCATTACTCAGCAGTAACAAAACATTGGGGGTTGAAACTACAAAATTTAAATCAGGTTAATTGACTAAAATGTCGAAATTTGATTACCAGTTTAATTAGCCGTGTAAAGTATTACAGTAATCAATTGGGTTCAGATGAGTCAGAGTCAGTCACTGCTCTATATTTAAAATTCGATGATGCTTATTTCAAGCTTGAAGAGAGTGATGAACCAACTGAGTTGAATATTACAGCTCGTGACAATTTTGAGACAAATTGTAGAGTTGTTGAAGTCCCTCGATCTTATGTCGGTTGCTTATCAATGATTTTGAGCGTTGTTCTTTACCTTTGCCTGAGATACCTCTTCCAAAGTTCGACGGAACTTTTTTATCATGGGTCGGATTTCGCGAAACGTTTGTACAACGGGAACATAACGAAACTAGAGGCGGCAATCAATCTCTAATTCCGACGCGAACTAAGAACAAGTCTGGAATTCCCTCTTCAAACACTATGAAAACCATTCAAGAATAAAAACATTGCATATGCAATCATTGTACAATTTAGAACCAGTTCGAAAAGAAAACAGTGCAAAGGATTTGCAGATGTTCATAGATTCATTCTGGAAGCAATATAATGCTTTAAAATCGCTAAAAATTCCCATAGACCCGTGGGATTTGTATTTGGTGCGTTCCACGTTTCGCAATCGGTCGACTCAGTGTCACGTCATCAAATCGAAATAAAGAAACCGATCGACAGAGATCTCACCATACAAGAAGTCATGGAGATTCTAGCACAACGAGCACGTGTACTAGAAGCAATATCTTCTACTGATCGTAAGGTATCAAATATAGAATCCATTGTCAAAAATTCTCCAAAATGAAAATATTCAATGGTGGTTACCGAGCCAAGCAACACAATCGCTTGTCGTTATTGTAAGTCTGAACATTTGATCTACAAATGTGAACGTATTGAGCCAATGCCATGGAAGGACAAAATTCATTGGCTAAAAAATAAAAAATTGTATCACAATTGTCTTGGTGTTCATCATATATCTCAGTGTAAGTCCAAACTTTCATGTTATACGTGTAAGAAGAGGCATCTTGATATAACTCAGGTTTCGATTTCTACTCAAATCAAAGCGTATCATTGCCTTCCAATGTAAATGTTACTTCGAGTGGCTCGAAACAAACTCCAGATACTAATAAAAGTAATGCTTCCGAAATTCCTAATTTGATTCCAACCGTTCCATCTAATACTCAACACGAGGTTATTGATTTACTTTAGGTACAAGGTTCAAAGGGTACGCGTGTTTTATGTCGTGTCTTGTTGGATTTCGGGTCCCAATCTAATTGCATAACAGAAATGATTTGTCAAATGTTGGGTGCTCAAAAACAATCAGTTCATATTCCTGTCAAGGGAAACAATTCAAATAAATCGGAAATTAAGTATAAGGTTGATTTGTCGATTGAGTCTCGTATTCAAAACTTTAAACAAAGTTTGGAATTTTTAGTTCTCCCAAAGATAACCGGCCAATTGCCACTACACCCAGTTCATTTTGATTTTCACATTTTAAAAAAGAATTTGGAATTGGCTGATCCAACTTTTTATGCGCCTGAACGCATTGATGTTTTAATTGGCGCAGAAATCCTCAGTGATATTTTTAGTGAGTCAAGAACTTCCACCATTCCAACAATCGGTATTTGGGTATGTACTTTATGGAAAGGTAACTGGTTCAATGCCATCAGTAGCTGTGTCACTATTTTGTTGTGACGTCGATATGTTGCGCAAAGAAGTCCAGAAATTTTATGAAATCGAAGACGTGAAGACTACAAACAATTTCCCATTGAAGTAGAAAGCGTGTGAAGCCAGTTAAACGAATATTTTGAATTTGTCTAGTAACAAAAATAATGCATTGAGACAGTTTTACAATCTTGAGAAAAAGTTGATCGTAAATCCTGAATTGAGACAGTTATATTCTCATTTCATGGAAGAGTATATTTCACTGAATCACATGGATTATTTTCGATTCTTTTGCGGTTTCGAAAGTATAATGTAGCTCTCAGTGCTGAAATTTAAAAAATGTATCGGCTAATAAATGTTCATCCAGAGCATTGCCGTACGCTTCAACAGATTTGGTGGCGTGGCTCTCCGAAACAGTCTCTGAATATTTACCAATTGAATACCATCAGCTACGGCACCACAAGCGCAGTGATGAGCATCAAAACCACATGCGTGTTTCCCAGCATTTGTTGGAAAATTTCTATGTTGACGACTATTTGGGTGGAGCAAGTACTGTCGAGGAATCGCAGATTCTGAGGACCGAACTAACGGCATTGCTTGCCAAATGTTGGTTTGGTCCGACAAAATGGTTTTCTAACATTAGGAATGTTGTCCCTGATCAGAGCCATTCACTTGACGAGGTAATTAGTACTTTGAGTATCATCTGGAATACTCGTCAAATTTTACTGGGAGACAATTCCCATCTCAGGTGTGATTCAAACAGTATAAATAAGCGAATGGTCTTGTCACAAATATTACAAATTTTCGATCCCCTGGGTATATGAGGTCCTCAATTTTCATTGCCAAATTGTTTTCACAGAAATTGTGGTCAGTTTCGAATCTAACATGGGACTCCGAATTGCCTGAACCTTATCGATCCGGCGATTTGACCATTGATGAGCAATATATTCCAACGAAACCTGGAAAATACGGCATACAAATATTTTGGTTGTGCGATTCAAAAAATGCTTACCCTTAAAAAACGCTGAAATTTGTGTTCCGAAAACGACCGGATGAGCCATGTGCAAGAGATTACGCATTAAATCTTGTACATAGATAACTATCTGCTCCGTATGTAAACAAAGGCCGCACAATTACAATGGACAACTTTATTACCAGTTGCGTGTTGGTAGAACAATTGCTGCTAAAAAGACCACAATAATAGGAACAGTTCTAGTCAGCTATAAACCCAAGCCAAACAAAAACGTCTGTGTATTGTCAACTCTGAACAATGATGGTAGCGTTGATACTGAATCTGGGAAACCAAACGTCATTCTGGACTACAACAAAAGAAAAGGCGGGATTCATACCTTAGACAAGCTAGTGAGGGCGTGAAACATTCGTTGGAGGTACTTCGAAAAACGTATACAAGATCATGACAGGTGACGAGTCATGAATATATGCGTATGAGCCGGAAAGAAGAAGGCAATCTACTGTTTGGATCGTCCAATTCTAAGAAAAACCAACAAAAGTTGTGCGACCTTGGAGCGTTGGGAATGAAATGATAGCGTTCTTCTTCACGGAAGCCCGTCATGTGGCTACTGAGGCTCTTGAAAATCAAAAGACAGTCAATTCAGGTTGGTATACGAGCATTTGTTTGCCCGATAGGTTTTCAACAAATTGGCAATGCGAGCTCACACACCACAAATTTATGGGTGTAGAGTAAATGTGAACAAAGCTGTTAATAATTTCTATGAAAAAAAAACTTCAATGAAATATTTTACCTAGATTATTTAAATATTTCACTCATCGATTTAGAAAGATGGACAAAATTAATTTTGAGCGAGTAAAATTGGATTAAATGTTGGTTTTCAATATCAAAAGCAAAACTCATTTATGGCTGTAACTAATCAAAGTGCGGCAAAATTAATAATTCCCGTAATTCGTTGTCAATTTATTTACCGGAAAATATTTGAATTTTCTTGAAAATATTTTTAACTGTAAGCTGTTCCGATTTACGATTATAATCGTTATCGAAAGTAGTGACCAGGGTCCGTATTCTTGAAACCGGTGGCCATTTCCCCAATCGAAATACAATTTGCTTTGAAATTCTCTATATTATTCGAAATTTTCGCCGGCTACTTTAATCATTTTGTCAAATTTGTTTTCAGGTTTACTAATATTTGTCTCCCTACTAAGGGAATAATTTCGAATCGGTTTACCCAGGCGGAATTTTTCCCTTAGTAGGGGGGAAATATTATGTTTCTTAATTTAATAAAAAGAAAAAAAATGATTAAAGTAGCCGGCGAAAATTTCGAATGATATAGAGAATTTCAAAGCAAACTGTATTCCGGGGAAAAACTGTATTGGGGAAATTTCCACCAATCATGAAATTCGAACAAATAACTTGTGAAAAATGATCAAAGTTGGCTTGAGTATTTTATAAGAAAACACAACTAAACAAACATTTGATGTCAAAATTTTTGTCGACGACCATTCATTATCGAACATTTTAGTACGGAAATGTTCTACCCGATGAAATTGAATTCGAAAAAACTCCCAATAGATAAATTATTCACCAAGCTTATATTTATTGTACTTAGTAGCCACCATAACTGTCACCCTTCATCCACTATGACGAATTTCAACAGTTTTAATCGAGTAGGTTAGGTTAGGTTAGGTTTCAGACACTTAGGCCAATTTTGGCCTACTCCACAGGATCCGACATCATTAAACTCCCATTAAAACCATCTGGTGTTATTCTATTAGCGTAAAAGATCTCGCACATTACAGCTTTCGATATCATAGAGAGGCTGTCCATAGTGTATTTGCCCAAGTGATCATGTATTCGCTAGCTAGCGCAGAGCATGAGCATAGGAAGTGAACAAGAGTCTCCTCCGCCTCCTCGTCTTTGTCGCTCCTGCAGAAGTCATTTGCAACCACACCCAGCCTTCCCGCATGATTTCCGAAAATGCAGTGTGCGATAAGTACCCTTACAATTCTACCTAAATCACGCTTCCTTAGTGTGATTAAGATCTTGGAGCGCTTCAAGTTCCGCGCAGGCCATACTTGCTTCGCTATCCTACCAGTCGGATTGGCGAGCCACCTAGCATTTTCCAAGGCAACTGCTTTCTTATGGATTGCTGCTTTCAGTACAGACATAGGCCTTCCTACACATTCTCTCCCTGGTTCAAGATGGAGATTCGTCCTTGCCTTGCTAATTCGTCTGCCCTGCGAATTCCGTCAACATCAGAATGGCTCGGAACCCAAAGCAACTGGATATTGAAATGTTCATCCATCTCGTTAAGAGATGTGTGACAATCCAACGCCACCTTTGGCGCCTAGGGAAACTGAATTCCGTGAAAGAATAGCCGCCCCACTGTTCACATACATAGTGAAATCAGTCAACGATATTACAGTAATCAGGTCAATAACATTTAATCCCCCCTCCCCCCGCTTGGAACCATCGATGAAGGATTTAACTGGCCTGGTCTCCAAAATAAGACCACTGTTCCAACCCTCCCTAGAGGGGCGAATCATTTTAAAACGCTTACAAAATCATAAAAGGGATGTTATACAGGGTGATCCAATAAGAGCTTCCTGAAGTTTTTTTGAAATAAAACTCGTTAAAATCAATTTATAAATCAAAAATTGTATTTGTGACGTAAGTTCGGTTTATGACATTTAATGTTTGAAAATGATTTCTTTTAAATGTTGTTCGCGACTGACTCTTAGATGATCGATTCTATGGGTCCAATTTTCGGGCACATTTTCGAGTATTTCGGCCAATATTTCGTTAATTACTTAAAAAGTAATCTAAAATGTAATCTAACGGCGTTAGATCACAAGGGTCCATTTGATCCGATGATGCCCATAAATCGCACCAAACAGTGCATTTTTCAGAATGCAAGGAAGCTCTTGAATCTCTTCTGGCTGTTCATCAGCTCAAATACGACAATTTTGTTTGTTGGCGTATCCATTCAGCCAAAAATGAGCTTCATCGTTGAACACAATTTTTCGATAAAAAAACGGATTAATTTGGAACTGTTCCAACGCCCATAAACCAAATCGATGACACAAAGGAAGGTCAGCCGGCTTCAATTATGGAACACGCTGTATTTTGTATGCCTTCAAACGAAGATCTTTCTTCAAAATACGCCACAATGTGCCCTACGAGAGACTCAGAGCTTGAGGACTTCGAAAAATTTATTTAATGCGGTGTTTACATACACTTTTAGCTACAGCAGCAATATTCCCAAAAAATCGACTTGTACGCACTCTAGTCGGTTGGTGGTTCGAAATTTATTGATTGTTTCGGCGAATAATGAACACACGATTGGACGATTATGAACAACATAAAATGGTCGAAGAGCAGGAAACCAATTTTTCACTGCAACCTATTTATGGTGAAAAGTCAATGAATACTGAACACAAATGTCATATTAACATGACCGTTGTTACGCATGAATCCCAATGAGAATCCCAATTGGAAAAATCATCTCCTATTGGATCACTCTTTATAATCCAAATTCACCAGGTCATGCCTCACAGAATTGACAATAGTTGAGTGCCTTTTTTGCAGGCAATTCCAACCCGAAACCGCTGATAGCCGGGCGGCCGTATTGACCAGCATTTGCTTACCGACATTATCCAACGAGAGAAGGTACAGCATGAGCTCTAAGGCACTAGAGGGTGTCATTTTCAGCGCCCCACTAATGAGCAAACAGATTGCCATCCCAGAGCTGGCCACCATACACCCACACCATACAGTAGTACGGGTCTTTCTACTGCCGTGTAAATCTCCGGTTTCAGACCCCACATCATTCCATGGCATTTTTGCAAGAGTAGAATGCCACAAATGGCCTTCTTCCAACTGATCTTACTGTCCAGAAAATCCCTAGGAATCGCGCCTGAACAATACAGGCCAGCATGGTACCATTCAAACTTTGTGGAACCACTTCCTGAATTTTATATCTCCTAGCGAAAGGGCCAGCTCTGTTTTAGATGAGATAACCCCCAATCTACATGGCCCAACCCGCAGTAACTGATGAAGCATTCTGCATCACACCCTCGATTGTACCGAGGTTCTTTCCCGAGACAACTATCGCTACGTAATCGGCATAACACCTACTCCTTCCTCCTCCAGTTCCAATAGTAGTCCGTTGATTACTTCATTCCAAAGAAGGGGAGAGAGGGCACCTTTTTGAGGTGTTCCCCGAGCAACCGGTCTTCCGACAGAGACTTCCTCCATCGCGCTATGACCCTTCCCTAATTGCATCCACCTTCACTTTGTTAAAAGCGTTCTCGATATCGAGAAATGACACCAACGAGAATTCCTGAAAATCCAGTGACTTCTCAATTTCCCGAACCAAGGCATGTAATGCCGTGTCCACGGGCTTACTCTTATGGTATGCATGTTCAGACTGTGCCCAGTATCTTGGTGGAGTTCTCGAACGAATATGGACATTCAGCAGCCTTTCCATGATTTTCAGCAGAAAGCATGACTGAGATATTGGTCTTAAGTACTTAGGGTTGCTGTGCAAGCGTCTACCCGCCTTCTGATTGAAAACCACTCTAGCCTCCTTCGTTTTATTCGGGATGTACTTCTGATTCAGTCACCCTTTTTTAGATAACCGCCAGCCAGGGGAGCAAGACCTCCGAATTCTTCTGAATTTCTGCTGGATGGGATTGTATCCAGCTGACTTAAAGGGCTTCCGTATATTCAGAACACTCTGCTCGCAACATTTGGGCCCCGCAGTCATTCATAGACATGCAGTTAATCGAGTAGGTTAGAAAATGTTTTTTTTGTTTATTTAAACGCAGACACCGAATGTTTTTAAACGTTTACTCAATTTAAACTTTAAAATAACATACCGTCCTTCATTTGGACTTTCTCATTTATATAAACTCCAACTGGCTTGTAATTAGCTCAAAATACTAAACCGCCCCTATTACGAAGGTTTTTTTTCGCATAAAATAGTATGAATGACGAAGCAATGCACTCATAATGGACGTAATTCCTTAAAATCCACGTAAGACATTTTAAAACAATACTGTACCCCCTATCATTGTACTGTTCCTTATTTTTGGGGTTAATTTTAATTATTTTAGAAAAATACTAAAATATGTATTCTAATCCCTCTTTGGTATACGCAATAAGTAATTGTTGGTTACTTTAAAATCTTCGGGGTATTGGAAGATAATAGAACCAAAAAATAATATTCATCATTCTACAAATTTGTAAATATTTTCGAAAGAAGTTAAATAAGAAATTAATAGAAATAAGAAATAGTGAAAGAGAATAATTAAAATACCGATGATGACAAGACAAGAAAATGGTTGATGTTGTTCAGTTTCGTATTTTAAAGGGCTGGTAAACTTACTTACTAATAAGATTTTGCTGTGTGAATAATGAGTATTTTCCAAAAACAAAAAAAAACTAATTATTTATCTCTGAAAGTCTTGTACATATATATTAAGTACTTAACAATGTTTTTAAAAAATAGTGTTGTACCCCTTTATTTCGTACACAAAATTTTAATTATGCCATGATATATTTTAATTAAACCAAATTGTTTGGCATTACTCCCAAACCTACTGTACCCGTATTTAGTTAATTAAAATTAAAATTCGTATAAGGATCTGTGCCTGTTATAAATTATACCTCTTAGATGCGTTCACGATATGTCTTAATTTTATATAACAAAAAATAACGCGATCATTATCGATTGTAATTAAAAATAATGTTTTTAATTAACACTTAATTAAGTAACATAAAATGTATGCTGCGTTTATGCGAATCGGTCTGCAAATTTAAGTTAATTTATTTTGACATTTAATTATTTATTCAGTTTTTGGTTTGTTACTAACATTTACATTTACAATTAAAGATTTTTGATTGGAAAATGAGTTAATTAAAATTAATTTTAGGTTAAATGTAAAATATTTACTGTGTATGCAGTAAAAATACAAACTAAAACAGTGTGCACGACTTTTCGACTTGTTACATGTTTTTTAAATTCTAATTAGTTGAGAAATTAATTAATCGCTTAAGGCTGATTTTATACTATTTTTTTGATTAATACATAAATTATTTAACGGTGAAATCGGAAAATAAAATAAATAAGACGAAATTGTATTTGTTTACAATTCGAGGGCAAGGTATATACGAGTAAGTAGAATTGATTTTACTTTTGAGAATCAATTTCCGGAAAATATTTTATTAACATGCTTATAGCTCATACATAAAGGTGACTGGCTCACTGGCCTATTAAATAGCTGAACCAATATTTTAGGTATTCCTATGTAGCTAATCCAGCCTGTGTAAACCATAGTAAGCGTTTCGACTTTACAGAATTTACAACTAAACTCCTTTGTGTTTTTTGTGGTTACGTTTACATCTTATCTTGTTTTTTAGATAATTAGGGTACAGAACATTGAAGTCTAAACACCATTGGTATATCTCAAAAGAAATTTCGTTGTAATTGCAAATAATTGTATAGAAAACTTATTAGCTTCTTTCTGACTTATTTTGCCTTCCTTGGCCAACTTGAGCTCTCTGCAACAAACACCAACAGAAAACAGAAACTTATATATTTTACAAGTATTACAGTAAACTAAGTGCAAGCCCTCCCACTTCTTGAAGATTCAGCAGATTACAGCAAATACATGCCAACAATTTACACTGCTAGATTTAAAAATATTCCAATTGGATTTGTTTCCTAGTGAAATTGAAACATTTTTAGAAAATCTTTAACATTTATATTAGAGAAGTCCTTGAATCCTTAATAGTGTCGCTGCAAAGATCAAATAAATTTCTAACAATTTGAGATAAACACGAGACAATTGTATACAATTTACTAAAGCTTTTTTAGTTCTATAAAGAAGGCTATTTTAGACAATGTTGCTACTTTTATATATCCAATCCTAGAGATGTTCACGAGATCTAGCCTATATGACCGAATAGCTAAATCAAAACCCCACGTGTGTGGTGAACAAGATTTAATTATGATGATTTTTAATTTGTCCAGCGTATGTGTTTTATACGCTTGTAGATATATATAGAGAGAGAAAGAGATGTTTGCAGCAACTCAATTATTCGCAAAATAATTAATTCTACAAGCATCGATATATACGACATAAAATACGCCACATTCAACCGTGCGACATACAATTAATTCGATGATTAAGCAATCGACATAACATAAATCAACTTCCATAAACAACCACGCACGATACTCAACTGGCCACATACACACGCCACGTTTACAATGTTGACAACATAAAAATAATAAAAAACCAAAATGAAAAATGTCAAATATAAAAAACGGTTTTTAGTTTTTGATATAGTACGAGCCACCCTTAAAAAACTGTACTAAATATGGATAGAAAATATAAAACGGTGCATACGTGTGACGAGTACATACGGGAATATATCTGGTGTTTTAAATTAATCAAACAGAGTGACCGAAGTGAATTATAACGCGAAAGTGGTGAC
Organism: Nephrotoma guestfalica; assembly: GCA_963691935.1. Lineage (NCBI taxonomy): Eukaryota > Metazoa > Arthropoda > Insecta > Diptera > Tipulidae > Nephrotoma > Nephrotoma guestfalica. Next base: position 212,101,947 of record OY829915.1, read on the forward strand.
CCGACGTGATAAAGTCGAGTATATCGAACAGTGTATTGTGCAAGCCACACTAAGTGACGCGAACGGCGCGATGTCGCACGACGAACATCGTGATAACAAAATGCATACCGACCAACAAGACGACGTTAAAGAGGTCAGAACACGAGGAAAAACAAACTGCAGCTATTATGAGCGTACGAGGATGATTCTACTTACCAAAACTGCGCACTTCGAATTGAACCAAATCAAAAGCGACCGAACAAAATACTTTTAAGTCATGTCAGCGGTACTCCAAGAAATGTTAGACACGACAGCATCGGACCTCGTAACGAACGTACCAAACCAAGGACAATACGAACACATTAAACCGAAGATATTAGAACGATTAGCCCCGTCAGACGAACGACAGCTCGAAACGCTACTGACGGGAATCGAAATAGGGGACCGAAACCCGGCCGAGGTGATTCGACGTATAAAGCACCCAACCGGAGTGAGTGGATAACGACAGGCTAGCAAAACTGATGGACAAAATGTATGAGGCACGGAACCTGCCGAGGGCCTCCATCGCCGCACTTCAGTCGAATCAAGCATACAGACCTCCTCTAACCGGACAAGCAACACCCAATCAAAATAATCGATTCGTGACGCAACGATTTAATCAATGGTCACGGCCTCGCTCACGATCACGTGATGGACAGGCGACCATGAAGTAATTCAAGATCACAACGTCGAATTTTGATAACCCTCGTTATCAAACGATAAATCAAAAAACGAGTCGCGCGGTTTCGTCGGCTACTAATGAATTAAACAGTACGAATAGCCGATTTTTTATATACGACACAAACAATAACCTGAATTTTCTAATCAACACGGGAGCTGTCTTTTCGATGCTCCCTGTCAGACGTTACGATATAATAAGTTATAAGATCTAGTAATCTAGTTTTATCAGCCGCCAATGGCTCGAAAATCAATACCTACTGCACGAAATTGCTCAAGGTTAATATCGAACGAACGTTTACTCATGCTTTCGTTTTAGCTGATGTATATTGTCCGATTACTGGCGCTGATTTTCTGGGTAAATTAAACGAAGACGGCTGATTGATTCAACGACGCCCACTCCGATCGTTAACGAATATGGTCGGCTATTAAAGTTTCCTTCCTTAACAGCCGAACCAAACTACAATTTACCCGTCAAACATTCCGTGTTTCATCATATTGTAACGACAGGTCACTTACCTGTATCTGGACCACGAAGACTAGATCTAATTCGCCACAAAGCTGCATATACCGAATTCCAGCTTATGGTAGAATTAAGGATTTGCCGCCCATCGGCATCACTCGTCTCTTGCCCTCTTCACCGATTATCGCCGACTCAGATCGTTACTCGATACCACACATCCAAAATTTCTCGATGCATTTACATGTATGTTCGAAATTCTGCAAAATCGATCTCGTCCGGACATATCATTTAATTCCCGTGGCATCGGAGGATGTACCTAAAACGGCGACTACGACCTCATTTGGCCGTTTCCATTAGGCCATTTACACGTATGCCAGACTTCGTGTTCACGTACATCGGCGATATCCTTGTGACATGAAACAATGAGGAACAACGCAAACTACATCTCGAACAACTTTTTAAACGACACGATGAGTTTGGTGTCAACATCAAGAGTTCTAAATGTGTTTCTGGTTCGAACTCTCACGCCGAATGGTATTCTACCGTCAAAAGAACGAATTAATGCCATTACAGAATTCCCACCCCCAGCCACGATCAAACGTATTCAGCAATTTATCGGCATGGTAAATTACTACCATCGCTACTCTACTAAAGAAGACCAAAACTCAGAAAAACTTCTTTTGGCCCGACGAATTCCAAGACTCATATGAAATTAAAAACAGATTTGGGTACAGTCACGTTATTGACGCATCCGCTGAACGATGCGAAGTTGAGTATTACGACGGATGCATCGAACACTGCTATCGGAGCAGTGTTACAGCAATACAATAACGACTGTTGGGAACCACTGGAATTCTTTTCGAAAAAACTTATGAATACCGCACGAAAGTATTCTGTATTCGATAGGGAATTGTTCTATTATTTACTATTATTTATTTATTATGATTCAGGTTCACGGGACTCACTTAGTTGAGAAAATTTAGAGTGCAGGATATTACTATTATCTTCGGTCAGTAGAACCAAATTATTGAAATCCTGATAAAAATGATGAAAACTGACCCTGTGATGTCCAAAACCGCTTTTCGGGGCATTTTGTCGTCAAGCTCCCTGATTCCAGAAATGCAAAAAGGACTGAAACCTTACAATGTAATCAGCACATCGGTCTGGAAATTGACAAACTAGAAAAGTTCAAGAAAAACAGTTCTGATTTGGTACGAAATATATGTCATATATGAAGAAAAACTTTTCTAAGAATATAATTTCCGTTGCACTAACCATGAAAATCGAAAATTTCAATTGAACATTTTTCACAAAACGACAAATAACAATTAACAATTTCTTCACAATAAGTTCTTAACGAAACCTTTCATCCATGAATGATTTATATGTTACATGATTTTACTGTAACTACTTCCAGCGCCCCAACAGTAGTTTAGAGTACTAACGTGGTAGTACTTACTTTGTGACATTAATCAAAACCTTGTCAATGATATGGGATACGTATAACTTCCATACCAATGGATTAATTAGCTACCAGCGCCAAAACGCAAAATTTGTGAAATAAATTGCTGATAAACATATTTCCTTCTTAAAAACGATTATCATTACAGAATAAAAAGATATGTAGCTGTAATCATTCTTCAAGACCTTTTCATGGGATGCCACGCTTATATATTCCTTAATAAATCAGTAATTAGCTACCAGCGTCAAAACCAGCTTTTCCCAAGACTTTTCAATTGATATGTTACATGATTATATGGGAATGAAGCAAAATGTAACTGCTTCAAGTGCTACAACGGTAGTTTAGAATACTATAGTGCTTCAGAAAAGTACAGCATTCTTCAAAGCCTCTTCAATGAAATACGACACGTGCGTACACTTGAGAGCAGAAAAATTGCGCAGTTGCTTTTCTTTTTTTTTTCTCGCGAATCGAAACATTTTTTTGAATCAAAGTATGTCAAGTTAAAGATCATTTCATCACCTATCCAATAATACTACGTGTTTGTATTGTATGTTCAAAACCAGGACTACAAAATAGGTCTAATATAGATAGTCCTAATCTAGACCTATCGGAAAAGCATAATAACATTTTTGATAAACATGTTAGGTCTCAAAATATTAAATTTCTTAAGAAAATATTAAATTCTTATATCCCATCCTAATAAATTTTGAACCTAATTATTTATGTTAAATTCCAATTGGAATTAGTTCACCAATTCAATATTTCGCCTAAATGACATTCTTGTTTTACTTTTTAACCAATACATACAAATTTTCGTTCATTTTTGTTGGTTAGGATTAAGTTAGGTCTAACTTCAAACGCATGGTATAAAAGGGTACGTTATAAAGGAACGGTCTTCTATCGAGTGTACAGTAGATCAGGAGAGCGATGTGCACAATGTTGCATCGAAGAACGTGTTTCGTATGACGGTGGATCATACATGTACTGAGGAGGCATGTTACTAGGGGCGCAGACTTCTTGAGGGAGTACTCGAGGACTATGTCGTCGACCTTTTGCCGGGTTTGTTGGTGAAAACTTTCTATTCATGCAGGATAATGCGAGACCGCATTCGGCCGGTATAGTGTACCTTGAAGAGTTCAGTGTGCCTGGCAGATATTGAAAGAGATATTTCTCCAACGAGCTTCCAGGGGTTGCAAGAGGCAATCGCAAAGGAAAGGGAGGCGATACATAAAGATATAGTGGACATTTTGTTGTAACCACTGAAACATCGAATATAAATTGTCATTCGGGCTAGGGAAGGAATACCTTTTATTAATAAAAATGTTGTTTTGCTGGTTTTCATGATTTAATTCTAATTTTACCACTAATTTTCATGCTGACAAAAACCATTTTGTACAAATAAACAAACATTGGATTTTTTGATATTTTTGAATATTTCGTTTAAAATTGATCAGTGTGCGAATTTTTTGCAACCAAGTGTATTATCAGCACCAAAACAGTGGATTCGCGAACTAAAGCGCTGATTACTAAATTGTTGCTTTTTAAGACCTTTTCAACGATATACGAGACGTCTACACTCTATATGGTGGTTTTTTGAACTAAAGTTGTATGAATAATTTTTTGTCCGATCCAAACGATATACTACACGAGCATATGGGAAAAATGTAAAGCAAAGTCGTGGTATTGGGTTGTATTTTTGGCGAATTCCTGGTGAAGGAAGTTTTTCAATTCTCCGAATTAAAAATAAAAAAAGTTTGGCGAAAAAAAAAATTTGAATTGCATTAGAATATCCACACGGACGGGCAATTTTTTTTGTATTTTTCGGATCAAGGACCTTTCAAAACGTTGACAAAAATGATTTTGGACCAGGGTCATTTTGCATCATTTTTATCAGGATTTCAATAACCGTGATTTTAGAAACCGAAGCTATAGAATCTCGTTTGATAAAACTCTGTGATAATTTGACATAGTCGCTCTTTGAGTGAAACATTACTTTTCATTTTGGTATAAATTGCCACGTTTTACTTAGCTCGCTATCGTGTTTGTTGTCTGTCCGTGGTATTTTGCAATAAGAGCGCTCAAACAAAGAATGAAGCTTAGTGCTCAACGACAAACTATCTTTATAGACCACAACGTCTCGTTCAGCTTCGCAAAGCCACTTATTCCGGCCCACCTCGTGGAGCTTATGCCAACCCGCACATAGTCTGCACAGATGGGGTGGATCCTGAGATTTATCACATATTATTATTATTATTTGAGTTTGGAAATCAAACCGGGATGCTGTAAAATGAAAACATATTTGCATCAGCCAAAAAAAACTTAGCTCAAGTGTGCAACGGGTCTTATAACACGAGGTGACGGTCATGCGCCAGGTATCGGTTGCAATGAGTACCGATTTAGGAAAAATTTGTTTAAGGTGCCCTATGGTAGACCTCGAGTCCTTTTTTTACAATTTTGTAGCTTGATCGATTTTGATGGTGGTTGCGAGTTTCGGGAAGTGTTCGCGATCAGTTAAGTCATAAATCTGGACAAATTAATAAAAAAGGTTCTGTGAGGACCCAGTCTCCTTAACTAACTATATTCTGATGCCATAAATCGTTTATTTGTTGTGCTATAGATTCTTTATTATTTACGACAATTGTAAATTTTATTGGATTCAAAAATTAATTGTTAATTGGTCAATTTGAATGAACCTAAGCCACTGGTCAACCAACTACTCAAGTTGTATTATGAAACTGGTATTCAAATATGAGTTACTGATTTAATATGGAGAAGAAGTTGTTTTGATAGGAACAAAGCCATTTATATACCAATTTGCATGAAACTGGGTTTTAGTGATACACCAATGGATACACCATTTGAATTGGACCTATATGATAAAATTGGGATTTCAATGTAATTACCGGACCATGTTGAATAAAAATTTGCAACTTACGGATGTCAAAATATTATTTCAATATGCGTTCCTCACATGAAACTGAAAACTACTTTTTGTACGCTATTTGAATGAATTTAATTGATTTGAACTAAGCCATGTTCACGCCATAGGGATGGATTTGAGTCTTTTTGTCCAATTTAAACAATGGCCAATTTGAATGGAACTAAGCTATTTTAAAACCGATTAGGATGATAATTGATTTGTATAATAAACTGGAAGGAAGCTAAACAGTGGCAATCTGTTGACCAGAGAAGATTTTAAAGAAAATCCTGTCCAAGACGTACAGTAGCGAATTTTTGGAAACTGAGATGGCCCTTCCAATCTTTGGTTGTCACAACCGGGTTTATCAGTCCTCTGTTCGTTAGTATTACAATAGGATTTTCAGATGAACCACGAATCGAGGTGTTTATTAATAATATTTAATTAATTAAAACCTCATCAACTAGCTCCAAAAATATTCTCTACCATAATTTAAACTAGTTTTGGGCAATTAAGTCATTTTTATTTTTGTTTTCTATCCTATAGGTCCCCGTACAAGACGACCGAAAAAACCGCCCGGTGAAAAAATTACGGCTGATGAGAAACGACCCCGCACTGCATTTAGTGGACCTCAACTAGCCCGACTAAAAGTAAGTAAATCGAAATAAACCGTACTCCAGACACAGTCCAGTTTAACAACAGTTTTTTTATTTTATTTTTATAATTTACAGCACGAGTTCAACGAAAATCGTTACCTCACCGAAAGACGAAGGCAACAGCTTAGTTCGGAGTTGGGATTAAACGAGGCACAAATAAAAATATGGTTTCAAAATAAACGAGCCAAAATTAAAAAATCATCGGGACAAAAAAATCCCTTAGCTTTACAATTAATGGCGCAAGGACTGTATAATCATTCCACGGTACCATTAACACGAGAGGAAGAAGAACTGCAGCAGCTGCAAGAGCAAGCGGGTAACGTTTAGTAGTAGCACCAACCTCCAGTAATTTAGTATATATAAATAAAAAACTCAATGTTGTTCCTATATAATTAATAATAGTATTAATTAAATTAATTTAATTAAACAAAAAAGAAAAGTTTTAAATGTGATAAGAAGAACAAATTAATATTTTTTATTAAACATGACGATGATGTTATATATAGAGTTACAGTGCCATTTCAATATTTCAACGCAGTAATTAATAATTTTTATTTGTTAATTAATTGTATAAAAATTTGTTGAGTCACAAAACTAATGCTAATATATAATTTATGATTTTGTTATGTCCCACCGCTTTCCAGATTTACATTTTATAATTTGATATCTAATATACTTGCTAATGCTGTGATAATTTAAAAAAAAAAAACATCTGTAGATTTAAAAGATTTTAATAATCAAAATTATTTTTGACCGGCAGGTGATATTTGGCTAGGATTTTCTAAATTTCGTAACATTTACCATCAAGGTGTAATTTTAAAGATCGATTTATAACAATATGCACCTTGAAATTAATTATCAAATAAAAATTATTGAATACAGCGAATACAAATTATTTAATTAAAATTAAATAAAAAGCAATAAAAATTAGCCTATATACTTATAAAATAAATAATTATATAATAAAATACATAAATATTAATGAAAATTTTAAAATTATTATTTTTTGTAAATAACAACATCAACAAAATTTTATAATTGGTATAATTTCAAATAATTAAAATTACCGACGGTCAAAAAATTTATGTCCGCGCATATATTTTCATGTACATATAAAATAACTGAAATTATTTATTTTTATGCTAATGAGGCTAATTAAATATTACATATATTTTTATTTTAGTTTCACTTCAAAATTTAATATTCTTTGACTTAATAAATTCTTATAAGAGTCTGCATGCCAACTAGTCTTGTTTAAATATTTAAATAGTTACAACAAATTACAATAAATTACATTTATTTAAAATTAAATTATTTTTATTAATTCCGTCGGTGCCCTGCTACGTATAAAAACAAAATTTAATTAATTTGAAACTGAAATGAAAATTATTAAAATAATTAAAAAATATCAATAAATTATATTATCATTATAAAAACCCAATAATAATTATTATTATTAACTTATGTAAAAAAAAATTAATAAATATATTACAACTAAATTATAAAATTTACAAAATATAAATATTATTTTTCTTTTGTTGTTATACTGCAAATATAAATATAATATAAATATTAAATTATATAAATTAAATTAAAATAATTTTATTGTACATTTATTAATCGAAGAGATAAAAAAGAAAATGCAAATCAAAGGAAAAAAGAAAATTGAAATAATTAAAAATGAAATGAAAATTTAAAAAAAAAAACAATTGAAAATAAAAAATTAATTATTATAAAATTTAATTTTGGCATTTATTATTAAATGAATATGTGAATTAAAATTTTAGTTTTGAAACGAAACGGTAGGTATTTAAAAAAATATTAACGGGCAACGGTTTGACTAAAAACCCCGTTCTTCGCAAAACTTAGAATATCACTCAATCTTTGTCAAAGTTATTTAAGTTTTACTTATCTTGCAAAGACAAACATCAATATCGTTCATTTTCTTAGATCATCAATTTTTATCACTTTCGAAAAAGTTGGGCATCCTGAAACGACTAGCATTTAAATAAGACTGTGTTATTCCGTCGTTCCGCTTTAGTTGCTCAATATTCATTCGTCAATAAAATGTCTTGAGAGTCATCAACTAAATTCCAACCAATTTCATTAGCAAAATTTTTCAATGTTTTTTTTTTTTTTCAAAATTACCTGATGGTACTGAGCCTTACAGATTTTTTAGGTGGAAAATTGTTTGTCTTAGATTTTAAAACTTCTTAACATTTTCGGAATAGTTGGACATTCCGAAACGATTTACGTTCAAATTAGGCTGTGCCATTGCGTCGTTCCGCTTTAATCTGAAATTGAATTTGACACATGTTCCAACTTCCAGTTGAAATACAATATATTTCGTAAAGTTAATGTCTTGAGAGTCATCAATCAAATGACAACCAATCTCATTGCTAAATTTTTTAAATATTTTTATTCAACTTTACTTGACGCAAAATTGTTTGTCTTAGATTTTAAAACTTTTTAAGATTTTCGGAATAGTTGGACATCCTGAAACAATTTGCTTTTAGGCATTAGGCGTTGTTCTGTTAAATTCCAATAAAGTAATCCAGTAATCCAATAAAGAAGGTCTTGTCATACGCCGTCAAAACGGATTTTTACTGGGTGAGTTCTGGTTCAAACCAAATATCCTGTAGTGAATGTGCATAGTGGGACAAAGAAATTTAAAAAATGGACCGAATCTAGGACTCTTGTACAAAATATTTCTAGGAGGGCAACATCGTTTGGTCAAGCATAGGGGTCGCCTGTGAATTTATTTTCGAAAAATCTGTGAGGTAGGGTCAAAAAGGAAGATTCGCATTACCGTTGCCAAGTAAGGAAACACAACTCTATACCAATTAGAAAGTTCGAGACCTCAAACATATTGACTATTGCTACTGCTAGAGGAAGACAGACCGACTACTTTATCCTGAGTTACACGAAACCTTGAAACACTTCGAAACGTGGGTCGATTTATTTGTTTCGCCACGCTGTGCAGAAAAATCGAATGTTACCAAAATTTGGGTAGTTTCTGATGCCTACATGAAACCACGATGCAAACGAATCAAGGATGGCCTGCCAAAATGGTATATGGGAAATTTACTTTGATGGAGGAAACATTGAGTGGTTTTCTCCGCGGACATGAATAAGATACACAAAGACCATCATGTAACATGATATATCTACATGATAGTAGAGAGAGAGTACCAACAGCATCCTCGACTCAAATAGCAATTAACCGCAGGTACATGTGTAACAAATGTGTGAAACCATCGATCATGTTGCACTTAGTCATAATCTGAATACCGATTTTTACGTTCTGATAACCGGATGAAAGAATAATTTAAATTACACACATACAACTACATTATTTAAATTTTGTGGCTACCTTCTATCAATGTAGGGCAAAATAAACGTCAGTTTCGAAATGTCAAAAAAAATTAGACCGATTGGGGTGGGTAACGCCGATAACGGTCAACTGTAAAATAATGCACCAGACATTGTGTAGAGACAGAAGTTAGAATGAGAAGATCCACCACCCGCCGAAATCTCGAAATATCTAAAAGTATTGGCAGAAACAAGTAGAATACGTAACTGTGAACAAAAAATTATCATTATTATTTTATTATTATTATTTAATTATCTCACGAAACACCTTCGAAATAAAAAGACAAAAAGAATTAAAATTCCAATATATAAGAAGACAAAACTAACTTTCTATAAAGCGCTCGTGGCCCCACAATAGCTTCAGTTCGTTGATTTTATTTGAATTTAGCTTCGCAAGTCTTCTAGTTCGTCGTTCGCGTATTGCGAGGCGCAAGGTAAATTTATATTTTTTCTAGCAATTTACCTCGAGAATTTAATAAAGATATGAACAGATAGAGAATACGTTAAAAGTTATTTTGGAATAAATCCCAACACTAGACAATTTTCCGGTAGACCTGCGGCACAGAACCAGAAGTTGAACCAGTTGCTTGTTTGACCGGGCTTCTAGTACTGCTATGGTGTATTTGCCTTGTTCTTTTTGAAGAAAGCGGTGTTCCTGATTTTGTGTCGGTCTGCATGTCGCGCGTTAAGCTTTTTACATGAATTGGGAGGTCCTAGTGAAATTTGGTAGATATGATGGTAGCTTCCATAGGAGCGATTACAATTTTTATCGTTTTTTTGCAAATACTTTAAAAAGTGTACCACGAAATACCTATTAGAAACAAAAATATTGTAAATTAATTTTGGAGAGGAGTAGTTCCTGTTAGTTTTCTGATAGATAAGCGGGAAAGTCGATTTTTAATAAAACTTTTTTTTGCTTCAAACTTTTTCAAACAATTTGTTTTTGCTTCTCCACTACAATAGTGAAAGTCGATATGAGAAGTTGAGGTGAATTTTGACCTGTGAGCTTCATGTGATTTTATTGCTGGACATCATAAAATTGTTTGATATTATCATTTACTCTTCATGTTAACAGAAAGGGGCACAATGGTGGAAAATGGCACTATACTTTGCGACTGTAATGGTTGTGCACTGGGGTTTATACTATAAAAAGATGCAACATCGTTCCATAAAGGTTGATTGTTTCTATTGTTTCCACAACGAGATCTTCCGAGCATATGGTTTTGCTCTTTAGTTGATTTCGTTTCTTATATTGGACAATTTTTTTATTTGCGGTGCACACAGGGTGTTGGATAGAGCTCTGTCAATATTAGTAAAGTTGTGGGCTTTACCTCCGTAGTAATTCAATTAAACCGTGGATATACGTGATGTTACACTACAATGGTTTTCTATTGAAGAAGACAGGGTATAATCAGACCAGCTCATAACCAATTGCATAAATTGAATTTCCTATAATAAGCGAGATGTAATAAAATGTTTACAAATGTAGCACACTCATTCTAGATGTCGATTATGGATATAAAAATTCCATGTGTGTATGTGTGTGTGTTTCGTACGAAAGTGAAAAATGTTCAAAACACTATATTCCTCACAGTTAAACTGAATTCTTATAGATTAAAAAGCATTTCTTCTCTATCGACCGTCTAGCTAGCCGGAACCACCGTTAGCTACAAATCCAAATTTGTGGAATAACCGTAAATGTGAAGTTTCATTCCAAATAGTCAACCACTCCGTAGATTCTTCTAAATATGCAGAGGCCTCTGTCACGGTGATTTCGCCGACTAGATCTCAGGGTTTTTGGGCGAGGGGAAACTGAGGCTTGCATGTCCCTGGTCTACGCCGTATAACAGAACACAAAAAAATTAAAATTAAATTTACACCAGAATTAAATCGGGCGATGTTTGAGGAACAATGAGATAAATATAAAAATAACCGAGTGCGCCCACCCAGGAACGACCGGATCTCCCCGGAGGGACGACACATATGCTGGACTCACCACTACGAGCCAGTAGATGTCCTGAAAAGGGGATGAAGGAGAGGGGCAAGCCCAGCCTGAAAGTATGGAACCGACACGAAATGAAACTCCCCTCCCATCATACCAATCCGAAAAATTTAGTAATTCATTTTATCAAAAAAAAAACAGAAAAAAGCAAAGGTAGGTAACATGACCAGGAAAATAATGGAAAATAAATTGAGGCCGATGTTTTATTTAAATAATTTTTTCAAGGAAAAAACAAAGGCAGAGGCGAAAGGGGAATTAAAAAACAAAAAAAAATGAAACCAAAAGGGTCGAACGAGAAAAAATTCCGAAGCGAAAGAAAAAATAAATCGAAGAAAAGAAAAGAAAAGAAATCAAAAAAAAATAAATAAAAATTGGTACCTTTGACCATCGATTAGGTCCCGCTAAAACAGGTTGCGGTGTCTCCCCACCGTTAATAAAAATTACAAATGGCCACGAGTTTGGCCACCCGTCAACCGTAAAATATCGTTAGGGGTCTTCCCGCCGTAAACCGTAAAACATTCGTTCGGCGTCTTCCTGCCGTAAACCAAAAAATGAGAATGGCCACGTTGTTGGCCACCCGTAACCGTAAATGTTGGGCGTCTTTCCGCCGTAAACTGTAAATGTCGTTGGACATCTTTTCGCCGTAAACCGTGGATATTGTTGGGCGTCTTCCACAAGAATCGAACCACTAAATAACCTCTTTAATCGTCATAGGTTAATACCTATGAAGGTTAAGGGGATCATTTAGTGGTTCGATTGAGCTTCTGTACAATATGACGGAGACTATTTAGGTGTCCATTTTGCCTCATATTAAGGAATAATTATTATTCATATGCTTCACTGATCTATTATTGAGGCCTAAAAAAATGGCCTCTTTATGCTCGCTGTTGTTTATTCGGTATCCGGTTTGCTGTGCATTTTTATCGGCCTGACGAAACTTACCTTAGGAAACATATGGTGTTGTACCGACCCGAAAATTTTATTTACTTTGTAATGCGCGCCTGAGAGATTCTCCGATATTTTGAATGAGGTAGGAAAGATTGTCCATAATCTACTTTTACATTTACCTGATGGTTAGCCTTATTGAATAAGATGTGTACAAAATTGATCACCTTAGCGTTTCAATCATTTGATCATTTTCAAAATAGTTGGAAGTACTGAAACGATTTTCGATTAAATTAGGCTAAGCTATTGCACCGTTCCACGTTCGGTTGTACATGTGGCCTATGTTGAGAGGATTAAATGGTGGAAGGGAGATGCGGGAACTTGCCGCATACTCGTGAAAGTTATGTCGGCCGAAAACCGTCCATGGTAATTTGACATACACTACTGAACAATTCACAACAGATTTGACAAATTTTGAGTGTTTCTATTGAAAGACTCTTTACAATATTTAACATCATTACCACGCAATAAAATGGTAAAACATAAAAAATATTGAGACAAGTAATGACCATACGAGTACAAGTTCCTCGGGTTCATAATCCTAATAAATGCGAAAATATGACCGCAGGCTCACTTGATATTTTAAGCAATACTTTTCCCGTTATCTCCAATTTAGGAGCACAGGGAGTCTACTGAGCTGGCCATCAAACTCTGTTGGGTTATATTGCTTTGATTTCCACTCACGACTTCCCGTGTTGTTTCGCTTGTCCCGTGTTGTTTCGCAGTGTTGTCCGACCTTCTTTCTTTTTTGTGGGTTCCATTTCAGAAACCTGTTTGCCATTTAATTCTACAACTTCAAGGAGCTCAATATTTGTTATTTTGTTGGGCCAGACGCACCTCGGTATATTCCTAAGACATTTATTTACAAACACATGGAGCTTATTGTTGATCGTATGTGTACGCTTCCATGTTTCGCAACCATACAGCAACACTGATTTCACATACGAATTAGTTTCGGACACATTTTTTGAGACTCGTTATTGATTATTTCACACGAATTGATTGATGCAGTACGCGCATGATTTGATTCAAGGGGGTTTGCGTATGAATTCTTGGTGCCCGACACGAGTGTGTTGGTAGCTGTTTCGATATAGGTTTCATAAATTTGTTTTCACTGTTGCTCTACACTGATGGCTGCTTCTTTGTTTGCTTCGCAGAATGTGTTTCTTGTGCTCGACCTTTTCAATCTGTCGGTGTTTCGTTTTATCCGATTTCTCTTGATGTGTTTTACTGCGACCGGTTTCATTTATTTAATTTTATCGGCTGGTGGTCAATGTAAATATCTGCAGCACTCGTTGCCCTGACGTCTTGTAATGGCTATTTGCGTGATCTAATTGGGTTGTTATTCTACTTCAGATGATGACCATATGTGTATATTTTTGTGTATAAATATTCTGCTTGATTTGTGACGCAGTAGTCGATGAGTCTTTGCTTGTTTACCCATAAGGTGGTTCATCAGGTCGGTTTTATATGTTCCAATTTTTGGATTTGGAAATCTCTTCTTCTTGTATTGCCACCATTTCAACTAGTTTAAGTGATTTAATTAATAAAAACTGGGATTCCCAGAAATCACTCATAATTTTTTTTCCAAAAATTATCTTTCCAAATTAGGGTTGAAGGAAGGGTCTTGTATGTGGCATTCTGGCTGATTGGAAGTAGGCACAATCATGAAATTTTGTCTGAATGTTCATTTCAACTAGTTTAAGTGATTTAATTAATAAAAACTGGGATTCCCAGAAATCACTTATAGTTTTTTTTCAAAAATTATCTTTCCAAATTAGGGTTGAAGGAAGGGTCTTGTATGTGGCATTCTGGCTGATGGGAAGTAGACACAATCATGAAATTTTGTCTGAATGTTCATTTCAACTAGTTTAAGTGATTTAATTAATAAAAACTGGGATTCCCAGAAATCACTCATAATTTTTTTTTTCAAAAATTATCTTTCCAAATTAGGGTTGAAGGTAGGGTCTTGTATGTGGCATTCTGGCTGACTGGAAGTAGGCACAATCATGAAATTTTGTCTGAATGTTCATTTCAACTAGTTTAAGTGATTTAATTAATAAAAACTGGGATTTCCAGAAATCACTCATAATTTTTTTTTCAAAAATTATCTTTCCAAATTGGGGTTGAAGAGAGGGTCTTGTATGTGGCATTCTGGCTGATTGGAAGTAGGCACAATCATGAAATTTTGTCTGAATGTTCATTTCAACTAGTTTAAGTGATTTAATTGATAAAAACACTCATAATTTTTTTTTCAAAAATTATCTTTCCAAATTAGGGTTGAAGGGAGGGTCTTGTATGTGGCATTCTGGCTGACTGGAAGTAGGCACAATCATGAAATTTTGTCTGAATGTTCATTTCAACTAGTTTAAGTGATTTAGTTAATAAAAACTGGGATTTACAGAAATCACTCATAATTTTTTTTTTCAAAAATTATCTTTTCAAATTAGGGTTGAAGAGAGGGTCTTGTATGTGGCATTCTGGCTGATTGGAAGTAGGCACAATCATGAAATTTTGTCTGAATGTTCATTTCAACTAGTTTAAGTGATTTAATTAATAAAAACTGGGATTTCCAGAAATCACTAATAATTTTTTTTCCAAAAATTATCTTTTCAAATTAGGGTTGAAGGTAGGGTCTTGTATGTGGCATTCTGGCTGATGGGAAGTAGACACAATCATGAAATTTTGTCTGAATGTTCATTTCAACTAGTTTAAGTGATTTAATTAATAAAAACTGGGATTTCCAGAATTCACTCATAATTTTTTTTTCAAAAATTATCTTTTCAAATTAGGGTTGAAGGTAGGGTCTTGTATGTGGCATTCTGGCTGATGGGAAGTAGACACAATCATGAAATTTTGTCTGAATGTTCATTTCAACTAGTTTAAGTCATTTAATTTATAAAAACTGGGATTCCAAGAAATCACTCATAATTTTTTTTTCAAAAATTATCTTTCCAAATTAGGGTTGAAAGGAGGGTCTTGTATTTGGCATTCTGGCTGATTGGAAGTTGGCACAATCATGAAATTTTGTCTGAATGTTTATTTCAACTAGTTTAAGTGATTTAATTGATAAAAACTGGGATTTCCAGAAATCACTCATAATTTTTTTTACAAAAATTATGTTTTCAAATTAGGGTTGAAGGTAGGGTCTTGTATGTGGCATTCTGGCTGATTGGAAGTAGGCACAATCATGAAATTTTGTCTGAATGTTCATTTCAACTAGTTTAAGTGGTTTAATTAATAAAACCTGGGATTCCCAGAAATCACTCATAGTTTTTTTTTCAAAAATTATCGTTCCAAATTAGGGTTGAAGGGAGGGTCTTGTATGTGGCATTCTGGCTGATTGGAAGTAGGCACAATCATGAAATTTTGTCTGAATGTTCATTTCAACTAGTTTAAGTGATTTAATTGATAAAAACACTCATAATTTTTTTTTCAAAAATTATCTTTCCAAATTAGGGTTGAAGGTAGGGTCTTGTATGTGGCATTCTGGCTGACTGGAAGTAGACACAATCATGAAATTTTGTCTGAATGTTCATTTCAACTAGTTTAAGTGATTTAATTTATAAAAACTGGGATTCCAAGAAATCACTCATAATTTTTTTTTCAAAAATTATCTTTCCAAATTAGGGTTGAAAGGAGGGTCTTGTATTTGGCATTCTGGCTGATTGGAAGTAGGCACAATCATGAAATTTTGTCTGAATGTTCATTTCAACTAGTTTAAGTGATTTAATTAATAAAAACTGGGATTTCCAGAAATCACTAATAATTTTTTTTCCAAAAATTATCTTTTCAAATTAGGGTTGAAGGTAGGGTCTTGTATGTGGCATTCTGGCTGATGGGAAGTAGACACAATCATGAAATTTTGTCTGAATGTTCATTTCAACTAGTTTAAGTGATTTAATTAATAAAAACTGGGATTTCCAGAAATCACTCATAATTTTTTTTTCAAAAATTATCTTTTCAAATTAGGGTTGAAGGTAGGGTCTTGTATGTGGCATTCTGGCTGATGGGAAGTAGACACAATCATGAAATTTTGTCTGAATGTTCATTTCAACTAGTTTAAGTGATTTAATTTATAAAAACTGGGATTCCAAGAAATCACTCATAATTTTTTTTTCAAAAATTATCTTTCCAAATTAGGGTTGAAAGGAGGGTCTTGTATTTGGCATTCTGGCTGATTGGAAGTTGGCACAATCATGAAATTTTGTCTGAATGTTTATTTCAACTAGTTTAAGTGATTTAATTGATAAAAACTGGGATTTCCAGAAATCACTCATAATTTTTTTTACAAAAATTATGTTTTCAAATTAGGGTTGAAGGTAGGGTCTTGTATGTGGCATTCTGGCTGATTGGAAGTAGGCACAATCATGAAATTTTGTCTGAATGTTCATTTCAACTAGTTTAAGTGGTTTAATTAATAAAACCTGGGATTCCCAGAAATCACTCATAGTTTTTTTTTCAAAAATTATCGTTCCAAATTAGGGTTGAAGGGAGGGTCTTGTATTTGGCATTCTGGCTGATTGGAAGTTGGCACAATCATGAAATTTTGTCTGAATGTTTATTTCAACTAGTTTAAGTGATTTAATTGATAAAAACTGGGATTTCCAGAAATCACTCATAATTTTTTTTACAAAAATTATGTTTTCAAATTAGGGTTGAAGGTAGGGTCTTGTATGTGGCATTCTGGCTGATTGGAAGTAGGCACAATCATGAAATTTTGTCTGAATGTTCATTTCAACTAGTTTAAGTGGTTTAATTAATAAAACCTGGGATTCCCAGAAATCACTCATAGTTTTTTTTTCAAAAATTATCGTTCCAAATTAGGGTTGAAGGGAGGGTCTTGTATGTGGCATTCTGGCTGATTGGAAGTAGGCACAATCATGAAATTTTGTCTGAATGTTCATTTCAACTAGTTTAAGTGTTTTCATTAATGAAATCTGGGATTCCCAGAAATCACTCATACATTTTTTCAAAAATTATCTTTCCAAATTAGGGTTGAAGGAAAAGACCTTTGTAAAATGTTGATCCCAACATGTATGTGGGATTCTGGCTGATTGGGAGTAGGTACAACCATGAAATTTTATCTGAATGTTCGTTTCAACTAGTTTAGGTGATTTTATTAATAAAAGGTGGGATTTCCAGAAATCATTTATACAAAATTTTTCGAAATGATCTTTTGTAATTAGTGTTAAAATGGGGGTTTCCTACGGGTGATTCTGGCTGATTGGGAGTAGACACAATCATGAAACTTGATCAGTATGTTCAGTGCAAGCAGTTTAAGTGATTACATTTATAAAATGTGCTATTTTCAAAAATTATCCTTTAAGTATATTTCAAAAACTTCAGTTTTAAATTAGGGTTGAATTAAGGGTTTTCTATTCCCAATTCTGGTTGATATGGAGTATGCCACCAGTGAAAATTGTTCTTATTAGGTTATATACTTCTATTCTAAACATTGTGGCTAGAAAACTACGACCTTTTCTTACATAGTTGATCTACAGATATAGCCGTTCTGGGAAAAATCCTGACCAATTCTGGAGGATTTTGGCATGCACCGTTTTGCACAAATAAGCTAAAGCAAAACATATGCTCTAATGATTAAACGGATCTATGGGATTTTTGGTGTGCTAATCACGTCAGAAATCCCACATTATCTCCCAAAATACATTATGCACACATTTTACCTTAGACGCATAAAATTGCACAATCAAACACTACTCGACAAAAAATAAGAAAACCTTGGGATTTCCAAAATGGGATTTCTGGCGTGACTTACACTCGGAACTAGTCGAATTAAGGAAGCTACAAAAAAGCTAGTACCTGCTTAAAGCAACTCATTAAAATAAAACCGTTAAATTTCATAGCACTTGCACCTTATATGGGTTTTAGATATAAATAAATGTTTTTGGGTAAATTCTTTGTACAAATAAAATAAAACACCGATTCAACAAACCGCAAGATCCTGTTAAAATATAATTACCTGTACATAAACCACACCAAAATAAAAATAAAAACTATTCCATCGTTAAACAAATTGATGATCATTATAATTATTTAACATGTAATTAAGTAGCACATGTTAAAAAATAAAATATAAAAATGTGATTATGGCGCTTAAGGGTTAATACAAAATAAATATTTCTTCCACAACACAATTAGCATATATTTCTTTGAAGATCAAACAAAAAACCATTTAACACTATAATTACCTAGGTAAATAGTTTTTTTATTTCGTATAAATAAACATCACTATTAAGCACTGATAAAGTGTCTGTACATAATCGATTATATCGCGCCACATAATCATCATGATTACATTAATTAGAGTCATATGATGATCATACGATGATGATATGAATTTGCGATGCGCGCGATCACATTTTATTGACGTGATCGAGGCATAATACTCAATGTCTCTCCCCCACACAGCGAAAACTTATAATTGCTTGCGCACACCAAGTCAAAGAACTCTAAACATCTAAACCGTAAATCTATATAAATTTAATAAGAATCTTGTTATGACTTCATTTATTAGGAACTTTCCTACAAAAAAAAAAAAAAAATTGGTTTCGAGACAACCAAAAAATCAAGACATAAAAGAGGCGCATTTTTGATGTTTTTTTTTTTTTTTGGTTCGTCTTAATGGTATGTTGTTACAGATCAAAAATAACACACGTAAGTAATAATAATTTGTGTGTGAGGTAGGTGTGTTATTGTGTATTATCTTAACAAATATACAAAGTAAATCTCAAAGATTTTTATCATATTACCACTCGTACAAATAATAATTTATGTGAGCTTGAATACTTGCGTGCGTATGTACGTGATTTGACGACTTTCATCTGCATTTTTTTGTGAAAGTAGCTTTTTTCTTCTTAAATTTTTTGAAAGATTGAGAGGACCACTATTGTTGTAATTTTGTGAGAGATACTAATCTGGAATAAATTATTTATATTTTTCATTTGAATATATACAAGGTATTTTTTTATAATTCTATTACGTCTATATATAATATATGGAGAGCGCCATTCGACTTGGGTGGTCGAAGCGTGTCAATATTATAGATTTGTGTATATTGTTGTGTGTGTGTCTTTATAGACGATATGGTAAGTAACAAAGTTATGGGATATCTGATATCTTTTATCAGCATAAAATTTGGAAAAATTATTTGACAGTTTATGGGTGGCCCTTACAGTAAAATGTAAGACGAAATTGTCATCCGCAGTTTGTTTATTTGTCTAGTTTGCTTGTATACTTATGCACAGGTGTAATATTGGCCATTAAATGGTATAACAGAAGAGGTCAAAACTTATAATCAGTTTCAATAAACAATCATTGAGTTGCTCAGGTCATCGCAATTGTTTGGTTTTATCTTAGGGTTAGAGTGAGCTACAATTGTACTCAAAGTTCAGGTCGCAAAGTAATAAATAATAGTAAGCATTGTAAGGGAAGGAAAACAAGAACAGAGCAATAGTCTTCTACTTTTAATTTTATACTTACCTACAAGTTTAATCTAATAAATCTAACCTCGTTCTACATCAAATAAATTCCGAGTTACCGCAATACATTGAAAGTCAATCGACGACCCGCCTAATCAAAACTACGCTGTGCACTTTTCAATGTTGAAACTCAAAGAATTAAACTCGCACCATATTGCTAGGTTGCTCCTCAGCCTAAGGTACTCAGAGGGCTTCGGCTGTCTCTGCGCGCGTCTCTTACCAACCCAAATCTAAACATTTTAAAGTTACCTATCGGCACAATTTTTGAGGTAACACCTCAAAACTATATCATAAATAATTACCATGGTATCTTGCCCTAATCTCAGGAAGTGGCTTTTATTGGCCCAGATTGATAAAATACTCAAGATTTACGGGGGAAAATTGCTATTAACAAGCTCACATTTTCTCCACTAGGAAGAACCGTATACCGGAAAATGTTCTCAATTGATAGGCAAATTCAACGCCCTAATCTCTGGAAGTGGCTTGTTATTGGCCCAGATTGATAAAATACTCAAAATGTACGGTGGAAAATTGCTATTAACAAGCTCACATTTTCTCCACTAGGAAGAACCGTATCCCGGAAAATGTTCTCTATAGATAGGCCAATTCAACTTATCTAGTGCATCTTGCCCTAATCTCTGGAAGTGGCTTGTTATTGGCCCAGATTGATAAAATACTCAAAATGTACGGTGGAAAATTGCTATTAACAAGCTCACATTTTCTCCACTAGGAAGAACCGTATACCGGAAAATGTTCTCAATTGATAGGCAAATTCAACGCCCTAATCTCTGGAAGTGGCTTGTTATTGGCCCAGATTGATAAAATACTCAAAATGTACGGTGGAAAATTGCTATTAACAAGCTCACATTTTCTCCACTAGGAAGAACCGTATACCGGAAAATGTTCTCAATTGATAGGCAAATTCAACGCCCTAATCTCTGGAAGTGGCTTGTTATTGGCCCAGATTGATAAAATACTCAAAATGTACGGTGGAAAATTGCTATTAACAAGCTCACATTTTCTCCACTAGGAAGAACCGTATCCCGGAAAATGTTCTCTATAGATAGGCCAATTCAACTTATCTAGTGCATCTTGCCCTAATCTCTGGAAGTGGCTTGTTATTGGCCCCGATTGATAAAATACTCAAGATTTACTGGGGAAAATTGCTATTAACAAGGTTACATTTTCTCCGCTAGGAAAAACCGTATCCCGGAAAATGTTCTCTATAGATAGGCCAATTCAACCTATCTAGTGTATCTTGCCCTAATCTCTGGAAGTGGCTTGTTATTGGCCCAGATTGATAAAATACTCAAAATGTACGGTGGAAAATTGCTATTAACAAGCTCACATTTTCTCCACTAGGAAGAACCGTATACCGGAAAATGTTCTCTATTGATAGGCAAATTCAACCTATATAGTGGGGTCTTGCCCTAATCTCTGGAAGTGGCTTGTTATTGGCCCAGATTGATAAAATACTCAAAATGTACGGTGGAAAATTGCTATTAACAAGCTCACATTTTCTCCACTAGGAAGAACCGTATACCGGAAAATGTTCTCAATTGATAGGCAAATTCAACGCCCTAATCTCTGGAAGTGGCTTGTTATTGGCCCAGATTGATAAAATACTCAAAATGTACGGTGGAAAATTGCTATTAACAAGCTCACATTTTCTCCACTAGGAAGAACCGTATCCCGGAAAATGTTCTCAATTGATAGGCAAATTCAACCCCTAATCTCTGGAAGTGGCTTGTTATTGGCCCCGATTGATAAAATACTCAAGATTTACTGGGGAAAATTGCTATTAACAAGGTTACATTTTCTCCGCTAGGAAAAACCGTATACCGGAAAATGTTCTCTATTGATAGGCAAATTCAACCTATATAGTGGGGTATTGCCCTAATCTCTGGAAGTGGCTTGTTATTGGCCCAGATTGATAAAATACTCAAAATGTACGGTGGAAAATTGCTATTAACAAGCTCACATTTTCTCCACTAGGAAGAACCGTATACCGGAAAATGTTCTCTATTGATAAGCAAATTCAACCTATATAGTGGGGTCTTGCCCTAATCTCTGGAAGTGGCTTGTTATTGGCCCAGATTGATAAAATACTCAAAATGTACGGTGGAAATTTGTTATTAACAAGCTCACATTTTCTCCACTAGGAAAAACCGTATACCGGAAAATGTTCTGTATAGATAGGCAAATTCAACCTATCTAGTGTATCTTGCCCTAATCTCAGGAAGTGGCTTTTATTGGCCCAGATTGATAAAATACTCAAAATGTACGGTGGAAAATTGCTATTAACAAGCTCACATTTTCTCCACTAGGAAGAACCGTATACCGGAAAATGTTCTGTATAGATAGGCAAATTCAACCTATCTAGTGTATCTTGCCCTAATCTCAGGAAGTGGCTTTTATTGGCCCAGATTGATAAAATACTCAAAATGTACGGTGGAAAATTGCTATTAACAAGCTCACATTTTCTCCACTAGGAAAAACCGTATTCCGAAAAATGTTCTCTATTGATAGGCAAATTCAACCTATCTAGTGTATCTTGCCCTAATCTCAGGAAGTGGCTTTTATTGGCCCAGATTGATAAAATACTCAAAATGTACGGTGGAAAATTGCTATTAACAAGCTCACATTTTCTCCACTAGGAAAAACCGTATACCGGAAAATGTTCTCTATTGATAGGCAAATTCAACCTATATAGTGGGGTCTTGCCCTAATCTCTGGAAGTGGCTTGTTATTGGCCCAGATTGATAAAATACTCAAAATGTACGGTGGAAAATTGCTGTTAATAAGCTCACATTTTCTCCACTAGGAAAAACCGTATACCGGAAAATGTTCTCTATAGATAGGCAAATTCAACCTATCTAATGTATCTTCCCCTAACCTCTGGAAGTGGCTTGTTATTGGCCCAGATTGATAAAATACTCAAAATGTACGGTGGAAAATTGCTATTAACAAGCTCACATTTTCTCCACTAGGAAGAACCGTATCCCGGAAAATGTTCTCAATTGATAGGCAAATTCAACCCCTAATCTCTGTAAGTGGCTTGTTATTGGCCCCGATTGATAAAATACTCAAGATTTACTGGGGAAAATTGCTATTAACAAGGTTACATTTTCTCCGCTGGGAAAAACCGTATACCGGAAAATGTTCTCTATTGATAGGCAAATTCAACCTATATAGTGGGGTCTTGCCCTAATCTCTGGAAGTGGCTTGTTATTGGCCCAGATTGATAAAATACTCAAAATGTACGGTGGAAAATTGCTATTAACAAGCTCACATTTTCTCCACTAGGAAGAACCGTATACCGGAAAATGTTCTCTATTGATAAGCAAATTCAACCTATATAGTGGGGTCTTGCCCTAATCTCTGGAAGTGGCTTGTTATTGGCCCAGATTGATAAAATACTCAAAATGTACGGTGGAAATTTGTTATTAACAAGCTCACATTTTCTCCACTAGGAAAAACCGTATACCGGAAAATGTTCTGTATAGATAGGCAAATTCAACCTATATAGTGTATCTTGCCCTAATCTCAGGAAGTGGCTTGTTATTGGCCCAGATTGATAAAATACTTAAAATGTACGGTGGAAAATTGCTATTAACAAGCTCACATTTTCTCCACTAGGAAAAACCGTATTCCGAAAAATGTTCTCTATTGATAGGCAAATTCAACCTATCTAGTGTATCTTGCCCTAATCTCAGGAAGTGGCTTTTATTGGCCCAGATTGATAAAATACTCAAAATGTACGGTGAAAAATTGCTATTAACAAGCTCACATTTTCTCCACTAGGAAGAACCGTATACCGGAAAATGTTCTCTATTGATAGGCAAATTCAACCTATATAGTGGGGTCTTGCCCTAATCTCTGGAAGTGGCTTGTTATTGGCCCAGATTGATAAAATACTCAAAATGTACGGTGGAAAATTGCTATTAACAAGCTCACATTTTCTCCACTAGGAAAAACCGTATACCGGAAAATGTTCTCTATTGATAGGCAAATTCAACCTATATAGTGGGGTCTTGCCCTAATCTCTGGAAGTGGCTTGTTATTGGCCCAGATTGATAAAATACTCAAAATGTACGGTGGAAAATTGCTGTTAATAAGCTCACATTTTCTCCACTAGGAAAAACCGTATACCGGAAAATGTTCTCTATAGATAGGCAAATTCAACCTATCTAATGTATCTTCCCCTAACCTCTGGAAGTGGCTTGTTATTGGCCCAGATTGATAAAATACTCAAAATGTACGGTGGAAAATTGCTATTAACAAGCTCACATTTTCTCCACTAGGAAAAACCGTATACCGGAAAATGTTCTCAATTGATAGGCAAATTCAACGCCCTAATCTCTGGAAGTGGCTTGTTATTGGCCCCGATTGATAAAATACTCAAGATTTACTGGGGAAAATTGCTATTAACAAGGTTACATTTTCTCCGCTAGGAAAAACCGTATACCGGAAAATGTTCTCTATTGATAGGCAAATTCAACCTATATAGTGGGGTCTTGCCCTAATCTCTGGAAGTGGCTTGTTATTGGCCCAGATTGATAAAATACTCAAAATGTACGGTGGAAAATTGCTATTAACAAGCTCACATTTTCTCCACTAGGAAGAACCGTATACCGGAAAATGTTCTCAATTGATAGGCAAATTCAACGCCCTAATCTCTGGAAGTGGCTTGTTATTGGCCCAGATTGATAAAATACTCAAAATGTACGGTGGAAAATTGCTATTAACAAGCTCACATTTTCTCCACTAGGAAGAACCGTATCCCGGAAAATGTTCTCTATAGATAGGCCAATTCAACTTATCTAGTGTATCTTGCCCTAATCTCTGGAAGTGGCTTGTTATTGGCCCCGATTGATAAAATACTCAAGATTTACTGGGGCAAATTGCTATTAACAAGGTTACATTTTCTCCGCTAGGAAGAACCGTATCCCGGAGAATGTTTGCTATAGATAGGCCAATTCAACCTATCTAGTGTATCTTGCCCTAATCTCTGGAAGTGGCTTGTTATTGGCCCAGATTGATAAAATACTCAAAATTTACTGTGGAAATTTGCTATTAACAAGCTCACATTTTCTCCACTAGGAAGAACCGTATACCGGAAAATGTTCTCTATTGATAGGCCAATTCAACCTATCTAGTGTGTCTTGCCCTAACCTCTGGAATTGGCTTGTTGTTGGCCCAGATTGATAAAATACTCAAAATGTACGGTGGAAATTTGTTATTAACAAGCTCACATTTTTTCCACTAGGAAGAACCGTATACCGGAAAATGTTCTCTATTGATAGGCAAATTCAACCTATATAGTGGGGTCTTGCCTTAATCTCTGGAAGTGGCTTTTATTGGCACAGATTGATAAAATACTCAAGATTTACGGTAGAAAATTGCACAAAAATACACTAAAACAATTCAATATGGCGGCAATTGGAATCTATTTGAATCCAATAAGAATTATGTCTCCGCCATGTTTTCCTATTGGAAGCGTATACGTATATACGTGTTATTTTTTGTTAGAAACTTCACGGTTTTAAGGTTTTACTAACAACTAAATAAACTCAGTAACAGATCGTTCCTCTAACGGTATTTTTAAGACAGGAATTGATAGGCTGTCCACTTTCTCTCCGTTAGAGCCGATCTGTTAACCTAAACTTACTAATAGCATCAAAATAGCTGAATTGTTTACTATAACACTATGGAAGGCCTGGTTGAAGATGACTCACTAAGAGTGATAAAATATACACACCCATAGTCAACTCATCAGCGGGATGGGTTGACATATTTTTTTGTTTCTTCCCTCACTTCAGGGTCCGAGACCCGCCCAAACCTCCCCGTTAAAATTCTTTCTTTCTTAATTCATTTCCCTCAAAAGAGATAAACAGATTACGGTTAATCAGCCTGCTATCTGAGCTGCGGGAACAAATGCCGCGAGAGATGCCATACAGATTGTGGCAATTCTATGAAATTGGATTTGCCCTACCGCATGTAGAGGCCAACCCATTTCAAGTGGCGCCCAAACGGGGCCATAATTTGGCCCAGGTATCCTGGAAGGATCTACCACCAATTTTATCCTATTTAAAATATAACTGAGGTTTCTCTAACATTTTCTGATTTAACCTGTATCGACATTACTGTTAATATAGTGCCGAAAATTCTTAAATATTTTAATACAACCGGTGCACATGGTCGTGTACAAGTTTCATTTAGTGACTAATGCAAAATTCTCTTTGGTACGAGTATGGCTGCGGTACTGCCTTATTGGTAGCCCTAACCAGATACAATGTTGGGTCCTATACGTACCGATAAGAATTAAAAATTTTTGAGCTGCAATGCTGGATCTCCGAATGATTGGTTTATCTGTGGCAAGTCGCAACCCGCACTCCTGGGGATAGACTGACATTCGTGGTAGTATTTGGAATTCAAGAATACATCCGTCTCAGTGTAAAACTGGTACTAGTACTGGTATCTAATTTCTCAATAAGTTGTACGGTTTTCGGTACCGTGTACAACCAACAATTTTACAATACTGAATATGCAAGGGTGAATGATGTGATCTCTGGAATAATGGACATATCCCTTTCTAGGCCGTTAGAATACCGGGGGTATAAAGGGCTGCTCATTCCCGATTCAAATTGTAAGGTTGCCGTTCCATTCAACCTCGGTTTTGTTATCCAGCTTGTAGTAAGAAATTACTCCAAGTAAGGATAAATTTGTTAAATTCGAATAAAATATGGATTTCCAGCAATACAATGTATATTTAGGTCTTTGCGTTTTTCTACCTCAGCATTTTAAATTTAATTTTCATCTTTAGGGATGGGGTTCGCCAGTTCACCAAATCTAGCTTTATCTACGCCCAGGGTATGGCCCACCTTGCTGTTCAAACCTAGGTTCTATTAGTGATAAACAAATAGCAACTGTCGGTCGAGGGCCTTAATTGAAAGGACTCGCTAATCTCATTTGACTGACATGGTGAAGTGTTGTCGATCGCACGGTTGAGCCCCTCTAAAGGTTAGAGTGTGACTGCCAATTGTGATAAAATCGGCAAAAACAGTGTCATGATCATTTAGGTACAATAATGAACTTTTGTTTACTGATTTACAATGGCAGTGAGGATCGCTCAATATAAGTTAAGACGCCCATTGCAATAAATTGGGATGAGTAAATGAGTTCATCAAAATGTCAAGTTCGATTTCCTTTCCTTCCCTTGTTTGACCCAGGAAGTGCGGGTTATTCTGTTTTCTCATCACGTGAGATCGGAGGGACTGTGGGTGTGTATATTTTGCTTGATTTTAAATTTAACTTTACGTAGGTAGGTTTTTGGTTTGTTCTTTTTGCTTTTGTTAGCTAGGCATATTTTTTTTTTAGTTTTTTAAAATGGAATTCAACATACACAAGTTGAACGGTACGGCGATTAGCTGATAAAGCTAATCGGTAAAACCAAACGCTGAAAGAGGCGTTGGTAAGAAAGCTATTGGGGAAGAACGAGACGATTCATTTCTTATGACAAAAGAAGTGCATGAGGCAGCGCATAAACAACCACAAAGAGAAATAGAATTATGTACAAGAAAACTAGTACAACTGCGCCAAATGGTATTGGAGAAGTTAGAAGATAATATCCCAAGCGAGGATTGGTTGCCAGAGGCTCGTGCCAAGTTACCGTTTATCCAAGGCCGTGCCAACAGGGTAAGCCGGCCAACAAAGTTTTACGCTATGTCTGCCATATTGAGAACAGCTGTAGAAGCTTGTGGTGGAATAGCAGCTTTAAAGCACGAGGAACTATCGATAGAACAGGCACTAGAAACACTGCCAAAGATAATCATTGAAATGCCGGATACTGCAAAGGTACAAGCAGTGGAAGTTCCACCAAATCCCCAAAACCTTACAAGACTTAGAAGAAGGCCCATTGGAAGATTTAGATATAGAATTGTGTAAAGTGGATCTTAGTCATTAAAATGAAACTCCACACGACAAGTTTACTAGGCTCAAGCAGCCACACAACTACACTAGAGTAGATCATCAGGTCATGGCTTGGAGTAGCTCGAAGCTTCGGAAGGAAACAAAGACCTGGAGAGTAAGATTCCAAGGGCTTAGCAGTAACCTAACAGTCCAACGATTTCTTACCCGAGTAGAATGGCACGCAGACAGGTCAGGCATCCCTTACGACCAACTGGTGATGATACTAGATCTTTGTCTTGAGGATGAAGCTTTTGAATGGTTCTGAAGCGCAGTAGACCATAATCCAGGAGCTTCATCGAACAAGGTAGGGAAGCGCTGATAATCCGTTTCTCACCAACTACTACGGACGATGATATTCGTCGTTTGCTTAATAATAGGAAAGAGAGATACCCACGAGAAACTATGCAGGAATTCTATCAGGCCATACAGAAGCTTGCACTACGATCAAATAAAACGGTCTGGATTACAGTTTGCATTGCACGACGGGAAAAACTTCCCAAACCTTCCGGCATATATTCGGCGGTGCAGCTCGCTAGAAGCAATGTGGCGAAGATTTGGGCATAACCCGGAAGCAGGGCCAACTCTGCAGAACTCGAATTACCCTGAGGTGTATAGACCACCCCTTAGTCGACAAGTCACATTCGATCCAAGAGCTACCGATAGCTTCGATCCTAGAGTACATGCATTGTCGCATGCAGATTCAATAGAGGAAGTCTTAGAGGTAGACGGAGATTCATATCAAGGTCTAGTTGAATCAGATTATGACGAACCCCAAGTTTCAGCCATCTCAAGTAAACTGAAAACTCATACACAACAATCACGAACAATGGCGTTCCATAATACGTGATCAAGCTTCAGAAAGTGTTGGAATTGTGGGGACGGTTCACATAATTTTATGGACTGTAGGAGGCCCATTACATCTGGCTTACGTTATGACTGTGGGTTAATGAGCATTTACTGTACCAGGAAGATCATTCTACCAATTTACCGTAATGCCTTTTGGCCTATGCAACGCAGCATAAACCATGTGTCGTCTAATGCATAAAGTGATCCTACACGAATTGCATGACCAGGTCTTCGTGTATATAGATGAACGATTAATTACTTCCCCTACTTTGGACGAACATATGGAATTGTTAGAAGTGGTAGCAAATCACCTAACAGCTGCAAAGCTCACCATCAATGTAGAAAATTCTAAATTTCTCTTAAAGCAATTAAAGTATCTGGGGCACATAGTAGGAGATGGAAAAATCAAACTAGACCCAAAAAAGGTGAAAGCAATTAAAGAATACCGAACCCCGAAAACCATAAAGCATGTTCGACACTTTTTAGGGATGAGCGGGTGGTACCACAAGTTTATTCCAAACTATTCATCAATTGCGTCTCTACTCACAGATTTGCTGAAATCCAAAGGCGGAATTAAATGGAATGAGGAGGCTGAGTTTGCTTTCACGCAATTAAAAGCATGTTTATCGTCGGCACCAGTGTTGTTACATCCCGATTACACCCGTAAATTCTACATTTAAGTGGATGCTTCTAAAACCGGTGTAGGGGGAGTGTTGTTCGAAAGAGATGGCAGAGAGGAAGAGCACCCCATCGCTTATGTTTCACATAAGTTGAATGGGGCTCAGAAGAACTACAGGGTCACAGAGCTGGAGTGTCTAGTCGATGCAGATTGGCTTGTAGTCAATTAGAATAATAGGCCTTTTATCTCCTAATGGATGCGATTACTCATACAAATTGAACCAGGCTACGAACTGGCTTCCAAAGTTTTTCAGTGGCTGACGAAGTCGGAAGCTTTTACAAAGTTTTATGCTTCGCAATTTCTTCAATAGCTGGTAATTTCGATAACATTGGCGATACTGATCGTTTGGGCATAAAACCATGTTGGTATTACGACAAACACCGCGGGAGCACTGCTTTAAATGAGTTGCATATTACCAGTTCAAATAACTTAGGTCAAGCAGATATAGTAGTAATACCTCCATAGCAAGAAACATTATTTCTTGACCCAGTTTTGAAAATAGGAGTTACTCTAGTTATTTTCCTCTTTTGTGGAAAAATTGCTAATTTTATTGTCAAATTTCCAGAATTTCGAAAATGAAGGGGAATGCCATCATGTTATCTTGAAGGTTTTCCGGAAACATAATGGTACAACGAGGCAATGGTGCTCTTCTTCTTAAGTGATTGTTGATCTCATAAAGTTGAATTATATCGTTTGCTAGGAAAACACCAGCCGAACTGTTCTTATATACGATTGTCGTTAATGCTGTCTTGAGTTCTATTGCTCGTATTTCATCGGCACTCGTTTTAAAATAATCTGATTTGCAGTCGATCAGCTTGAGTATGGCGTTGGCAGATGCAGCGTCAATATTGAGAACGAGAATAACTGTTGCGGTCATTTATAACCCAATACTCAATTAAAACATCTCCATGGTTTCATTTGTTCTGAGTTTCTTCATTACTTCAGGTCTGGTCCACCATTGTTGCAAAATACCAAATTTATGATAGTAAAATCCCATTGGATGCATGTGTGCTTCCATCACCCGATTTTAGTGCTATTTTGAATTTCAAAATGTGTGTTTTGAACCATTTTGACATTTTGTTGCTGGCTTTTGTAGCCAAGCCAAAACAATGTTTGAATCTGTCCATGCTTAAATATCCGCCAGTTGAACTTCCGCCAGTTTCAGACATGGTAATGTTTACTTAATTCGGGTAGGTATTTCCTCGGTTTTGGAAGTCAGGACCCATGTGGCGACTGTTTCATCTGACAATTCAACTCCGCTGTATGAAGCTACATATGCCTCTATGTAAATAGAGGATTTGCTTGGCTAAAGATACGCTTCCTCTCCAACTTTGTATTGATAGGGTTTTAAGCTGCACCAGCTTTTCTCGCAACGTCACCCACTTTGCTGTAATTTCCTTGAGAACCTTATTGTCCTATGTTATTTCTGTGACACAGTTCTTGTAGTATAAGCTTGGATGTGATGGCAAGTAGTGATAAACATCCCGTTTGGATCAAATTGTTTTGCGAGATTCGGGGTTAGTTCTCTCTTTGGAAGTTTGTTATCTGCTAAAATCTATTTCTGAAGTCTGAAGCAGTCGGAGATCGTATTCCGATGAATTCGTAAAATTTAATAGTTTCATCTTCTTCCAACTTTAAGTTTCCAATTAATTTGTAAGGATAAAACGGGTATTTTATAAGGGTTTTGTAAGGGTGTATGAATTTTGGGTGGATGCTCGACCACTTGATTCGGCTCTTTCTAGGTTATCAGCAACAATTAGAACGTCATCGACATAAAAGTTTTCTATTAAGACCTTTCGAGCCTTTAAATATTACCTTCATCTATTGCTAGCTGACGTAATGTTCTTATTGCCAAGAACGGAGCCGCAGATGTGCCATTTGTAACGGTCGTCAAGTTGCGTTCCCGTAATGATTGATTTAGATTCTCCCTCCATTATTTGATAACTTGGTGTTATTCCTGTGCCACTTCAATTTCTTTAAACGTTTTGGTTATGTCGGCCTCGATTATTATTTTGTGTTTTAGCCACCGTAGAAAAGTGACCACATGGTGTTTTGCATAGAGTATACTAAATAATACAGATTGGTTTCTTCGTCCTCTACCGTCACGATGTATATTTTCTCAACCAGTTTTCCGATCAGACGGATTGACTAATCTGTATGAACCAAAACCGATCCACCAAAATTGTTGGCCAGCTTTAAGCACCAGCACTCGGTAAAGATCACTAATTTAGATTTATTACGTTGATAATCTTACGCTTAAACCACTACAGTAATACGTCATTATATCAAGCGCTTGACACAAGTACAACTATAAACGTTTTAACCGCAACAACTTTAATTTACGCTATTGGAGCTGGAAATTCAGACTCGCTCTCCAATTGATCCTTGTTAACGGATTTAAAGTGTACTCATTCCAATTACAAGGCCTCGGATTTAGTTTTGTTTTGTTATTTTTGTCTCTACCTCTCCGTGCTGGGAATGAGTAATTTTCGAGCCTATTGCCAGCAACGAGCTTCTCGTGTTTTGCAAATATATTGAAAAGTATATCATTTGAGACAAAAATGACTGTACATTAAAAATTCTCTTGTGCAACTTTTATGGTTCTCTAAACAAATGCCAACATATTTATTAATTTTTAATATTCAATTTAACGGCTTTCACCATCTGGACTCGAGGGACATTGTTCCCTCAATTAGTTTTATTTTACAGCAACAGGGTTGTAAAGGGTTGTTCAATTTTGGCGGGTCGAAATTATTTATGGTATATGACATCGTTCAAATGCCCACCGCGGCTTCTCTCGGTGGGACGGATTCGAGAGGTCCGATTTTCAATTACTCTGCCGCATGGATCTGGCTGAATTTGAGCGACGGTATAGGTTATGTTGGGGTTGAGGGTCTGCTGTGTATGGCACGTAGCCCCGCCCTGTTAGAAACATACGTCGTCGACCTCCATATCATTCAGTTTGAGCCAAAAGGAATCCGTTAGCATCGTTCTGTAGCACTCACCGGTGATGGTGATAGCCTCGTTGATGAGGCATCAACGTCATTTTAAAAAAGTACGGATCAATGACGCCGCCGGGACATAAGCCGCACCAATCAGTACCTTTTTGTGGATGCGGTTAGGTAGTGATTCATAATCACTTCAGTTCCTATTTGTAATTGTTGAGCCCCAATATAGGTAAAAGCCGATCATTTGGCGTGGTCGATCAATGATTGTTTACACCTAAAGAAAGAACAACAAATAAAAACTCATCATATAAAACAAATCAATAAAACACAAAACAAAAATAAAACACTTAACTGAATGAAGACGACTGTACTCGCTGTAACGATGATTATCAAATGAGCCATAGTGTTACATTATGTCCTATAGAATAGATATTTAGTATTTAGTAATTATCTTTAGTAATTATGTTTATTAATTTAGTAGTACCATTTTGACAGATGTAAATAAAATCTCAGACATATTTCGTAATGGCCATAACAGTATAAATTGAGCAAACTCTCGATTAATCTGGCAATTCATTATTGTAACACTTTGTAGAAATATGGGTGTGTGTTATTATGTTATGTTTTTCTGTGATAGCACGCACACACATTGTCATCGAATAATTTAAAATAAATTAATAATTAAAGAAAACTTTAACCATCTTTAAAATAAAGTTAAAGTAGTCATTATATACGAAATTTTGATACAGTCTACGAAATCAAATGTGCAGTGGTGGTCGCGATGCTACACAGATGCATTGCCACCTAGTGTAGGTTGGCGTCGTCCCATATACGGCAATTTTGCTTGTTAACATAGCCATTCATCTAAAAATGCGCCTCGTCGCTAAAGACGATTTTTCGACCAAAATTAGGATCCTCTCCCAAACGCTCATTTGGATCTTCTACGGGTCATCATTTGGACGTGCTGTTCATTCGTGTAACTTGTCATGGTGGAGACGCCACCAAAACAACATTGCCGCCACAGGCTGCCAACATCGACCCACTCAAATTGAAAAATCCGTTACTACTGGTAAATATTCATTCCATGTTATGCAAACAGAACAACATTTTCCTAACCTATTTTAACTAAATGTAGCTGCTGCTGGTTTCAGAATTGGCCTAATTTACACTCAACTAAATTTCATAATAAAATGTCAAATCACTATTTGATTAGGAAATATTCGAACCGCAATTGAGCTCGAAGATACCGAATTACCATTCATAAAAAAATGGGGGCGATGATTTTAAAAAATACGTAATAATTTTAATAAACAATTTTTAAAAATAATATCTAATAAAATAAATCAACCAATAAAAATTTAATAAAGAGAAACCAACAAAATCCCGAAGTAAAAAGGTCAGAATGTTTAATTGAACCAACCGCATTGTTAATTCATCACTCGGCACATTACGCACATACTCGTATGTGTATATATAGAGTAATATATTTAATTAGAATAAGTACATAATCATGTTTTTAAAATATGTAAGTAAATCTTCCTCTATCGTCATGTATCGTCGCAGCCAACCCCAAAATTTACAACAGAAAAAAAATTTAATTTTTCTATCAACACATGAACTATACACGACTCGAGTCGTTCGTACTCTATGTTTTCGAGCTCACAGCAATAGATAGACACACAAAATAATTGTCATCGCATCTCATTGCCATTAAATAGATCATGACTTTAAAAAAAATATTTTTTTTTTATTTGTGACGAATTAAAAATTTCAATTAAAATTTGGAAAAAAAAAATTTCGACGTGCCAGCATTAGAATACGAGTTGTACGTTGACAACAACAACACCATCACAAAATGGGAAAAGTAATTAACAATTAGTTCCTACGTATCAAATTGACAATTTAATGATCACAAATCGTATACACGAGTACAGTAGCGAAGATGAAAGATTTTATTTGGGTATTGTATACACCGAACCGTATTGTGTAGGGGTTGGTTTTATTCGGGAGGTTCGACACGATAAATATATAAAACACTCGTACTAGCGGAATAAATTTATTTAAACTAAAATTGTTTTATTAAGCATTTTTTCTAATTAAACAAATACTTACTGGACACTTTTAAATTGGTGTTGTTGTTGTTGTTATTATTTGGAAAGAGGGTCGATTTTAAAATGAAATAGGATTGAAATTAATTTAGATTAGGTGTTATATAAGGGATGAGGGATTTATTGTATAATCAAGTGATGTAATACTCGTGCTAATATCCGTGTTTGAATATCTTAACAGTTAAATTGAATTATTTATGTAGAAGTGAATTGCTGGATGGAATTCTTGATGCGTAGAAAATTCATGACGAAAGTGCATTCGAAACGAAATACATATATGAAATTGCCTTAACCAACATTTATTATGTGAAAAATTAAAAACTTCATGTTGCTGGGTATCAAATTATTGCTAGAAATTTGCTATTAGAACAACAAATTTTAACTTACACAGGGTATTTATATTGATACCAGTTTTGTATTTTAGATGGTTTTAATGTTAACTTCTAGTATTGGCGCGTTTATAGTGCAGAACGATCATTTCCGTTTCGCTGTGTGGATTGGCGTAATACCGAACGCGTTCAATATATAAGCGAACACACAAATATTAAGATTTAAATAAAGGAGTACAAAATTATATTATTTTTAAAAATTAGATTTAACATTTATTTTGCGAAAAAAGGTCTTTTATATGTTAGGATATTAATAATTTTATTATACATAAACATTATATATACAAAAATTATTATAAATAAAATGGATTCCTCACCTGTTGGAACAACGTTATCATAATGATGTTAGATAGTCCAATGACCAGGACTTCCAAAAGCCGTGAACGCGTTGCTGAATGCTTTGCCATTTACTTAGTCGCGCAAAAGAAATACTCTTATCCTTGAATGTTAGTGTTGTGGAACCAGCTATACTCTCCCGTAAAACATTTTCCGTCCAATGCGACATTTTCGTCTCTTTTAGGGTCAAAATAAATAAAAAAAAATACAGGGAAGATACGGAAATGCCCTTTTAACTTTAAACCAAAAAACTTATTTTGCCAAAAATCAGTCGAAATTGACTTAGAAATGAACTTAAAAATAAAATGAGGTATGAAAATGACTGGACTACGTAAAGCAAACGTATATTAGCCAAGCAATATTTGAAATTGGCTACTTGTGTGCGAAAAAGTAAGGGTCGAAAATGACTATATTTGGTACTTGCAATACAAAAATTGTCTCTTTATTTTATTATTGCTTTTTATGGTCCTTCCATATGCGCGTGAAATATTTCCTAAAATTATCCTAAGTTAAAAAAATTTAGGAACGGTTTAGGAAATATTTCAGACCCCTGTATACCAGAAAGAAATAATTCCTAAACAAATCCTAAGTAAAAATCGTGTTTGTGTATTAGTAAATATACACCAATAAACATTTAGGCGAAGCTAGTTAAATATGTAATTTTACTGATATATTTCAAATTTCAAAAACTAGGTGTTTTCACTTTGTACTAAACCCAATCCAACTAGAAAACATGAATTTTCCGAAAAAATTTGGGGAACACTGAGTTTAATATTCAAAAGTTGTAGAGGTAAAAATTGAAAAAAAAAACAAAAAAAAAAATCAAAAAGGAAAAAACCCAAAAACAACAACCCTCTACGGTTACAGCCTTGACGTGGCAGCGCGGCTTAATCAGTGCATCTAAAGATTAACCAACGCAATCTTGGATTGGGTCTAGTACAAAGTGAAAACACCTATCTCAAGAGTTGTAACCTCTTATAAGTATCTTAGGATAGAGGATTTTTACTTCTACAACTTTTGATTATTAAACCAAGTGTTCCCCTATTTTTTCCGGAAAACTCATGTTTTCTAGTTGGATTGGGTCTAGTACAAAGTGTCAAGACCTATCTCAAGAGTTGGAACCTCTTAGAAGTGTCTTAGGATAGAGGATTTTTACAACTACAACTTTTGAATATTAAACCCAGTGTTCCCCTAATTTTTCCGGAAAACTCACTTTTTCTAGTTGGATTGGGTCTAGTACAAAGTGAAAACACCTATCTCAAGAGTTGTAACCTCTTATAAGTATCTTAGGATAGAGGATTTTTACTTCTACAACTTTTGAATATTAAACCAAGTGTTCCCCTATTTTTTCCGGAAAACTCATGTTTTCTAGTTGGATTGGGTCTAGTACAAAGTGTCAAGACCTATCTCAAGAGTTGGAACCTCTTAGAAGTGTCTTAGGATAGAGAATTTTTACAACAACAACTTTTGAATATTAAACCCAGTGTTCCCCTATTTTTTTCCGGAAAACTCATGTTTTATAGTTGGATTGGATCTAATACAAAGTGAAAACACCTATCCCAAGAGTTTTAACCTCTTAGAAGTATCTTAGGATAGAGGATTTTTACAACTACAAATTTTGAATATTAAACCAAGTGTTCCCCTATTTTTCCCGGAAAACTCATGTTTTCTAGCTGGATTGGGTCTAGTGCAAAGTGAAAACACCTATCTCAAGAGTTGTAACCTCTTAGAAGTATCTAAGGATAGAGGGGGTTTATTTAATTTTTTTTCTCTACAACTTTTGAATATTAAACCCAGTGTTTCCCTAATTTTTTTTCGAGAAACTCATGTTTTCTAGTTGACATATCCCGAGGTAACGGATCTAATTTGCCGACTTCCCTTACCTTCATTAATCTATCGAGTAGAGACTCTTCATCTTGTAGACCAGCTGCGGATATCGGTACGGTCTGTAGAGAATTTGCGTAACCCTTCCATAGATTTTCAAGGTCCGAAGGGAGAATACCGACACAACAATAAATGTCATGCTCTTCTAGACTTTTTACCATATTTCTCTGTGAAAGACTTCCATGGTAATATGTATTCCCAATATGTTTCACCTCAAGGTGAATTGTCGTTTTTGGTGAATTGTTTGTTGTTTCCGGCGAATTGTGATTGCCGATTTAAGTGAATTATCGTTTTCGCAAAATTGTTTTAATAAATGGCACAGCGATTAAAGCTTTGATGTTTGGATCAGAAAATTAATACAACTATGACCTTGTGTCGGAGGGCAGAACTCTGTCCTTATCGGAGACTTGTCGCCTTCTTGAATTGTAGATTTCGGAGAATTATCGTTTTTTGGTTAATTGTCGTTTTCATAGAATTGTTGATTTTGGTGGATTGGTGATTTCGGTGAATTGTATTTTTCTGCCAATTTTGGTTTTCGGTAGACTATCGTTTTCAGCTATTCGCTATTGCGGTGACTTGCTTTTCAGTGTATTGTCGTTTTCTTCACATCGACAGTAGCATGTGTTTACCTAAATTGTATACCAGGATTTGAAAGTAGCTTAAATCCGCCAAAATTTAATTCCTTTAATAAATAATCACCGTATTTATACACATTATTTTACAAATTAATCATTCCGTTTAGATGATTAAACCATCTTACCTAATAAAATTGATTACAACACTTTAAAAGAATTTATTTGTGTGTATCGTAACGCGCTGTGTACACAAAACCTAAAATTAATGAATTTCGACTTAATCAATCTATATAATATTTTTATTACAACTTATTACGACCATAAGATTAAAAAATAAATACACGAACCACAAAAAAATAAGATCACAAAGACCAAACCAGCCAACCAAAGTAAATTCCAGTAGTCAAAAATTTAGAAACATTTTTTTCACACCAAATTGAAAAATCATTTGTCAAAAACCCAAAAATGCTGTGTGTACACTAAATAATAGAATTATTTGAAGTTTGTACCTATTCAAATTTTTCGGTTGACATTAAAAATAAAAATTGTTATTGTGTTCGTCCGCTCCACATCACATCTCGCATGAACAAAGACCTAATATTGTATATACGAGTATAGGTCTCGCATGAGTTCAATGACAAAAATCGATCGCCACCGATGGCGGGGAGAACAGAAATGTTTGCGAAATACAACAAAATTAAAAATTCATGAGAAATTAGTAATAAGTAGCTGGATGACCATAACTTTCGTACCAACAACATCGATATACGATGTCGGAACACAGTAGCAGTATATGATTATGGTTTTTTTGGTACATGAACAAATTTTGAAAATATAATTAATGATACATTTGAATTTTGTATTCAGATCAGAACAACAGCAACAACCACAAATTGTTAAGAGATTATAATCCTTTCGTTATAAAAAGAGACCAAACAGTAAATGTACCAAACAAAGTTGTACATTGAATTGTATTCGCTGCCATTAAAAAAAATTGTTCTACTAGGAATTGAAATTATTATTGTAGTTTTTTTTTGCTTTAATTTATATTCGTTTATTATTTCATATACAATGAAATGTAATTGATTTTGATTGATAAATTAGTCTCTTAAGACATGTAAAATTGATAGATTTTGTTAAAATGTCAATGCGGTTAAAGAAAAATGCGAACCATTTAAAGAATTTGATTGCCTTGCCTTGAGACGGCTTCAAATACGAATAAGTTTCGTTGTACATCATTAATGTGCGACTGTGTGTTTGTGGTGGGGTTTGCTATTATTCATCTAGAAATATTGTATATTATGTATCAAAGGAGTAAAATAGGAAAATATTTATTTATTTAAATTGAAATAAGTCTACAAATTTGACTTGAAAAAATACAAAATAAAATAAATCCGCGTTGCATTTGAAAATTTGAAATATAGGGTTTTCCAATAGGAGTCATAAATCCAATACTTAATTATAGTGAAATATTATAGTAAAAATTCTAATCCATCAATTCTCCTCGTAGTCTCAGTATGACCTAAGCTATTAGAAAAGCAACCGAAAGTATTGGTTACTAGTGAAAATTTTTGAGATATTGGTCAGTAACTGAAAATAAGTAAATAAAACTTTTAAATTTTCAAAAGTATTGGTTATGAAATGGCCAAGTTTAGTCCGGCATGAACAGATCCTAGAATTTTGTCCTAAGATTTGGACCCCTTATCAATACTATTATCCAAATTTCATCGTCATTCTTTTAGAATGGCGGAAAGACGGAATATTGTTAAATTTCAAGATTTCATTTACCAAATAAATTAAAGTTAACAGTAATTAGCTCAATTTTAAAAACTAACTTTATTATTTCTTTAGCTTTCGGAACCTTTTCGGTTCCATTCTCAAAAGAATAATAAAACAATTTTACAAAAAAAATATTTTCTATACAAAATAAAAACGAAATCAAGGCTATCTAAAATGTAGCTATTTTTCTGTAGATATCGTTAGCTACTAGAAAAATATATTTTTTATTTTAGCTAGGCAACAAATTTCGTATCTACAGAAAAAACACTTTACAAAATAAAATTTGACTTTAAAAAACTTAAAATGAAAATAATTGTTTGTAAAAGCAAAAAATCAAATTATAAAAATAGATCGTATGAATTGCCAATATAAGCGTAATCGGTAATTTTGTTAATAGAATTTGAACAGGATTTTAAAGGGTGTTTTTTTAAGAGGTTGCCGATTTGTTTTTTGAATAAAACACATATAAAATTATGAAATGACCAAAATTTTTTTTTATTTGGTAGATAATTTTTTGGCATTTAACATTTAAACACAATTTCTGGCATATGGCTACCACGACTATTTTTCACAAATGTCATTCTGGAGGTCCAATTTTCCAGCACTTTTTCAAGCATTTGAGGGCGTATGTCAGCAATGACACGTTGAATATTGGTTTCCAAAGCGTCAATCGATTGAGGTTTATCCACATAAACCAATGACTTCACGTATCCCCACAAAAAGTAATCGAGTGGCGTCAAATCGCACGAACGCGGAGGCCAATTCACCGGACCATTTCTCGAAATAATGTTGTCGTTGAAAGTTTCTTTCAATAAGTCGATTGTTTCACGTGCTGTATGGCAAGTGGCACCATCTTGTTGAAACCACATTTCATTCATATCCATATCTTCAAGATTTGACAACAAAAACTCATTTAACATGGTTCTGTATCGATTTCCATTCACGGTAACGCGTCGTCCTTCCTCATTTTTAAAGAAATATGGACCGATGATCCCACCAGCCCATAGACCGCACCAAACAGTACATTTATCAGGATGCATTGGTAATTCTAGAACGGCGTGTGGATTATCTTTGCTCCAAATGCGACAATTTTGTTTGTTGACGTATCCATTTAACCAAAAATGCGCCTCATCACTGAAGAGAATTTTACGGTAAAAAAATGGATCTTCGTTCAATTGATTTAACGACCAATCACTGAATTCACGGCGCAAACGATGGTCGTGTGGCTTTAATTCTTGCACCAATTGAATTTTGTATGGCACCAAACCCAAATCTTTACGTAAAATTTTCCATAAAGTCGATGGACAAAGTCCAATTTGCTGAGCACGACGACGAATCGATAAATTGTCGTTTTCTTCGACACTGGCCTCAACGACAGCAATATTTTCTTCTGTACGAACTCTTCTCATTCTTGTCGGTGGCTTGGCATCCAAAAGAGTGAATGTAGACCGAAATTTGGTAATTACGTTCTTTATGGTGGTCTCTGACGGACGATTATGTGCACCATAAAATTCACGAAGTGCTCTATAAACATTTTTAATTGAACACTGATTTTGAAAATAAATTTCCACGATTTGAAAACGTTGTTCTGGAGTTAACCTATTCATAATGATTTGCCAAACAATACTGAGTAGAAATGCCACTTTGAGCTGTCAAAACAACTGTCATAAAATAAAACGACATCTATCGGAAAAACAAACCTCCTAAAAAAACACCCGTTATATGTAGCATTTCCAAAATAGATCTTTTTCTGAAATTTGGTTGTTTTTCTAAAATGTTTACATCTTCCAAAATAATGTTATGGTTGGTATTTCTAATATGTTCCGAAAGTGCACTTATTTGATTCGAACTTCCCGTGGCACCACGTATATGTTGAAAAAATCGTTCTCGTAAAAACTGTTTTGTTTGTCCCGTGTAAATTACGTTAAAATCGTTACATTTTATGTGATAGACCAAATTGGACTCTTTCTTTAATGGGATCGGATCTTTTAATTTTGAAAACAAAATATCATTTAAATTGGTAGCTGAACGACCAATAATTTTGAAATTATAATTTTTAAATAAATGTTTTAATTTTTCGAAAAGATTTTTTATGTAAGGTAATGATAAATAATTTGTACTTTCAATTTCAGGATTTATTCTATAATTTTGGTAATAATTTCTCTGTTTCCAAATCACTTCGCGTGCCGTACTTCAAAATTATTTCTGATGTCGAAAGTGCAATTTTTCATTTGAACGATAATGATCGTTATACTATTCGGAACCGTTTTGTAAATATTTTAACAAATTTTAAATAAAATATAAATCAAATTCAAATATATTAACCCCTTTTGAAAATCTTATTTTAAGTTATGTTAAACAGTCAAAATCTTTTTTAAAAGCTAATCCAAATATGGTGGTAACTCGAGCGGACAAAGGTAACGTAACTGTCATAACATCGCGAAGTGATTATGTTACAAAAATGGAAAGTTTACTTAACGATAACACAACATATGTAGAATTAGCAAAAGATAATTCAGTTCCGATTCAGAAATCAATAAACAATATGGTTAAAGATTGGAAAAATTCCGGTGATGTGTATGAAAAAACTAGAAAAATGTTAACTAAATATAATTCGGTGATTCCAAAATTATATGGTTTACCTAAAATTCACAAACCTGGTATTCCATATAGACCAATTATTAGTTCAATTAATGGTCCAACACATAGTTTATCGTCATTTTTAGGTAATATTTTAAAATTTAGTGTTGGTAATACTAGTTCTAATATTATAAATTCGGAAGATTTTAAACAAAAAATTCAGAATGTCACGCTTCCACAAAATAACCTCTTAGTTTCTTTGGATGCTACATCTTTATTCACTAATGTTGATAATAAACGTGTTACCAACATTGTGAAAGAAAACTGGAGGAGTATAAAACAAAATTCAAAAACTAAATTGACTAAAGTTCAATTTATTTCGGTATTACAAATTGTTTTGACTAATTCTGATTTTTCTTTTGGCAATAAAATTTATAAACAAACTTTTGGTTCTCCTATGGGTTCTCCAATTAGTCCCATAATCGCAACTTTAATGATGGAATTTTTGGAAAAAATGGGTTTAAATTCTTTGGATTTTCAACCTTTGTTTTATTTTCGTTATGTAGACGATATTATTACAGCAATCCCTGAAAACAAAATTGAAATTTTCCTGGAGGTTTTTAACTCTTTAGATAATAGAATCAAATTTACTGTTGAAAAAGAAATTGATCACAAAATTCCATTTTTAGATTTACTTTTGATTCATGAACCGGATGGAAAAATTTCTTTTGACTGGTACCACAAAAATACTTGGTCTGGTCGTTATCTAAATTTTACCTCTTGGCTTCCTATTTCTTACAAAATTAATACAATACAAATTTTAACTCAAAAAATTCTAAAATTGTCCGACACTAAATTTCATTACAATAATTTTAAACTTTTGGAAAACACTTTGATAAATAATCATTATCCTAAAAAATTAATAACTAAAATGATTTGGAAACAGAGAAATTATTACCAAAATTATAGAATAAATCCTGAAATTGAAAGTACAAATTATTTATCATTACCTTACATAAAAAATCTTTTCGAAAAATTAAAAAATTTATTTAAAAATTATAATTTCAAAATTATTGGTCGTTCAGCTACCAATTTAAATGATATTTTGTTTTCAAAATTAAAAGATCCGATCCCATTAAAGAAAGAGTCCAATTTGGTCTATCAAATAAAATGTAACGATTGTAACGTAATTTACACGGGACAAACAAAACAGTTTTTACGAGAACGATTTTTTCAACATATACGTGGTGCCACGGGAAGTTCGAATCAAATAAGTGCACTTTCGGAACATATTAGAAATACCAACCATAACATTATTTTGGAAGATGTAAACATTTTAGAAAAACAACCAAATTTCAGAAAAAGATCTATTTTGGAAATGCTACATATAAAATCCTGTTCAAATTCTATTAACAAAATTACCGATTACGCTTATATTGGCAATTCATACGATCTATTTTTGTAATTTGATTTTTTGTTTTTACACATTTCCAATATTAGTTAATATTGAAACA
Organism: Nephrotoma guestfalica; assembly: GCA_963691935.1. NCBI lineage: Eukaryota > Metazoa > Arthropoda > Insecta > Diptera > Tipulidae > Nephrotoma > Nephrotoma guestfalica. The sequence goes on from OY829915.1 coordinate 212,145,571, forward strand.
ATTATTTTCAATTTGTCAGTTGTCAAATTTTATTTTGTAAAGTGTTTTTTCTGTAGATACGAAATTTGTTGCCTAGCTAAAATAAAAAATATATTTTTCTAGTAGCTAACGATATCTACAGAAAAATAGCTACATTTTAGATAGCTTTGATTTCGTTTTTATTTTGTATAGAAAATATTTTTTTTGTAAAATTGTTTTATTATTCTTTTGAGAATGGAACCGAAAAGGTTCCGAAAGCTAAAGAAATAATAAATCAAGTTCCTTTACTTCGGAGATCAAACAGTTTGTAATTTTAAGGATCACTTTTAATATTTTATTCGGCTGGGATGTTTTATTTAGTGAAAAAAGAGATACAAAATGAATAAAAAAATTCCGCTGGTAATTATTTAACAAAATAAAATTTCTTTTGTGATGGTGCTGCCACTTGCGGCGAGTAGCGAAATCTTTTATTTTCCTCTTTTCCCCTATTTTCTTATTTTTCTCTTATTTATCCTGTACTTTAATTGACCTTAGCACATCCGGTGCGTCGATTAGGCCTATTACAAGATTACCAGTAAATGTACTTTTTAGCAATTCGCGTCTTTTTTCTAGAGTTGTCTAGTTTCATTCTCTTGCATCCTTTGTTTTGAATTTTCTCAATACTTGGGATATGATCTTCGTAGAATGGACACCACACATTTACAGCATATTAATGGTTTTCATATCAAAATTGTCACTCGTCCAATGGTTCACCAAACCGAGCATAGATTTCGCTCTAGCGATTCACAGCTCAATGTGCTTAGTAAAGATCATGTTTACATCGAAAGTAACCCTTAGGTCTTTACTTTCAACTACTACATGAAGGAGTACCCCATTTATCTTGTAGCCTTGTGTAACTGGGTTTCCAATATTGAGACTCAGAGCATTAAACTCGCACCATAACGATAGGTTGTCAATATATTCCTTTAGTTTATTGGCATCGTCGACTGACTCGATGGCTTTGTAGTTTTTGTGGTTAGACGTTACTTCAGTTATTTTTCACTTTTGTGGAAAAGTTGCCACTTTTAATGACTAATTGAACAAAATGCTTAGGGGAATTGCAAAATTTTTAGAATTTTTAAAAAATGAAGCCGGAATACCATCAGGACCACATTCTTCTCCGAATCCTACCAATGCTCGCTGGATGTCTTCTGGCTCGCTGTGTGGAGTAAATATGAATGTACTATATTCACTAGTGGTTGGAACTTTGTAATTATCAATGTCCTCTGCTTTATAATCCGATTGGAAAAACTCAACAAATATGTTGGATCTGTGGATCACAAGACTTTTGATCATTAAATTCCATCCAGGCTGGGTAACCATCAGTTTCGCTGTATCTCAGTTCAAAATAAGATTCAAAATTTCGGTTGTATGCAGTAAATTTCTGGTTACTATCCTACTAACATAATTTGAGGTTTTCCTTATAAGCCTTGTCGTTTTTGTTTTTAAGACTGATAAGTTGGTCGTCATACCATGGAGGATAGTTGTCGGGTTGCTCACAGACACGGGAATGAATAAAAAAATCAATTCCTTTTATACTCGGCATTCCATTGTAATATGGTTTCCGGTTTTAGAAATTTTGAATCCTGTTATTCGCATTGGTTTCCAATATTATTTCTATTGCTTTGTGGTGAATATCATTAATTACGAAAGGTGTTGGTGATTCTTCTGTTTTGAATAAAATTCGTTCGTTAGTAAAAATAAGGTCCAAGGTTCATTTCGGTTTCATTCATTTTTTAATTCGCAAATGTCGCTCAAATTTGGGTCAAATATGGTGTCGACGAATATGTACTCAATATCCGAATTGGCGTTTACAGGCATACTCTCGTTGGTTTCTTCATCATAGGTCCAATTAATATTTGAGAGATTGAAATCCCCAGTTATTAAAATTATGTCTGATTGATCGGCAGTTTGGTAATTTCCATAATTGTGTCGCAGCACTTGGTATATGATGTTATAGGCGAATCAGGTGGAATATACGCCACGTAAATTCGTACTGAGTTATTATTGATGACAATTTTAATACATAATTGCTCGATCGATAGATTCCTTAAATCTACCAATTCATTAGTGATGTATCGACGGCTATGAGTACTCCGCCACCGGATTTTTTATGCTTGTTTGGGGTGAGCGATCACTTATAAACCACATATTGACTAGGGAAGAATTCCGAACTCAAGATTCAGATTTCACAGATGATATAAACCGGAAAGATTGAAGACATTTTGTTTCCATTTTGAAAGTAAAATGTCTGTTTAATAGTTTTTGGTGGATGTGTCAAGGTTGGGGTGCCATAATTACATTCCATTACAGTTATAGGTGCTAGGTTTCATTAAAAGTGAATGTAGCCTATCATTAGCCACCGGTGAAAAATATTTAAATGACTGTGTGTGTCTTGAAATTGCAGCTATGGCATGCGGTATACAGCGAAAAGCTCAAGTGGTTGAGAATTGATTGTATTACATATTACATTTGGTGAGGTTAATCCTTGTGCTTCGTGGATCCTCATGACTTTACTAGATTCTTAAGCTGGGAGATTAATTGTTTATCAGCTTTTGTAAAAGTTAGATAGAGTGCGTTACCTAACATAGTTCATACTACTAATGTTAGGGTAGTATTCCGTTAGGGTGGAATTTTAACATCAGCTGGGTATCATATTGACATGATGTAATCTGTCAATATATGGTATTTCGTTTTTAACACCCAGAAGGTATACTTTAGAACATTTAGTAAGGATAGCCACGAGTCCTATATATCATGCATACACCATCATGTACTCATCAATAAAAACTGTATTGTAGGTCCAATTTCAATTTATTAGATACGAGGCAATCGTTTTGTAGTCTAATTTGATTTTATTAAAATCGATGTTTTCGTGCGTACAACGAGATTTTATCTTTGATTTAATATCAGCAAGTCCTTCTTTTGTACCAAACAAAACAAGATCACTGCCCAGTTTATGCTTGGTTATAATCCAGGTGATTTAGCACATCCAGGTACACCTTCAATATTTGTAACGTCCGGCATCTTTATATTTTCCTTAAGACAGATGTTGTTTATCGAGTTGTAAGTCTGGAGATCTAATAAAATTTTCCGTGCCCGATGAACAAAAATTATATCTGTTTGGGGGATTAAAAGTATTAGTGTCTTCACACAGTCGCACCAGATTATTCCCATCAAAGCCAAACTGATGTTTAGCGATGGGTTCTTCAAGATATTGTTAGGTAACGTTATCAAATATAAACATCTTCAATTGTCGTAATGAAGATGAAGAGAGAGGCAGTAGATGGATATTCTTGATGTTGTGGTCCTTTAAGTGGATTTGAACTAGGCTGATTGATTGTGTAATGTAAAACATTATTTTCATGGCCGAATTTTTATAGCTTGGCTCTGCAGACAATTCTTTGAAAAATGTCAGAGATGAAGTTGGAAAATCCATACAGTTACTGTGTGAAAACTTTGATAGCCATCCAGTAATAATTCCAGTAATAATTCAACGAGAATACAGCGCTCTTTCATACTGAGTTGACATATTGAATGCAATATTGAAACCCCTTTTGATTTTGTTCGATGGATAGTTTGTAATATAATCCAACACCAACCCAAGTCTGTTGACATGGTGGTTCGCATCCAAAGTAGTTGTGAACGACTCATCTTTCCGTTGTTGCAGGTAATCTGTCAAATCTAGAGTGTAGATTAGATCGCTGCAATCATCATTTACACTCAATTTTATAAACTTTTTTAACTGCATTGATGGAGTTGTATAATATAAGTCATTCCGCAACAGATATTTTTTAAGACTACAATTATTCAGTTTTTCCTCTAAGGCTTACCATTTATCCAGGTTAAAAGCTGAGGTTCAGCAAGCCGAAATTTTTGAGATGGAATATTATTAACAAACTCATATCCGTTAAAATACTCGTAGTCTTCATTGTGATTGTTATTTAGCCTTAGAGTCTTGAAGTAGTTTTCTGAAGATGAAAAATACGAAATATACGCCACCGTTTGAACCGAACATTGCATCTCTTACTTTAATGGTTTTTGCTCTCCCTGTCTTGATGAGGTTTTCGGGTTGCGAAACAACGGTTGTGGCACTATTTTTCTCAGCATTAAAATTTGCTGTTGGATTAAGTGGCGCGTATGAACTGACCGAAAAAACGCCTTTCTTTGACCCCAATTAAATTGTTTGACATACAGTCCCGCTGACCACAGAGTTGAGTTGACGGTGCTGTGAAAAATTTCACCTGGGATATTGATTTTATATGATACGTAATCATATTTCGCGATGTTTGTCACTAGTTTGCGAACTGTTCATCCGGTACTGAATTATATATGCTGCTACCGAAAAGCCACTTTCTGGGTTGCGCCACTCGAAACGAGTACTCATCCATTAATTCAACGTCATTGGCAGTTGTATTAATTTTAGGGACAGGTATGGTTAATTGTGATACTCCGGGTAGATTATTATTTCTTGATGGCTTTTGGTGATCTATAATTTGTCGGTTTTGGATGGCTGACGGTGATGTTAGTGATGATATGGTATGGTTTTTGTTCACTAGACTTGGTGTTTCGGTCTGGGTGGAGGCTTCGCACATGGATCTTGTGACTCGTCTTTCTTCTGGTTGAACAGAAGGTTGAGACAAGACATGAACCTCTGTTGTTAATGTCTCTTCTAATTGATTCTATGTTTTGTGAACATTATCGATTATGGTCTCCTCTGGTTTTTCTATATTTTTTTTTGAGTGATTTGTCGATTTTGGATAGGATGTTATTTAATCCATTTTCACTTTTACTACAGAACCACCGCAAACCAGACACATCGTCCATCTCTAATTTCATACCTCTCCGTAAATCATTTGGAAATTTTTTCGGCAATCATAGAAAACACGTCCAAGTTGGGCGAATGTTGAACGAAGAATTGATGTTGCTGTATTGTTAGTCAGTCTATTTATTGTTCGAGTGAAGACATTACCATATACGAGACCTGGTAACTGAACGAAAGCATTGTTCTGCTGTTTTTGCAACATTTTGTACTAAAACAGTCGAGATTCAGACCAAATATACTGAACTCAAACTATTTATGAATTTCCCACTAATTTCTAATAAGAATTTTTTGAGTTTCATATGAATTAACAAAATTTCCAGAAATTAAAAAGTATACCGAATCAACTAAAGAATTTTCTACTTTTAGAAGCAAATAAGAATGTCGTTTTGCAGCAGTAAAAGTTGACGATAAAAACTCGTAGAAATAAACTAATAATAATTATTAAAACTAGATGGGTTTAGGTAGGTGCTTAATCAATTACATCACAAATTAGCGAGAATTGAATCACAATCTCCAAATATGCTCGTCAAAGGCCAACAAAATTTAGTATAGAAAACAAAAAAATTCTCCTGACTATGGTCAGGTGTCTCCGACCTGAATCACTAACTTCGGAAATGGATAATGTTGGCTATCTAAATTTGAGTAAAAATCAAATCAGTGCACCTAAACAGTCAAAATTGGTAGCAATATATCCGAATAGTCAGACCTGAATCACCACGATCTATACGCGAATGGCTAATAATGGGCATACAATTTTTAGTAAAAATGATGTCATTAGGTGTAACTGAAGATGATTTGTAGCAATAAACCCAAAGTTGTGCTTTATAAGTACTAGGTGGGTGATGCAACCACCTAGTTCTAATAATGCACGACTTTGGGATTTTCGCTACGAATTCTGATTTTCCAGGTGTGCTTATGTCATTTTTACTCAAATTTGGATGGTCATTTTCGGCCATTCCCAGAGATCGTGATTCAAATCTGGCTAATAAATTGAGTTGGTCATTGAGACACTTAACCAAAACCACCTAGTGCTAATAATACACGACTCCGGGTTTTTTGACGAATTTTGATCTTCTAGGTGTACAGATGTCATTTTGACTCAAATTTGGATGGCCATTTTCGGCCATTCCCAGAGATCATGATTCATATCTGGCTAATAAATTGAGTTGGTCACTGAGTCACCTACCCGAAACCACCTAGTGCTAATAATGCACAATTTCGGGTTATCTGCTACGAATTCTGATTTTCCAGGTGTGCTGATGTCATTTTTACTCAAATTTGGATGGCCATTTTCGGCCATTCGCAGAGATCGTGATTCAGGTCTGATCAATACGGGATGTTGATTATTAAGTCACCTTACTAAAATCACCTAGTGCTAATAATGCACGACTTCGGAGTAAAATGCTTGAGTCAGCAGACAATATTTGGGGATTTCGAAATCCTTCGACAAACCCATTTTGTAGTTCGATGAATAATAACCAACCATCCACATGAAAAAATGGTCCGAATAGTGTAGAGCTGCTAACGTCATCCGTTAATGAGATTGAATCTTGGTTAAGTAAATTCGAGAGTCCGATATTACCACAGTATATTCGGTCTAGGTCTAACAGGCCACAAACTCCAGGAAGTCTTCATGCTTGTTCTTGTCACTCGAAGTTTCAGAATAAAGCACGCAAATGTAGCGGTGGTTCTTGTACCTTTAAAAATCAGTTTTCGTCATCTCAAGTTAAAATGACGGAAAATTAGTTGGTTGATGTGGCGAACGTTGGAATCAATAGCTATCGCCGTTTTTTCATAAAATGTTCAAATATAAAATTACTTTCCTTATTGACACAGGAGCCGATTCATCAGTTATACCTACAAGTAATTTTAAAAATCTCATTCAAGACGAGCATTACAGATTTACTGCTGGAAACAATATCATAATTACAACTTTTGGTTCAAAATTTCTGAATCTTGACTTAGGTTTTCGGCGACAATTGTGCCATGCATTCGTGGTAGCATCGGTTGCTAAACCCCCATTTTCAAGACCACAAAGACTGGATAACATTTTAAATAATATTGGCAAAAATGAGTTCCAGTACATCACATTATTTAGTATCTTTCGCCCGTCTCCCTCTTCCATTTCGTCATTACATTTGGCCCGAAAGAAATAACAAAATTGCTGGCGACCTTGCGAGGACTATCGTCGATTAAATCAGATAACAGTGCCTGACCGATATCGCACACCACACCTACATGACTTCTCTTCCAATTTGGAAAGATGTACAATATTAAATCCACCTAATAAATATTTAACACCAAATTCCGGTGAACACAGAGGATGTGTATAAAACGGCTTAACCGTTCGTTTTGAATTTTTTGCGTTCGTGTGTATGTCTTACAGAGTGCGTAACGCAACTCAAACTTTCCAGAGGTTTATGGATGAAGTAACGAATGAATTAGATTTGGCGTTTGTTTACTTAGGCGAAATTTTAATTTTAGTAGGAAGTTAATCAAACGAACAACATAAATGCGTTTTTGGAGTACCTTCGTTAATTTTTCTTAGCCATAATATTTCGAAAGATCGAGTACGTTCGTCAGAGAAAAGACTTACGGCCATACGAGATTTTCCACAACCAAAATTTTATCGTCAGGTCCAACGGTTCCTAGGCATGATAAATTATTATCTGCGTTTTGTACCGCGTCGAGCTGCATATATTTCTCCTCTTCTCGAGCACCTAAGTAAGTTGGGTAGAAGAAAGAAAAAGATCAACTTTATCTAGACTCCAGAATATTAACAAGCTCTGAACAAGGTTAAAGCAGCGCTGATTAATTCAACTCTTGTGGCATTTCCTAAAGAGAATGCCAATTATAGCATTAAAACTGGTGCATCTGAAACAGCTGTAGGTGCAGTTTTGGAACAAAGCAACGATGTAAATTGAGAAACGATTGGGTTCTTTTCGAAAAAGCTAACTCAGCTTGATCGTGAATTTTATGCGTTCTTTCTAGCTGTGAAGCTCTCCCGTTATTTTGTTGAAGGTCGACATGGAATATAAACTGAACATAAACTATTGACAACAGTTATGGCATTCAAGACCGAAAGAAGCCCTCGTCATGCGCATCATTTCGATTTTATAACCCAATTTTCCACTGATATAAGGCATATAAAAGGATCGGATAATTTAGTTGCTGATACTTTATCACAATCTACGGAGAATTATGCTATTCAGGTTCAATTTCAAACACTAGACAACGAACTTACTGGGCATATTACTGAACCGTTTCGTTCATTCGGTTCTAAGCGAGGGCTGAAGCAGATGACTTGTAATAATGTCGATGGGCTTATTTGCTGTGAGACACCAACGGGCGTCAATCGTTCTTATATTCCTGAGAAACTGCGTCGCTCAATTTTTAACTGTCATCATGGTTTAGCTCATCCGCGAATAAAGGTCACCACTTTGAAATGTTTTTGGCCATCTATGAACAAAGAGATAGGATTTTGGGCAAAAACTTGTGTAGCGTGATATAAATTGAAAGTGACACGTCATACTCGTTCGGAATTTGGTTTCTCCTTTACCAGCATCAAATAATTTTTTGTACACCTTAATGATCGAAGACCGGTTTACTAGAAGGTCAGAACAATATTTATATCCCAGCTGAATTAAAGGAATGTGAATATGTATTCTTGCGAGTGGTCATTCATTCATTTTCTTGACATTTTCGTTTTTATGTTGTTATATTTTTATTACAACAATCGAGGAATCAACTTCAGTGGATTATGCCAATGCGTGTGTACGTGGCCAGTTGAGTGTCGTGTGCTCGTGCGTGGTTGATTATGGAAGTTGATGTCGGTTAATTAATTATCGAATGTCGCGTATTATATGTCGTATTCGTCGATGTTTCCAGAATCAATTATTTTGCGAATAATTGAGTTGCTACAAGTTAAATACGGTAGACATAGCTAAGCAAACGTACCGACTAGCTGTCTAAATCCCAACATTGGTCCATTGGTTCCAACAATTGGCATTGTGTGACAATATCGAACGGTTGACTCTTTTTGATTGGTTTGACTGCGGTGAATAAATAGCGGTTTTAGGCTCGTGGACTCAAAGTTCTGTCAATAAATTTTTGAATTCTGTATACTTTTAAATTATGATCCGTTGTCCGAATGAATCGTTGTTGGTACTCCAGAGACATAAAATATTTCTGATTTCAGAATATCAATTATTTGTTGCGAGGTCTCTTTACTTAAAAATTATTGTCTTACCCTTAGTTGACCTAGGTAGGTCCAAGTAAATCTATGTGCATCATATACTCGTTGTCGTGGGCGTTCAATTTTGAACTTGTATCCTATTAGTGGTCTCAATGTTCGATTAGATGCCTTGGATGTTTTACAGGTCTCATTGCTCGGATCGTTATGTTCATTCGCGATAAGGTCATGCCTAATTTTTGGTTGTACCCGCATAATTTCTAAATTGGCAAATCTAATAATTCATATTTGGCGTTTGACTCCAGTTTTATTAAAATACGTTTGTCAACATTGCAAAAAGCAGAGAAACTAATACGGTCTCACTCAACTCGAGTTTGAAGTTTTTGATACTCCTCATATTCAGGGATTGTTGATGATTTCGAAATGTTAGATATATCTGTTCTGCACGGGGGTCGCAGGAGGCACAAGACAGCATATCCGAGACAACATTGTCTTTTTTTTATGATCGATGGAAAACCTGCAGCCTTGCAGCTTTAGGCTCCAATGAGCAAGTCGACTACTTAGGCCGCGCTGCACAATATAGCCGCCAAACACTCAAACTGTGTAGTCGCGTAATTTGTTTGTGCCTTATTCAGCAATTGCGACATAAACCCTATAGGTCGTTCATTTCCTTCGGTGTCTTTTTGGTAAACAACTGTCATCTCTCCTTCTTTGCTTGCGTCGTAGCGAATAAAGAATGGATATTTATACAAAGGATGAATCAGTGCCGGCACTGAGATAAGTAAAACTTTTAAGTTATTATTGAACGCGTTTCGTGTGTCTTGTGTCCAAACCCTTCCTTAAACAGTTGGTTATCGTAGATTCCGCAAGCGGAATATGCAAAAATGCGCCCTTTATATCAAGTCCATTAGTCTATTTTGTTTCAACCAGTCTTCCAAGCAGCCCGTCAATTATTGGGAGGGGATAGGCATCTTTTATGTTACAAAGTTCAATTACCGTGCGTCTAGGCATAGTAGTGTCTTTCCGTTTGGTTGATGCTAAGGCAATTAAACAAATATTATCCTATATCGCAGCAATGTCTTTACGAAGAAATTGACAGAATGTTGAAATTAGCCGTAATTGAATTAAGAAAGGGTGCGTGGAGTTCTCCACTGAATATTGTATACGGAAGAAATTGACAGTCTTCGTAAAGACTTTGCTGTACGGCGGGCGATATAAGATTACATTTCTTTGATTGCCTTTAGCAATAACGATATCGTGCTCGTACAGCTTTGTCTTTTCTGGTCCTTCTTGAGTAAATGAGGAAAACAAATTTATCATCTTACCAAGTTCTTTTCGTTCAGTGTCTGTTAGTTTATGCGAATTTTCCAATGTTAAAATACTCCTAAAAGCCAAAACCGGGATGTACTAGCGACTCTAAGCTCGGCACAATACCAAATTTGATGTTTTTTGTTGTTGGACCAAACTTAACGGGTAACTAAATATATCCTTCGACTGTATTACGCGTACCGTCAGCAGTTTTAATAAACGAATTTAATATTTAATGTTGTCGTCTGCCAGAAGCTGTATAGAATTTTTTCCCAACACGCTAACAGCTATGGTAATTTTTGCGTAAAGACGAGGGTCTTCTTTGAAAATGTTGTTTGAGATTGATGAAAGACACAGTTTTAAAAAAGATCTTTTATTTCGGAAATATTTTATTGAACGTTTATGTCTTTTAGGTTTTTGGTTAGTAATCGGGTTATAATTAATGTTTAGTTATTAGTGACGGATTACGTGAATTTAAATGAGAATTACGGTCTATGGTGAATATTTAAGAATTTTTGTGAGGTTGTTTCTTTAATTCTTCCGAATGTGTTGCCCTAGACATCATCACAACTCGGTCTCGTGTTTACCGCTAAAAACCTAAGGCAGTTCTGGCAGTTTCTGTACGTTTGCTTCTCCACACCCAAAACTAAAAATATTCAAAAGCTTCTTTCCGCATTCCTGGTATCGGTGACCTAAGTCATTACAATTCCAACAAGTTAATTGAGTTGCCCAACCATTTGATGAATTTCGCTGGTTTGAGTACTTTTGACCTATGGCTTCAACTGATAATTTGGGTTGATTGTGTGATTCAGAAGGATGTGTTTCTTTACATGACGAGGAGTTAACTGTATACGGGAGTAACCCCATTAGTGTCCTGGATTTCGCTGATGTTAGGTCTTCGCAGTGGTGTTCTGATGATTAAACAGCCGTGGATCTTACCTCGTCTGGTCCCACATTTTTTCATTTTTCTGACATAATGATCGAAGTTCTTCAACTGTCGTGATGATCTGATGCTCCATTCAACGGCGATCAGTCAATCCGTCTGGCCTGTAGAGAGGCCACAACATTTAGTCTGTACGACACCACATACTCCAGATATTCAGTGTGTTCCATCTCGGAGCGACTCGCAATAAAAACATCGTCGATATAATATAGACGAAGTCCAGCCATTTTAACACTTCATTAAGGAATCGCTGGAATGTTCGGGCCGAATTGCGAATACAAGGTGGAATTTTGGTAAGCTCGAAAAACCCAATCGGAGTAGCTATCGCAGTTTTATGAATATCCTGGAAAGCCATCATGCCTCAAATGTCATCATGTCAAACCGGGTGGGAATTTAAAAATGTATTTTAGAGAAGTTCTGAAATTTGATTTTAATTAAATAAATTATAAATCAAGCCGAAAATTGTCGATGAAGATGTTTAAAAATTATCAACCATTCCACGGTTTGTAGTTGTCGTTAAAATGGTTTGAAATTCAAGATTATGACTGCACTGGGACCTCCCAACTTATGGAGAAGGTTAAAGAATAAAGTTTCATCCCGATTAATCAATCCATCTGTCGACTGTGCAGGTTAAAATAACATCAACTCTATCATTCGCCGAGAGGATGTCATGCTTCGAATTTGTGTGGTTCAAGAAATCGAGTGACTTCACGTTAACATTAAAAATGCTGAGAGACGTTTAAATACTTACTCCAGATGTTCAGTGTGTTCCAACGCAGAACAAGCCCTTTTAACACTTCATTAAGGAATCGTGGAATGTCTGAAAAGCCAAAAGCTCTAAAGGATTGACTATAGCAGTTTCATACCTCGTACCTTCATAGAAGGATATTCATACCTCGAGAGCCATGGGAGTTTGATGATAGGCCCGAACCAAATCTATTTTCGAGAAAATAGCGTCGCTGGCGAATTCACAGTGTTTAACGGTGAGGAGACTGGTTATGAGGAGGGGCTGCAGATTCGGATGTGTGAACGAACGCCAGACACCGATATTAAACTTCCAAAGTTTTGTACTGTAAGTGGAAATTGAGGATCTGCGTTTGCTGCAGTAAGAATGGAAGCGGTGTCTTTTGCATGTCGAGGAAACTTGTTGATGGGTATCACAGATGCTACAGCCTTCGAACCGATCAGAAGTTGTACGTGATTTTCATTAGAATGATAATCTGATAGTCAAGATCTTTAAGAGTTTTGTAGTCGTCGGAGTTATTAAAATTACGACTCCATTTTCACAGATACACTCCATGACGAGCTGTCATGGGGTGTTCCTGAAGAATAATGAGGCATCGTTGTCGTTGTGAAAGTTGGCATCAAAAATATTTGTTTACGTTTTTTACGTGAATAATGACAAGTTACAGTAAAAATTGTAACTTTTGTGAGTAATGTAAATAATGTAATAAATACACAAAATAACAGTATCTTCAATCTTCAATTTGAAATTAATTACATCTAAATTTATAGGCTGCGGTGGTTGTCAGGACTTAAAATAACCAAGTTTAGTTCTCATCGAGTTACAGTTTTAACGAAGATGGCGCCATGATTTAGCATTTTTTTATACATAGTGTAATGTAAACAATTCATGAAAATTACTTAATTATTTACATGTAAATAACAGTGTAATTACTCGAAACATTTGAAGTAGATAGTCCATTTCAGAGGCAAAAGGCCGGCTTTTGGAGAACGGTTGTTTGAGGTTTAATTGGTTTAAACGGTGTGCCTCATCCGAGGTATGAATTAACAAAATAATTTAATATAATAAATTTATGTTGCCCGGAACTTTAAACCATTTGTTTGCTATAAAATCAAATGAAATTTGATTACTATTATTATTTTGAATTATCATATAATGCCAACAACAATATATCGTAAACACCAAAACCAGGTTCAATCACCTGGACATAAAAAATAAATAAAACCAAATATTTATTTTGACTCCGGGGAGTGATGATAAAAATCTAATGACCTGCAAAAATTATAAATTAGAAAAAGAGATTAAAAAAAAAAAATTTAAAAATTCATTTCTGTATCCAATTGTGAGTTTAATTAATAAACATTTTTTAAATCACCATAATTATGCATACCGAAAAATTTGGCTCACATTCAAAATAGTAACAAAATACAAAATACGAAACCACCAAATATTTAGAAATGTACGAATAACGCAAAACAATACAAATCAAATCAAATCAAAAATAAATAAACAAAACAAACTTAATAAAAATTAATAAATAAATAAATAAAAACAAATAATTTTTCTTAAGACTCAGTTTGAGCTTTTTTTTGTTCAGTTGTTGTTGCTGTTTACTTCTACTCTTATGTCGTTCGCTGTTGTTGTTGTTTATTATGATTTGAGTCATTTATAAAATTGACTATAAAAAAAATAAAGTTAAAGCTAAATCAAAAACGAAACAACAACAAAAAATCTTGTAGAAAAGACCACACACGTTGAATATTTTTCTTTAATGATATTGTTGTTGGCTTTGATGGGTTTTAAGAGATCATGATCAGTTTTGTAACGTTTTGTGTTTTGTTGATTTTATTTATATTTTGGTTTGGTTCGTTTCATTTCTTCTTACCATATAGACGTTAAGGTACTTCTCATAATAATGTATGTACGTACATGCATATGAAGAGTCTTCATATTCCTCACACAATTAGATGAGTTTACATTTATATTTACATTATTATAGAAATAATTAGAGATTTTATTACCTTATTTTTCTATGTGATGCAGGGTCGATGACGTAAAAAAGTTAACTAGATGTTTAGAAATAATCTTCCAGGGAATAGCGGTATGGAATTTAAGATTAGTTTAAATTATTTAATAAAAACGTTAAGAAAGTAATAAGAATTCGTCTATTAAAATATCAGGAAACAAACTTCTTTATCATGATTAGGTCATTGTTTGGTATATGAAGGCTCGTACGCCACCAACGAGTGGAAGAACATAAGCTTAATTACAAGTTAATTAAATTAGCTTTTTGGCATGTTTTCCCAATTTCTTGGAATGCACTGAGAAAATTTGTTCTTTTTGGTCACCCCAAGTTCTAAAATTCTAACCCGTTTCAAAGATACTTGGGTTTTAACTGCGGAGATGTACAACAGAGTACCATTATTTGGCTGGTAGTGGAAGTTTCTTCTATTTGTAAGTGTCTACCAAAATTTAATTTGGAATCTATTGTTTACGCTTGTTCATCAAGCCGTTCGAAAAATATTTAAAATTAGTTGGAATGTTTTGTTGGGAAGATTGGAGTGGAATAAATGGAGAAGAAAAATGTTTCTTATTCGGTACCAATTAAGCAGTCCATTAATACATGACCAAAACAATTCCATCGGGTAGTAACAATTTTAACTGCCGAGAGCACTGTTCACTGTCAGTTGGAATGCTAGGCTAGAGCTATGAATGCCAATACCTTAATAAATGTTTACCGAAGGAATGATGAACTTGTTTATCGGCTGAGTAGTGTAAAAGTATAAATACTTTTCCAGGCCCCATAATTCGCCATTTATTTATGACACCGCAGCTATCAATTTTCAAGTTGGGAGTCCGGGAAAGCTCGGTTGAATATATCGCGCACACAAAATTTTGAAATTTCTAAAAATTGACCGTTTACAGTTTCATGGCTGGAAATAGACACAAATGACAGGTCTTAGTGATGTTCATACTTGGAAAAAATGTCAGGTCAATTTTCATGTTGGGAGTTCGGGAAATCTCGGTTGAATAAAACATATAAAATGGATAAGAAATCCACAGAAATACCAAGCCGAAAAATGCCGATAATGCAGATTATATTTAAATAAGATTAAATGACAGCGGAATAATGTCGATAATACAGATTCATCTAATTTATAATTTCAACATGAAAATTGACCTGAAATTTTTTCCAGGTATGGGCATTACACCTTTTATTTGAATCTATTTCCAACCATGACACTTTGAACGGTCAATTTTTAGAAGTTTTCAAATTTTGTGTGTGCGATATATTCAATCGAGTTTTCCCGGACTTTGACAAATTTTTGAGGTTGTACTTCATATATTTCTTCGAGTTGTCTTAGTAGTAAAATAGTTTTGTGTTATAATTTTTAATGCATTAAATTCAACGAATTAAACATTTTGGATTTAAGAAGAAATTACTGTTTAACACCATATGTATTTAATTGATTTATCGAAACTTTTAGGTTGGCTATGTATAATATTTTGGTCGGAGCCTAATTTCGCCAGGTTGCAACGGTACGATTTTGTTCATATTTTGCAAAAAGGTACGTTTAGGTCTGGCCATCCCATAACCATATAGCATAGATCCGACAAATTAATACTTTTTACATGTCAAATTAAAATGTAAATTTTGGTCAAAAATGTATTACATGGAAATATTTTGGTCGGAGCCTAATTTCGCTAGGTTGCAACGGTACGATTTTGTTCATATTTTGCGAAAAGGTACGTTTAGGTCTGGCCATCCCATAACCATATAGCATAGATCCGACAAATTAATACTTTTTACATGTCAAATTAAAATGTAAATTTTGGTCAAAAATGTATTAAATGGAAATATTTTGGTCGGAGCCTAATTTCGCCAGGTTGCAACGGTACGATTTTGTTCATATTTTGCAAAAAGGTACGTTTAGGTCTGGCCATCTCATAACCATATAGCATAGATCCGACAAATTAATACTTTTTACATGTCAAATTAAAATGTAAATTTTGGTCAAAAATGTATTACATGGAAATATTTTGGTCGGAGCCTAATTTCGCCAGGTTGCAACAATACGATTTTGTTCATATTTTGCAGAAAGGTACGTTTAGGTCTGGCCATCTCATAACCATACAGCATAGATCCGACAAATTAATACTTTTTACATGTCAAATTAAAATGTAAATTTTGGTCAAAAATGTATTACATGGAAATATTTTGGTCGGAGCCTAATTTCGCTAGGTTGCAATGGTACGATTTTGTTCATATTTTGCGAAAAGGTACGTTTAGGTCTGGCCATCTCATAACCATACAGCATAGATCCGACAAATTAATACTTTTTACATGTCAAATTAAAATGTAAATTTTGGTCAAAAATGTATTACATGGAAATATTTTGGTCGGAGCCTAATTCCGCCAGGTTGCAACGGTACGATTTTTTTTACTTTTTTCCTAAATGTGAGATATGTGTTTTTTCGTCCTATAATCAAATTATCTTAATCTTGCCAATTTAAAAATTAATTTACTTCATTTTATTAAATTATTACATTTATTTTGTGTGATTTGCAAATTAAAATAATTGTAATATACATTTTGATTTTTCATATAATAAAATTCGGGGCTAACTTCACATATGAAGTGTATTTGGAATAAAATTTTATATAAAACGGGGCGGGGATAACTTCACACAAGATTGGCTTCATTAACGCTTTGTATAGTTAGACCTTATTGTCCAATGATAACTTTGATTTTCTTCCTATCAGCCAATACATTTTGGAAAATGTTATTTTTATTTGGTTGCGCTTTGATTCAATATGTTCTTGCCACATTAGCCGTCTATCCAGGTGTAAGCCTAGGTATTTGACCTTGATTTATTGAGGAATATATACACCGTTTAATTGTACTGGTTTTCAGGAGCGTTTATTCAGCGTGAATGTGACATCAGATGACTTTGCACTTCTCTTGAGGCTCTTTGTGGATTTTCGTGTGATACCAGGATGGCTGTATTATCAGCAAATATTGACATTATTACATTGTCAGTAACAGGTAAGGTGTACAAGAAGTATAAAATAGCCCATATCCTTTAGGGAAGTTGTTGCACCATTTTGTTGGACCATGCATTGCCCTTGGAGGAGATAGTTTTCCAGAACTGGGTGAATATTCTTCGGTAGGAGCGCTTTAAGTATATATATTAGTCCATCGTGCCAAACTTTGTCAAATGCTTGTGCTATAACAATGAAGACAGCAGAACAGTATTGCTTTGCCTCAAAGATGTGTCTGATTGCATTTACAATTCTATGCACTTGCTTTATGGTATACCATGCTGGTTTCGGAACCCAAATTGACGGTCTGGAATGCTAATACTGCTTTCAGTTTTGTTATTAACATTTTTTCAAACATCTTTGATATTGTGGGAAGCATGCTTATTGGACGATAAGACGAGGGTAAACAGGCGTTTTGGGTTAAACAAAGTTCATCCGGGTTGGTTGTACCTGTTGTTTGTATTCGTGGCGGTTCCATAATGGCTTGTTAAGTTCGGGAGAGAAAAACTCATTGGTTACTTACCATATAATCCAAAATTCCCTTTTTGAACTATTCCGCAAACCTATTTCCCAGTACTTCAACCATGGTATTTACCGGCTGTTGTTAGGTTCGTAATATCAATTGACGCGAGTGCATACACAACAATAGAGAAGATATAATAGAGATATAATAGAGAACTAGTATAACACAATACCATACACATTACACATACAGGCAAAACGGAGAAGTAGATAAGGCGAATGACGAGCTGAATCGAGAGGTTTTTTTTCTATATTTTAGATGGTTTAGTGTTGTTGAAAAAAAAGAAAAACGTTAAGTGTCATTTTTGGTGTTTGGATGTGTGTTGTGCTGTGTGTGTGGAAAATAATCAGAGCCGAAAATTAAGATTACCAACCTTAACAAAGAATTTGGGAAATATTTTGGAAAGAGTGGAAACAACCGGGCTGTCGTACGTACAAGCCGAAACTGAAATAAATAACTGATTTGCATCCGATTTTTAAAGGGCGTTTGATTCTTATTTATCATATGACATCGTTGTGTGGAGTGTTCATCGGCCAACATATTAATACGAGTGGACGAGGGATCGAGCGCAAGTGAACAGTGGAGGAGGTGCTGCGAAGGACCGATAGCAATCGGACGACGTGGAGGTAGTAATAGCAGTCGGTAAGTACGTTTCTGTATTTTCTACTTTTTTTCCTAGCTTCTTTTCCACCCGTGGGTAGCTAACTGGTTTATCTCTCTTGATCATCCACGCCGGAGTGAACTGCTCGACTGAGCAAGCAGGCTCTCTGGCTTGCGAGACTGGCACCTAATATTTTTACTTATGCATAGCCTGAAGGGAGGAAATCACGACGCCGCCTACACTACACACGTATAATTGGAACTTACCGTTTGTTTTTTTTTTTGTTTTCGTAGTTTTTCCGTTTTATTACGAGAAGTCGCCGCCAAACACATGGTTACAACCAAACAAACAATAAACAACTAAACCAAAACAAATTCAACCAAGTAAAGAGGAGTTTATAAAAAGTTTTATGGCCGGAAAAGTCATATGGCCGGAATTGAGTTTTTTTATTGGTATAAGCCGGTCTTATTAAATTACAGCTCAGGGTAGTTCTGCTAGCGTCTTACACGAGATTTGAGTTTCGTTTTTCCCAGGCTTATGTATCATTGTGATCAAAGATCTCTTCCACATTTGAGGAATATAACTAGTTCGCATTAAACATGTCGGTTATTAGTTTTATGCATTTGTCTGGTAATTCTCTTATCATCTTTCCAGTAATAAGGTCATGTCCTGGCGCCTTTTTTGGGCTAATGCAATTTGGTTGTGTTCTTAACTTTCTTCTATTCAAACTTTATAGGCTTAAAGGATGAATCGTCATCCATCTGGTGAGGCAGCACGATATTATTAGTTCTGTCGTGTGGTAAAAACACCGTTAGCATTGGCTTTTTCTTTATTGCTTCTCGCCTAATTTCCAGTTGGTAGTCTAATCGGTGGATTCGACTTTGTAGGCCTTTTTAAGTTTTTTGTTGCCTTCCACAAAGAATAATCAGTCTTCTGGTTGGTTTTCTTCTTCCTGCAGTGCAAATTTCAGGGTTTGATAGCTCCATTTAAATTGCATTTCAACAATGGTGATTTAGTTTGTTGCCATTGCCGTCGAATTTTCCGCTTTTCCTGGGTTAGTGACTGGATATTAAGTGATAATTTATTAATTTTTTCAGAATTGTTGATGATTGGTGAAGCCTTTCCAGCTAATATTTCCAGTGCCTCTTTTAGCTATTCTGCAGCCACATCAATATCTGCTGGTGTTTTAGCGGGATGTCAAGATGACAATTTTATTCTACTAGTCTCCTATATTGATTCCTATCAGTTCGTTTATTTGTCATACGTTTCGGTTTTTCTGATTTTAGGACAACAGTACTCAATGTTACTATTATCGGTGAATGATCAGACGACAGATCATAGCAATCGGTGGCCTTAACATTCGTACGCGCAATGCCTTTGGTTACGCAGAAATCAATTAGTAGGATGACCGGTAGATACAAAATCTAGGGACTGTTCCTCTATAGCTTCGTAAAGTTGTTTGCCTTTAGGCGGCGTTAGTCTTGAACCTCATTGAGTATGTTTGGCGTTGTAGTTACCCCCGCGAGAAATTTATTACCCAACTGACCAAAATAATCAATAAATTGTAATTTTCTTATAGCGTGCTTTGGGGAGCAGTACACTGTCGATATCACACAATTTCCAGACCATACCTGCAGGCAGATGCTCGTTGATTAGATATGATCTTTCTCATATTTCATAAGTTCATAATGTTTTAGTCTTCTCTTAATTAATAAAGCAGTGCCACCGTGTGCTTTGCCATCCGGATGCTTAGTGTCATAAATAGAGTATCATTAATCTTGAAGAAGTTCTTGTTGGTGAAGCGTGTTTCAGATATTAACATTATGTCAATATTGGAGAGTTAGACCCATAGTTCTCTCCATTATCGCCATGAAGCTTTGTATTATACCAGATAGCTTGTTTAAAGCTGATGTGAATTTTACTTCCTCACTTGCCTTCAGTGTTAGAACGTCTCACTTAAGTACACTAGCGTATACGAAACCCTGTGATGCACACTACTGTTTACATTTATATTCTGGTTTCCATTTTGAACTTTAACTTCTGTATGTAATTTAAGCAATCGTTGTTAAGTTCGCTGTCTATGATTAATTCTCCTTTTCAATTCAATATAAACTGAGCAACGTCTATAATTCGCTGAGTGGTTTCCATCGCAATTACTGCATTTTCTGGCAGAAGCTTGAGTTTTATTTTTATCGCATTTCGTTGGATTATGTAGATCACCACAGATTACACAAACATCGCTCAAAGTGCAATAAGCTTTAGTGTGGCCGTATTCTTGACACTTAATACACTGTACCGGTCCAGTTCTTTTTCTGGGTTCTTCGACCGTAATTCTTCTATATAGAAGATATTTTAGATTATATATTCCATGCTTCCTTTTGTTTTTTTTATTATCTGGTTCTAATTTCAGACGGAATATTGGCTGTAGCACCTTTCCCCGAATTATAATATTAGTTATAGATTAAACACGGAAGTTTTTTGCAGCGAGAGCAGCTTGTATCTCGTTTGGGTCCACGGAGCTCTCAATTCCTTTTAACATCACAACCGTAGCGTTTGCCCATTTCATCAAAATGATTTATCAAGGCCTTGTATGCCTTAATATCCGCAATGTAATTCAGTTGTTAAAAATTTTGGTTTCTGTCATATTTCCTCGTTTAACCCCGGGAAAATATTAAAGTTACTCTCCATTAGTGTCGATGGTTCTTGCTAAATCTCTATTTGGTTTACAGTTTTTGGTGTGTTATTTTTTGGTACAATTGACGTAGTTAAATAAATATTTTAATTACCTGCGCAATAGTAAGAATTTAGGATATTCTTAAGAAATTGAATATATCGACATAAATAGTAATTTGATTAACTTAATTTTTCACCAAAATCCTTGTTTTGTTATAATTATGTGTCTAAAAAGAAAAACATGGAATCTTTAGAATATCCAATCGAAACCCCAATTAAATCTAGGAAAACAGTAATCAACAAACTTAAATGGAATCGTGAAAGTGCGAGGGAAAAGAAGTAGAATTCATTCTGGCCAATAATTTTTCAAGGTTTAACCATTGCTGTGTTCGGTTCAGATATGCTGCTACAAAGCTTCCTCGAATGGTTAAATGCAACCACAAAGGCAGTGTATTTAAATGCGATGAAATAAGAGAGACCGATGAACTTCACTTTGCTCGCTTGTTTTATAGCAATAAAATCAAATTAACCCAAGATTTGTTTATTTTAAAGTATTGTATGAGGCAGCCTCCAACACGAACAGATCGTTCACTAATAAATAGGAGCCGTAAATCTATCAATTTCGTATGGAATTACTAAATCTAATGGTAGCCTAAAAACAGTTTGCCAACAATTTTTCCTAAGGATATTAAATGTTGACAAAGCGCGAATTCAACGAATTTATAAATTGCATGCTAAGATGGGACAAATGCCAGTGGAAAATCGGGGGCAGGGGGGAGGGAGGGGGCGACAGAGTGAGCATAAAATATGTAGATCTGAACATAAAAATGATTAATTTTATTAAATCAACTAAGACCTTGGAACTGCATTATTGCCGAGGTACCACTGCAAGACGACAATATCTCAGCGCCGACTTTTCTTACTGTCAAAACGTGTTCTTTCCGGATGGCATTTAGGATGAAATTTAATATAAGTTTTAAGCCACTCTCAACTCAATGTGTTCAGCTTATTTCCAATTAAAAGAAAATTTAAAAATAGAACGAGATTCAGCAAAAATCCAGCTGCTTATTACGAAGCTTCGAATACACAAATTACGTGGTAATTTGTGGTAAGATTTCGAAAATGATGGGCTATTAACGATTTCATTCGACTGTCAAAAATATGGTGCTGCCTAAAGTTACCGATCAGATGGCATATTATAGTCGCCAACTATATTTATATCTATTTGGAATGGTAATCGGCACAGGGTACTTAAAACTGACACAAAGTAATGTTTTCTTGTACCATTGGATGGAAAACGTACATCAAAACGGATATAACGAAATTTCATCTTTTGTCTATCACCGCCTATGTAATATGAACCTTCAAAATATAAATAACTTCAGATTAGTATCTGATGGATGTGCTGGCCAAAATAAGAACAGCACAATGATTGGCATGCTGTTTTACTGACTGGAAACAGTTTGCACAGCTCGAAAATAAAATAATAGCTAAACTCACCAACATCGACATTGCAGATTACATAAATATTTATCGTGAATATGGCACAACTTTTAGTGTTCGTAAGGATTACCCTGTTCTTGATTTTGAAACTAAGGTAGGTAATCACCTAACATGTCACTTTAAATGTATGGAATGGAGAATGTGTAATTAGAGGAGAAACATTTTATAAATCTGACACTGGTGTAGCTAGATCGGTTCAGAAAATAAGTAAAACAATCAGATTAATGACCGACCAAATGGCACAGTGGTTAAAGCTTTGGCGTTTGGATCGGGAGGTACCGGGTTCGAATCCCGATAGGGGCAGGATGCAAAGTGAAATTTCATCAACAGATTTCGATCTGTGGTGAAATGTAACACATCTATGACCCCCTGTCGGTGTGCAAAACTCATGGGCCGACCCATCTTCCATGCTGGTATAGGCTGGCATGGAGCTTGCAATGTGCAGATGGTCTTAAAATCGGTCCTATAGCCGTACGTCCTCGAGTTGGCCGCAAGGCGTAAAGTAAGGACGTTAAAAGCATAACCGCGGAAGAGCAGGGTGAGCCTTGAGCCCCAAAACAGATCGCATAGTTACCAATAAAAAAAAATAAAAAAATTAAAAAAAAAAAAAAATAAAAAAAAAAAAAATAAAAAATAAAAAAAAATAAAAAAATAAAAAAAATAAAAAAAAAAATCAGATTAATGCGACTAGCCACAATTCAACCACGAGTGACCGTAAAAAAGACAAACTGACAGACGTCGACAGGCTTTTACAAAAGCATTTTGGGGTTGAATGGAAAGAAAATCCAGCTTTAGTTTTTTACAAAGACGTACGCAGAGTGCAGCTGAAGATCCAATTATCACTTATCGAAATGAAGATTCAATTTGTGAGGAGAATCTGGAGGTCGAGGATCTTCGAATCTAGAGACCGGAATTGACACCGGTTTGCTTCTAAACGACACATATACTCAATAGCATTTTTATTTACCAGTCAATTTCACTAAGCTCGATAGGATCGTCGATAGAGTTAATCCTTTATGTATCTTAACCTTAAAATCTCAAAAATAGTGTGGGAATCACCAATGTCATCTGGCTGCCAATATTTCGCTACCACAGCAGCAATATATGCTTAACAAGTAGAAATTAATCATTACCTAGATAATTATTACGGAGAAAGCGTATAATACCACTAAAGTAAGATCGATCATTAATTTAATTCACACACTGAATTTGCTTTTATAAAAATAATGATACGAGTAGAAAAGTTTTGACCACAAATCTATTGTTAATTCGTGTGTCTGATTAATCGTAAGATACATGTACAACACGCGCATGATTCAACCATTAATCAATTTCTAATGATCTTTTAATCGTCCAATATAATTTGTCCACCAAATATAATAATAATACGAGTAATATTTTGTATTTAAACCGTGTAAATAAAAATTTTTAAAATTATGTGAATAGGTAAATATTATTCTCACCAACTAAATATAAATTGTTTACTAATCATAAATCACAAAATAAATAAAAGAAAATTTCGGGTGTGCCAAACGACAACACCAAAAAATTTAGAAATAAATAAACAAAATATTAAATATTACGAAAAGTGTTGTACAAAGTCACTTTCTTAATTAGTTTATACGCCGTGGTCAAATAGCCAATCTAACTGTTTGGCGAATTCGATCCAATTGATACTGCCTTACAAAACTGAAGCAACAAAAAAAATTATAAATTGCAGCAATATGATTGTTAATATTTATAAGCAAATGTATTGCGCGCGAGCTTTTGAAATATCGCCCGACAAAAAGCAAAAACAATTTCGCTTTGTTTATAATTTTTATTTGTGTCGCTAATAAATAAATAAATAAATCCAAGAAAAATCGTCAATTAATTTATTTATTGTTTATATTACTCTGCTGTGTGTAAAGGCAGACACACGGCGTATGTTGAAATATTTTGCAACTAACAAACGATTATTAATCAGTTATTATTATTTATAAAACAAAAAAAGGTGTTAAATCTTATTTTACCGAATTTGTAAATTTATTTGTATTTTATATAACCTATTTGTCATTGATTAATTATTAATTTATTTATCACGCGTGTTCGTAATTAATTTTAAAGTGTTCAAAGATTAATTTTAAATTATTAAGCGCATTTGTGGCGTATAATGGGTGTTAAATCACAATTTGGGTGCACCAGATTAAAGCAGTTCTATTTTTAAAAGGCTCTTTTACTATTTTACTCGACCGTCATTATCGCAAAAATGTATTAGGCTGTTTTCCAAACGCCGACTTATTTGTGGACACCGACATATTCAAATAAGTCACCTCGCGAGGGGACTTATTTGTATAAGTACGTCTACACAGAAATGTCTCCAAAATTTGGTCTTGACTAAAGGTAATACCACAGAATATATACAGAAGCGACATAACTCCATTTTTGTCCGAATTGCTTTCGACTCGAATTTTTGATCTTCTACATAAAAATAGTAGTGGTAAAATAGTTTAGAAGTAGAAAATAGATAGCGCTAGTAGTTTTCAAAAAATTAAAATCGCTTATAAAATTTTCGCAGTGTACAACTAAAATTTCCTCTCAATTGGCTCTCAATTTCAAATGTCACTTTGACTTTGAACCGTATTACTGTTATTGGTAAAATTAAAACATTTCTTTGATTTAAATCTTATGAAACTGTGAGTGATACGCAATTAATATTTATTAACGCTACAACACAGGATTCATTAGCATCCAGTGGTCAAATTAAAGTATATATACTGAAGAATATCGTCGAATGGATTATAGTAAGTGGTGATACATCTCAATCATCAACCTGTATGCTTAATCAAGTATTCTAATATGGTTTTATTTGTAGTTATGTGTCGCGTTTGGACGGAAGTATGCGGCAAATCGGTAATTCGTATTGTTGAGACGTTCAAGCTTTTTTGAACGTAAATCGCTTTTAGTAAATAAAAAAAATGAGATGGCTTTACAATTTTAATTAGTTTTTAATTTTATTGAGATTTGCAATTTGTAATGCGCTATTGCGGAGACGTTTCTGCACTGAATCTATTTTATTTAGACGATTTTTTTTATACAAAATCAAACGGAAACGTATGTACAAAAAATAAAAAATCTATAGGTAAGACATGTACAGTTATTTTTGTTGTGCGGCAACATACTCCGCCTCCTTGAAAGGCGTTGACCTTTCAACATTCTCTGGCCCTAGTGGCAAAGGGCAGATGCGGGTAATCGCTCGTGTTATCTCGCCATTGCTAGTTTTGAATGTCACGACTCTTGTAATTCCATCTCTCCCTTGATGAAGTTGGGTGATGCGACCTAGCTTCCATTTTAAAGGAGGTAAGTTGTCGTCCTTAATCAACACTAAGTCACCACATGATACAATGGTTGAGGAGTTCGCCCACGATTTGCGCTGTTGAAGATTTAGCAAGTACTCTGAGGACCACCGTGTCCAAAAATGCTGATGTAACTGTTGTACTAGATTCCATCGCTTAGTGAAGGATAAGTTTTGTTCCTGAACATCGGGTTCCGGAATCGTTGTAAGTGGTCTACCAATTAAAAAGTGGCCCGGTGTCAGTGGCAGCATATCACTAGGATCGTTTGCCATCGGGTAGAGCGGTCGTGAATTCAGCACGGCCTCAGCTTGTTTGATTAAAGTGTTTAATTCCTCAAACGTCAAAGAAGCATGATCCATTACTCCCTGTAGATGATGTTTAGCGGATTTCACGGCCGCTTCGTATAGTCCTCCAAAATGTGGAGAATAGGGCGGAGCAAAGTGCCACGTAATTTTATCTTCCACGCACAGCTTTAAAACCTCTTCTTTATGGCCTTGGCTACAAAATAGCTGGTATAGTTTATGCAATTCATTATTGGCACCTACGAAGTTAGTTGCGTTGTCGGACCATATGTGCTTACAAATGCCTCTTGTTGCCAAAAACCGTTTCAAGGCCCCGATAAAGGCGGATGTGGTAAGATCGGTCACCAATTCAAAGTGTACAGCTTTGGTTGCAAAGCATACAAATATACATAAATATGCTTTGGCCGGCCTTTTTCCTCGTAGTTTGTAATGGATATGAAAAGGGCCGCAGTAGTCAATTCCGATATTGGTGAATGGCGCGGTGATATGGATATTCGACTAGCTGATAGTTTGTCCATAAGTTGAACTGTACTCTTGGGATGAATTCGTCGACAGGTGAAGCATTGATTAACCACCTTCTGTGTAAGGCGTCGTCCACTCAAGGGCCAGAACTGTTGCCGAGTGGCTGCTAACAGAGCTTGTGGGCCTGTGTGTATAAATTTAATATGTAAATGTTTGATTAATAATAACGTAAATGGATGGGAGAAGGATGGGATGCTTGATTGAGTAGGAGCTAGTCGCATGGGATAAACGGCCTCCGACCCGAATAATACCGTTTTGGTCGAGAAATGGGAACATGGATTTCAGTCGAGAATTTTTGTTGAATTGTTTGTCTCGGTTGAGTTGCTGATATTCTTCTATGAACGATTCTCGTTGAATCATCTTCACGATGGCAAATAGACCACGATTTCTTTCTTCACTGGATGATTTAGGTTCAAGCTGTCTCTTCTCCTTTGATATCCGCACATTGTCAGCAAATCGTAGCATAAAGCAGATGACGTTACATAATGGTCGATAATTATGTTTGTATTTAATTATATTGTATATGTCGTTAATGTCCGAAGTAACGACGTCATGTGCAGCCAGACAAGACTTTGTGATTTTGAGTTCGAGAAGCTCCCTTTTTCCGTGGAAATGTGGCGTTAGTTTTGGCCACAAGCTTTCATTACGAAATAAAAACTCTGGGCCATTGAACCAGAAAGAAGAAGTTGATAACGCTGATGGTTGCAACCCTCTCAATATTAAGTCAGCTGGGTTTTCGTTTGATGAAATGTAGTACCAATCAGCTGTTTTACTGGATAGTTGTATATTGGAAACACGGTTTGCCACAAATGTTTTTAAATGAGATGACACAGCAGCTATCCAATGAAGCACGATCGTGGAGTCTGTCCAATAAAATACTACTGGGTTGTGAATTTTCATAGCCGGTATGACGCGTTTCATTAAATTGGGAGCGATTCGAGATTTTGAACACAATAAGTGGCTTGATAATTTTCCATCACTGCCGTTGCAGCGGACATATATCGATGCTCCATATGCTGATTCGCTCGCATCTGAGAATCCGTGAATTTGAACTTCAGAATATTGCTTATATTGAAGAAATCGCGGTATCCGTACGTTGTTAAGTTCAATTAGTTGTGATCTAAAGGTCTGCCATTTTGTATTCAAACTTTGCGGCAACGCAGCGTCCCAATCAATTTTCTTCTTCCACAGTTCTTGTATAAGTTGTTTTCCCATTGTTATTACGGGTCCTGTATATCGCAGAGGATCGAAAATCCGTGCAACTTCCGAAATGATTGTTCTCTTTGTGATAGGCAAGACTGGGTCAAATTTTGTTACCCTAAATCGAAATTGATCCATTTGAGGAAGCCAATATAAACCAAGTGTTTTCACGTAGTCTGAATCGTCGATACAAAGATATGGTTCTCGATCGGTATTCTCAACATCTGCAATCAAGGCTTCATCATTACTACACCATTTTCGCAGCGTCATTCCAGCCCCTTGCAAAATATGAACGATATTGTCCTTAATTTTTTTTACTTCGTCAATTGAACTACCACCAGTAAGTATATCATCATCTACGTATACATATATCTTGATTAATTGCTTCAGATGCTTCGGTATATTTGTAACGATTAATTTCAGCCAATACATTGAGACACTTTGTGGCCAAATATGAAGACGCTGCCATGCCATATGTTACCGTTGTGAGTCGAAATATACTTAACGGTTCCTCGATAGTGTTACGCCACACAATGTATTGCAAATGAGTGTCAGATTCCTTCAGGCGAATTTGGCGATACATTTTAGTAACGTCGGTGCTAATAACAAATCGATGTGTGCGAAAACGAATCAAGATAGAAAACAGATCGCTCTGAATAACTGGACCGACCATCATGATGTCGTTTAAAGATTGACCAGAGTCCGACTTGGCGGAAGCATCGAACACAACACGAATCTTTGTTGTGGAGCTGTCGTTTTTAAAAACGCAATGGTGCGGAATGAATTAGTTCACTTTTGCAATCTCAGCTTCGGGTACAGCAACCATATGTCCCAGGCGTTCGTATTCGTTGAGAAATTTGCTGTATGATTCCTTGAGTTTGCAGTCCTTACTTAACCGTTTCTCCAAGTTCAGAAATCTACGAGTAGACATAACCTGAGAATTCCCCAATGTGGTAGGTGAGAATCATCACGTATAGTGTTCTTCGTAAAGTGAATATGGTTGAGATTCTAGATTAGTTATTTTTCCAGCTATTATCCAACCAAGCTGTGTGTTTTGTAAATGTGGCAAATTTGAAGCCAGCTTGATTTGTCCGGTCAATAATAGTGTTAAATACACCTCGGCTCCGATTAGTAAATCAATTTTTTGTGGTTTGGCAAAGTTCGGATCCGCTAGACGGATATTTTTAGGAATTTGCCAGTTTAATGTATTGATTTCGATTGAAGATTGCGAGCCTGTGATGATTGGTAAAACTTGAGCTTCCAAAAGAGTGCTAAACTCAGAGGTGCAGGAACGAATCCTAAGATTGACGGAAGACATGCTTGCGGTGGTTTTATTGTTGATTCCTCTAATGGATGATGCGAATTGTTTACGATGCAGACCAAGCTTAACAGCAAAAGAATCCGTGACAATATG
This sequence comes from Nephrotoma guestfalica, assembly GCA_963691935.1. Lineage (NCBI taxonomy): Eukaryota > Metazoa > Arthropoda > Insecta > Diptera > Tipulidae > Nephrotoma > Nephrotoma guestfalica. The sequence goes on from OY829915.1 coordinate 212,174,718, forward strand.
AGCCTGAGACGCTGAATCATGTAAAGCTCTGCCAATAACAGGTACACCATTTTTGTCGTAAACTTTAACCAATGCTGTTGACAGATAAACGTACGAGTTATTTGACGCGACATTGGGTAAGAAAGCCTGATGTGTTGGTGTTACGCTCTTGACAGGAATAGATGTGATCACTTGAGGTTCAATGCTCGGAATTAAACACACAGTAGAGCTATCCTTTGCAACATCTTTCGTTGGTGTGGGTGATAATTGCTGCTTCTGCGATTGATTTGATTGTTGATGCCGTAACACGTGAGAGAACCTATCGTGACTGTTTTGGTTGGACTTTATTTCAACTTGATCATGAAGCAACGTATGATGTTGTTCTTTGCACTGAAAACAGATGAATTTAGAAGTGCAAGATGCTAGTAGTTGATCAGCTCGAAGGCAGTTGATGTAAAGAGCGTGTTGATTGACTGCAGCTTTGCGTTCAGCAATTGGCAGCTTAATAAATTTTCTGCACTTGTAAATTAAATGACCGTATCCTTTACAATAATTACAGGTTGCATTCGATTGAAGGGCTGGCCATTGAGACTCGAGGAATATTTGTTGAGCGACCTTGAATAAGTACGTGTATATGGGTATGCATATTAACGGAATTGAGTTTATTTGAACGAGAAGCTTGACCTTCCAACACATGGCAACGTTTGTTAAGAAAGCTTATTAGTTCATCAAGAGCTGGCATTCGCTCAGTGGGAGCTACGTCGTCCCATTTTGATCGAGTTTCAGGATCTAATTTTGAGCATAGTAAATATACGATTAAATCATCCCAATGTGGTGTAGGGCGTTGGAGCGAATATAACGCACGTAAATTGGAATTAACGGTCTCTGCAGATGTCGAATACTTTCAGATGATGGTTTAACGATCGATTTAAGCGAGAATATTTCCCGAATGTGGTCTGCGCAAATTAATTTCTTATTTTGATAACGGTTCTGCAATGGCGTTAAAGCCTCTGCGTAATTTTCTGATGCTAATTCCAATGACTCGATAGTTTTGCTGGCAGGATTTAAAAGCAACGATTTAAGATATGCAAAACGAGCAATATCAGAAAGACTAGGGCTGCTGTGTATTAGTTTATGAAATGACTCGTAGAAAGTTAACCATTTTTTGCGATCCCCTGCGAAAGGATTGATCTCACACTTAGGGAGTTTCACCAAAAATTTTTTATTATCCGATTGAGTATGTGTCCCTGTTGAATTTGTTTGTACATTTTTTATAAATACCTGAAGGGTTGGTTTCACTGTTAAATAGGATTCCTCAAACTTCGACCTCACATTGTTCTCCAGGTCGTCGCCATCAATTACCTCAAGGTCGAGTTGGGCATCTTCAAAAATGCGGTACGCTTTCTCAACTACAGCTAATCGCGCTTCCAATTCTGGCAAAGAAGCGTTTTGTCCCTTTTTCGCTATGAATTGTTCAGCACGGTTTAATTGATCTATTGAGGCGGCACAGAGGGCCATGGCCTTTGGTTTAACCGCTTGCAATTTTTCTTCTCGACTTTCTTTACCGGTTTTAGCCATGCTTGCCTTTGAAGCACTTTCACTGATTTTATCAATTATTCACTCGTTTCACTCAATACGAAAATTAAGATGATAACACCCAGAACCAAATACAAAAAATTCGCTCACCAATTCCGCTATATGCATACAACCTCCGGGGTATGCAAAGATGATTGTAAGTGCCGCTATATAGGCCCTTGACCTCGTTCCGTCGTAACACTAATTCGGCTAATTTTTTTTTGTAGATAAGACTTTAACCAATTTATGTACTCGAGTAAAAACCCAAATGCGAATTAATTCCGGGGTGCTTTTTGATGGTATATGGAATCAAATGCTTTACTGAAATCCGTGTACGCTACATCAACTTGATGATGGTTTTCTATCTCATTAATTATTTTACTGGTGAATTTAACCAGATTAGTTGATGTGGATCGGCCAGGCAGAAACCCATGCTGGTTTGTTGATATATGACGTGCAATTGTGGATTTAAAGTTGTTGCATAAAACTAATTCAAACAATTTTGGAATTGATGATGTAGTTGATATTCCTCTGTAGCATGTATCGTCGTCTCCTTTGCCCGATTTTAAAATTGGTGTAATGTTTGAAATTTATCGGGAAACAGCCCGGTGCTTAAGGAGTGGTTGAATGGGTAACATAATGGAATTGCTAAAATGTCAGCGTACTCCTTCAGAATAGAAGAGAGTATATAGTCAAGACCACAACCGTCTCCAAATCCCTTTAGAGTAACGCTTGAACATGTCAGCTATATCTTTGGAGTTTGAGGAGCTGGTATTGTTATATGTCATATTTGCAGGGTATCAGTCAATTTCGCGTTTATTCCTAAAGTATTTCCAGAATTGTTTTGGATTTACTTTGATTTTTCCTTGAATTTGATCGAGATAAGATTGACTTGATTTGACGTACATTTCAAACTTGTTTCTATGTTGTAGAAACATTGTTTTGTCGGCTTCTAACCCGCTTTTCAACATTTTGGCATACGCTTTCGATTTCCGAATTTTTAAGTTAACTATAGTCTATTATCGAACCACCGAGGGTGAGCATTTTGTGGTTTACAGCACATTGGTACATAAAGTTCGAAGCCTTGCTGCCTAATGTCATTAAATTTATCAACATTTTCGTTTATATCATTTGAATTGAGAGTTGTTTGCCAGTTGATGGATTCTAGGTAACTTTGTAGCCCCGTACGGTTTGTTTTTTTGAAGTTGTATTTGATTGATTGTAGGTGTTCCGAACTCGCTATTAAATTAGTTGAGTCAAATACAATATCTAAAGACTTGTGGTTATCTGGTTCAAAGTATTACCGAGCATGGCGTCCACAAATAAAGATTCAGCATCTGTTATATTTGGAAGGTTAAAATCACCAAGCACAAGAACTAAATCTGACGAGTTTGCTGTATTAATAACTTCATCAATCGCATCGATGCAAGTTGCGTAATGATCACTATTTGATTGAGGTGGTATATACGCTGCGTAAATGAATATATTGGTTTGGTTAGTTGTGATTTTTACACCAATTTGTTCGACTCTCGATGGGGCTAAAGTTACTGGAGCATTCCAGAGTTTAGAATGTACTGCTATCAGTGGGCCACCACCCAATTTCTTTGAGCTAGTTTCGAGAGACCGATTGCATCTGTATAGACAACGTAATCAAGGCCAAACAATTCACTGCTCATTACGCCGGGTTTTAATGGAGTTTCACAAATTACATAGATTAGGTAGTTTGATTTTAAAACGATTTTATAAAACTTAGACGCTTTCATGCCATTTTGTTAACGTTTTGATAGTAAATTGCATATTTCTCATAAACCAAACTTTTCTTGAATTTTGTGGTTTGATTTACTTTTGGAGTAGTAGTGTAGGCTCGAGCTCTCATTAAAAGTGAGTGTAGTCTATCATTAGCCACTGATGAAAAATATCTGAATGATTGGGTGTGTCTTGAAATTGCAACTTATGCCATAGTTATCGTAACACTTTATAATGTACTGGCACTCTAAAATACCCAAATTTAAAAATCCGACGGCAACAATATAACACTTCGTATAGACAAAACTGTCAGTCAATATAATTAGAAATAATCGGGGTTTTCTCACCTTTGCCGTATGTAGAGGTACATATTGCTACAAAACATGGTGTATACACAATTACACATAATATACGTTGCCAAATGAACTTATTTAACTTGGTGTTCAATATTTAACAAGAATATTAAATTTTCTCAAATTTTTTAAACGTTCAACAAATATACCCATTAAAGATTTATTTCTTCAAAAATTCAACTAAAATATTGACAAGACAAATTAACACTTCCTACAAATTTACTGTATAGAAATAGCTACTTGGTAACTTATTTACTCGTATGATTGTATACAATTACAAATAATACGTACAAACAAAACTATAACAACATTGTAATACTTAATAAAGTAGTTTTACATAATTTAATTAAACTTAAATAATTATAAATAATTAACTATTCGCCGTGTAGCTTTAAGCTGCTTTTAATTGCCGTCATTATACGAGCGTATATTATTTGCTTTGCACCAAACCGCCCACGACGATTTTTTTCGGTCCAAAATTCAGTTTATAAGAAACTATACCGTACGGTTTCTGTACCTGTAAGTATTACAAGAAAGTTAAATTTACCTTCCATACGTACAAGCAATAACACATAAAACATTTATTTCTAGATCACGAATATTTTGATCGCCGATCATCATTATGGTAAAAATTGTAAGCTGCTTATTATAAAGATCAAAGAAGTTTTTTAATTTATGTTATTTTTATTTGATATTATTTGTATAAAAAATTACTAGCAATTAAATTGCTGAAAAATTAATAAAAAAATGTATTTGTCTGCAATTAAATTAAATCTATGCATTCATTTAATTAATTAGTTAAATCGTTAATTACGTTTCTGTGGGAAATTATTATGGAAGCCATCAAAATCATATCACTAACATTACAGGTTAAACCGAAACATAACTGACCGAAAATTTTCAATGAAACATTACAATGCGTTCTATTTGCTGACCGAATTGATATCTTAATGTCAAAATGGGAGAATTTTGTTTAGCACAAATTGCGTTCATCAACAGTGATTAATTCCCGGCATATTGACAATTTATTTAATTTCAATCATCAAAATATTAGAAATAGTTTTATAGTTTATGATTGGTTATGTATACTTGATTGTACTAACTTTTTTCAACTCAACTCATTAATTATAATTAACAATTTATATACTAAGAAATATGCTGCACCGACCAAATTAGCCCGCCTCCATGAAACCTGTACCATAATTTATTACAACAAATCCCGATTTTAGTACAGTTACCGTTTTCGTGGAACGAGTGGTCGGTTTAGCTTACAATTAAACCTGCACCGCCAAAACTGTAACTTTTGATGTAGCTATGATATCGGGGTGGCTCTTGGATCAGAATTTATTACAAATTAATTACATTGAATAAGTTATTTCAATACCACCCCTATAACTTGCCTAAGGGTAAATTTCACCCCAAAAACAACTTTAATAATTTTTCAACACCAGATTGCCACCAGATTTTTGGAAAAAATGTTGCTCTAGAAGTCTTGTCGAGAGTAGGGTAACCTTAGTGTGTAATAGATTATTTTTGTGTCGGAATACGACGACTTTGAAGTTTGTCCTAACTTGTACTAGATTTTCTTGTAAATGTATTAGTAAAATAAATTTGTATGAAAACATTTAAGCACACAAATTAAAACATATACCTAATAACATTTAAAATAATTTAGCCAATATTCCGTATAAAAATTATGCAAATAAATAAAAGGTATAATAAAACTCTAATAAGTAATTTAACCTTTGCAAAATGCAGAAAACACCGATAAAATCATTAAAATACGAATAATTTGGAAGTTCATGGTTTTACCATGACAAATCTAGCCTGTGATCCCTCCGCTTCTGATATTGATTTTATTTTTAGGTATTGAGTTTTACATTTACTACCCTAGTTTCATCCTTCTATCTAGGATCCGTGATATCCAGGTCTGGCAAATTGCAATAATACACCGATAAAATGACGAAAATGCGAATAATTTGGAAGTTCAGGGATTGAAAAATCCACTATGAAAAATCTACCCTGTCATCCCTCCGCTTCTGATATCGATTTTATTTTTAGGTATTGAGTTTTGAATTTACTGTCCTAGTTTCATCCTTCTATCTAGGATCCGTGATATCCAGATAAGGCACAATGCGATAATACACCGATAAAATGATGAAAATGCGAGTAACTTGGAAGTTCAGGGATTTACTATGAAAAATTTAGCCTGTGATCCCTCCGCTTCTGATATCGATTTTATTTTTAGGTATTGAGTTTTACATTTACTGCCCTAGTTTCATCCTTCTATCTGGGATCCGTGATATCCAGGTCTGGCAAATTGCGATAATACACCGATAAAATGATGAAAATGCGAGTAACTTGGAAGTTCAGGGATTTACTATGAAAAATTTAGCCTGTGATCCCTCCGCTTCTGATATCGATTTTATTTTTAGGTATTGAGTTCTATACTTACTGCCCTAGTTTATCCTTCTATCTAGGATCCGTGATATCCAGATATGGCAAAATGCGATAATACACCGATAAAATGATGAAAATGCGAATAATTTGGAAGTTCAGGGATTTACTATGAAAAATCTAGCCTGTGATCCCTCCACTTCTGATATCGACTTTATTTTTAGGTATTGAGTTTTACATTTACTGCCCTAGTTTCATCCTTCTATCTGGGATCCGTGATATCCAGGTCTGGCAAATTGCGATAATACACCGATAAAATGATGAAAATGCGAGTAACTTGGAAGTTCAGGGATTTACTATGAAAAATTTAGCCTGTGATCCCTCCGCTTCTGATATCGATTTTATTTTTAGGTATTGAGTTTTACATTTACTGCCCTAGTTTCATCCTTCTATCTGGGATCCGTGATATCCAGGTCTGGCAAATTGCGATAATACACCGATAAAATGATGAAAATGCGAGTAACTTGGAAGTTCAGGGATTTACTATGAAAAATTTAGCCTGTGATCCCTCCGCTTCTGATATTGATTTTATTTTTAGGTATTGAGTTTTACACTTACTGCCCTAGTTTCAGCCTTCTATCTGGGAGCCGTGATATCCAGGTCTGGCAAATTGCGATAATACACCGATAAAATGATGAAAATTCGAGTAATTTGGAAGTTCAGGGATTTACTATGAAAAATCTACCCTGTGATCCCTCCGCTTCTGATATTGATTTTATTTTTAGGTATTGAGTTTTACACTTACTGCCCTAGTTTCATACTTCAATCTAGGATCCGTGATATCCAGATATGGCAAAATGCGATAATACACCGATAAAATGATGAAAATGTGAATAATTTGGAAGTTCAGGGATTTACTATGAAAAATCTTGCCTGTCATCCCTCCGCTTCTGATATCGATTTTATTTTTAGGTATTGAGTTTTACATTTACTGCCCTAGTTTCAGCCTTCTATCTGGGATCCGTGATATCCAGGTCTGGCAAATTGCGATAATACACCGATAAAATGATGAGAATGCGAATAATTTGGAAGTTCAGGGATTTACTATGAAAAATCTAGCCTGTGATCCCTCCGCTTCCGAAATTGATTTTATTTTTAGGTATTGAGTTTTACACTTACTGCCCTAGTTTCATCCTTCTATCTGGGATCCGTGATATCCAGATATGACAAAATGCGATAATACACCGATAAAATGATGAAAATGTGAATAATTTGGAAGTTCAGGGATTTACTATGAAAAATCTTGCCTGTCATCCCTCCGCTTCTGATATCGATTTTATTTTTAGGTATTGAGTTTTACATTTACTGCCCTAGTTTCATCCTTCTATCTGGGATCCGTGATATCCAGGTCTGGCAAAATGCGATAATACAACGATAAAATGATGAAAATGCGAATAATTTAGAAGTTCAGGGATTTACTATGAAAAATCTAGCCTGTGATCCCTCTACTTCTGATATCGACTTTATTTTTAGGTATTGAGTTTTACATTTACTGCCCTAGTTTCAGCCTACTATCTGGGATCCGTGATATCCAGGTCAGGCAAATTGCGATAATACACCGATAAAATGATGAGAATGCGAATCATTTGGAAGTTCAGGGATTTACTATGAAAAATCTAGCCTGTGATCCCTCCGCTTCCGAAATTGATTTTATTTTTAGGTATTGAGTTTTACATTTACTGCCCTAGTTTCAGCCTTCTATCTGGGATCCGTGATATCCAGGTCTGGCAAATTGCGATAATACACCGATAAAATGATGAAAATGTGAATAATTTGGAAGTTCAGGGATTTACTATGAAAAATTTAGCCTGTGATCCCTCCGCTTCTGATATTGACTTTATTTTTAGGTATTGAGTTTTACATTTACTGCTCTAGTTTCAGCCTTCTATATGGGATCCGTGATATCCAGGTCTGGCAAATTGCGATAATACACCGATAAAATGATGAAAATTCGAGTAATTTGGAAGTTCAGGGATTTACTATGAAAAATCTTGCCTTTGATCCCTCCACTTATGATATTGACTTTATTTTTAGGTATTGAGTTTTACATTTACTGCCCTAGTTTCAGCCTTCTATCTGGGATCCGTGATATCCAGGTCTGGCAAATTGCGATAATACACCGATAAAATGATGAAAATGCGAATAATTTGGAAGTTCAGGGATTTACTATGAAAAATTTAGCCTGTGATCCCTCCGCTTCTGATATCGATTTTATTTTTAGGTATTGAGTTCTATACTTACTGCCCTAGTTTCATCCTTCTATCTAGGATCCGTGATATCCAGATATGGCAAAATGCGATAATACACCGATAAAATGATGAAAATGCGAGTAATTTGGAAGTTCAGGGATTTACTATGAAAAATTTAGCCTGTGATCCCTCCGCTTCTGATATTGATTTTATTTTTAGGTATTGAGTTTTACACTTAATGCCCTAGTTTCATCCTTCAATCTAGGATCCGTGATATCCAGATATGGCAAAATGCGATAATACACCGATAAAATGATGAAAATGCGAATAATTTGGAAGTTCAGGGATTTACTATGAAAAATCTAGCCTGTGATCCCTCCGCTTCCGATATTGATTTTATTTTTAGGTATTGAGTTTTACATTTGCTGCTCTAGTTTCAGTCTTCTATCTAGAACCAGTGATATCCAGGTCTGGCAAAATGCGATAATAGGAGTACACCGATACACAGATATGCTGGGTCCCTGGTCACTTGGACGTCACGGGAAACTGCAGGACAAACGAGCTAGCTAGGTCCAGTACGACTCTTCAGATGCAGTCGGAAATTGCAGGTCTAGGGAGATCTATAGCAGCGCTCAAATTGGCGCTCAGTAAAAAGGCAATCGCCTGGACAAATGAGAGGAGGACAAACAATCTCACGTGCAGGGTAGCAAAACAGGTTTGGTCAAAACTGAAGTTGTGGCGCTCCAAGGCACTAGTATTCCTGGAAAACGAGAGATAGGGTTATCCGTAGGGATACTGAAAGGCACTGCATTTTTGGGGAACATGCGGGAAGGCTTGGTCTGAATGACTTTTATAGAAGTTGTATGGACGAAGAGGAAGAAGAGACTTTAGATCACTTCCTATGCTCGAGTCCAGCACTATCAGACAGAAGGCATAAATACTTAGGTATGTACGGTATGGGCAGCCTTTTTGAACTCGCAGACTGTGGAATGCGAAATATATTACGCTACATAAGTAGCTCTGGATGGTTTCAACGGGAGTAAAGGGGAGATAGGATCCTGTGGTATCATAATGGGCCACTATTGGCCTAAGTGTGCAATAGCAGCCATTCTAACCTAACTTAACCTAACCTTGCTTTGGATTGAATATCTAGTGGCGTCTGTTGTAATAAACGATTAAATTTTGCAAAATCGCCCTTCAAATTAAAAATTTGAATTCTTTACTGTTCAGAGCTAATTCCGTCTAACAAAAGGTTAAAAGGTTCACGGAGTAAAATTTTACTCAATATCTGGCGGCGGTCTGATGTAATAAATTATTAAAATTTAAATTTAAAATATTTTTAAAGTTTAAATTTTGTTTTCTACATAACTCAACACAATTTACAATTTTCCCAAATTCCCTGAAAGTAACGTATGAGTACATGGTTTTCTCAAAATAGAGACACTTATACAGATGTTATTTTAGTATATTTACGAGATGTAAATAGGTATACCTGGCCCTGGGCATAATTTCGCTAAATTAACACTGAGCGATTTTTTTGTGTGTTAATTAAGGTTTAATATATTCCTGGGATGGGCTAACTTCACAATACAGCAAGCGAGATATTTATTGGTTAGCACTGCCTAATGGCAATTTTTTATTTTCGGTTATGGGAACGTGAGATAATTTATTATTCAGTCAATATACATAAAACCACACTCGCAACAAATCAATGAAATTGACCATCAGAACCGACAAAAACGAAGTTCCTATGGCGTAGCTTGGAAATTGTAAGAAAATCTCATCTATCTCCACGAATTTATTTGTTTCTTTTATATGTGATGATTCATTTTGAATTGTTAAATCTAAAAATAATATTTTATTGAGCCTAATTTTATTCTAAGAGCAAAGATGTTTCTGATGCACTCTGTATATACTTTTTTGATCTAGCCATTAATAAAATTTCTCAAAACACAATAACAACTTGAATCTCACTTCAACTCATATTTGCCAAAACACACGAACATGGTGATTTTGTATAATTAAAGTGAAATCGCTGCTTTTACTCTCATAACAATTACCCTACAGATTTTGCAGCGTCGTATATAAAAGTAACATTCATTCAAGTACAAAACTATTTTTTGAAGTATTAATAAATATTGTACATCAACTTATCTAATTATTTATTACATTTATATAGAGAATGAAAAAAAAATGTAAGTAGTGAAGTTATAAGAAGTAAGATGAAATATGTAAATTATAAATCACATGAGATTATTGAAAGATTTACTTAGACATTTGTGCATATAAGAGTTCTTTTTATGTTGATTATCATTCATCGGATATGATTTGTACGTTTTTTTAAAATAATATATATATATATATATATATATATATATATATATATATATATATATATATATATATATATATATATATATATATATATATATATATATATATTAGTTAGTTATATATATATATATATATATATATATATATATAGTTAGAATAGTTCTCTCTATATATATATATATATATATATATATATATATATATATATATATATATATATATATATATATATATATATATATATATAAGTTAAGTTCTGGACCGCAGGTTGAACTAAAAAAATATTAATCAGACTATGTCTGCTTTATTTAACTTCCAACTTATATCTAAATTACAATAAATTTGCGTTTCTTTATATAACACAAAATATAGCTGATAAAGCTTCTTACAAAGTATGTTGTAGTATCGTGTATTTTTACACGCGCATTTACATATATGATGAGTTAGCATGTTGATTTGTGGGACGTTATTTGAACCGTTGGTGAATGCACTTTCCACGTGTTGGTAGAATGGAATTTGATGGTATCTTGTGCTTAACTTCTCCCCCTTTAAAAATCCTCGTCTCGTGGATTAGAAATCTATTTTGATTGGCGGTATCCCCATGTGTGGTGTTGCTGGAGTTGTGGTTCCTTCTTTAGGAAACCAAACCATTTTGTACTTTTTCTTGCATCCCATGTGTGCTGTGAAAATGATTATTGTTATTATCCCGATGTCTGTTGCATTGTTGTTTTGATAATCTATGGTGAGTTTGTCCAGTAGACTTATGCTCTTTTGATGCAGGTTGTGCAGGTATTCTAGATTGAGCCTAACTCCTCTTTACGTGATGTTTGTTAGGAGTACGGGTGGAAGAATTTGTGATGTTTTTATTTCCCTGTTGGTGAATGTCCATCCTTTTATTTCCAGGGTTTCATTTTGATATTGGATCAGGAAGTTCCCGTTTAGGTGTTTCTCCGAACTGTTTTGCTTTAGTGTACCATTGAAGTTGTTCAGAAATATGGTATTTTGGTTTACCGGTTCGATTATTTCTTTCTCGTTGAAAGAAAATTCGCAGCCTGCGTTAAATCCTTTCGTCAACTGATTTATACAGTGATCTTCGTTCAATTCCTGTAACTGGTTAAGCCCACAGATAGTGATTTCTCTTCTACTTTTGCATTGATTGATTATGCCGTATATTCTATGTTGGTTTAGTAGAATTTCACTGTATTCCAGGTGAATCTGCTTATTGTTCTTGATGGTCGATCGTAGTTTTACGTGGTGAAATTCTTCCCCGTTCGTTTTTGGTATCGAAATAACGTATAGGATTATCATGTCACGCATCAACAAAGTTGGTTCCTCTATGCTCTGACTATTTTTTTGACCTCTTTTTCACCTCTTGGAATACATCGTCAGCGTTTCCTTCTAGGTGCAGCTGGATTTCATTGTGCTACTTGAGGATCTGTTGGATCTTGTGGGTAATGTCGTTGTTTATTTTGTATTGCACGTTGTAAATTTCCATTATTCTGTTCTGGCTGCTGAGTATGGCATCCCAGTCAGTAGCGTCCGGTGAGCGAGCAATCCATTTCCAAGCTGAGCCAATACAATTAATGGAGCGTTTGGTCTTCGGCTTGTGGTACTTAAGTTCTCCTAGTAATTTATGGATTTCGATAATCTGGTAGGCTAGCTGTGATTTTAAGATACTAGATGGGCTAATATCCTTTATCTCCGATTGAATTCTTGACAGGACATCTTCGTATCAGCTAAGGTCGATTTGATGAATCACTTTGAAATTGCCACTGATTATGTTGCCATTTCCCTCTTGTATCGAAACTACTGGGGTGTCGTAATGATAAATATTAAGGGATGTTATTAAGGTCCACAAGCACAAACTTGAAAGAATTGATCTTAATTAGTGACGTTCTTGATGTGAGTTTTGTGTATTCTTTTGCCGGAGGTCGTTGTCACTGTGATTTTATTGTCTTTGGCAACAGTCTTTCCTGAATTTCGGTCTATCTTTGCCTTGAATTTGTTTGATAGCAGTGAATATTGTTTCGCCAATTTCATAAGATTTGGGCTCGTTTCTTTTCACTTTCTCCCTTTGAATTTTTAACTTTTGGCTATTTATTCGTTTTTATTCGTTCTACGATGTCTTCATTGACTTTTTCTCTAAATTCTAACAGATCTTGATAATTTATTCGTTGTAGCCTGCCGAGGGATATATCGCTCGGTTTTTTCCTATAACTGAGTACACGGTGTTGTTGTACCGGTCTACAGCTATGCTGACCAATTCTTTTGTCGTGAAGTCCTTATACTCGGCTTTGATGCATCTCAATATTTCTATTACCGTTGAATGGACCCGTTCAACTGTGCCATTCACTTCACTTTTGTTGGTTGGTGTTAAATAGACCTTTATTCCAAGTGTTTTGTTGTAATTGGTAATGATGGGGCTCACGAAGCTACGTTCGTTATCCATCACGAGCATTCTTGGTGTCGTGAACTAATGCAACTCTTTAATCATCTCATCTCTCAGATGTAGTACCGATCGTGATAAATTTTTCGTTTTTGATGTCTATAATGTCGATGTGTATTATCTCTGAGGGATATGTAGGTACTGGTGTTTCCTGCATTTGGGGTTTGTTAGGGTGTCTATCGTACTTGTTCTCATTACAGATTTTACAGTCTCTTGTGTACTTCTTAACCAGACTGGCCATATGGGGGAAATAATATTTTTCGAGAATTTGTTGTTTGTTCTCTTTCCAATATCGATGAGCCTTCCTATGTTCCCCTTCGATGATTCGGAATTTATTATCCTCATTGCAGATGTCCTCTACTACTCGCCGCGATAGTCGTACCTTGTAATTATTGAAATGTTGTTGGTGAACTTCCTGAAGAGTTTGCATGTATTTTTCTAGGATTTTTATACCGTTCAATAACTTCGGATGTAATTTCTTCTTCAGGATATTTGTTAGAATCTCTTTATTTATATCCGGTAGCGAAATATAGTGGCGATGGTAATTGTTGTGCGGTTCCTCGTAGATGTACATGTCGTCCCCTCTACTGAATATTATCTGAACCTTGAAGACATTTATCGGCGACTCACAGTGATGGATTCATTGGGTTCCATCCTCCTCAGTGCTGTATACCGTTCCACTGCTTGAAGATGATAGTGTGTTCACTTCCACCTTTAACCTTGATAAGGCATCTGCCACCTTGTTAGTTATGCCTGGTTTGTATACTAACTCATAGTTGTATTCTTCAATGCGCGCTTCCATCTTTTGAGTTTGCTTTTTGGCACCATACAGGTAGTTTCGAAGACTCTCCAAGGCCCACACTATCGCCAACATCTCTTTTTCATTTGTGGCGTAGTTTTCTTCCGTAGTGTTTAGGGTTCTCGAAACATACGTGATTGGGCGGCCTTTTCCTACTTCGCCTTGCGATAGGACCGCTCCTATGCTGGTGTTTGAAGCATCCGTTGTTAGGATAAAGGGTCTATCGAAGTCGGGGTATATGAGTAGATCTGATGACGACAACTATTCTTTCAGTGGCGGGCGCATTCTTCAGTCCGAACGGTAACCGCAGGAATTCGTATTTCCCATTCAATGTTGAGAATGCGGTTTTTGGAATGTCCGTTTCTTTCATCTTAATATGATAGAAGCCTGATGTCAAGTCTATTGTTGTGTAGAACCTCGAATTTCCTAGGTTTGCGATGGTGTTGGTTATGTCTGGGATCGGGTAGGTATCAGGAATAGTAACTACATTCAGTTTCTTGAAGTCAATTACCATGCGGTATTTTTTATTCCCGAAGCGTCTAGTTGTTTTTTCTACGATCCATATAGGTGAATTGTATGGGCTTTTCGACGGTCTGATTACCCCCTCTTCTAGGAGTTTTGCTACTTGCTCGTCAACTTCAGTCTTCATGTTTATGGGGTAAGGATACGTCTCCGTATATACTCGATCTTCCGTTGTATTCAATTTTAATTTCGTTTCTCCGTCCAAATGGCTATCTCTGACCTCGATGTTGTGCACTTGGGTCGAGATTTTCTCTTTCAATGGAAAACTGACACCTGGAGAGATGGTTATCATGTTTTCTCTCCTATCTATCATGACCTCTACCTTTTTAAGGGTGTCATCGTCGATTATGCCGTCGAATGAGGTCAAACCAGGTAACACAAAAAAATCTACTGAGATGTCATTCCCAACTTTTGACACAAATGGTTTGAAGGTTATTACTTAGATATATGCACCATGTATGTATCATGGGACTTATTGGCCTACGGATTGTTTTAATTGTAAAATTAGTAAAAATTTGTATTTATATCAGGATATCAGGTACAATACAACCATCAATCTGCTTTAAATTAAACAAGAGACCATAATTAATTATGAAAAATAATTTTCATTTAGGCGTGCATATAACCAAAGTGAGATACTACGACATTTATTAACACTTTTTTATTTTCAAATTTAAGTGGTTAGGCTGATGCCCCTCTAACCAACCGCAATGCACTCATTAAGATAATTTATATAATCAATAAACGTTTATCATGAAATCATAAAATTTTACGACACTAATCAAAGATTCATTATAAATATCAAAAATTGAGTCATATACGAAACTAAATAAATATTAAAAGAACAAAAACACCTTTGGTGTTCTACGTAACAAAAAACGATATTTATATACGGATTATACCCACTCAATTAACTATATATACGGAAACCTACAAGCTATATTTTGGTTGTATGCTAGTTTCGTTTTAATAAAACTCGCACGGAACCCCATCATCCTTTCCAAACAGAACACAACGCGCACAAAAAAGAAATTTCAAATCGATTGATTTAATTGAAAGTTTATTTTTCATTTAAAACGTTATATTGTCGATTTGATATGTACTCGTCTATACACAGATAACGATCATTATAACAACCAGCAGCTATATACGGGTATAAGGAGTGGATATACCGAAGCAAAAAAAAATTATTTAAGGGTTGAATACGGTACACGAGTAAAACGTAAAATTATAACTGCTTGCTTAATTGCTTCGAGGGTGTGGAAACGGTTTGGTAATTTATTTTCTGATTTAATTAAAAAAATTATTGAACTCTTTATAGGAATACGCTTATGTACTCAAGTATCAAAGAAGTGATGACCTCGATTACCAGGGTTAAATTTGATTAAGATATGAAAACTAATTACTTTTTGCCTTTTGAATTTCAGGTAACACAGTAAAATTGAAATTGTTCGTCAATTCGTTTTTCGTTAGTTTGGAAAAATGTAGTCAACAAATAAAAATGTATTTTCGACCTCTTCCAAATAAAACTGTGCCCATCGTCAAATATGTTTATGTACTATACACATTATCTATGTCCCTCAAGCTAGCAGAACCCATACTAGGGTAAGTTAATGCTCTATTAAAACGTTTTGGCTCCACTCGTTCCAACTAAAATGATGGGTTCTGCTAGCTTTAAAAAATGAATTAAAAACAATTGGAAAATTAAAGGTTAATTTTAGGCTAATCACATGAGCTAATTAAATTTTTTTTATTCTGCTCATTCTAGAAATAGTCTAAGGCTTTATCACTTCAAAGCTAGCAGCATCCAAATCGAAAATCGGACGAAAACCGAAATTACAACCCAAAACAAGATCAATTAACAATCGAATAATTTTAGGCTCATTGTGGTCTATTCAAATGTCACATTAAACAATTTTGGGCTCTACACCTTTTTGACCAAATGTAAGGTCATTTAATCTAAAGCTAGCTGAACCCAAATCGAAAATCGGACCAAAATCGAAATTAGAACCCAAAACAAGATCAATTAACAAACGAATCATATTAGGCTCATTATGACCTTATCAAATACTTCATGAAATAAATTTGGGCTCTACACCTTTTTGACCAAATGCAAGGTCATTTAATCTAAAGCTAGCAGAACCCAAATCGAAAATCGGACCAAAACCGAAATTAGAACCCAAAACAAGATCAATTAACAAACGAATCATTTTAGGCTCATTATGACCTTGTCAATTACTTCATGAAATAAATTTGGGCTCTACACCTTTTTGACCAAATGTAAGGTCATTTAATCTAAAGCTAGCTGAACCCAAATCGAAAATCGGACCAAAACCGAAATTAGAACCCAAAACAAGATCAATTAACAAACGAATCATTTTAGGCTCATTATGACCTTATCAAATACTTCATGAAATAAATTTGGGCTCTACACCTTTTTGACCAAATGTAAGGTCATTTAATCTAAAGCTAGCAGAACCCAAATCGAAAATCGGACCAAAACCGAAATTAGAACCCAAAACAAGATCAGTTAACAAACGAATCATTTTAGGCTCATTATGATCTTATAATGGGCTCTACACCTTTTTGACCAAATGTAAGGTCATTTAATCTAAAGCTAGCAGAACCCAAATCGAAAATCGGACCAAAACCGAAATTGAAACCCAAAAGAAGATCAATTAACAAACGAATAATTTTAGGCTCATTATGACCTTATCAATTACTTCATGAAATAAATTTGGGCTCTACACCTTTTTGACCAAATGTAAGGTCATTTAATCTAAAGCTAGCAGAACCCAAATCGAAAATCGGACCAAAACCGAAATTAGAACCCAAAACATGATCAATTAACAAACGAATCATTTTAGGCTCATTATGACCTTATCAAATACTTCATGAAATAAATTTGGGCTCTACACCTTTTTGACCAAATGTAAGGTCATTTAATCTAAAGCTAGCAGAACCCAAATCGAAAATCGGACCAAAACCGAAATTAGAACCCAAAACAAGATCAGTTAACAAACGAATCATTTTAGGCTCATTATGATCTTATAATGGGCTCTACACCTTTTTGACCAAATGTAAGGTCATTTAATCTAAAGCTAGCTGAACCCAAATCGAAAATCGGACGAAAACCGAAATTACAACCCAAAACAAGATCAATTAACAAACAAATAATTTTAGGCTCATTGTGGTCTATTCAAATGTCCCATTAAACAATGTTGGGCTCTACTCGTTCTTGACCAAACGTCAGGTCATTTAATCTAAAGCTAGCAGAACCCAAATCGACAATCGGACCAAAACCGAAATTAGAACCCAAAACAAGATCAATTAACAAACGAATAATTTTAGGCTCATTACGACCTTATCAAATACTTCATGAAATAAATTTGGGCTCTACACCTTTTTGACCAAATGTAAGGTCATTTAATCTAAAGCTAGCAGAACCCAAATCGAAAATCGGGCCAAAACCGAAATTAGAACCCAAAACAAGATCAATTAACAAACCAATAATTTTAGGCTCATTATGACCTTATCAAATACTTCATGAAATAAATTTGGGCTCTACACCTTTTTGACCAAATGTAAGGTCATTTAATCTAAAGCTAGCAGAACCCAAATCGAAAATCGGACCAAAACCAAAATTAGAACCCAAAACAAGATCAATTAACAAACGAATAATTTTAGGCTCATTATGACCTTATCAAATACTTCATAAAATAAATTTGGGCTCTACACCTTTTTGACCAAATGTAAGGTCATTTAATCTAAAGCTAGCAGAACCCAAATCGAAAATCGGACCAAAACCGAAATTAGAACCCAAAACAAGATCAATTAACAAACCAATCATTTTAGGCTCCTCATTATGACCTTGTCAATTACTTCATGAAATAAATTTGGGCTCTACACCTTTTTGACCAAATGTAAGGTCATTTAATCTAAAGCTAGCAGAACCGAAATCGAAAATCGGACCAAAACCGAAATTAGAACCCAAAACAAGATCAATTAACAAACGAATCATTTTAGGCTCATTATGACCTTATCAAATACTTCATGAAATAAATTTGGGCTCTACACCTTTTTGACCAAATGTAAGGTCATTTAATCTAAAGCTAGCAGAACCCAAATCGAAAATCGGACCAAAACCGAAATTAGAACCCAAAACATGATCAATTAACAAACGAATCATTTTAGGCTCATTATGACCTTATCAAATACTTCATGAAATAAATTTGGGCTCTACACCTTTTTGACCAAATGTAGGGTCATTTAATCTAAAGCTAGCAGAACCCAAATCGAAAATCGGACCAAAACCGAAATTAGAACCCAAAACAAGATCAGTTAACAAACGAATCATTTTAGGCTCATTATGATCTTATAATGGGCTCTACACCTTTTTGACCAAATGTAAGGTCATTTAATCTAAAGCTAGCTGAACCCAAATCGAAAATCGGACGAAAACCGAAATTACAACCCAAAACAAGATCAATTAACAAACAAATAATTTTAGGCTCATTGTGGTCTATTCAAATGTCCCATTAAACAATGTTGGGCTCTACTCGTTCTTGACCAAACGTCAGGTCATTTAATCTAAAGCTAGCAGAACCCAAATCGACAATCGGACCAAAACCGAAATTAGAACCCAAAACAAGATCAATTAACAAACGAATAATTTTAGGCTCATTACGACCTTATCAAATACTTCATGAAATAAATTTGGGCTCTACACCTTTTTGACCAAATGTAAGGTCATTTAATCTAAAGCTAGCAGAACCCAAATCGAAAATCGGGCCAAAACCGAAATTAGAACCCAAAACAAGATCAATTAACAAACCAATAATTTTAGGCTCATTATGACCTTATCAAATACTTCATGAAATAAATTTGGGCTCTACACCTTTTTGACCAAATGTAAGGTCATTTAATCTAAAGCTAGCAGAACCCAAATCGAAAATCGGACCAAAACCAAAATTAGAACCCAAAACAAGATCAATTAACAAACGAATAATTTTAGGCTCATTATGACCTTATCAAATACTTCATAAAATAAATTTGGGCTCTACACCTTTTTGACCAAATGTAAGGTCATTTAATCTAAAGCTAGCAGAACCCAAATCGAAAATCGGACCAAAACCGAAATTAGAACCCAAAACAAGATCAATTAACAAACCAATCATTTTAGGCTCCTCATTATGACCTTGTCAATTACTTCATGAAATAAATTTGGGCTCTACACCTTTTTGACCAAATGTAAGGTCATTTAATCTAAAGCTAGCAGAACCGAAATCGAAAATCGGACCAAAACCGAAATTAGAACCCAAAACAAGATCAATTAACAAACGAATCATTTTAGGCTCATTATGACCTTATCAAATACTTCATGAAATAAATTTGGGCTCTACACCTTTTTGACCAAATGTAAGGTCATTTAATCTAAAGCTAGCAGAACCCAAATCGAAAATCGGACCAAAACCGAAATTAGAACCCAAAACATGATCAATTAACAAACGAATCATTTTAGGCTCATTATGACCTTATCAAATACTTCATGAAATAAATTTGGGCTCTACACCTTTTTGACCAAATGTAGGGTCATTTAATCTAAAGCTAGCAGAACCCAAATCGAAAATCGGACCAAAACCGAAATTAGAACCCAAAACAAGATCAGTTAACAAACGAATCATTTTAGGCTCATTATGATCTTATAATGGGCTCTACACCTTTTTGACCAAATGTAAGGTCATTTAATCTAAAGCTAGCTGAACCCAAATCGAAAATCGGACGAAAACCGAAATTACAACCCAAAACAAGATCAATTAACAAACAAATAATTTTAGGCTCATTGTGGTCTATTCAAATGTCCCATTAAACAATGTTGGGCTCTACTCGTTCTTGACCAAACGTCAGGTCATTTAATCTAAAGCTAGCAGAACCCAAATCGACAATCGGACCAAAACCGAAATTAGAACCCAAAACAAGATCAATTAACAAACGACTCATTTTAGGCTCATTATGACCTTATCAAATACTTCATGAAATAAATTTGTGCTCTACACCTTTTTGACCAAATGCAAAATAATCCACCAGAGACAAATAACTTTGGGCTCATTATGGCCTGATCAAATGCCTCATTAAAAAATCTTGCTGAATAATCAATTGATCTTGTTTTGGGAAAAAAGGATTTTGATACTCACAATGACCGGTGAAAGTCAACCGAGTGGGTCAACAATTTGCGACATTTCCGATAGTAAATTTCTTTTGGATTTTCACCAAAATCAGTTCTGAAAATTAGTTTAGAATCATTTGAAGCTCATTTACTTAGCCTGAAACCGCAGCAGTGCTTAAAATATGAGATATATTAACTTGTATTTTGCGTGCTTCGTTCAGCGTTTGTTTGCCCGATCATCCACATAGAGCAAAATAGTTTTAGATACTGAGAGCTTTGGTAGCCAGAAATGCGACTGAAGTGGTGACATACATGACTGTGAGAAGCCTGTAATGCTTGACTGGTTGAGATTCAGTCGATCGACATACGATTCGTTAATAATTTGTATCAAACTTTTCAACCAAAACTTGCCGGTACATTTTTTCTATATCGGCTGATAACACGAATTTATGGCATGTGAACCGAAGTAGAATAGACTTGATTGAATATTTGGGTCAACCATTAAGCAATCATTGTTTCCAAATCCAATTAACAAGTGGCGTCGAAGACCACGCATAATTTAATCGTTTAACTGCTTTGCTTTATTACGCCCTGATGTGGAAGGTAATACCCAAATTTGGCGTCAACTTCACTATCAGGAATTAGTACCATGTGTCCTAAGTTTTCGTATTCGGTCATAAATTCAACGTTAGTTTCTCGAAAATGTTCATCATTTCTAAATTTGCGTTGGATAGCGCTTGATCTCGACCCTATGCTTGGAGTTCAGATGTTAAACGGAAATTTTGAAAGAAATGATGTTGGCAATTTTGTTCTTCTTCGGTGAAGATTTTCAGTGCAATTATTTCTTCAGACTCCCAAAATCTCTTTAAGGTCCGATCGATATCTACTTCAACGAATAAGCTACTTGTGTGATCATTTTGCTAGGTATATGTGGCTGACCAGCTACTATTCAGCCCAAAATTGTTCGTTGAGCAATAGGCTTTCCCTTTTTTCCAGATTTACGGCCTTCGTTAATTATGTTGTTGATGTTGCAAGTGTAACCAATTGTTTAGTTTCTAAAGTAGCTTCCTCTTGAGCAGTTTAGTTTGTTGTGGCCAACGTTCGGTTGAAAATTGTAGCCAATCTGGACCCGTCCACCATAAATTGTTGTTTTTTAGTTCCTTCGAACTGGTCCCTCTTGATGCACAGTCTGCTGGATTGTCGGTTGATTCAACGTGATGCCATTGTGACAGACTTAAGTCTGTCACAATGGCATCACGTTGAATATTTGATATTTGATTGGCCACGAAAGTTTAATATTTATGAGGACGCCTTCGAATTCAACATAAGGTGATCATTGTGTCGGCCCAAAAGAACGAAGTTGCTTCCGGAAAATGCATTGCTTCTTTAATTTGGTACATTAATTTAGTAAGCAGCAACGCTCCACAAAGCTCAAGACGAGGTA
The DNA here is from genome assembly GCA_963691935.1 of Nephrotoma guestfalica. Taxonomy (NCBI): domain Eukaryota; kingdom Metazoa; phylum Arthropoda; class Insecta; order Diptera; family Tipulidae; genus Nephrotoma; species Nephrotoma guestfalica. The sequence goes on from OY829915.1 coordinate 212,196,728, forward strand.
TAGTGAAAGTAAGTTTTTAATCAGAGCAACCTTTGTTTTTGATGCGAGAAGTCTCACAATAGTAATGCCTTCTGAATTTGTAGATTTGAAGTAAACGGCAGCAGCATAGGCCTTTCCGGATGCGCCGCAGAAACCATGTAGATCTGTTATATTGTTCTCCTCAAAACGGATCCGACGCGGAGTAAATATTTCTTCCAGGAGAGGTAGAGAATCTTTAAATTCCTTCCATTTTGTTGATATGTGTGACGGAAGTTCTTCGTCCCAAAACAGGCCTGTTAGCCATAGTTCTTGCATCATCAGTTTAGCTACAACTGTTATTGGTTCGAGCTAGCCTAATGGGTCAAAAAGTTTTGCACTATCCGAAAGTAGGTTTCGTTTCGGCAAGAATACTTGCCAGGCGCGGATTGAGTGACGATGAAACCTGTTGCTGGATTCCAGTGTAGTCCAAGAGTTTTAATTGTGTCATCAAGTTTGAATTCCAATCGATTTTTATTCCTTAGATGCACTGGTATGGATTCCAAGAGAACTGTGTTGTTTGTTGTGCATTTTCTTAACGTAAATCCACCGCATTTCAGTAAATCAATGGTTTATTTTTGGCTGATTAAGGCTTCTGCCAGTGTGTTTTGCCCAGAAATTAGGTCATTCACGTAGAAATCATTTAATACTACGTTGGACGCTATAGGATAGTTTGATTGTTGATCGATGGCCAGCTGTCGTAGTGACTTCACCGCTAAATAAGTTGCTGCTGCTGTTCCATATGTGACGGTTCTTGTTGCGGAGACTCTCTCCATAAAATACGTTGATAGTTCCGATCATCTTCATTAACTGCGATTTGTTTGAACATTTTTTCGATATCACCCTTATGGACGTATTTATGCTTCCACCACCTTAACAGTATGTATAATAAATCCTGTTGAAGAGTAGGACCCGTCAACATTACGTCGTTTAGCGATGTTCCTGTTGTGGTTTTAGCAGAGTGACCGAAAACTACCCTCAACTTCGTAGTTGTGCTCAAATCCTTTAGAACCAGTTTCAGTAGCTGTTTCAGCAACTTTCATGTGTCCCAAAGCGATATATTCATCCATGAATTTCTTATATTGAATGTCAAGGTTTGGATTTTTAGAAAGTCGTTTTTCTACTTGTATCAAACACGACATGGCTACCTTTTTTGAGCATCCCAGTGGGTTGACAGAATATAATTCAATGTCAAAAGGAATCTTGACTACGTAGCGGCCAGATTTGAGACGTTTGTGACTGGTCGCGAATATTTTTTCACACTATAGTTCTTCTTTGGTGAATAATCGTTTACGTGGCACCTCCTCTATTTCCCAAAGGCTTCTCAGGTGTTTTTGAATACTAATGCTTTTATGGCAAAGCAAAATTTGGATGAAAATCTTGGCTTCAAGGTAAATTCAACTTTTGAGTTCGCCACTCCAGCCTCGGTTTTTTCCATGCCTGTGACTTCTGCATACGCTGCGGTTTTTGGTAATTTTAACCTCTAGCAGGCTTCTTCTGTAATGAAGGTTGCTTGAGACCCAGGATCTATTAGCACACGAATCAGTTCAATGCGAGTAGTCGGCACACTGTTTTATAGTATACGGCCTTACTTCTTTCGATTTGTGGTAAATTTTGGAACTTCTTACATTCCGGTAGATTGTGCTCTCGCCAGCAAAGGCTGTATTTATCTGGTTTTCTGGCTACAGCAACATTTACAGTCTTAATAAATAGATGAACTTGTTTGTAGAGTTACTTCCTTTCTTTTATACGTTTTATCTCGGGATAGTGCCCCCAGAGATTGGAACCTTACTTGTAGAAAGGCTAGAAAGTCTTTGACAGTTTGAAGTTCCTTCAGGTTCTTCAATGACGTCTCGTATAAGCGATGAGTTTCCCTGTCCAGTTTTCTTATTAGATTGTTCAACAAGATAGCATCCCAAGAATTTGTATTTATTTCTTGGTTCTTGATGGCATGCAAACATTCCAGTGCAGTATCATGTAATATAGCTTTAGACCATGAGCGGATTCTGATGATAGATTTGGTAGTTCTAAAATTGTGTTGGTGTAAGTATTGGTGAGAAGCCGTTTATCCTCATATCTGGAGCACAAAATGTTCCAAGCTTGGAATAGTTCTCTTGCAATATATTTAGGTGGTTAATGAGTTTGGCTGGATCTCCTCCTATTACTGATAACAGGTAATGCATCTTTTGGATAAATCATGATTGCAATGGATAGTTTTGTTGAAAAGATTTTGGAAGCTTGTCCATTGTTTGTAAATTTGCGATTAAAAAATGTGAGGGTGGGGGTAGTAGGGTGAAAAATTGGGGTCGTCAAAAAAATAGAAATATATACAAAAAATCTGGATAGAGACACCCTAATCACCTAGCGGTATGAAATATACGTTACGACCTATTCTCATACATGATGTATAAGGTGCGTTTTCCTGAAATCAGGCATTCGATATAAACTGGTACATGGTCATTGTGCAGCTAATTTGGAGGTAATTCTCATAGAACTATTACTCGGAGCAACTAAGGTGTTGTTGGTTGTTGCATATAGACCGCCGAATAAACGTTTCCTTGAAGATTTTGGGACCTTCTTGCAAAATTATAGTGTTAACTATAATGATGTTGTACTGTGCGGTGATTTCAATTGTGACCTTAAAACAACTAAATCGACAACGAAAAAATTTAAAAGGTTACTAACTGAATACTCTCTCACTCCCGTGAACACCGAGCCAACATTTTTCACGTCACACTCTAGTTCATTATTGGACTGTATTATTTCTAATACGGATAAAATTGTATTTCATAACCAAATCTCGGTTGGATTTAGTGATCACGATCTTCTTTACTTTTCCTATGACATTTGTTACGGGGCCTTGGCGGCTAGCACGTGTCTAGCTACGGGTAGTCTGCAGTTGCTTGGGGGTTCATAGCCGCCAATACAATTTGGCCTCCAACAAAAACATTACACGTGGTTTTTTTTTTTTTGAAAGAAAACAGTGACTCACATCTTTGCTCTATTCCACCAACAACACCATCAAATCAAAAAAAAACACTATTCCATTTTTAGTTGAAACTACTTTAATTAAAATACCAAGAAAGATCGTTTATAGCCATATAATTTTTCATCAATTGTATATTAAAAAAACTGTGTACTATTTATAACTGTTTGATAAATAGTGTAGTATGATCAAAAAAAAAAAAAAACACGCTAAGAACACACGATAAAATTTTATAATATGTATGTAAATAATATAGTTTAAGTATGGAATTGTAACTCACCAATCCAAAATCCCCTACGAGTACTCTAGGATCAGTTGGGGTGCCTAAAAAAAATTTGTTAAATTGACCTGTATGTTCCACGCATTTTCCATTTTTACGTACACTATTCACATATAAAAATCTATATTTTTATTTTCTTTATAATTTAAACTGCCACCAAAATAAATAATTAAATAAATGAAATAAATAATTTCTATAACATATACAATTACTATAAACACATCTTTTAAATTTTTTTCTTTTAAACACTTATAACAATCTCATTATAATATTCAAAATTTTTATTTATAAAAATTTTATATTTTTTTGTATATATATATATAGAACCATTAATAAATTAATCACTAAATACACGAACGTACAGCAAACACACACATGGCGAGCAACCCCATTGTTAGGTTTTCTCAAGGCTTTCCTGAATACCGTATCCTTGTATCAGTTCGATATTGGCAAAATTTATAACACGAAAGTTATAAGTTGTTATAATATATAAAAAAACGGGATTCCGCTAGCGAAAAATCAAAATATTTGGACACTAGGAATCTTTATCCAAATATCCAATTGCTGCTGGTTAAATTTTAGCGCGTGGGCTATATAATTGTGGCATTATCCACATATAACTAACTGTGACTTACAACGAACGGTCAAATTACTATTTAATAACCTAAATCACAACTAAACGCACAATGAACTCACAATGGCAATGTGATTCGGGTAAGAAAAAACTACAACACTTATTTATAATAAATTATTTTAATTAGCTTAGCACTTGCGAAAATCCCACCGTAAAATGAATTTACCTTAATTCGTCCGAACGATTACAATTCTAAAATACATAGGTTTGCACAAGTATATACTAAATCCCTCATACACCTAAATAATTATGTGCTCTGTATTATATGCGGGATCATCTGCATCCAACATTGATCACCCATACATAGTATAATGTTATATACTTCGCTCATTAAATGAAACTCAAATCTATGTACGAACTTGTTTACGTATAGAATAAATTGCGACCGCCCATTATTTAGATAATCTGCGTTATATATATAAATGCAATGAACAGTTGTTACCAAAACAAGATTTGTTGAGTTCATTGACCCATATACCAATTTTACCCAGTAGAAACAAATGACGTAATAGGGAATTCCTTTTGTAATATTTTTGGTTTTATAAACGCAAAACTAATAATTACATTTTTTAAAGAACATCAACTGCCATACACACAAATTGTTCCAAAAGGATTATTGCAGCCGTAACAGCACAGGTTCTATTTGAAGTTATCCGATCGAAAAAATAGAAGCTGAAAAAAAACATATATCGGATGCAAATTCCGAATAGGTCTTAGATCCTAAAGCAAAATATTTACCATGTTAAGTTTTAATATCTTTTGCGTGAAATACGCCGATTATCTTGCCGGAGGAATCTTGGACTTCGTAGTTCACATTTCCCATCTTGCGTGCAATAACTCCTTGATAATAATTAGGAGCGAATTTCGCGCAAAACTTTTTTGTTGCATCACTCTGGAAGTGTGTGCGGACAAACACCATTTGACCAACTTGGAATGCAACTGCCCGTGACCTCAGATTGTAACGTCTGGCACTTTTTTCATACGCGTTGTTAATGTTTTGTTTTGCCGTTTCGTGAATTAACGCTAACCTGGTTGGCAATGGTAGCATTATCTCACCCTCTGATACATTTTCCAACTGTTTTAAAAGATTATAGTCGTTCCCATGATTAACCTTGTGGTAGCCGAAAAGAAGAAAGTGAGGACTATTCTGAACCGATTCATGTACTCCATTCCTTAAAGCTGCTGCAATTTCATTGATGTGTTTATCCCACTTTGTATGCTTGCCATCTATATAAGCTCGGATTGCCGATATTACAGAACGGTTTACTCTTTCCGAGGCGTTTGATTGGGGTGAGTATACGGCTGTCTTGGACCCTACAATCCCGAATTCTTGCAACATATTCTTGAACTCCGCGCTCTGAAATTGTGAACCATTATCTGAGTGAATATTTTGAGGAACGCCATATACATAAAAAACTTCGTTTTTTAAATATTCCACGATTTTTTCAGTTGTAGCTTTATTTAGTGGTTTGAGCAGCACAAATTTAGTGAGATGGTCCAAAACAATTAATATGACAGTTTTACCTTGTGTTGATCTTGGATAAGGTCCAAGCAAATCTATATAGATTCGCTGCCAAGGCCGTTCGATAGGGTACATGTTTCCCATTGGTGGCCGTGATTGTCTGTTTGTAGGTTTCGTTGTTTTGCAAATTATACACTTACTAACATAATCAGCAACTTGTTTCGGCATTGCAGGCCAAAAGAAGTATCTCCTTAGCTTCTCTAATGTTTTACCGATTCCCCCATGAGAAGAAAGAGGGTCATCATGGTTTGCGGTAATCAACTTTTGCCTTAAACCAATTGGTATCCAGAGTTTCCAGATGGATAAATCCGACAGATTGCTACTTTGCTTCGGTTCGAGACGAATAAATATATATCCATCGTGTACTTTAAAAGCGGGGAATTTTTCGGGATCTAACAAAATTTTCTCGCGCAACTTAACGAATTCATTATCCTCGAAATCTATCTTGTCGAAATTATACTGACCAAATATTTTAGGAAAACTATCTACAAATTCATTTAATTCATCACAATATATGCGGGATAGCATGTCCGCTACTACATTATCTTTACCTTTAACATGCTCTATCGCGAATCGAAAACCTTGGAGCTTTAAACTCCATCGTGCTAATCTCCCGGTTAAGTCTCGTTGACTCATCAGCCATTTTAAGCTTGCATGGTCTGTTATGAGCGTAAACTCATGCCCTTCGACGTACGCTCGAAACTTTTTAACGGCAAGAATTGCGGCTAAACACTCTAGTTCGCTGACCGTATAGTTTTTTTGAGCTTTAGATAGTTTTTGTGACATAAAACTGATTGGCCTTTCATTTTCGTCATCGTCTATTTGGTAGAGCACTGCACCAACCCCTTCAGTACTAGCGTCACATCTAATGTAAAACCGTTTGTCATAGGATGGACTTACAAGTATTGGAGCTGAGGTAAGTAACATTTTCAGATGTTGAAATGCTGCCTGCGCTTCCGTGGTCCAGTTAAATTTTCCCTTCTTAAGGCATTCCGTAATGGGCGCGGTCACACTTGCAAAATTTCCAATAAAACGGCGGTACCATCCAGCCATGCCAAGCAATCTTCTAGTTTGCTTAATCGTACTGGGTGGATTGAGGTTTACAATTGCTTCAATTTTAGACGGATCTGGTCTCAATCCTTGGTCACCAACTAGGTATCCTAAGTAACGAATTTCCTTCATTACAAAACTGCTTTTTTCTAAATTGATTGTCAGTCTGGCTGTCCGAAGTAAGTCAGCTACCAACTCTAACAATTCAAGGTGGTCCTGCAATGTTCCGCTTATGATCAAAAGGTCATCCAAGTATACGAAAACTCTGTCGTGAAGCTCGTGAGGTATGACCTTATGCATAAGGCGGCACATTGATTGAGCTGCATTACACAGCCCAAACGGCATCACCCTGAATTGGTAGAGTGGTCTACCCGGTACTGTAAATGCAGTTTTTGCTTTGGCAGATTCCGCAAGCGGTATCTGCCAAAACGCGTCTTTTAAGTCGAGTGCTGTTATAAATTTTGTTTCTGAAAGGCGTGCAAGAAGTCCGTCAATTAAAGGGAGTGGGTATGCGTCTTTTTCTGTCAGTGCGTTTAACTTGCGGGCATCCAAGCAAAGTCTCGTCTTTCCGTTCGATTTTTTTACGATGGTGACCGGAGAGCTCCAAGAGCTTTTGCTTACCTCAATCACGCCTAGGTTCAGCATGCGATCTATTTCATCGTATAAGTCTTTTTGAACCGCTGGCGAGACTGGATAATACCGCTGTTTGACTGGCTTAGCACCTTTTATAATTTCAATTTCGTGTTCGTGTAAATTCGTTCTACCCAGCCCATTTTTGTTAAAAGAAGGAAATAGGTCAATTATTCGATCTAGTTTGTTCTGTTCTTTAATGGTCAACTCATGTCGATTCCTATTTTTAAGTGATGGCTCTTCGTAAATTTCATTTATGGCCACTTTAGGAATGATATCAAACGTTCGCCAAAAGTCAATACCCAAATATAAAAACGAATTTAGCGTTGGTACAATACAAAACTTAATCGTTTCCGTTCGTTTGCCAAATGTTACAGGTAAGCAAACGTATCCCTCAATTTTATTACTAGTTCCATCGGCTGTAGTAATATGAGACATAAGTTTACGATATTTAATATTATTGTCGTTTAGAAAATCGAGTGAGTTTTTGCCCAACACGCTAATTGTAGCACCACTGTCTAGAAGTCCAATGAATTTCTTTGATCCGATAGTGACTTCAGCGTGGGGACGTGGATCGTTTATCGACTTAGATTTTATCAGAGATTCTATGCAATTTCTTAGCAAATTACGCTTACCTCTGAAATATCGAATAGCGCGTATAATTTTGTTACTTCTAGGTTTGGAATTCAAATTGTTTGCTTCATTAAGCAATTCATTATTAGTATCATTACGAATGTGATGTTTATTATTGTACTTAGCGTCATGCATATTTATGAGGGATGTGTATTGTTGGGATCCTTGTATTCCAACGACCGATTTTTCTCGAGACGTGATTCCCTCATTTGAACCGCGCTCGACGATCTGTTTCCCGAAACGAACTTTAAACAATTTGGACAGTTAGGCTTACGAACATTCGCTGCGCCACAACCAAAGCAGAAAATATCCAAGAAAGGTTTTGAACAATCTTCGTATCGATGACCCAGGTCCTTGCAGTTCCAACATACTGATATACTATTTGACTGCCGACCAGGTGCGTCTTCATGGTGGCGAAATCTAACCTTTTTAATCTTTGAGTCTAGGGCTTCTACGTGTTCAGGATCAGTGCAACAGCTGTCATTAAAATGGTCAGGATTGAATCGAGAGTTTTTAGATGTGCCAAGATTTAGGTTTTCCATTTCCATATTGAGCTCATTCACATTTGGCCTACGTCGGAAAGTTTCAACGAATTTCCGAGGGTCATAACCTGTTTGTTCCCACAGCTGCTCATAGTCACGACAAAGAATTCGAAGTTCTTCAATAGATCTTACAGAGTGATGATATGGTAAAGTCACGTTTTTCAATGCGGGGTACATATTCTGACACAATCTGTAGATTAATTGCTGTTCGGACAAACGATTTTGTAGTCGGGCATTCATTTTCTGAATGTTCAGTGAGAAGTCAGAAAACGATTCTTTATTTCCCTGAACTCTTTTAAGTATGCTTTCTTTGATTTCCTCTTCGAAATTAGAACTACTGAAATAGGAAAGCATCGCTGACTTCATCTGCACCCACGAACACACTGGGTGATTGGATTTAAAAACCCAATACCAGTCCTCAGCTGTCTTCGAGAGGAAGAGGTATAGAAGTTTCGTGAGATACTCTAACGGGATGTTATCGTCAGATGCCATCTGTTCAAGACGATACACAAAATCGTGAACATTAGTAGCGCTTGTACCGTCGAATGACAGATTCCACCTTTGACGAATTTTGTAATAATTGTCCGAACGGAACATGGGTGTTTGCCTAGGAGGTTGCAGAGGTTGTCGTAGAACGTTTTCTTCTAAAAGACGATCGAGTTGGCCTTCGTACCGATTATTTTTCGGTTGCTGATAATTCATATTAAATGCATCTGCAGATTGGATTGGGATATGCCATTTATTCTTTTTATTCGCACTTTTAGGGAATCTAGCATCTTGCTGTGAAAAATAATCTACGATCGGTATCTTAAGTTGTTCCGGTTCTTTTCTTGGATTTGTTTGATCAGTTAGAATATGCTCTGTTCGATTAACAATATTTTGTGAATTAGCCGCGATGTTTTTATCTACAACTTGTTGACTGTCACTATATAACGAGCTGTTTTGTATTATGTGATTTATTTTCTCTTCAAATGAACTTGTACTTATTTTCTGAGCTTGCATCTTTGGGGAGGAACATCTTGGTTGTAGTGGTGCAAGTATGGGTGTCGGTTTTTGATATTCTAACCACAATTTTTGGTAGAAATTAAATGCACGCCTCCAATTACTATACAAATTTGTGAGAGCAGTAGCTTCCCCTAACGAATTCAATAGCCGGTTAGTTCGGTCCTTATAATGTATAATTTTAGCAAAGGCAACTGTAACGAACTCTTTGGTATATGGCATAGGTTCACTTTCAGACGCTTTTGATAGTTCGTCATATTTCTTTCGACACAAATCAAGCTCGTCTTCTGGCTTTTCGGTAACATGGGTGTTTTTAGGTTTGAGGTTTGAGTCTATTTGTTCGGCCTTATGACTATTAGTCAAAATCTCTCTTGCGTCATTCGCTTTACTAGACAATCCCCTTACCAGAAATTCAACCTCTAACTCCGGAAGCGACAAACTTGTGAAATATACACTAGCGTCCATTTTTATGAAGACAAGACAAAAAAAAAATGGTAAGAAAAAAAAATCTAGGCAAGAAATGAAAACCAATTGAGACACAAATCAATGAAAATAATGCTAACTATTAATATTTAATAAGATTTCTAAATGTAATTTTTATTTTTTGTTTTTTTATTTTTTTTTTTGTTTACGTGTACGTACGTATTGACGATAAGTGTACTTAATATATAGCGAAAAAATTTAATAATAATAAAAATTGTAAAAAGAATCGATAATAATTTTTATAATAGAATTTAATTACAATAGAATTGAAACTGATTCAATTTCTTAACGAACGAACTTTATATTTTATATATCATTAAAGATGGTGGTGTTGAGAAATTTGAACAAACTGTAAGCACTTTAAATCACATTTTTTAAATATCAAATTGAAGTGATCATGATTGCAATGGACTCCTTAATGAGATGTAACACACGAAAATCAAAGGGAAATTAACCAACAGTAACCCTGGGTAGTCGACCATCGATTAACGCAGTCAATTCTAACATTATATCCACAACAATCACTATCAGCAAAAAAAAAATCAATTCTAGAATTAATCAAGCATTCCTGTGTAGAAATCAATAAGAAGCAAGTAATTGGAACGCACGAAATCATCGTGTGTCGACAATTATTTCCTCCTCTCGTACTCAATACACAATCCTGAATAATTTATAAAGAATTAATATAGTAAACTAGTTTATGAAAAAAACTGAAACATGAAATTAAAAAACTGAAATTAATACACGTTGACCACCCGCTAGATAAAAAATTGAAAAATATTACTAACAAAAAATGTAGAAAAGACAAAAAAATTAACTCTAAGCGGTACTTAAGGTCACGTGAGATAAGCAGAGAAGCTGCACGGATATCTTATTAGGACTACCGTAATAACGAAACACAATAACAAAAATTAATGACCTGCCATGCTTTAATTAAAACATGTGGTCAAGCGATTTAACGGAACCATATCGAGTACTTTCCTTTCTCAGGTCCCTGTTTCGGCGCCATTTTGTTACGGGGCCTTGGCGGCTAGCACGTGTCTAGCTACGGGTAGTCTGCAGTTGCTTGGGGGTTCATAGCCGCCAATACAATTTGGCCTCCAACAAAAACATTACACGTGGTTTTTTTTTTTTTGAAAGAAAACAGTGACTCACATCTTTGCTCTATTCCACCAACAACACCATCAAATCAAAAAAAAACACTATTCCATTTTTAGTTGAAACTACTTTAATTAAAATACCAAGAAAGATCGTTTATAGCCATATAATTTTTCATCAATTGTATATTAAAAAAACTGTGTACTATTTATAACTGTTTGATAAATAGTGTAGGATGATCAAAAAAAAAAAAAAATACGCTAAGAACACACGATAAAATTTTATAATATGTATGTAAATAATATAGTTTAAGTATGGAATTGTAACTCACCAATCCAAAATCCCCTACGAGTACTCTAGGATCAGTTGGGGTGCCTAAAAAAAATTTGTTAAATTGACCTGTATGTTCCACGCATTTTCCATTTTTACGTACACTATTCACATATAAAAATCTATATTTTTATTTTCTTTATAATTTAAACTGCCACCAAAATAAATAATTAAATAAATGAAATAAATAATTTCTATAACATATACAATTACTATAAACACATCTTTTAAATTTTTTTCTTTTAAACACTTATAACAATCTCATTATAATATTCAAAATTTTTATTTATAAAAATTTTATATTTTTTTGTATATATATATATAGAACCATTAATAAATTAATCACTAAATACACGAACGTACAGCAAACACACACATGGCGAGCAACCCCATTGTTAGGTTTTCTCAAGGCTTTCCTGAATACCGTATCCTTGTATCAGTTCGATATTGGCAAAATTTATAACACGAAAGTTATAAGTTGTTATAATATATAAAAAAACGGGATTCCGCTAGCGAAAAATCAAAATATTTGGACACTAGGAATCTTTATCCAAATATCCAATTGCTGCTGGTTAAATTTTAGCGCGTGGGCTATATAATTGTGGCATTATCCACATATAACTAACTGTGACTTACAACGAACGGTCAAATTACTATTTAATAACCTAAATCACAACTAAACGCACAATGAACTCACAATGGCAATGTGATTCGGGTAAGAAAAAACTACAACACTTATTTATAATAAATTATTTTAATTAGCTTAGCACTTGCGAAAATCCCACCGTAAAATGAATTTACCTTAATTCGTCCGAACGATTACAATTCTAAAATACATAGGTTTGCACAAGTATATACTAAATCCCTCATACACCTAAATAATTATGTGCTCTGTATTATATGCGGGATCATCTGCATCCAACATTGATCACCCATACATAGTATAATGTTATATACTTCGCTCATTAAATGAAACTCAAATCTATGTACGAACTTGTTTACGTATAGAATAAATTGCGACCGCCCATTATTTAGATAATCTGCGTTATATATATAAATGCAATGAACAGTTGTTACCAAAACAAGATTTGTTGAGTTCATTGACCCATATACCAATTTTACCCAGTAGAAACAAATGACGTAATAGGGAATTCCTTTTGTAATATTTTTGGTTTTATAAACGCAAAACTAATAATTACATTTTTTAAAGAACATCAACTGCCATACACACAAATTGTTCCAAAAGGATTATTGCAGCCGTAACACATTAAACATGAGAGATCTATTCCTAAAATCTCATTTCGCGACTATAATAGCATTAACTCATCAGATTTGCTTGATAAATGTAATAACTTAAACTGGAGCATGGTTTATAATTTTAACAACCCTGTTGATAAAGTAGAATACTTTACAGAACTAGTTGTAGACTTGTTTGAGGAATTTGTGCCACTAAGGACTATATCACCCAAACCTAAACAGCCGCCTTGGTTCAATGATGAGATCAGGGATACCATAAATTTCAGGGATTTTATTTTACGTCGGTGGAAGCGTACAAGAAGAATTGAACTGTACCAAGAATATAAAGCAGTACGAAATAAGAGTAACAATATTATAAAATGCGCGAAGTCCAATTATTTTTCATCTATATTGCACCCATCTCTTCCTTCAAAAGTGTTTTGGAAAAATTTGAAATCTGTTGGTTCCTTTCTTTCATCCAACGAAAAACCATCTACGCAATTTTCACCAAGTGAGTTCAATAATTACTTTTCTCATATCAGTGCACGTTCAGCGGGGTTACCAACCGTTGATGTTCTAATGAACTCTAGTTCGATGGAAGGTAATTTTAGTTTTAATAACATCGATATCACTGACCTTATGGATGCTTTGGATTCCGTTAAATCAAACGCTGTCGGAGTTGACGAAATACCAATTAAGTTCGTTAAACTTATTTAACCAAAGGTTGATTGCTACTTACTACATATTTTTAATAGCCTAATAACATTTTCTATCTTTCCTGAGAAATGGAAGCAATCAATCATTATTCCCATTCCTAAGAATAAAAATCCCAAATGCTTATCTGATTTTCGCCCTATTAGTCTGCTTCCAGCTTTGTCTAAAGTTTTTGAAAAAATACTGCAATCGCAAATATTAACTTACGTTGAATCGGAAAATTTACTATCAAAGTACCAGTCTGCTTACAGACGTCATTTCAGCATTAATAGTGCTTTACTACACATCAATGACGACATCCGCAGGGCCATAGATAAGGGTTATCTTTGTACGCTGGTTCTTCTAGACTTTAGTAAAGCTTTCGATAAAATTGATCATTCAATTTTGGTTAGCAAATTTCGTTACAGTTTTAAGTTCTCAATGTCGGCTTGTCGTTTGGTTTTGTCATATCTATCAAATCGATCACAATTGGTTAGATCTAATTCAGGAATTTCTAGCTCTTGTTATACTAATTGCGGTGTTCCCCAAGGATCGGTATTAGGTCCTTTTCTATTCATGATGTATATATATAAACGACCTACCTGCTGTTATCACTCAATGCAAATATCACCTTTTCGCTGATAACCTGCAAATTTATAGATTTTGTAGGCCCAACGAGATAACAAATTCTATTGGAACTGTTAATTCCGATATCGAATTGATTACGAAATGGTCTATAGAAAATTATCTTGAACTTAATGGTGGAAAAACCAAATCTATTATTATATCTTCTACAATTCGTGATACGCACTACCTACCTAAAATCAGTGTACTTGGAGAGGAGGTAGATTTCTCTGATTCTGTGAATAATTTAGGCTTAACTTTTGACAAATGCTTATGCTGGAGTTACCACATCGAAACAGTTTGTAATCGAGTAATTTCTTTATTAAGAATGTTATGGGCTACCACGAAGTGCTTTAATACCAATCTTAGACTCCAATTGGTGAAATCTTACATCCTTCCTCATTTTTTGTACGGAGATATTGTCTTCTTTGTATTAAAGAAGAAGTACTTTAATGAACTTCGATTGATATTTAATTCTTGTGTGAGATACGTATACGGGCTAAGAAAGTACGACCACATCTCGAATTTTACTAATTCATTACTTGGTTGATCTCTTGCTGAATTCTATGAGTTTCGAGTTTGTTTATACATTTTCAAGTTATTAAAGTATAAACAGCCCACCTATATTGTTGAGAAATTAGTTTCGTCTTCCAATCGTCATATTCATCTTTTGACTCCGGCTATTAATAAATGTAATCTGATGAATTCATCATTCTTTGTGAGGGGAGTTGGCATGTGGAATTCGTTAAGTAATGACGTCAAGAAATCTAAATCTCCTGCCGTGTTTCGGAAAAAATACTTTTCTTCAGCTTAATAATATCAAAATTCTATTTTTCTTCTTTTGCCAATTTCAAGTTTTGAATCGCTAATATGTCGCTGTACACCTATAGGTTAATTTAATAAATAAAATTTGTAATAGATTAGAATAAAGTAGTTTGCCACTAATGTAATAAGTTCATAAGAACTTCAAACATTTATATTAAAATAAATAAATAAATAAAATAAATAAGATAGCGGAAATTTATCAGTCGAAAATAAGTGTTTCGCTACTCGCCGCAAGTGGCAGCACCATCACAAAAGATAAATTATTTTGTTATATAATTACCAGCGGAAATTTGTTATGCCTTTTGTATCACTTTTTTCACTATATAAAACATCGCAGCGGAATAAAATATTAAAATTGACTTTAAAATTCCTGATCAATACTACTATTCAAATTTCATCGCCATTCTTTAAAAAAGGCGGAAAGACGGAATATTGTTAAATGTCAAGATTTCATTTACCGAGTTCCTTTACTTCGGAGATCAATCAAATTCTCATTTTAAGTGAAAAAAGAGAAACAATTGAATAAAAAATGTCCGCTTGTAATTATATAACAAAATAACCTATCTTTTGTGATGGTGCTGCCACTTGCGGCGAGTAGCGAAATCTCTTATTTTACGCTGAGAAATTTCCGCTATCGTATACAGCATTTCTCATACCTACCAAATATATATAAAAAAAATGCATAATAATAGGTCGAGCCGTTTCGGAGGAGTGTGACCCCAAACACCGTGACTCAAGATTTTGAAGGTCGTATGTTAGAGCTTGTTTTCCCGAGTCATTTTTTGCGACCAATTTTCTAACTCGAATTTTTCGATGTTTCCTAATTTCCTGTGAATTTTTCGGGTAAACTCCAGACCGAAGATCTAATTGCCTCGTGGGGTTTCAGCCCCCTGGTATTATTTTATTGCGATTGCTTCATATTTTATTGCGATTGCTAGGAGTACGGATATAAAAACTCTTTTAGTTTTTCCTCTATGCTCCTCTGAGTTTTCTTGAACTTCAATTACAATAATATGACTCTATAAGCGGACCGAGAGACAGGTTCGTTATAACTAACATGAAATCTTTAAAACATATGATCGTAAATAAACATTATATATAATCAGAGTACTGTAACGTACTCATACAGGTCTTCCCATTCGGTAGCTTTAATCGATATGTTAAAAAAAAATTATACGAGTCAGTAATTGAGTAGCTACCATCTGTGTGTATATTCTCGTACTTAACTAAGTACGAGTACATCATACAAAATATGAGTTATTTGGTTTGCAAAACCTCTCCATCATCCCATTTAAAATCTAAAGGTGATTGTATCTTATTTGCTGTCTTACATTATCCACCATCCAGATACGATCGTTTAATTAGTTCCCATATACATTTCTAATTTCATTATGATAAACTTTATGTGATAATAATGTATATAGACTCCGAACTGGATGATTCATCGTCTCGCATACGAACGTTAAAGAGAGGAGAGGCGAATATCTAAAAGCTCTAAAGTAAAATTTTTGTACCAAAGTAATAAAAGAAAATAATTCTTAAATGTTTATGTTTTTGTTGTTGTTGTTGCTGGTATTCTGTACTTTATTATTTTGTTGCGGTAATAAAGTGATTCTCGTGGACCACCCAAGTTGATTTATAAATTTTTCTTCGTCTTATTCTTCATCTTCATCTGCATCTTTAACTCTTTCGCTATATTATTATTATATTTATACTACTTCTTTATGATTTCTTTATTCAATTTTATCTTTTCCTCTTCATTTTCTTGTCTTCTTAAATTTATTTAAAAAAAAAACAAAAAAAATAAATAAATAAATTGCGCTTAAGAACTTTTCCACTTACAACATTTATCCATCCATATAGGTGTATTCGTATATAGACGAGCGCAAACGATCGCGAAATGATCATTATTGCAGATGGATTTTCTTAAATTGCACGTAGAATATAATTGTAAGACATATTTTGTAGTTGTTGCTGGTAAATAAGATAAATTAATTAATTATAATATCAAAACTATAAGGTAAAATATTTACGTATCGCTGTATATAGTAGTGTGATGACATTTTAAGTAACGCGGTATCAAATTTTTGTGGTCTTGTGTGCGGAGACATTTTTGTCCGCGCAGATTCAATTAAGATTTATGATGTGTTCCAAAGCACCAAATGTAACAAAAAAAAATGTCTTTGTTACTCAAATCGAAATGGTAATTTTATATTTTATATAAATTTCTATATTACTACGCGGGTCGGTCATTCGGAATATGGATATTTTCCATAAATCAACCAATAACAAAAAACTTAATTTTATCAATCTCATAATCTTAACTGTATTACTTATTTCGGTATCATAAATAACGTGAGAACTGGTAAAGAGATATTATGTGACACTCTTTTCAAATTAGCCACACATCAGGAACCCACACACGGATTTTAAATAATATTTTAAACTTTTGGTTGTAATTGTTTTTGTTGTTGCGCGCCAGTTATCGGTATCGGTACATATATCAATTTAATTGAGATAATTTTCGGGTATTTCGTTGGTACTAACCATGAACTAAGTGGATGGGAATATTCTTCAAGGACTTTCAGATAAAATTTGCGATTGTTTGGTTTATTACAACAATATTAAATACGCAACAATATGATAATTGAATTAATTTTCATAACATTATTATTTAGATGACCTTGAGAACTTTCAGAAGGGTGAATTTTGATGTATGTGACGATAGCCCAATTTTCATCCCAGAAAAATAAGGTGGCAACACTAATTATAAATATCGTGACATTTTGACTATTACCCCCGAAAAAATGCCACAATTTTACTCTCAGGGCCGAAAATATTTACTATCATGACAGCTAAAACTATCATGACACAAACATTTCGCGAGGCTGATGGTGGTGATGGAGGAAGGTTTCAGGTAGTTTTTACCCCGTAGTTTTTACAAAACAAAAATTACTTTAAATCTTCCTTCATCACTAAGCATAAGCCGATAGTCAGCACAACGAATATTTGTTGAGTTTTAAGGACTATATCTCAACTCCAACTCATAGGAAAATTTTAAAAATAACTGAAATTACCAAACCTTCGTTCATCACTAGAAATGAGCAGACAGTTCGGCCAACAAATATATAGTGATTTTGAAGGCATATCAACTCAACCCCATAGAAAAATTCTGAAAAACTACTGAAATTACATTAAATCTTCCTTTATCATTAGACATGAGCCGATAGTCCGGCCAATGAATATTTGCTGAGTTTAAAGGACTGTATCTCAACTCCACCCCATAGTAATTTTTTTTTAAATTACTGAAATTACCAAATCTTCCTTCAACAATAGACAGTAACCGACGGCCGGCCAACGAATATTTGCTGAGTTTGAATGACTATATCTCAGCTCCACTTTTTAGAAAAATTCTGAAAAAATCACAAGAATTCTTTTCGATCTTCCTTCAATACTAGAAATGAACCGATAGTTCGGCAAACGAATATGTGCTGAATTTAAAATGCTAACTCTCAATTCCACCCTAAAATAAAATTCTGAAAAGTTACAAAAATTCTTTTCAATCTTCCTTCATCATGAGACATGAGCCGATAGTCCGGCTAACGAATATTTGCTGAGTTTGAAGGACTATATCTCAACTCCACTGCATAGAAAAATTCTGAAAAAATCACAAGAATTCCTTTCGATCTTCGTTCATCACTAAACATGAGCCGATAGTCCGGCCAACGAATATATGCTGAGTTTGAAGGACTAAATCTCAGTTTCACACTAACACAAAATTCTATAAAAATCGCGAAAATTATTTTCGAACTTCGTTCATCACTAGACATGAGCCGATAGTCCGGTCAGTAAATATTAGCTGGCTTTGAAGGACTATATCTGAACTCCACCCCATAGCAAAATTCTGAAATTACCAAATCTTTCTTCATCTCTAGGCATGAGCCGTTAGTCCGGCCAACGAATATTTGCTGAGTTTAGAAGACTGTATCTAAATTCCACCTTAAAACAAAATTCTACAAAAATCGTAAAAACTACTTTCAATCTTCCTTCATCACTAGACATAAGCCGATAGTCAGCCCAACGAATATTTGCTGAGTTTGAATGACTATATCTCAACTCCAACCCATTGGAAAATTTTAAAAATAACTGAAATTAACTAATCTTCCTTCATCACTAGAAATGAGCCGAGAGTTCGGCCAACAAATATATACTGATTTTGAAGGCATATCAACTCAACCCCATAGAAAAATTCTGAAAAACTACTGAAATTACATTAAATCTTCCTTTATCATTAGACATGAGCCGATAGTCCGGCCAGTGAATATTTGCTGAGTTTAAAGGACTGTATCTCAACCCCACCCCATAGAAATTTTTTTAAAAATTGCTGAAATTACCAAATCTTCCTTCAACAATAGACATTAACCGACGGCCGGCCAACGAATATTTGCTAAGTTTGAATGACTATATCTCAACTGCACCACATAGAAAAATTCAAAAAAAATTACAGAAATACGTTAAATCTTCTTAAATCACTACACTTAAGCCGATAGTCCGGCCAACGAATAGGTGCTGAATTTGAAGGGCTAAATCTCAACTCTACCCTAAAACAAAATTCTGAAAAGTTACAAAAATTCTTTTCAATCTTCCTTCATCATGAGACATGAGCCGATAGTCTGGCTAACGAATATTTGCTGAGTTTGAAGGACTATATCTCAACTCCACTGCATAGAAGAATTCTGAAAAAATCACAAAAATTACTTTCAATCTTCCTCCATCACTAGACATACGCCGATAGTCCGGCCAACGAATATTTGCTGAGTTTGAAGGACTGTGTTTCAACTCCGGCCCATAGAAAAATTCTGAAAAATCACAAAAATTGCATTGAATCTTCCTTCATCACTAGACATGAGGAGATAGTCCGACCAACGAATATTTGCTGAGTTTATAGGACTATATCTCCACTCCACTTCTCAGAAAAATTCTAAAAAAATCACAAAAATTAGTTTAAACCATCGTTCATCACTAGACATGAGCCGATAGTCCGGCTAACGAATATTTGCTGAGTTTGAAGGACTATATCTGAACTCCACTCCTTACAAAAATTCTGAAAAAATCACAAAAATTACTTTCAATCTTTCTTCATCACTAGACATACGCCGATAGTCCGATCAACAAATATTTGCTGAGGTTGAACGACTATATCTCAATTACACCCTAAAACAAAACTCTGAACAAATCACAAAAATTACTGTCAATCTTCCTTCATCACTAGACATAAGCCGATAGTCCAGCCAACGAAAATTTGCTTAATTTGAAGGACTGTATCGCAACTCCACGGAACGGATAACGGAAATTACTAAATCTTCCTTCTTCACTGGACATAAGCCAACAGTCCAATCAACAAATATTTGCTGAGTTTGAATGTTTAAAGGACTATATCTGAACTCCATCCAATAGAAAAATCTAAAAAAATTACAAAAAATACTTAAAATCTTCCTCCATCACTAGACATAAGCCGACAGTTCTGCCAAAGAATATTTGCTGAGTTTGAAAGACTATCTCAACTCCAACCCATAGAAAAATTCTGAAAAATAACTGAAATTACTAAATCTTCCTTCATCCGGTGTGTTATATTTTGGATCTGCATGCTCGTTTAGATGCTCCTAGCCTTCGGTTTGTATCCGTCGTTCTGGTAGCGGTGTCGTGAGTTGTTGAAATACTAAAGCATCTAATTGTAATTTAAATTCGGATGCTCTAACAGGTTAGATTTTGAGGCTCACTATTTTATTTACCTCCCGAATATTGCGACCACCGATTCGCTATTTTGGCACATAATTTCTGCCCCTTTAGCTTCAATTAATGAACTGCTTCAATGGTAATGAAAATTGCTTGAGATCCTGGGTCAATCAGAACTCTTAAAGTTGTGTGTCTTCCATTATTATTAGTGGATTTAACCATTGCTACGTTGGTACTTACTTCACCCGTGCTCGTGGTTTGTATTTTGGGCTTTGCTGTATGCAAAACAGTATGATGTATCCCATTACAGATCGAGCATTTTGTCCCTCGGCCGTAATGGTACGTTTGATGATAGGCAATGAAGTAAATGCCAGCATTTTATGTTTGAGCAATTTTGTATAAAGTGAGAGTTCTCTTTAATTACAAATGGGTCTTGAGAATCATTTTGATTAGTTGGTGAAATTCATGATGTTTAAATATCTCATTAAAAATCTTTTTCCTTACTTCTTATACTCTTGAAGTATTTTTCAACTCAAAAACTTCCGTCTTTAGTCAAAGAGCCATCGGCTCCGAAAAAAAAATATTTTTGCAATTAATTGTGCTAGCCCGTATTAACTTTTACTTTGAAATTGTGTAGCCAATGAACAGGGCATTATTGCAATACTCAAATGAATTCAGCCTAATCTATACCTTTCTATTTTGTGAATAAAAACCAGTGGTAGCTACCCATTTGCCCTTATTGCTCCACCAACCCATACGGATAAGGATGCGGAACATTAAAACTCCGAGTATGATTTAAAACTTGTACTTAAAAAATGCTTGCTTTGCGATTTCAAAGCGTCTTTTGAGAACAAAAATCATGATAAACAATAAAGAATCTCTATTAATTAAACGAACAATAATTGTATTTATGTACAGGGTGGGCCGTAAGTCACTGAACATTGTATTTTTGTTATTTTTTTCATTTTTTATTTAAAATGAATAATTTTGATTACAAAAGATAATTTTAATCACGAAGAGTTTTAAAAAAATAATATTTTAAAAATAATATCTGTTAGATGTCTGCCATCATCCTCTTCGCAAGCTGCTGCTCTTTGCTGTACCTGGTCCATAACTGAAGCCACAACTGGTTGATCAATCGCAATAATTTCATTTATTATGTTGTCTTGTAGTTGTTTCAGTCCTTGCAGTTTATTTGCGTATGCACGATCTTTCAAAAATCGCCACAAAAAGAATCTGGTGATGTTAAGTCGGGTGATATTAAGTCGAGTGATCGTGATGGCCAATTAACATCTCCAAATCGTGAAACGATACGGTTACCAAAAACCGTTCGCAGCAAATTCATTATTTCCCTTGCAGTATGGGACGTAGCTCCGGCTTGTTAAAACCACATTTCTTGAATATTATCAAGTTCAGGAAACAAGAAATTTTCTAACATAGCTCTGTAACGCTCGCCATTTACAGTCAATGCATTGCCATCTTCGTCTTGGAAGAAGTAAGGGCCGTAGATTTTGTCTGCTGATATTCCGCACCAAACTGTGAGTCTAAGTGGACGGACATCACTCTTGGAATTTCAGTGCCCCAGATTCTAAAATTTTGCTTATTAACATAACCGCACTTAAATGGAAATGCGGTCATTATAATTTTTTTCATAAAATCAGGATCATCCGTTAATAATTCGATCAATTTTCTTGACCGTCAGTTTTCTTTGCCGTTTTGCGGCCAAATGCCATGTAACATTTGTATCTTGTACGGAAACAGCAATACATTTTTTTCATTATTCTTCGCAGTGAAGTTCTGGACATTTGAAGCTGAGTGGCACGTTTACGAGTCGATGTTTCAGAGTTCTCATTTAAGCTCTTGCAGTGGTGCATTTCTGGTGTTGAAATTTTCAAAATCCTCAATCGTATACATGGCTACTGAATATCCCAAACGTAGTTTCTAATACTGAAAAATAAGAAAGAGAAAAAAATGCAATGTTCAGTGACGTCTCGTAGATAGGTTACGACTTTGGGAAAATTTGTTTAGGGTTTTAATTTTGGAAAAACATTTTTCATAATAATGACGTCACAAATACTTGGAACAGTTGTAATGAATTTTGCTGAAGATGAGTATCTATGCTAAATATTAGTGTATCAAAAACCAAAAATAATAACTTTTGTGGAATAAAAATAGGGGGCGACCCAAAAAACGCAAATTCCCAATTGTTCAAAATATGCGTCGTTGGAAGAACAACAACCTATGGACAATCAAATGTTACGAGGGATTTCGAATTCAATCTCAATGTATAAAATCGAATCGAAGAAATGTTTGTCCAACAACCTGGACCATCCAACGCGGCAAGACCAATCCGAACAGCTAAAGCAAAAGGCATGGAAATAATGTCTGAGGTAATTATGATACTTAATGAATCTCGTTCCCAAGAACACCTTGATCAAATGCAACGAATAAATGCGCATCGTGTCGCAAATTAAAATGATGAAGAACGTAATCATCGCTTGGAACTAGACCGAAACCGATCTTCACAGCGAATTGCAAACGAAAATGATGCACAACAAAATATGCGATTAAAAGAACAACGCCTTCGCAATGTTCGACGGCAACGAGCTATGGCACAGAATTCAGTACAAACCTAAAAAGATGCCGTAAACAACGCCAGCGTTAATTACAAATCATTGGGACCCTTCAGCGTTGTGTATATTAACTGCGGAGCCCTCCATTTCCCCGAAGAAAGAGCAGCAAGTAAAGGTGATTAATTTGGAGATTGCTGCTTGCATGGTCAAACTGTGTTACCACCTCCACAGTTTCCAAATGAATTGTGAACGCTCGTTAATGAGATCCACAGAGGAATCCGAAACTAAAACTCATGTTCGCTTCAGCTTCATTCGAACCGAGTAAGCGTTGATCGAACCATCAATAGTCGTAACATTTTTAGCTTCAAAGCAGCTGGACAAATTTGTCACAAAATTAATATGGCGGCACATCCAGCACAAACCACTAAAGGTGATTTCGAACCACCTTCATATGGCCAAATGTACTTTTTAGACTCCGATGATGCTGTTTACGAACGCCTTGCATATCCTCTAAATTATGGAATCAGTCGTGAATTAATGGATCTGTTGGAAGACAATTGCGAGAACAAAACATGTATGCCCAAAGTTACATGAGGATGCGCGAAGTGGATGATGATATAAACCAACGTGCTGCTGCACTTGAACTACAATCTTCAAATGTGCAGCTCATTTTTACAGTGCCAGATGGTGTGGATTATAGACGGTTTAACCCTCTTGCATGTAATGAAGTATGCGTTGTTCTTACGCTTAGCGCCAATCAAAGTTTCCCGTCAAATGAAATGGCTGTAAAACAACGTGACAAAGATGTAGTCATTTTGAAAAATATCGACCATCCTGTAGAGCCCTCCCCCCATGCAAGCCGACCACATCTAACACGACGTGAACTAGCGCAATATCGTATACGCTGAAAGCCTTTCTTTGCAAACTAATTTAACACTCGACCTGCGTCAAACAGTTTTCAACGTTTTACATTTTGGTGGACGACTTTTTCAACAATATCTCGTCGATACTTTCATTCTGGTTGAACGTGATCGCGTCCAATGGATCAAATTTAATCAAAAAACTATTTTAGCCGATCAGTACGCAGGTGTTACCCGACTTATCAGCAACTTAGCTGCGAAACAGAATGCAGTTGTTGGTGAAAAAAAATACTACCATCATCATTCACCGGAACAACGCGTTACTTTACTGAACATTTCGAAGGTGCAATGGCTATTGTTCGTCGTCTTGGATCGCCAGATTTCTTCATCACTATTGATTATGAATCCTGAAGATCGAATCCATAATCCAGAAGAAATTGATGATCTAATTTCAGCTGAAATTCCAAATACCGACGACCCTGAATTGCGAGAATTATAGTGTTAAAGTGGATGATTCATAATCCGTGCGGAGTGGAGCTAAATCCAGATGCTACATGTATGGAAAAAAATGGAAAATTGCAGTGCCGCTTCGGTTTTCCAATGCAATACAAAGAAGTAACATCTCTAGCGGTTGATGAAAAACCAAAGAACCGTCGTCGTTTTGACCCCAAATTGGACCTAAATAATCGAGAAGAATTTTCACATGAACTTGCAGTATATCGAAAAGATAAGGAAAATCGACGAGTTATAATCGAGAGATAATCGTCATGTGGCCACATATAATGCTTATTTGCTGAAAAAATTACAATATGACATCAGTGTTGAATATGTTGGCAGTATAGGTCCGGTGAAATATTTATATAAATACATCAACAAAGGACAACACCTATGTGGAAGGTCGCTGCATTACACCACCTGAAGCATGCTGGCGATTATTTGGCCACGAAATCCAACCATCAAATGCAAACAAACCAGATTTACTACTACTATTGGCAAATGCCCGAACATTTTAAATGGGATGGAAAAACGAGTACATGGGAACTGTGAAACCGTCGATTGCGTGTTATTGGTTGAATACACAACGTAACTTATGTTGCTCAACCAAAATGCGAGTACTTCTCTATCATGTGAAGGACGCAACAAGTTTTGATGATCTCTTTACTGTGAATGACATTCGTTAGGCGACATACAAACAAGCTTGCCTAGCTCATGGGCTCGCCTTCGACGATAAACAGTGGATAGATGGTCTAGTAGAATCAGCCCTGTCCAAAATGCCTTAGGTAATGCGAATACTCTTCGTTCAGATTCTTATTTTTGGATGTCCCGAAGATCCAAAGGGTCTCTAGGAAAGATTTAAAAATCAGTTGGCTGAAGATTTTCTGAAAGCACAACGAAATAATAGATCTGAGGATGCTTGAAATTTTCGTTTCTGATGACCAAAACATGAACGTTCTAAATTTTGATGAGTGAGCTACTACTGGAGAATGCGTGTATTGGCTTCAGAAAGGATAATCTCTAAAAGTTCCGCTTTCGCCAGATTCAATTTCCAGCATTAAACCTGGTTCAGTCAAACCTACAGAACTCGCTCAAGTTGATGTTTTCCTTATGGATGAGGCACCGATGTTACCAAAGTATGGTTTACAAAATAGGGATCAGTTGTTGCAGTCCATTGCAAATCCAAACTTGCCATTTGGAGGGAAAATTGAACAAAAAACCTGTTCAACTCCGAAGCAACCGTAGTGAAACACTCGATTTGTCAATCAAAAAAAGTCATCTCTGGACACATTTCAAAAAATTTTCGTTAAAAAAAAATTATGCGTGTCGATCCTGAACAGAAAGCATTCGCAAAGTATATCCTGAAACTGGAAATTGGAAATCTTCCAAAAAATGTTTTCAATGAAATTTAATTACCTGAGGATATGGTAACTTAATCGAAGAAGTATTTGGAAATTACCTTGCGAATCAAAATTACGATGGAATGAAGGAACGTGTTATTCTCTCGCCGCTTAACAAAGAAGTCAGTAATGTTAATGCTGAGATCGTTGATCGTCTCCCAGGAGAATACAAATCGTATAAAAGTCATGATCCTGCGAAGGTTAAACAGGAAGCAGGTATTGAATTCACGCCAGAATTTCTTAATTCGATTAAAATTGCTGATTTGCCACACCATGAATTAACACTAAAGAAAAATACGATAATTATGGTAATGCGTAATGTTTGTGTGGATAATTGTGTTGTGGACACTTCGCCAAAATAATTCATTATGTTGGGAATAGTTGCTTGTCCGCTTCTTATCCAACTCAATCGGTTTGAATACCAAATAAAACAACGCGGTTCCAAAAATGTTGCTGCATCTGTTTTACTAATCTCCATCTCGCGAATGGTGAAATATTTTGTTCAGTGACATTTTTTTCGGCTATATCAGTGAATGCGCGACCGATTGAGAAATGTGCTGGTGTTATACAATGAATATCCTCGGTTTGGGTTACTGCTATTGGCCTTGAATTCATGGTCGCTTCTATCTTCGTCAGCAATGTGGAAAACTCCTCAAATGTGAGTATGAATTCGCCAACTACTTTTCCTAGAAACGTTTTTGCTTGCTTCACGGCAGCTTCCCATATTCCCCCATATGTGGTGCTCCTGGTGGAATGAATTTTCAATCTATTTTGAATTTAATAAGCGCTGAGGTTATATCAGAAGCCTTGGCCTTTAGAAATTGGAATAACTCTTTCAGGTGATTATTTTCACCTACAAAATTTGTCCCATTATCGCTGAATATCGTGTGACAACTCCCTCTGCGTGATGTGAATCTGGTGAGAGCAGCCAAGAAGCTTTCGGTCGTAAGATTGCCTATAATCTCTATGTGTACAGCTTTTGTGCTCAAACAAACGATTATCCAGACGTACGCTTTTACTGGAACTTGATCTCTTCTTCGTACTGGCTCCTCTTTAAATGGCCCACAATAATCTATGCCCACTTTATAAAACTGATGCACGTATTGAACTCGTTCACTGGATAGCACTCTACCTCTGATTATCCAAAACCTTCGCCGCACGATGCTTGTGAGCAGACTTACCCCAGGATGAGTGAAGAGAATATGCGCATCTCGTACCAGACATTTGACTGCATGGCGGTTCACCTTTAATATGATCGGGTGTTTGACATTGAATGGTGCCACAGATTTCTGGATCCGACCTCCTACACGAATGACGCCTCTCTCGTCAATGAAGGGATTCAGGCTTATTAATTTACTGTGCCGGGGCAATTTGTTCTTATTTTGTAATGCGGATATTTTCTGTAGAAAACTTCAATCGCTGAATTTATCTTATAGGATCATCTCAGCAGCTCCTACCTCCTTTCTGTTTGACTGTCTCGTCCCTTGCTTGTGATCTACATTTTACTAGTATTTTTGCCATTTTACCAAAACTGGTGTACCTGTTAATGAAATTGTTTAGGAAATTGTTGGTCGAAACAATAAATGTCTCCAACTTTGAGGGATGTAATTCTTCATTAGTGATTTTTTCAGTCTGCAAACCTTGGGACTGATTGGCTTTCATCTGCTCAGCATCCACCAACCAATGTGGCCCACACCACCACAGCTTAGCTTTCAGCCAACTCCATCGTGCTAATGCCTCGAGAAGCAATATCAGCAGGATTGTCTCTTAACGCAACATGTCGCCAATGTTCTCGCTTGTATAGTTGCATTATCTCGCTAATTCGGTTTGCCACGAATGTTGTCCAACGTCTTGGATGTGCTGATAACCAATCCAACACTATTTGTGAATCGGTAAATAATGTGATTTTTGATATTCGCATGGTCAATGACTCTTCTATTAATTTCACAAGATTCGCTAGCACCACTACACCCACTAATTCGAGCCGCGGTATACTAATTTGCTTTACTGGTGCTACGCGACATTTGGATGCAATACTACATACCACAGCGGCATATGCATGTTCACTTGCATCACTAAAACCAATTAGACTAACCTGGTTGTTGGACTGTAACCATCTTGGAATTCGCAATCGGGTAGTTTCGACTATATCACTACTAATTGCCATCCACTGTGTCAGAACGCTTGCCAGAAGCTGCTCATCCCAGCTTAAATTCTGTATCCAGAAGTTTTGGAATATAATTTTCACTTTGATTACAATTGGTGATAATCAGCCCTTCTGAAGGGTCCCATTGAAGACCCAGCACCTTTGGCGTATCCTCCGATTTCCGTACTCTCCTTCTCTTTGGTGGTTTGAATAAATGCTCACAACTCATTGTTATTCGTCAAGAATTTCCTAAGTTGAAATCTATTTTTTCCTAAAGCGTTTGTCACCTGTTGCAATAGCACCTTGAGTTGTGTAGCGAAACTGCCCCGGTCATCAAGTCCTCGTCATACATATATTCTAATATTGCTTTTGCTGCTTCTGACTGACTAGACTGCAATTGTATGCCAATATCCCTTTTGGTTGATCTTCGATATCTACCCTCACTTGCCTGTACATCCCACGCCTGCCTTTCCACATCACCGCACAGCACGAACTTATGTTGTCGAAACCTTATCAGTATGTTTACAAGTGGAGGCTGAACTGTGCGGCCCACCATTAAAATGTCGTTTAAAGAGAGTCCGGTAGACGACTTGGTGGACACGCCAAAATCGACTCTAAGCTTTGTTGTCGTACTGTTTTCCTTTAAAACCCCGTGGTGCGGAAGGTAGTAAGTGTTTGCCTTGTTATACTCATAAACTTGCTCCATGTGCCCAAGTTCCTTATACTCCGACATAAATAATTTAATTAATCGCTCGAACTCATTGTCACGTTTAAATCTCCTCTCCATTGATTTTAGCCAATTAAATGCTGCATTGTAGGTTGTGCCCAGCATATTACCAGATTGTTTAAACGGCAGTTTGACGATAAATTCATTGTCTTCACCTATCTTGGTCGTTGTTTTAAATAGAGCTTCACATTTTTCTTTATCTGGTGTCTTTCTGATAGCTCTTGGAAGTTCTTCTATTTACCAAAATTGGCGTAGAGATTTGTCAATGTCTAGCAGGATGTTAAAGGTGATATCATCTTTTGCAATGCTCCCAGCCACTATTCAACCAAGTTTTGTCCGCACCGCTGTCAATCCCTCCTGGCTCTTAGATTCTAGAATCTTGAAAAATTTTGTCCTCCCCCAACAGCAATTTGACCAGCCTTGCTATAATTGGGATCCGATAGCAGCAGCTTACTCAGCATCTGACGATCTACCTTTGACAAACTAAACTCATGTGATACATTCGACACATTCGGGATGATAAATACTTGCGTATTGAATGTGGCCTTATGATCCATAGATGCAATTGTCATCTCGGTAGAGCCCTTGGTTGTTCCCATGCCTGCTTCTCCGAGTCACTTCACAAGAATCCTTGCATTTTCTCGTTTAAGAATTAAATCTTTCATGCATGCCTCAGATATGAAAGATGTCTGTATGATGCAGAGTCCAATAGCGCTCGGTATATTTGCCATTGCCCGTTGACGTCTCTAGTTTTAATCAACGCTGTTGGTAATATCCCTTAAAACAGTAACGGCCTTGCCGTATACATTTTCGTTTCGGTTTCATCTTTTTTGTCCTTCGAGCCGGATGCTTCATTACTAGTGGATAAATCGCTTTGTGAACTTTTGGACCTGCTTGTTGATCTTCGCCCTTGCTCCGTCGGTTGACCCATGCAACAATGTGCGTGATGCTTACGATGACAGTGTTGACATCTCAACTTCGATCTGCACTCGTGTACTCTATGACCGCCATTTAAACAGTTGAATCATCTGTTGCTTCTATGGATTGCGTCTGCCTTGTCGCTCGATGTCATATTTTTATATTTGTCGCATGCGTATACTCGGTGTCCATCTTCTTTGCATATTGGACATGGGGTTCATGTTGTTGCTTCAATAGGATGAGCGCGTGTGCATGTCTATGCGCTTTCCAAGAAAAGATAATAATTCTTCTCATTCTCCACTGTTTCTTGTGCCCAAAGAGATCTGGTTTCACTGTCCAATTTATTCAATGAGATGTGAATTAGCCAAGGATATCCTTTCTCGGCATTAGGACCTAGCGCTTTAAGCCCTCTAATCGACTCATCTAGGCCATTTGTTATTTTCTTTATTAGTGGCATTTGGTTGCATAATACTGGATTGGTCCATATAGTTTTTAATGAACGCGTTGACGGCATAGCGTTTCCGGTCGTATCGTTGTATTAGTTTCTGGAACGCCTCATTGTAGCTTGCATCGATTAGCAATTCTTTCAGATATTGAAATTTTTGCGCTGCCGTCAAATTATTTCTATTATGGATTGTAGCGCTGTAAATGTCGAAGAAAGACTGCCGTTCTATGTAGCCTCCAGCAAATGTTGGAATATTAATCGTTGGCAGACGGGCTTTAGTATTTGGTTGTTGGGAGGTGTTCAACATTCTGATCTCTGGCTTTTGGGTAGTGTTAGGACTGCGTTTGCGTATAACACCATTCAGTCCTGCAAGAACTGAGTAATAGTTCTCTTCGAATCCTGGCAGGTCTGACTCGACTTCGGAGGGTATGTGCAATGGTACACGCCTCATTGTTACCGAATTATGGAACAACGTAGTTAAAACAAAAATAATTACTGGGGAAAAAGCTGGGCTAGAAGTACACATTCCTCGAGTTACGCTTCACTCCAGTAAAGTTCAACTTGGAT
Organism: Nephrotoma guestfalica; assembly: GCA_963691935.1. NCBI lineage: Eukaryota > Metazoa > Arthropoda > Insecta > Diptera > Tipulidae > Nephrotoma > Nephrotoma guestfalica. The sequence continues at coordinate 212,227,178 of OY829915.1, forward strand.
GTACAACACAACGACATCAATTTCCGCTTCGACCAGCGTTTGCGATGATCGTGCTTAAATCTCATGCTGTACGAAGCATGAAAGTTCTGTTACCACCTAAAAATGAACGTCGCACGTATAATGTAGTGTGGAAAGAAGCATTGAACGCTCCTGATGAAACTTCTACAAGTCTTGATAGTGAAAGCGATGACGGTTACCTCGGCAACATCGATTTTTATGTCTCAGCCGATTAAAATAAAATGAAACTAAAGTTGCTTTGCGAAAAAGATTAAAAAGCTGTCTTTCTTTTCACCGAGACAAGCTCGGTGCCCTTTGGTACTACATCCTAATGCCATCATCATCCTGTGTAAAACAAAAAAAGTACAAAATAAATCAAATTAATCTCCATAATTTATACAGATCTTGCATCAAGTACTACACACAAAAAATATTATTTTATCTCCGTATATTTCTAAGTAAACATATAAAAGACACAACCCCCTCCATATAATATTTTGACATAATAATTATTAATTGCCATAAATCACATCTCATTACCATCATAACTCTGCGTTACAGTAAATTTATACCGCGCGCACACATCCGGAGTTCCCATATCATGAATGCATATGAAAGATTTCGGTTGTACAGAATCCCGCGATTTGTGTGGCATTTTCTCCATACAACAAATCTCATATTATGTATGTACATACATAAATAATATGATTTCCGCAGATTAACTATTTATGTTCTACATACAAACAAGTCCAACAACAAACCCATATAATGTGCTACTTAGCGTCATTTTATTGTTTGGCATAAACAAAAACATCATAATCTCACCGTTCAACAATGAAAAGCGGCCTAACGTGCACGAGTGAGATGCAGCGGTTTGTATATAGATGTGGTTTATGGTGGCAAAAAGGATATTGATCTTTCGAGATTCATTGTGTGAAGAGATGAAAGCATAAATAGGTGGCGAACAGCATAAAAGGATATTTGGAAATAGGGAGGCGAGAGACTTTATCATATATACGAGTTTACGAACATTAAAAAGTTATTTTTATGCAAAATCACGATTTGTATTTTTATTATTGTTAAATATTAAACGAAAAATTATATCCTGGATATTTATTTTATTATCCTTTTTATTTTATTTTATTTCCCAACACAAAATTAAATTAAAAAACCCCAAGCAGGATATAATATACGGATTTCAATAAAACAATAATTTTATTGGTGCGATATATGGATGTGGATGGCAACATACGGTATCTATGTGTATGTACACAGTACAGAGTATGTGTAGATATAGAAAAAATATTATTGTTATTAAATCCTATTTTAATGTCCTGGAATATTATGCTAACAGGCACAATTTTTTCGGTCTTGATTTTATCGTTACTTTAGATAAAGCATTGTATGTTTGTTCCTCTTCGTATCCATAATTTAATAAAATTTTCGGATTCATAAAAAATGTCAGGAGATCTCCAGATTCAAAAAAAAGGACGAAAAACATTTTTTTTGTTAAACTGATATTAAATCTCAATAAATCACAATACTACGGTAATTTATATAACGAGAGACTGTGTGAGGTATATACAAATCTACTCGACAATGAAAAATCACCTCTAAAAAGGACACTCATCAAGTTGATGAACAAAAACCGTCATCATCAAATCATATCTATTTGTAATTTATCAAGTGTCGCTTGAAGACGGACTCATCAAATTCAATCAATTTTCGATAAATTATATACAATTTAAACGTTACTATTGTCTGCGTCACTTTAAATTAACTTTTCGTGTTTGCTTGATTTGATTTATTTTAAAATTAAATGACAATGTTCATTAAAACGCGGGCTCATTCAAACGATGCACTTGATACTCGTACATAAATCGCATACAGAAAATTTGAAATAATTTTGTTAATTGGTGTAACTTGTTTTGGATTATAAACAAACTTAACAACATTGTTTGTGGCTTCTTAATGCAAAGAAGCTCAGTTGAAGATGAATATCTACTGTATCAAAAATCTGCAAATACAATCGAAAGATGCAATAATTTAAAACTTTGCACTTCCTTGTAGGCAATTTTTCCACTGTTAGGAAAAAATGTTCTAATTCCATACTGAATTCCGTACTTTAAAATATCAAAGACACCGACCAAACGGCACAGTGGTTAAATGCTTGGCATTTGGATCGGGAGGTACCGGGTTCGAATCCCGATAGTGGCAAGAATTTTTATCATTATAAATTACGATCTGTGACGAAAATGAACGCAACTAAGACCGCCTGCCGCAATGCATAACTCATAGGCCAACTCATTTTCCATGCCAGTAAATTATACTGGCTGGCATGGAACTATGCAATGTGCAGATGGTTCTACGAAAATTGGATCTAGTCTCATCTCCCAACACTCGCCTCAAGAGTGCCTGCGCCCCAGAACAGATTAAAAATAATAAAACAGATTTTATTTTTACTTTACACGTCATTTCCGATGACAACACTATACTGTTAATGTCCGCTGGCTCGCTCTACCCGGAAAATGTCGATAATGCAGAGCTGGCGGTAACAACTAAAATTGATCATTTAAAAAATGTCGAAATTGCAGATTTGAACAACAATACGGATTACCAGCTAGTAAAAATCGGTAAGACAGATTCGTATACATAGCCCGCCTAAAAATGTCGTTAAATCAGATAAATACATTTGGTGTTAAACAGTAATTTCTTTTTAAATCAAAAATCTTTAGTTCGTTGCATCAAATGCATTAAAACTATAATACAAAACTATTTTACTACTGAGAAAACCGAAGAAATATATGGAGCAAATCCTCAAAAATTTCAGGTCAATTTTCATTTTTTGAGTCCGGGAAAACTCGATTGAATATGCACAAACAAAATTTGAAAATTTCTAAAAAATTTCTGTTTAAAGTGTCATGGCTGAAAGTAGATTCAAATGATAGGTCTTAGTGATGTTAATATGTGGAATAAATTTCAGGTCAATTTTCATGTTGGGATGACCTATCATTTGAATCTATTTCCAGCCACGACACTTTAAACGGTCAATTTTTAGAAATTTTCAAATTTTGTGTGTGCGATATATTCAATCGAGTTTTCCCGGACGCCCAACATGAAAATTGACTTGACGTTTTTAAAATAATATTCAATAGAAGACAAATTCAATAGACTTTTCAATAGACTTCATTTGAAATATTTTCTGGACATGTCACTATAGATCCATTTCCCATTTTACCTCCCCAAACATCTAATAAAACACTTAGAAAAATTTGCTTTGGGTAATTTGTTTTAACTGTTTTGAATTAAAAATTCTTACTTTAAATTTGTAGTTGATTTCCGACATAAAACTTGTATCTGCATAATCGGAATTTTTCGGCTGGAGTTTTCGATGAACATGTTACCGACAATTATCGGCTGTCATTTTCGTTTGATTAATTCGAATCTACATTATTGGCATTTTTCGGCTGAACATTTACGGCTAACTTTAATAGTGTGCCAACACTTTCTATTAAAATAACTAGTTTATAGCCTTGATCGTTTCGATTATTAACAAGTGGTTTTATTCAGATTAGACGATCGGATCTAGTAGTCAACACAAAATTTAGTAGTTGTGGCACTTGAAGTCCTATTCATACGACGGATGATAATCCGGGACTTTTCACATCGGTGTTTTATCCAGTCAAGTGACAAGAATAACAAAAACATACGCCCCCTTCCAATCCAAAAAGTTGATAAAATGAAAAACTCCTGCAAACGACCAACTTAACTAACCAAAACTGTAATTATCGATCAACATTTTGTATTTTGCTTTTTTTTCTCATTTTTGTTGTGTTTTGTAACGCGTTCTTCGGGATGACATTTGAATTTGTTGCAGTACGGGTTTGACAGCTGCCACAAAGTATTCATAGAACGAACGGTTGTGGTACCCAATCCCATCGTAGTAGTGAAGCAGAATAGCTAATTAGGCAATCATAAATATGCAATGGTACTAACGCAAGGAAATAATACTCCCGGTACACCAATATCAACATCGGTAAATCCACTCTCTGTGGAGATTAGCCCTATGGATTCTGGGGAGAGCCATCTATTGCATTATCAGGGAACATCAAATCCGTTCCACAGAAGATCAAATTTACGAAGATCACCGATAAAAAAAAAATAGAGGCAACTCGGTAGCTGACCAAGCCGATACTTTTTCTAACGCTATACCTAGATGTACTGGACAAACATTACACGAAATAAATGATGCCACCGGAAATTTTACTTTGCAAATAGCCGAATCTAGTAAAACAACTATTGACCTAGAAAAGGAGAATATGGATTTCTTAGCGAGGCTAGAGCTTATGGAGCAATTATTTGCCAAGCTAAGCGAAGAAATTGAGTATCTAAAGCAAGCAAATGAAAACCTAAAAATGAATCGGGATTCAAAAGAAGATTGCGATACAGGAAGCATTGAACCAGACAAACTCATCTATTCCACTGATGAAGATGAATTACAAAGAGAGACGGACTGGATCCTAAAGAAGAAAAAACGGTTCAGGAAGAGTAAGAAAAGAAAAGCTGAATCGTCACCTGCGGCTGAGCAATTAAATGGTAAGGGACAATCTAGTCCAGATTCGAAAGATGTTCTACCCAAAGATTGGCTTAACCAAAAGTTAATAAATCTACCAAGAACATAACACCAAATATGGTACAACCGATAGAAAAATCACCTCCACCAATAAATATTGCGGGTGCAACCAGTTACCCAGAAATCCAGTCATTGATGAAATTGGTTACTGACAAAGACTATAAGGTAACAGCGCTAAACAAAGACGTTTGGAAAATTAATACTCTGGACTCAGATACTTATAGAACCTTATCTATGAAATTGAATGCTGAAAAGTATCAGTGGTTCACTTACGAGAACAAACAGGCCCGACCTATAAAAATCATGGCAAGAGGATTGTATCACACTTGCTCAAGCAAGGAAATAATGAAAGACTTTCCAAATAAACGTCTTTAAATACTAGATGCTGTGAATATTGTTAAAAAAGAGAGAACAGAAATCCTCGAAGGAAACAAAATTATCAGTTAAAGGGGACTTCCTCTTTTTATGCTGGTATTTGACAACAAAGGGAATGTTCAAAATATTTATGGAATAAAAGGAATCCTTCACATGTAGGCGAAAATCGAACCAATGAGGAGAACCACAACACGCATACCCCAATGCAAGTAACGTCAGGCGTCTAATCACTCACAAAGATATTGTGGCCGGGATCTAAGATGTGTAAAATGCTCAGGTAATCATATTGCCCAGGCACGTACAACAGACAGAGATGCGCCAGCCAAGTGTATAAATTGTAAGGGCTCCGGCTAATTATCGAGGCTGTCAGGTTGCTAAAGAACTTCAAAAATTAAGAGACAAAACAAGAAATCAACCGCAAAACCACGTAAATCGAAGGATTCAGATATCAAATCAGATGGATTGAAACCCACAACCAAAGCTTTGGGTTCAACTAAACATGCAGGCTCCGAAAATAACCAAACTATGGAAAACATTATGAACAGCACTGCAGCTATTACAAAGCGGCTAGATGATCAAAGTAATCTAAACAACATGATACTTGATCAACTGAAGAAAATGCAACTTCCTCAACGCAATACAACAAAAAATATTAAGTAAGAACACAACTTTCAAAATAGCACCCTGGAATGCGAATAGGATTATGCAATATATTCCAGCAATTTTTTTAAAGCAATCTGAAAGCCATCTAGTTAAATCTTCGTTGGTTAAAACACGGGGTTAAACTTACTCGTATATCGCTCCATTCATTCAGCGAAAAGAGCAAGAGGTGGTTCGGCATTACTAATAAAAGAAAATTTAAAACACCATTTAGAATTAAATATCGAAGAAGAAACAATACAAGTCACTACTGTAAGGATCCAAATTAAACACAGACAGAGAGGATTACCTTAACCTATTTAAATCGTTGTGACGTGATTTTATTATTGGAGGTGACTTTAATGCGAAAAACTCCTATTGGGGATCTAGACTTACGACGTCAAAAGGTAAAGAATTGCTTCAAGAAGGGCAGACATCAAAATGTGAATTTTACTCTGGCGGTTCCCCAACACACTGGCCCAGTGACTGAACGCAGATACCTGACCTAATAAACTTCTATGTAGCAAGAGGTATATTCCAGAACCACTTTCACATTAAAGACAGTAATTCTCTAGTATTGGATCGTTCCCCGAGTGTCATGACAGTCAATAAAATGGTAATTCAAAGGGAGAGTGCACCCAGATTAACAATTTCAAAAACAAACTGGGATCTTTTTCGTGAAGTAATGGAAGAAAATATCAATTTTCAGGTACCGATAAGCAATTCTCACCAGTTGGAAGATGAATTAGAACAACTCAATGAAGCAATTCAATATGCTGCTTTGGCAAGTACCCCCATTATACAAAATAAGAAGAAGCTAAACATATCCTACCCAATGGAAAATAGAGAGTTGGTAAGACAAAAACGATAGGCACGTAAAACCTGGCAAATAACTAGAACAGCGAACAACAAAACAATTCTTAACAATTTGGGTAACATTCTCAAATCTCTTCTTAAGGATGTTAAAAATGCACCAATCCACAGATATCTAGTTAGCCTAACCGATGTAAAAAATTCTGATTATTCTCTGTGGAAGGCGATGAAGGGACTCAAAAGACCCAAAATGCAAGTGCCTCCATTTAAAAAGGAGGATAGAACTTGGCAAGGGGTCCTAAAGAGAAGGCTGATCTGTTTGCGGAGTATCTCGAGGATACCTTCCAACCACTAGCAAGACAGACGGCAATGAAAATATAATGTCAATCCACAAGCTAGATGATTTTGATATACGCGCAACATGAATGTTAAAAAAGCTCCAGGGTATGACTTGATTACTTGCATAAGCAGCTGCGTTCCTAGTTAAGCCAATCCGTTGAACACATCTTTCTGATATTAGAGTAGACTGAGAGCCACTTTCTAAAAGAGCTTTCACTTTATGCCTTTGATTGTGTCTACCAATAATGTGCGCTGGTATTGTGGATATAGTAACGTTTTCGTAGGTAACGACCGGCAGAAATAATTTGATAACACATTGAACTGATCACGTGTTGATCCTCGGGAACTTGACGTTACTGGCAATGATGAATTGTTCGATGTAGAAATTAATTGACGGTCACCTGGTTTATTCTTTAGTTCGGCTGTACCTGCCTGATGAAAGGTGCGTGTCTAATTAATTTTTCACTGTGTCACTGTGATTTTTCAAATGTATCACTTTTCAATGGCTGGGATGCATCATTATTTCTTGTATTAATCGTTGGGCGTTCAGTTGGCTCACTATCATACACATGCAGCAACGTATATAGTCTCGTTGTTGACATAAGTAGCATCTTGCCCTTGAACTACAATTCTTAACTCCATGGCCCGGTCTCAAACAATTAAAACACAATTGGTGTTTTTGAGCCATGTTTCTCCGTGCCGTACCATCCATGTCACTGGAGCAAAGCGGACATATATTATGAGAAAGGTTAGTTGTATATAGACATGTTTTATTTTTGAATGAAGTTGGTTTAGGGATAGCATGCGGTTGCCGTTTTGAAATTGTGCACAATTCGAAGATGCAACACCTTAGATCCAGAAAATTTAGAAATTGTGTTATTGTTGGATTGTTTATATCCTTAGACTCCTGCGGCCATGTCTGTTGTGTGTCCACATCAAGTTTGCCCAACTAAATAAAAATCAACCATGGATCCTTCGATCCTCAATTGTTGCCCATTGCACGAATTGCTCGTAACACCTCGTCGGCTGTATGCGACTTCGCATTGGCTGCTTGAACTGTTGCTTGGTTCATGATTAATCGAACTAATTCAACCATGCAATAACCCTTCTGGTTATAGCTTTCCTTTAGCTTCGCCCACGCTTCAATGTAACTAGTATCAGATAAAAGCAGATACCGGATAGGACTGGCAGCATCTTCTTTCAAATAACCATTCAAATAATGAAGCTTAGCCACGTTTGATAAAGAATCGAAGATAGGCCATTTTGAATCTCCTTGAAATTATTCTATTTGAATCTGTGGTAATCGGACATCACCTTGCATACATGTTGTTCGCTCAAAAAAACCTTTAAAACCTCAAAATATTTGTTCGCAAACTCTCTGCCTGAGAGGGTTGACCTGCCAGCACCATTAAATTGTCGACTTTATGAAAATCGGTCCATGCATCTAGCTTTTCCATCCGCGGTTCGAGTTGTTGTAATAGTCGATCGATCCTTGATTGAACCACGTTTCTGAATGTTATTCTGCAAATTCGCCATTTGAAATTATACAGAATTAATTTTAGTTATATTTTCCGTTACGGTTTAACGGTACGATATCACTATCTGTAAATTGCGACTATGAAGAGTACCGCAAGTAGTCAAATTCGTGGAGGTACCAGTCTAAAATACACGATCTAAACACTGAGACTCGAGCACTACACTTAATTCAATTGACAACTTAATTACTTGGTAGAAAGTATTAGATTTACGCTTACAGTTTTCTTATTCAGCAACGGGTTTCGGCACCAATTTGTTCGCGCAAGATTGAAATTCGTTACACCGAACACAACGTAATTTTAATTGTAAACTTAACTATTCAACTATTATTTATTAAGATATTTTTTATAAATTTGGTTTATTAGTCAATACATTGTTGTAGCTATAGTACACTATACAGATGATCGATCGACAACGAGAATCACAATTGATATCCGTACAGTCGTATTAAACAACATAACACTTAAAAATACTTGTGCCATAAATTCTACCAAAACACCATCTACCGATAATGAATGAATTAAAGTATTATTACCGTACTTTTAACATCGGTCTGATTCAAAGATATTGCGGTTACTCGCCGGAGGATAACTTCGTTTCTTAAACTTGCATTTCCGATTTTATTTCTTGCTTGTACCATTTATGTAGTCGTTGTGTGATGGCCTTTGGAGGATGTGATCGTTTTGGTAACAAACAATAGCAGCAACAGAGAAGACTGATTATTCTTTGTGGAAGGCAACAAAAACCTAAACAGGCCTGCAAAGTCGAATCTACCAATTAGACTACCAACTGGAAATTGGACGAGAAGCGATAAAGAAAAGCCAATGCTTTCGCTGCACATCTAAAGAAGGTATTTTCACCACACGAAGGAACTGATAATATCATGCTGCCTCACCAGATGGATGGTGATTCATCCTTTAAACCTATAAAGTTTGAATGGAAGAAAGTTAAGAACAAATCAAAACTTGCGTTAGCTCGAAAAAGGCGCCAGGAACTAAGCAGACAAATGCATAAAACTAATAACCTACAATTTTAAGGCGATCATGCGAATTAGTCATATTCCTCAAATGTGGAAGAGACCTTTGATCATAATGATACGTAAGCCTGGAAAAAAATAAAACTCAAATCTCGTCATATCGTCCAATAAGCATGCTTCCCACAATCACAAAGCTGTTTGAAAAAATATTAATAACAAAACTGAAACCAGTATTAGAATAAAGGCAAATCATTCCAGACCATAAATTGCATTGGTACTATATAGCAAGTGCATAGAATTGTAAATGCAATCAGATATACCTTTGAAGCAAAGTATTACTGTTCTGCTGTCTTCATGGATATAGCTCAATCATTTGACAAAGTTTGGCATGATGGACCAAAGAATATTCACTCAGTTCTCCTCCAAAGACAATACATGGTCCAACAAAATGGTGCAACAACTTCCCTAAATGATATAAGTGGAGAAGTCCCACAAAGAAGCGTTCTGGTATCTATATTATACTGTGTACACGGCAGACTTACCTGTTATCGACGTTGTAATAATATCAACGTTTGCTGATGATACAGTCATCCCGGTATCACACGAAAACCCCACATAAATTGAGGATTGGCTCAAGATCTGTCGAATAAAAGTAAACGAAAGAAAATCAATTCATGTCACATTCACGCTCAACAAACGCTCCGGCTTACTAGTACAATTAAACGGTGTATATATTCCTCAACAAACCAAGGTCAAATACCTAGGCTTACACCTGGATAGTGGAAATAAAATATTGAAGCAAAGCGCAACCAAATAAAAATAACAATTTCCAAAATGTATTGGCTGATAGGAAGAAAATCCAAGTTATCATTAGACAATAAGGTCTTACTATATGTTACAACTAGACAGCTTGCGGTTATATTCGCATGAGCTATGTCTGATGTCCTTAATATAATACTTATTAATAGGTTACCACTGGTGGGGCCTTTTAATGAGAACAAGTGTTTAAGTTGAATTTTTACTTTATTCTAGCATTTTTATTACATTAGAGCTCTTTGTATATAAAATTTACTGCTACCTAAGCAGTTTACATACAAAAAATACAAAGTATGTAAATGCCAAAAGTGTTTATATTAACAATTAAAATTAAATTATATGCGATGGTGTATGGTATCCGAATGTGCAGCAGACTGATGATGTATATGCATGTTGTATTCACAACACTATACAAAGCGTTAATCAAGCTAATATGGACATATGGTATTCAGTTATGGGGATCCACCAGTGCATCAAATAGAGAACTCCTACATCGAACTTAAGCGAAAATTCTCCGAGGTATTGCTCCATGGCATATCCGAAATACTAACATACACGACGACCTTGGTATTAAACCCGTTAAAGAAACAATCAAGGAATTCAGTTCGAAATACTACTCAAAACTACAGGGACATCCCAACGAATTGGCCCGGGATATACTAAAACAGCCGCGATTAAAATGACTGAGAAGAGCAGATCCATTCGGACTAATGAACCTGTAAAATCATTAAATGTGTAGATTACGCTTATAAGTAGGATCTAAATTAAATTGTGAACACTAATATTAAGTAAACTTAAAAAATGTAATTAGGCAATAAAAAAAATTTGTCCGCTGTAAAAAAAGTGTAAATTTCAACGAAAATTTGTGTAGAACACACTACCACCACTACCACCACTACCATTACCATTTACATTTCTGGAAAATTTCCGGTTTGGATGAAACTATCCAATAAAAGTGAAGCAAGCTTATTCGAGATTAGTTATTATGTGGGCTATAAGATAAGCTACTCTAAACAAAGTTAAACATGATTTAAAACTTATAAACTCCTGGGCAATTAATAATTATCTTACCTAAAGTTAAAGATCTTGGTTCAGGTTTTTAAGTTAATCCAATTATTTTTATTTTGTGCTACACAATTGGGTTCGGTTGTTAATATACCCAACGATCACGAATTCAAACGAGGTTTGTTTAAAATTTCTTATGTAATTACTGTCTCAGTATCTTAACTATTGGTGCCTTTGAATGCAGATCAATTGTATCCGCTGCCACGATTCAAATTTTTTGCATTTTTTCACTATCATAATGTAATTGAAGGTAGGTTCAGATCTTCGGTTTTCGCAAGAGACCCAGTTCAGAGAGCTCTACCTGAGTCATACCTGATTGAATTTAAACAAATAACCTTTGATACAATATCCGTCACCCGTATTGTACTTGTACTTGTCAAATAGTATAATCCGTGCGATAAAACAGAAAACGGTGCACTGGAACACTCGTCTACCTTGTAACGAATTTGAAAACTGAGATATTCGTCAATTAACAGTTAAAGTAAATTTTCTGGTAAAAACCCGAAAACTACTAATAAACGAACCCCTATTTCTACAATCGAAACTCGAACTAAATAAATCCACCCTTGTTATCTTAACTGTACACTAAATACTAAATAGTCATGGTAATTTTATTTATTAGTTAGACAGATAATTAACTATGAATAAATTATATCATTTCTCCCTAAGGATTGTTTCCCCAGTGCCGTATCAATATATTAGACCACCCCGGGTAAACCATATAAGGGTTTCGAACGTACAAAGATTTCCATCGTCATTACGTTGCATACTCGTATATGTACACACTTCGAGCAAATCATAAAATTAAATTTATTAGTAAATCAGGGTCAATTTGTTATTTATTTCCGATAAACCATCATCATCGTCTCTCTAGAGAGATCTCTCTTGTCTAATGGCAATCGAAATGTTTTGTTATCTAATCAATGTAATTGCTTGCCGCACAGTAGAAATCACGTGACAAATTAAGAAAATTACTGTGGGTGATAATTAAATTAAATTTTTATTATTCCTTTGTACGCATGTACGAGTGTACGTAGCAAATACAATTTGCAATTACAAATTACGGACAATTTTATGAATGGAAATGTAGAAAAATAAAAAAATTCGCGTTGGTTGCGAATTCAATAGAAATCGGTCTTATTGCAATACTTTAAACGAACACAATTGAGAATTAAGATGTAAGATTTTATTGTGTATTAGACATGGATAGAAAAGGTTTTTGCAGGTTGGAACTGTTGAAAGGTGCGGAAATTGCATATCGTATTTATATAAATTGTATTGCATGCAGAGTGTTTAACCAAATATAACGAGCGCGGTATTTTGTAATACAACAAGCATTTATTACACTGTTAATTAGTGTTATAAAGTAAAGGTGTCACATACTATTAATTACGTTAAATAGTTGTTTTTAACCAAAAACTATAAACTACAAAACTAAACGTTCGAATATGCACATAAAAGTCTTGTATACTCGTACAACCATTTTTAACGGGAGTACATTAGATAAATCTATTTTGATGAATGATCATCGATGTCGGATGATTTGTACAATTATTTTGGTTAATGAGGTTATGTAAATAGTTTTACACCTTTTGAATACTAATTGAACAAGTTTGTTGTTCGTTTCGAAAGAATGTTGTTAAAATCATTAATCGATTTGAATTTTGTGCACGATAATCATAATCGTATAAAATATAAATAAAACTTGGGAAATTTGAGATGATTACAAGATCTAAGTTTTCGATCCAATGTGCGAACAATCTTACGTAATAAATAAATTATTTTAAATATGTGGTTTTATAAAAAATCTCTTGGCCAGGCGGTAAGAAAAGACAGCCACAAGACCATCAATAAAGGGTGATGTAATGTTTCGTGAGACAGTTTAACGTGAGCTTGTGGAAGCTCACATGGAAAATTTAATATTTATATAGATTAGGAGCTCTTGCTACGTTTTCCAAAATATCTGTATACAATGGAAAACTTCTATGAACGGCTTGTCAAGGCTTATGGTGGTTGGATATTCACCAAATATTACAGGTGCTGATAATGAGGATGAAGCTGTAAGACCTGATGCCAGCTCCAAATGGACAGCCTTTGTTGCAAGACATACAAAAATGGCCAGGTATGTCTTGGTCGGAACTTTACCACGTATACGATAATGAATGTAAACCGGCCCTGCATAATCAATACCAACGTTATAAAACGGTGGTGGCGAATTGACTCTTTCAGATGGTAAAGCTGTCATTAATTGTTCTGGAAGTTTTGGTCTTGCTCGACAACAAAGAACACATTGTTTATGCACCCTCTTCGATAATTGTTTTTCGTTTATCGGCCAGTAAGATTGTCGTACGGCCGCTAATAATGCTTGTGGAACAACATGTAGGTGCTTTCTGTGAATGAAACTTATTAGAGTGATTGTGAAATAATGTTTGCTTGTATACGAAATTGATGCAAATTGTAGACGACCACCCACTCTAATTATATGTTTCTCGTCCATAAATAACGACAATGATTTTAATGTGGTATCACGAATTACAAGGCCAGGTGGCTGTTGGGAAACAGTTGGCTGGCACTAAACGTATTACTGTATTCAAACCATTTTGTAATTCTTCTACATTCAAAGGCCCGGTTATCTTTGAATGTTTTAATCGACAATTATTGATGAAACGGAGGACGTAAGATATTCAATTTTGAATTGTAGTGAATGAATTTTTAAAACGTAATCGATCCAGGATATCATCAACGGGTTCCACCCCTACAGTCATACCCGTCAACGTTTTTCGTTCTTCGATGATCTCAAATGGTTGTGTATTCAGTTCTTGTGAATCACTCCAAGATTCAATTGGCGAACGCAGAAAATTAGGTCCGACCCACCAAAGATCGGACATCATAAGCATCACAGGAAAAACTCCTCTTGAAATCAAGTCGGCTGGATTTAATTTTGATTCTATATGCAGCCATTTACCAGAATCTGAATATCGGAAACATGGTTCGCAACATATATCCACCATCTACTTGATGGAGATCTAATCCAATGCAAAGTTATCATTGAGTCCGTCCAGAAATAACATGAATCTACCTTGAAATTTATAAAACCCAAAACCTTTTGCATGATATGGCCAGAAGTTGCGCCGCACACAACTCTACCCGAGTCAAACTAACCTTCTTCAATGGAGCAACTCGAGATTTTGAACACATTAAATTAACGCAATAACATTCGAGGCCCAAGAATCTTACGTAAATGATGGCACCAAAAGCCTTTTCGTTGACATCGGCGAAACCATACAACTGAGTTCTAGGGTATTTCTCCATACCGTTGAACAAATGACGCGGTACGGTCGAGTTGATCAACTTTGGGAGTTCACTAAGAAATTTAAACCAATATGTATGATATTCCATTGGAAGACCTACATCCCAGCCAACCTTAAGTGACCATAACCTTTGCAGTAATAACTTCCCGACGACTACTATTGGGGCTACTAATCCAAGGGGATCAAAGATTTTAGCAACTTGTGATATGATGATTCTTTTCGTAAGGCAAGAGGTACTCGCAGAACCGAAGTTGACATTGATACGAACATGATCTTGGACAGGGTGCCAGTAGAGACTGTTTTTATGTTTGTCTTATCATCGATTAGGTTAGAATATCGGCAAGAAGCTCTAGACTATTGGAGCACGATTTACGTAAGGGCAATTTAGCACTTTGTAAGATCGATGTGATGTCTGATTTTGAACTGACTGTTTCTTCCAACGTGTCGGAACCAGTTAACAAATCGTCGACATAGAAGTCATTTTGAATAGTTTTGCTTGCTTCTGGCTGACTACATTGAAAGTCAAGGGCAAGGTGAAGTTGGCAACGTGTTGTTAAGTATGGAGCTGATCTAGTACCATAAGTTACCGACGTTAACTTAAATGTTTGAAACTCATCGGAAGGGTTGTTCCGCCAAAAGATGTATTGGAATTTTTGATCAGTGAATAATTCGTTCTGCACTACAGGTCCGTTCGTCGATAGATCATTCAGTGAATAACCGCACTGAACGATTTTGCTGAACCGTCGAAAACGGCTCTTAGCTTTGTTGTAGTGGAATCGGGTTTAACTACCGAATATGGGGTAAATAATAATTTAAAGATTCGATATTTTTAACCAATTTCATATGGTTCAGTGTCTCCTCCTCTGACATTAATGATTTGTATTCATTCTTAAGTTCTGGATTATTATTGAAACGTTTTTCCATCATTAAAAACCTTTTTCTTGCCAAACATGAAAAATCACCTAACAATGACGGACTTTTAGAGAACGGAAGTCTTACTGTAAATTTACCATCTGTATCCCGACTGAAATTCTCTCGAAAGTGGTTGTCGCAGTCCGAGATAAATAATGAAGGTTTGTCATCCGGCTGGCATTCCTCGACATTCCAGAACCATTCCAATAATTCAACTATCTGATTTGACTCAGAAGCAACTAGATGGCAATTACTATGTTGCTGTAAAGAAACTCAAGTTCCACCTGCTATTGCCCAATCTAATACCGTATTCTGAAGAACAGGCAAATCTTCACCAATTTTTATTTGACCAAAACAAATTTTGGAATGGATGTCCCAACCAATGTTGTTAAGTTTGGATTGCTCGGAGAAGTAGTTATACTGGTCAAGGCTGATGATTCAGAGTTGATTTGAGATGGGATCGTGACGCTAATTGCTAAAGCAGAACTATTCGGATGCAATAAAGTGCGATGTTTTGTCTTACAAACTCGACATACATTAGTAGTATTACACTGTTCAACTAAATGTGATGACGTCAAACAATTTGTACAAAATTTTAGCTCGGTTGCTGCTTTTTTTCGTTCATCAACCGACATGCAATATATTTATGACATCGAATAATCGAATGACCGAATTTGTTACAAATAATTTGAACAATTTCTTCACCAACGTCAAGCAACCATTGCTTGGGTTAGTACAAATTTGGTTGTCTGCGTAGGAAAATTATAGAGGCAAATAAATTATGGAATGGAACGAAAACTCCCTCTGACATGCCAAAATTTCTTACTCGATAGCCCTGTTGCTAGCTAAGATTCAATGGAGCAATCGTCCATTAATCAGAAATCAAAAATGATTACAGAAACGAACACTACAACAAATAACTCAACCCAGTAAATACAAATAGCGACCCTAGACTATATCGTACATGGACTTGAATCGGAAATCGGTACGTCAGAACTCTAAACAGAAGCATCAAGGCTAGCATAATTATAGAACGAAATAAAATGTTACGAAATCGAAATTCGCGGCTTGCGAGCAAGGCATGGGCAAATTAACAGTTAAAGCATAGATGGCACTAATGGATCGAAAACCAGTTAATAGCAGAAAAATCGTAGCAATTCCAATCAACAATACGAAATAAAACTGTAATTCAGTGTTATGCCCTAGCAGAAAACGCTACAAATATTGAAACTGATAACACTGACCTGGCAACCATCATGGATAAACAAGTCTAAGACATTGTGCGTAATAAAAATGGAGAACGATTCATTGAATTCTGTACCAATATACCAGCTAGTCAGTCATAGGAGGCGGATTTCCACACAAAAGTAAAATACACATGGTCCATACCTGATGGAACTAGATATAATATCACGGTTCCAAACTAAGCTTGTCGCTGTAAAATACGCTTGTCGATTTGTCCTGGAATCAAATGAAATTTAGCACCGAGAGATTAAATGCAAATCGTATATGAAAGACATTTTGCACAGCGATCAAACCACAGGCTCAGTAATAATACTTTTAAGAAAATTAAAATTGAAGAACGCCGGCAATTCGGTTTGCAAATGTACTTCTCCCTAAAGCTAGCAGAACGCATCCTGCAGAACATTTCAAGATACTGTAGAAATGTAAAGGCTAATTAAATGCTCTATTAACACAATTTGGGCTCCATCCACCTCGTCGAACTAAAACTGCGGGTTCTGCTGCAGCTTTATAAAAAGTAAACAGAATCCACGTCAGCACATTATTTAAAAGCAATTGGAAAATTACAGGCGGATTGTACACTTTTTAAATTTCCCAATAACTTCCGAACCCAAATCGAAAATCGAACCAAACCCGTAATTATAGAACGCAGACAAGATCAATCGACATACAAAACATTTTAGGCTCATGATGGCCTAATTAATACCCCATTAAAAAAATTCGGTTCCACTCGTTCATGACAAAGCTCAAGTTCATTTAATTTAAAGCCAGTAGAACCCAAATAAAAAATCGGACCAAAACCGGGTTCGAATTTATTGACTGATAAATAGTTAAAGACTCATTATCGCCTAATTGTAAATGCCTCAATTAAAAATTTTAAGCTTCCACTTATTCTTGACCACCCTTTAGGTTATTTTATTTAAAGCTAGCAGAACCTAAATCAAAAATTTAATGCTCGTTATGGCCTAATCGAAAAGGGTACCTCTCTAAAAAAATTTTGGGGTCTACTTGTTCTTGATCCAGCTTTAGGTCATTTAATTTAAAGCTAGTTGCTTCTGCGGCAATATTGTGAACTAACGTCCGGAACGTTTTTGCGTCTGCGTTTAGTTACACTGACGTCTCATAATAAATTATGGAAAATCTCTACAATGGGTTATGTGCTCGTTTTGAAGAAATTCAAAAAAGTAAAACCAATAACAACAAGAACCGCGAGACCAGAACTAAGGCGCATCGATTAATATGGTATGAGTTTTTCAAATTCAAGCATGAAAGACGAGCTCTGCGATGATAAAAAATCTCTGCAATATTGGAATGAGTGGGAATTAATCAAACACAATTCTACACCAATCGCCGAGCTGAATTAAAAGCCAAATTAGAAGACGTCATAGCAGTAGCTACTCCAGGACAGAACAATAACCAACAATTTATTATCCCAACAAACCCTTATAAGTGTTGTCAACACAAAACACCGACAGCAGTACGAGCAGTACCGATGTATCAATCAACAACAATACTAATAATTTTTTGAACAATTTGAGGTGCGTTTCAAAATATTCAAAACTTATTTTTAAAGTCAGTGTTGTGTAGCCGAAACCGTGTGAATTTTGAATAGAAATAAAGGTCGTGAAAATAGCGAAGAAGGTTCGTGAGAAAGGCTTGCTATTGGATGACAGAAATGGTTCCCGAGCTTGGACAGTGCTCACGCCCGAGATTATTGCGACTGTTGTTCATAATGTAGGGCATAATCCATTGACCTCAACTCAACGCCGATCGAGCAACTGGCTGAAAGTCGCACCAGCCTGAGGTGAATACTGCACAAAATCGTCTTTTCAGACGAAGCGCTTTCCCATATCGGGGGCTATGTGAACAGCAGAACTGCCAGATTTGGAATTCAGAACAGCTACACGTAATCGTAGAGAGGCCAATGCAGTCAATGTCCACCGGTACAAGGCCATGCTAACCAACTGTTTATGGCCTGTATGTGAACAACATTTAGATTCAACAAGATGGCGTCACATGCCATACAAACAGACCGACAATCTCTTGCGGGCCAAATTTGAACACCGAATAATGAGCCGTTTTGGAGATGTCAATTGATTTGCGCAGAGCTGCGATTTGAAGGTTTCGTCGAAATCATGGAAACATTTATTGAAAACTTCACTCACTGGATGGTTTACTGTAAGACCGGCAGAAGGAGACACATGAACAAAAATGTTTTTCACCCTAAATCAGACACAACCTACACAATAAAATAAAAAGTTTCCACAAAATCAAGATATATTGTCAATTATATTGTCATTTTCAAGACTATCCGTTGGAATAATCGTGGAACGAAGCCCTTTTTAAAGAGTGCGACGGAAGTACGAGATTGAAGTCAGTTTTGGCACCAATACATCAACCAACAACAATAAGAAGCATTCTGATACATACATATGAGTAAAAGCACTCTAGACCAAGGTAATGTAGGCTATTCGGGGAATTTAAACTAACTCAAGACACAAAACGTTAAAGTGCGTGTGCTATAAACTAATCGTACATGATTACCAATAATTATAGATTGAAGGCAGCCACGTTGTGGTAAAAGCCTCACGAACTCGATTTCAGAGTAGCACAAATTGGACAGCATCATGTAGAACTATTAGTAGATGCTACCCCATAAGGAGGAGCCAACACACCTTACTTCATCTAAGATTACTACTCGAATTAATTTATAACTTCGAACAAGTGAGACCTACACTTTCCAAGGTGCTGAATAAAGAAAACTCGAGAAGTGTTGAAAACGATTTCGATGTGAACCTGGAACGGTACCAAAATAAGAGGCAACTGGCATCTAATCGTGTTAACTGGGTTTTGGTAAGGTTGTGATATGGTTTCCGTTATAAAGCGTTCGTAAGTATACGGAAGCTGCAAATGCGGTTTCGCTGGGGTCGCAAAATCCATGTAGTTGGCATTCCCCTCCTGCCATAAACAGCCATCTATATGTATTGCAAGCGTTGATATGTCCGGTATCTCCACTCGAATTCGTTGCCATTCGTCTTGACCTGTAACTGGTAGTTTATCATCCCATCCGAGATCTAACAGCCATAATGCATGGAAAAACATTTAATTTTAATTATAAAAGACGCCAGCAGCCCTAGTGGATCAAAGATCCGACTTGCTTCGGATAATATCGCTCGTTTTGAAGCTGGAATTTACTTCGTTAGAGTGATATGGTAAATATGATCTGCAGCTGATTGCCACTGCAAACCCAACACTTTTACTTCATCTGAATGTTCGGAAAGTGTTTTTGGAGCAGATGCACTTGGTTTGGGTTCCTCTAGCTCGTCTAAAAACTCCGGAGAATTGAAAAACCATTTTCGGTGAATTTGAAGGAGATTGAACCAGGAAAGGACCATAATATTTGTAATTTGTTGTGCCAATTTCCCTGCTTCTGGTACTGAGTGAGCTCCCGTCAACAGATCATCGATATACATATCGCTCAGTAATGATTGGGATGCTTCCGCATGTGCCATCGTATGTTCTGACGCTATTGAACACAATTTTATGAGTTCGGAAACGGATTAGAATATCGTTTAAAGATTCTGCAACGTTGGGCCTTTTAACAGATTGTCATTCAATGAATAACCGGAGCTTGTTGTGGCAGATGCGTCGAACACGACACGTAGTTTGGTTGTGGTGGATGTTTCTTTTAATATTCCATGGTGGGGCAGATAGAAATAGTCGCCGGAATCGGTTGGTGGCGGAACTTTTACGCTCAAGAAACTTGTAATATCCGTTGGATCCGTTTAACTGGTTTCGCTCTTCTTTAAATGGTAATTTCACCATATAATGATTGTCCAGAAATTTCGCGGTGGTTCTCTTAGAGATCTTCGCATAACTGGTCTTCGGGTAGCAAGACTGCTGATCTGAATACTTCTTCTGTTTCCCAGAATTGCTTCAAGGTTCTATCGAAACTGGCATGATCATGGGAAATTGTGTTGCAATGCCGATTTTCCTCGGGGCGTGGTACATTTCCAGTTAATACCCAGCGAAGATGCGGGTACTGTGTGCGTATATTACTTTGTTGGAGTCCTTTATTTGTTCTGGTTTAAGGAGGTCGAAAAACTTATCGGCCCCAAGCAATAAACCAATTTTGGTTACTGATTTTAAACTTGTATCAGATAACAACAGGGATGACACATCTTGGTGTCTGGATAACTCGGCCTTTTGCGCTGTATTAATCGTGGCAATATACGGAACTACATTTGCTGAATCGTCGGATGTATAGCCTCCGATCCGGAATCGAGTATAGTACTTGGCATAACCGATTCTGACCGCTCTTATCTTGAACTCGTACGGTAACCGTTGGTAAGATGGCTGGATGAATCGACAAACATGACGACTCCCTCTCTTGAGAATTCGATAATGGAAGTTGGTTGCTTACCGCTGCAGAACTGAAGTCGCTTGGTCAGAGTTGGTTTGGTCCTCAATGGATGGGCTATTAGCAGTGAATGCGACGTGTAGTCGGAAATTAAAGAAATGGCAAGTTTATGTTAAAAGAAATGGCATCTACTTTTGGATTTGCATTGGAATACGGTGTAGGACTGATTAAAGCAGTTGAAGCAGCGATTTTCTGCTTTGATTAGTTCTCTGCGCTTTGGACATTGGTATAAGGGATGGTAATCGTGCTTACAAACAGTGCATACTTTTCAAAATATTTGCAAAAGTCGAAAAATCTACTATGGAAGATACCACATCGATTTTGGCCAAATATCACTGAGATCTCCTAATCTATGAAACAAAAAATGATTATGAAGTTTCATTCCGATCAATTAATTCGAGTTTGCTATATAGGGCTGAATTTTTGCAAGTACCAAAATATTTTGTAAACTACGAAAAAGCTCCTCTGGAAGCTACGACTTGGCCAAAACACTGAGATCTTCAGATTTATGGAAAAAGCCATATGAGATTTTATTCGAATCAGTTAAACCGGCTTTGATGTTATTCCAGAGAGAACATAATTGAGCGTAATACAAAAATTCTTAAACATTTGAAATTATTTTACTCGGCCCTTTCGGATCGCACATAATTGAATTATTATTGAGTGTAATCCTAAATTTAAAAAACTTCAAAATTTTAAATTTTTTTCATTTATCTCAATGGTATTCTCTCTCGAATAACACAAATCTGGTTAGGTAAGATTGGTTTCTTACTTGAAATACTAATTCGAAACCAATTCGATCGTCTCTGTGCGATCCGTAGAGACCGAGTTAAACAATTTCAAATGTTTGAGAATTGTTGTGTTACGCTCAGTGATATTCATCCTCGAATAATAAAAATCCGAGAATTCCGGTTCGGTTTTTCATCCGACTACCAAACGAAATTTTTAATACAAAAATTGTGAGTATGCATTAAATACAATATAATTTGTGTTTATACGAAGGACGCGAAATGATAGCGAAATATAATAATTCGCTAAAGCATTGTGTTTATAGTTTGAATATGCGTTCAAAGTATTTACAATAATTTGGTATTTTTCTGCGGGACAATCTTATAAATTAAAATGGTTCAAATTATCATTAGTTTTACACCAAACTGTCAGAGTTCTTTGTATCCTCCCAAATCTTCGCCGATTAGCGGAAATATTGTCATGGACAATATTTCCTCTCATTTCCTACAAATAAAAACTGAATATTCAATTTGTTAAAAGTTAAAGGGATATTCTTCTTAGGCATTCTTAGGCATATTAACTTACTAATTAAAAAATATTTGGTTTATTGACATTGGTTAAAAATAAAATTTCGATAATGTGGTTTGCAGATAAATAACTAAGCTTTATTACCACTACCGTCTACCATTAAAAGGTTTTATGCAATAATTTTTTTTGTGAATTCTGAAAGCAAAAGATCTTCCTGAAATGCTTAAAATTTTTTACGACCAACCGTCACTTATCACAAATCACATTAAATCGCCAATTCCCATATAAAACTTCAAATGAGCTGGTCAAATCTCAAAGTGCTTAAATAATTTACAAACAATTTTATGACATTTAATCTTTTGTTGTGGGGTATTTTGCTTAACCATTAACCAACATTTATGTACAATGTAGGTACCCTAAAATAGCTCGTAAAATAGTCTCTGCGCATATACAATCTTATCCATCTTTTAATTTCAAAAACGTAATTTTAATTCTTAAATTAAAAACAAAAAATTTACGATCATTTATGATCGTTAAACCAAAATCCAAATTATTTAACTATCAAATTACATTTCTGAGATGTTCATCACTTTGTTGTATTCCGCGTGCTCCAGTCGATCGTCGCAATTACATACATATATCCTGCGCCGGGGGTAGAGGTGATGAACCCCATTTCAGATACTATAGACTACTCTATATAGTTTTACGACTTGGCGCGGCGTTCCAGTTATATATTTGGTTCAATTTCGATTTCATTAATTTATGATCACACTGCGCTCACTCATAGAATATCGATAGAATGCGATCACCAAAAACGATCGAATTTAATCTCGAAAATAGATCGTAAAAAATACAATTATCGTGTTCTCGAAAATAATTCATTAAAAAGTTATAAAAACTAAAAAACGCGATAACAACCGAACCGTTTGTGTTTTATTATTTGGAGGTTTATTTTGTGTGTGGTTTATTAATGGTACGACCTTTATAATTACAGTTTTTAATGGGTTTTTTGTATATCAGTTTTTATTGCATTTGCATGTACTCGCGTATATTGAAATGGGATTTGGTCGCCGAGCGGGCACAAAATAATTTTTGTGTTGTGTACCAAACATGATAAAGTTATTTATCTTTGGATAGTTAAAAAATAATAAAACTATTTTTGGGGGTAATATACGACCACCAAATCATGTGACAATTATATTTGGTTATAAAATCATAAAGCTATGAAAACATAAATCTCGCGGTGGCAGTTATGGGAAAGCAATTTATTGAAAACCGAACCGTATGATTCAATAGTAATATTTGGTACAGTAATTCGGTGGGCAGAGTGATGTAATACACAAGGTGAAATGATAGGCTTTTGAATGAATGATGATGAGTGCAATATGTCTGAAATCGTTCTGGTCGATATTATTAAATGACATCATACCAAAATTAATTTAGAAAAATATTTGTAAATGTGATTTATGATTGACGAGCATTTTTTTGCCTCGATTAATAAATTGTGTATGACTAATTTTTATTTATATAAGCAATTTGGTGGAAATAAAATTTTCATCTTGAGTTGATTCATTTAACACTTAACTCGATCAACCCAACCGTCTGATCGATATGACTCATTGTATTTGGAATAGTTAGTAAGTTTTATTTTAGTTGAAAGTTTGAAGTGTTTATTGTTGTTCACTAAAATATGGTTAATCTATTTTTAAACCACTCAAGACATGATTTCGGCTTGACATGTAAAACTTGATAACTCATGTGGTATGAAACGTTAAGGAATTGATTTTTAAATTAATTTTTTAAGTATGATATGGGTATGTCCAGATCACTTGGTACGCAGATGAGAAAAGAAACACGTATGTGAAGCTGGCCCGAAAATCATCCCGAAAAACGCCTTTAAAGTTTAGGTGCGTTTCTCCGCTAAATTCATTAAAAGGCTTTTCAGTCTGAAAAATTAAAAAAATATGGAGAAAATCAAATTCCATCCCGAGAAAATAAAAACAATCTCACTGTGTGTACGTACGCAAGTATAAAATTACCTTACAGTGGGGATAACGGTCCTCCCCAGCTGATTTAATATTCTGTTAGATTAGGTATCGGAATTATGCTCATATGCCGCTGCAAAATTCTTGGTTCACAGAGTTTGGCGGATGTAACGGTACATGCCCAATTAATGCAATGACCATCAGCATTAAGCACACAAATGCTCATTACGTTAAAATGAGGATAAGGGACCTCCCCAGCTGATTTAATATTCACTTCTGTTGGGCTAGGTATCGGAATTGTGCTCATACGTCACCATAAATTACTCCGTTCACAGAGTTTGGTAGATGTAACGGTACATGCCTAATTAATGCACTGACTAGCAGCATTAAGCACACAAATGTTCATTACCTTACAGTGGGGATAAGGGACCTCCCCAGTTGATTTAATATTCGCTTCTGTTAGATTAGGAATCGGAATTATGCTCATATGTCGCTGTAAAATTCTCCGTTCACAGAGTTTGGCAGATATAACGGTATATGTCTAATTAATGCACTGACCATCAGCATTAAGCACACAAATGCTCATTACTTTACAGTGGGGATAAGGGACCTCCCCAGCTGATTTAATATTCACTTCTGTTGGGCTAGGTATCGGAATTGTGCTCATATGTCACCATAAATTACTCCGTTCACAGAGTTTGGTAGATGTAACGGTACATGCCTAATTAATGCACTGACTAGCAGCATTAAGCACACAAATGTTCATTACCTTACAGTGGGGATAAGGGACCTCCCCAGTTGATTTAATATTCGCTTCTGTTAGATTAGGAATCGGAACTATGCTCATATGTCGCTGTAAAATTCTCCGTTCACAGAGTTTGGCAGATGTAACGGTATATGCCTAATTAATGCAATGACCATCAGCATTAAGCACACAAATGTTCATTACCTTACAATGGGGATAAGAGACCTCCCCAGCTGATTTAATATTAGCTTCTGTTAGATGAGGTATAAGAATTATGCTCATATGCCACCATTACTTTCTCCGTTCAAATCTGCCAAACTCTGTGAACGGAGAAATGTATGGTGACATATGAGCATAATTCCGATACCTAATCTAACAGAGGCGAATATTAAATCAGCTGGAGAGGTCCCTTATCCCCACTGTAAGGTAATTTTATACTTAAAATTTGCGTACGTACACACAGTGAGATGGTTATTATTTTCTTGGGATGGAATTTGATTTTCTCCATATTTTTTAATTTTTCGGGCTGAAAAGCCTTTTAATGAATTTAGCGGAGAAACACACCTAAATTTTAAAGGCGTTTTTCGGGATGATTTTCGGGCCAGCTTCACATACGTAAAAGGAACCTAAACATGGGAGCCAGAATTGCTCGACTTGAAATTTTGTTATTTTCACGCTCGAAGTATAGTTAACAAACTAGATCAAATCAAACTTTTGCTGCGGATGGTAGCAAGCTCGATATAATTTGTGAAAGTGAAACTTAGCTCGGGGATCATATTTATGATGCTTCAGTTCATTTGAATGGTTTAAACTTATTACGGAACGATAGAAGTGATTTTCAGGGTGATGGTCTTTCGAAAACAGTTTTTGGTCGAGCTTAGGAATATTCTAGTGCAGTTTGCAATTACACATAGTGCCATTATTATATGCGGAGGTTCCAATTGTCATATGATTACAAATTGTAACAATTCAAGAAAACAATTTTACTTGGCTGGTGTCTTATTCGTTTACAAGGATCCTGCTTTCTTGTAGCAACAATCCTTCAATAATTGACCTGGTTATTTCATATAAGCCTAAAATTCATATTTTTTACCGAACTTGGAATTGGATGTATGGATCATGATTGATTTGGGCTTATGATACTAAGTTGTAAAATCACCAATTAAGTTATTTGGTTTACGGACTATAAAACTTTGAAATTGAAAAATTAGCAACTAAACGTATTGGGATAGGATCTAATTTGCACAACTTGGTGGTGGTATATTTATTTGAAAAATGTTTGTGCTCGATTAAAACGAAGGAGGATGAACCCTCTTGACTTTCTCATAAAATTCCAAGCATGGTTACTTTGAAGGGCTTTGCTTAAATGGGTGTGGGACAAATTAACCGGACTACAGTAAATAGAAAAATTTATATTGAAATACGAATCAAAGTGACTACTAAAATCCGGTTAATTCGTCGTCCACCACCCGGATTGTTTACTACGCATATATTAATCTTAAATACACCCCACTTGATTTCTAAAGCGACAAATTAAACTCATAGGTCTTTTCGTAAAACTGTCTTGTATAATCATAAATCAAATAACATTATCACTGTTCAAATTTCAGTTAACTAGCAAAGTCAATCCTTGTTAGTTGAAAATTTATTAAATTTTTTAATTCTTTGTCGTTTTTTCTAAATGCTTAACTTTTCAACTCAGTGTACAACTTGAAAAAGCTGCCGATGTGCCATTTCCGGTACATAGATTAGCAGAATGGAAAAGTTTAAGTATGAAGCTTTATTCCGTATAGTCCATCCGCCTGGAATGCAGAGATGCCGAACTTTGGTGAAATATTTTTTTTATTAAAACCCGTGATTTTCGGTAAAATTTAAAAAAATTATGTTATCAAATTTTGTTTCAAACTTAATCTACTCGTACTACAAATCTTACAAAACTTTTCAAAATTAATTTAGAATCTTTTTGTTCATAGTTGTTATGAGAAAAGGTTAAATATGAAATTTTATCCCCATTAGTCAAACCGTCAAACCGCAGACATTTAGAGGGCACGTCAGCACTTACGCACACACAGTGATTTTCTTTAAAACTTATTTTTTGACGTTGGCATATAGCAAATGATAAATCTCCAAAAATCTCTAGGTCAAAATTGTTCATGTTTACTACGAAAAAGAAAGGAAAAAGAGTTCTTTGTCAAAAAATATCATGTCCGCCCAAATTTTGCTGCACATTTAATTTAGAATTGTTTAAATCATAATTGTTTGTTTCGTAACTGATAAGGTTACCTTTTTCAGAGGTTCACATCTTTAAGTAGGCAACACTGTTTTGTTTGACAACCGATTTGACAGCTGACGCTAGTTTGATTTGCCGTTTCATAATGAATAGACTCACGCGAGAGCAACGCTTGTAAATTGTTGAATTTTTTTATCAAAATAATGATTCTGTTCGCCAAACTCATCGTGCATTACGTCCATCGTTATATAATCGTCCATCAGAGCGGGTAATCCGGTTAACTATATGGATCGTTTTCGCACCACGTATACTCTAAATGATAATACGAACAAGCGATACACGCTGAACAGCGTAGCATTGAGGAAGACCCAAATCAATCAATTCGACGTCGTTCTCAGCAACTGGAGATGTGTCCTTCCATTTTATGGAAGATTTTATCTAAGGATCTTGGTTTACGTGCTTACAAAATTGAACTTATGCGGGAATTAAAGCCATCCGACGATCGCACGTGCCTCTAAGTCGGCCAAGGGGCTGAAGCACAAATTGATATTGATGTTGATTTTCCAAACAAAATTTTGTTCCGCGATGAAGCTCACTTTTGGTTGAATGAGTACGTTAATAAACAGAATTATCGGATTTGGATTGGGGTGAAGATGTTTCACAAGCCTTTGCCAAAACACCATTATATCCAGAGACAATCAATGTTTGGTGCGCTTTATGGGCCGGCGAAATCATTGGTCCATATGTCTTCAAAACGATGATAGGTGGAATGTTACAGTCAACGGTGATCAGTATAGAGACATGATTTTTAACTTTCTTGTAACTCAATTGGCTGGTATAAGTCTTGCTGATACGTAATTCCTACAGGACGGTGCCGCATGTCACACAGCGCGGGATACAATTAATTTACTCAAAGAAACATTTGATGAAAGATTAATCTCTCGTAACGGTCCTTTTAATTGGCCACCGAGATCGTGTGATCTAACTCCATTAGATTATTTTCTTTGGGGATATATTAAGTCACTTGTCTACGACGATAAACCGAAGACGATTGAACACTTGAAACACAACACTCGGCGAGTTATTAGCGAGATATGGCTGCAGTTGCTGCGAGGAATGATCGAAAATTGGAGTTCCAGATTACACCATGTACGCGCCAGCCGGAACGACCACATGACCGAAATCGTATTCAAGCATTAATGGCATAAAATTATCTATCCAATAAAATTGTTTCACTGATATTTAAAATGGTTTTCTTTGCGTTCTAGTGAACCTCTAAAAAACGCCCTTTACTTTCCAAAATAATTGCAAACAACGAGAAAGCTTCTATGGAGGCTGCCGCTCCCAATTTATGAGAAAAGCATAAATGTAAAGTTTCATCCTGAACAGTCAAACCGTCTGAGTTGTAGAGAACCAACAATAATTTAGATGGCACGGCCTAACACACACTGTTTTCATTTCGGCGATATGTCGAATGGAAAATCTGCAAAAATTTCGAGATCAAAATTATTTATGATTCCTATTCTTTATTTGATTACGTAAAAGAATGTAATAATTTCCTTACAGTATTGAAATTTATTTGATGATTGCACGAGATTAATTAGCGATAGTGTTGGATTTGACTTAATTGAAATCAAATTTATTAAAATGATCTTTCCATTTGTTCATCGGTATTTATTGTTAACTAACTATTCACCACATTATTTTATCGTCTTGTTTTCCAAATGCCCGAAAGATTGCTAAACTTATTTTTTTTATTAATCCATGCAATCTTTTCTGGGGCCGAGCACTCCCTGCTTCTTTACACAATATCTGCCAACTCGAAAACGTACGGCTACAGGACCGAGTTAAATTACCATCTGCGCATTGCATAGGTCCATGCCAGCCTATAGTACTGGACATGGAAGATGGGTCGGTCCATGAGTTTTGCACGCCGATAGAGGGTCATAGTTGTGTTCCTTTTAACCACAGATCTTAATCTGTTGATGAAAATTTCCCTTGGCATCCTGTCCATATCGGGATTCGAATCCGGCACCTCCCGATCCAAACGCCAAAGCTTTTACCACTGTGCCATTTGGTCGGTAGCCTTTTTCACTCTTTCTATCGAATTTGGTTTCCAACTGAGCTAGAAGAATCTCTTTCCAGAAGAATCTCTAGGGATCTCGGATTATCAGTAACGGCCAGCATGGTACCATTCAAATATGGTGACTCCACTTCCGAAATATTGTACCTCCTAGTGAAAATGACTTATATAGAGAACTTAATCCTAGTGAACCTTATCCAAACTAACCCAAAAAATACAATAACAACAAATTTATTGAAACAATTTGGTAAAAGTAAACATTCAGGCAAATTTCTATTGTGCAATTTGTAGGCATTAGATATTTAAACTTGCCAAGAAATAATGTTCATTCAAATTCAAAGTTGAGTGTCCCTTGTAAGTTATATGATTTTCTAATGGATCTGACAGGGTGTTCCGTGCGGTTTAAACGGTGATTTTATAATGGGTCTTAGGTAGATTCCAAAGTCATTCAAAGTATTTTCTAACCACTTCGCATGACCTTCAAAGTTATTTGTGGACTGCTTCGACCCAAAGAAGATTATATAATTTTCTTATGGGTCTGACAGATTTTTCCATGAGATTAAAAAATTTAATTTTTAATGGGTCTTGGATACATTCCTTGGATATTAAAGGACTGCTTAGACCAAAAGGAGTGTTCCTAGTAAGTAAAATGGTTTTATAATAGGTCTGACACTCATTCTAAGTATTTTCTAAGCATTTATTATAAACTGCAGTGATATTTGTGGACAGCTTAGACCCTAAAGAGTATGAGTTCCTTGAAATTTAAAAATGTGATTTTTTTTAATGAACCTTTAGTACATTTCAAAGTAATTCGTAATATTTTCTAAGCATTTAGCATGCATTTCAGTGATGTTGGTGGACCGCTTAGTCCAAAATTAGAGTTGCTAGTAGAATATTTGATTTAATAAAAGGCCTGTTATAGGGTGTTCCATGAGATTTAAAAATTATTTTTTTAATGGGCATAGTTGGAATTCTTAGATTTCATATTCATTTATGTCATTACTAATTGAAGAAATTTTATTTTGTGGTTTTATACTTTGCAAATGATTTTGCAAGTGAACGTTGTATTTCACGTTGCCATCTGTAACAAACAAATAAACGCTTTAATGGTCGTGGTTTATAAAAAATAAAATTATTTGAAGTTATTATCGACTGCATTAAAGTGTGAAAGTATCCTACAGCGGATACCGTAAAACTACAAGCGTATCAGGAGGTTATCTTCCATTTAATCTATTTGAAAGCAAAACAGCCAACAACGGTGGCCTAATCGATTATTAAATAACGCAACTTTGTGTACCGAAACCAACGGTTTAGTGGTTAAAATTAATTTTTATATTTTGTTGTGTTAGAATTTAGTTTGGGATAAAAATGTCTCGCATTCATTTGCAATTACAAAATCATCTTCATTTTTCCGATGTAACTTAATTTCATTTTTTAACTTACTCAATAAACCCTTTAATATTTGAATCACAAGTGATATTAAAAATTGAGCTGCACACCTTATAGGGGCCGGGTCGGTAACGAACCCGATCGGTAATCATTAAGTTATCTAATTCTGGCACACTTACTATAAAAGCTTAGAACGTGTGCGAGTGGTATTCATGATACCAGAAATGGTTGAACTCTTTCATTACAGCGGTTATCTAAATGGAGGAGAATTTCGAGTTAACTTTTTGAAGGCATTCTCATTCATCGGCATGTAAAGCAACATATCAGCAACTTCCGCCCTATTAATATACGGATGTGACTTCGCACTAAGAAATTTAGCATCGAAGATAAATCACAAGAGGTAAAAGATCTATTCCTTGTCGAATTGAATGATCCGTCAATAACATACTGAACCACGGGATTGCACCTACAGAGAATACAGAAAGAAACGTGGATATCGAATGATGAAAGTACGGAAAACCAAATCGATCACATCATAGTCCTCAAGTATACCCCCACCAGCATATTTGACATTATCATTTGCATCATCAAACTGTCATCTGCGTTTACTAGGCAAGCACAAACGACCGTTCGATGGAATGCCAATGCCTTAAAAGATCAAGAAGTATCACTGCAGAGTTACCAATCAGCTATCGCACTGACTATCGAGACCGACACAATAACAACGAAGGAATTTCTCTTAACATCCAGGAGTAGTGACTATAAAGCTCCCTAGAAAAATATCTCTATGCAAGAAAAACTACCTCCGTCAGAATAAACACGAACATATATGAGATCACGAATCGAAAACATTAGATTCCAAGCGGAATAAGGAAATTGAAGGGACTATTTTGCTAACGCGTGGAATCTTATTAAAGACTTCCTCCTAAGAAGTACTGCCATCAAAGATTGCGGAATGAAGAGCTCAGACCAAACGTCGCTGACGTTCTCTTAGTATGGGAAACCTACTTCCAAAATCTGTTAAATCGGTACGATGAAGTGACCCTCACTAGAGCCATTGATCCACCAGGTGAAGAGGCCTTCGTCGAATATTCCACAATGAAGGAAGTAGACGCAGCTATTAATAAATCGAAAATGAAAGGCACCCGGCCTTGATGAAATCCCCGCAGTATTGATTAAGCTCGGCAGCGCACCTCCTCTATTTGGGACTTAGAAGAGCTGCCGAAGAATTCGAAGGCCGTGCTCACATGCTCGCTGCACAAAAAAGACGACCGTCTTAATAGTGAAAACTATCGTGGCATAGCTCTATGTTGTACTTGCCATTGACGACTATCAATGTGGTTTTCGTTAAAACCGATTATCCATTGACCAGTGCTTCACCATGAGGATGATTTTTAAAAATAGAGGGAGTACACTATATGAGCATACATCAACTATATATATAGACTTCCATCGGACATATGACAGTATCAACCGCGATAACCTATGGTTCACGCTCATGTGACTTGGAATTGTTGTTGTTGTTGTAAATAACCAACGTCTGGTTCTATATGTGGAATCATAATCGAGTGAACTGCTGGTGCTCGAGTATACGTGGTAAGGAAAAGAAACATTGAAATTTCGAATAGTGCATCTTGGCCGAAGACCTAGCGATATCAAAAACACTTTCAAAGCACGTGATCGCTACGTAAGAAGACTCGGGTGGAAAAATTGGAACAAAACCATACTTCTATCAATACTCAGTAGCATGCTGGCAAATCTCGAAATAGATAATCATAATTTTGATAGCGTTGAAAACTTTAAATATCTCGGGTGATATGCTGGCAGAAATAAAAGCCCAAATCGCTGCCGCAAACATCGATCTTTGTTCCCCCATTCAATGTTATAGCGATCTAAACATCTGTCGTAGTCGTGCAAGCTCACGTTTTATAAAGCACTCATAAGAACTCTGCTGTCTTAGAGTCCTGAGCTCTAACGACTGTAGAAATGTATCCATATTTGAAAGGGAGGTCAATCGTTCAATTCAAATTACAAAATCGGATTAGTATGAACCACAAGATAAAGCAACTTTTCAGAGGCAGCGATATCATTAGATTCATCAAACGCAATCGAATTAGATGGCTGGTGATTCAACAGTTCAACAGCGGCTAATATAGGATGTCGAAACTGAAGGAGCGATGGATAGAGGCGGATGGAGGATCACAGTGCTGCCGATAAAATCCCTTCATGGAATTTTACTTTAGGGAGAGAGAGAGAAAGAGAGATGTACAGACACCAAACCGATGATCTCTGTCTCTTCACTCACTTTTGCATTATTTTTACCTCCGCCAAAAATATCCGTATCCGAAGGAATAGTAACATACTCCTTGTTCCTCGTCTAGATAGTCGGCCACTTGTTATTTCTATAGTTCTCATAACCCAATACTATTCCACTGTAAGACAATCATCGATATGTATCACACTTTATAATGTGCGGTTTCTTCCTATCTCAGATTAGACTAAAGTCCTTGTGTTTTATGTGTGTGACAAAATCGTTTATCTGAGATAAAATCTTGGGCGCGATTTTTTACCTCCTATGTGTATACAATTCAGAACACAATAACAAGAAATTCGGACAAACAGAAAACTTGTAGATCGATACTGTGTACAAACGAACAATGTAAAATCGAATAAAATAAAAAAATCGGCGCGATGTAAATAAATTTTATGATCGCAGTGAGAAATACGAATTTTTTTCGTTTTACTTTTACCAACGAAAGAGTAACACCAACCATCTGGGTGGTCTAGTCAAACGATAATTTCTTTTAAGCTACTTAAGTAGCGCGCTCGGATTAGAGAATTAATTTTTTCTTTGTTTTTCTTGTATTATTTAACATTTTCTATCTAACATAACAATCAACACAAAAAATCAATGCACAAGAAATTGGAAAGAAAATGTTGTGTGTAAGTAAAGTGTTTTCTTCTTCGTTCGTGCTCTTGTTCGGTGTGTGCTGTACTGTCTTTATGGGTATGCAACGAATGCGGCGGATTTATTTCCACATTTTTGGTCTCTAATTGAAATTAACGACGAAATTATTCATTTCTTCTGCGTTCCATACCATAGCCGCGTTAGTACACCACATAAATTATAAGTTTTTGTTTTTGTGTTCGATCGAGTGCGAGAATTCGAAATTGGTTCGAAATTAGATTTTTTTTTGTGTATACGCGCACATGGATTTTTTGTAAAACTTTCAATCATCAGAATTCTAGATTTGTTTAAAAATAATAATTTTTTTAAATCGCTTGAAATGTATTTTTAATGAGTTTGTTGATTAAAGTAATTTTTAGGTTGTAGCTGTATGGAAAATTAGTTGAAAATAAGTCAAATAGATTTAATGTATCTCGCTCGTGTCGTGCTTCTTTCTATATGTTCTAATTAGTCTCAATTTTTTGTATTAAATTTTATTAAATTTTTTGAACACAAATCTACAATTTCGAAATGGCTTTTGATCATCCCTATAAAATTTTACCTGAAACCGCAAGTACAATTTTTGAGGCAAAATTGTTGATAGATTTACGTTGATATGTGAAACCAGTTAATCGCAATCCGATCCTAATATGAACAGTTAAGTATACGTGCGGAAATCCAGATGAAAGTGTAATAGACGATATGCTTAATTGATACACCGATGAAATGGCCGTACAACGAACTTTACCACGGTAACAACTTTTACAACCATTAACAGATTTGTTGCGGCGTCCAACGCAAATTCTAAACAATTTCATACTAATAAAGATATGACAGTAACTTTTAGATTGGAATCGAACTATGAAAACCACCGAACCACTTTACTATAGATTGTGATAAGTTTAAACTGGAATAACTATAGGGTTTTCCAATAAGAGTGATATGATTTTAAAAAAAAAAAACATTAATTCTTAAGGAAATTGAAATGTTTTTTATTTAATGTGAAGTACAATCGATACAATTAAGTTCTGAATAAAACGTCATTCAAATGGCCTCCACGTCTTCTTCTGCAGGAACGAATTCGATGAACCCAATTTCGAGCACTTTTTCCACTAAATCAAGTCGTATGTCATGAATAGCACGTTCAATATTGACTTGTAAAGCTTGAAGAGAGTTTGGTTTATTGCTAAAGGCCAATGACTTCAAATAACCTCACAAAAAATAGTCTATGGTGTTAAATCACTTGGAGGCCATTCAATATCACAATTTCTTGAAATAATCGAATCTCCAAACTTTTCTAGCAATAATTCAATTGATGCACTTGCTGTGTGGCACGTGTCTTGTTGGAACCAAATGTTGTCAAGATCAACTTCTTCCAATTTCGGCCATAAAAAATTGGGTATCATTGATCTATACCGATCTCCATTGACAGTAACGGTGTTACCAGTTTCATTTCGAAAAAAATACGGATTTGTGGATTTTCTGCGCACCAGAATCGACAGTTTTGTTTATTTACCGCACCATTCAGATGAAAGTGAGCCTCATCGGAGAAGATGACTTTCTTAAAAAAATCGTTATCGTTTTCAAGTCGAATGGCTTCAGTTCTTGAGTGACAATAATTTTATACGGATACAATCCCAAATCTTTTCTCAATATCCGCCAGGTTGTGGTTTGAGGAAGTCCCAATTCTTGAGAACGTCTTGTAAAATGGCAAAAGTGCACGAAAAGTTGCAATTGGAGAACGATTATTTTGATAATAAAACTGAATAATTTGTAAACTTTGTTCTTGCGTCTATCTCACCATGATGAAATTGTAAACATTACTGAATACAATGAAACAAAAACTGACAGATCATGACATATTACAAATGGCCGAAACGTCACTTAAAAATCATACCATTTCTATTGGAAAACCCTATATTTAATAAATTAGTTTAATTTTACTAACCCCTTCTTTTTTAGGTGAGGGACACCTGAAATAATCAACCCTGAGATACGGCTTTGCTGGAATATTTTATCTACCTGGAGCAACATGGACAGCAGAAAAGTTCGGCTCACTAATGACTCATTAAAACGTGAACAGTCATAGACGAATCGTATGCGACATGTCTGAGATTAACTGTCTCATACTTGTCGTCGAACGTAGACTGCAATTGATCAAGTTTAAATAATTATTTTGTTTACTAAATCGCCATCAAAAAACGACGAACGAGTTTTTTTTTCTTTTTCATACACATTTTGATTATTTTGAAGAAGGTAAAAAGAAATTCGCATATATCTGCGGAAGACCTGATTTTCGACTGCTACATGTTTTGACCCGAGATATTTAAAGCCGTCTACGATATTAAAGTTGTGGTCGTTTGTTCCTTGGTATTCATAACAATATTGTTTTACTGTTGTTGGTTTTGAGACCAAGTCATTTCGCGGTACGGTCATGAATTTGGCATGACTTATTAAATATGGAACGAGACGTTTCAATATACAAGTTTTCCTTATTTCGTACTCGAGCGCTAGATGAAATACACAGACGCGAGTGTATCTGTCTGTCGCACACTAAGATACTGCTTCTTCTATTACAATTTCACAAATAGATGCCAGATGTTGTTAACTTACACAGAGAGACGTATACATAGAGTTGATAAACGGTAATATTGAACTCCCCCCCCCCTCCCCCCTACTTGAGGGGTATATGATTTTGGTGAGTAAAACATTTGCAAGCACTTTGTAAACGGTGTTTAACAGAGCAACTTCACAGAAATTTTCACATTTGAGGCGGCCAACATTTTTTTTATGAAGCAAACAACAGAGGAGGACCGCACTCCCTTCCACAGGTAGCTTTCTTCCGGTCCTAGGTCATCACGATGAGATGATAATGATAAGACTCATTTGAAGTTTCTTCGTGTTTTAATGATTCTACCGAGATTTTTTCAAAACCTATTCTAATTCCTATACTCTGGGATAAGGGACAAATACCTCCTCGCCTGGTGGAACAACAATCCAATTCATTAAATTCTGAAAGTAGGTTTGCTATACTGAGCGACGGAATTTGTGTATTTCTTCGAGCACATATATTCGACTACTTGACGGCACTGATCGTTGAACCAATCATTAAGTGGTTTTGGTGGTTTTGTTTCAATTGTGTTTTCCTCTGCGGCAGTTATAGAAGACTGAATAGCTTGCCATTTTTTGTTTTACCGGTCAAAAATTTCAGTGATGGCTGACTGGTAGCTCTGTACGTAGTCTTCATTTGTTAATGCATCGATATTACAGCACACGTTCTTCTTTACATGCTTATTAAATGTCGATAATAGTTTGTACTTAAATACATTTGAAAACAACAAGAATATATGTTCACTGTCAATATCTACGTCAGTTATACTGTTGGACTGTCTCTTCGAGATCATGAAATGTTGAGTTTGATTTTCCCATTATTCCTTCGCCACATAACGTTGTGGATTTTTTTGGTTAAAGGAAATACTCGCTTTTAATAGTTTGGCGGCGCGTCGGCTGTTGTTGTTACTAAAGTACGCTTACAATGATTTTGATGTCGTGGTGCGAGGTGCTACTAATGATGTTGGATGATGATGGGTTGGATTACCGTGCATATCCGTATGCCGGCAGAGTGGAAGTCGTTAATATGCTGCTGAATTCTCAGGTAAACGAATGAGAGTTGTAAGAGAGTGTAACGGAATCCCAATAATTTAACAATAGTAACACTCTGCTTTCTGATAGACGAACCGCTGCGGAAACGTTCTGGACATCTTCAGGTCTTAAATAGCTTAGCACGTTCCAAGTTATCATTATTACGGTGTTGTCTGTGTACATTTTCCGAGCTCGTTATTGTGATGAATCCAATTTATTTATCCGAAGCCTTTAGGGTTCATAACTTGATGGGGTTTGTAAGAGTAGGATTTTCGCTTGCCGTTCGACCATCTTCCCGCGTGATGTGTTGATTACTTACTGGTGATAGTTCTTAAGGTACCCAGTTGTACCTTAAACACATTCATATGTTGCAGAATTTCCTCGGTATCGCCTCAGATACATCGCATGATCCATTTAGAAGATGAGATGGAGATTACCCAGCTGATATATTGTACATTGGATTTATAACGACTTGTTTGCCTTATGCCTTGCCTGGAACATATCCTCCTCCGTTGAAAGTTTGATATTTTATCAGAAGTTCATTCAATCATCACCCGCAACTGATAATTGTAATAATTTACTGATTGGACGCTTGAATGATGATATTTGGACTTACGTAACAATACTCTAATAATGCCGTCGTTTACCGGATGCACCTAATCACCCAACGGCAAGGGCTTTTACCAGCACTACGTCGTTTGCCTGAAGATTATGTCTTTTAAGATTTTGGTGGTGCACTGCTGTAATGTATGAAGATAATTTATGCAACATCGTTTCCAATACAACTGGACCAATTGTTGCACGATTTGCTGTGATAGCCTCCGTATATTAGATGTGAGCTACCCTCAACTCTGGCCATGTGCTGCTTGATTGATCAGACTGAATTTCGGCAAAATTTAGTGCAAGTGATGTAATAATGACCACATGTAAATACTAAAATCGGTGTTCATTGCTCATAAAAGCAGTAAGGTAACGCATACGTTCTTAAATTTTCAAGAAGAATAACTAATCTTCCAAGTTAACTGACAACCAAGAGACTACAGGACAGTATGGTATTAGACTTGAATTAAACATTAATAGTTTTGCTTCGAAGCAACAAGATAGCCTCGCATGGAAACAAATCATTCAATCCAGCTTTTAACCGGCAAAAGTATTTGATATTAAA
This sequence comes from Nephrotoma guestfalica, assembly GCA_963691935.1. Taxonomy (NCBI): domain Eukaryota; kingdom Metazoa; phylum Arthropoda; class Insecta; order Diptera; family Tipulidae; genus Nephrotoma; species Nephrotoma guestfalica. The sequence goes on from OY829915.1 coordinate 212,265,695, forward strand.
GCTCCTGCTATCAGTGAAACCATAATTAATAAATTATCAGATGTTGAATTATTTGTTGGGAGATCTTTCAACAACAAGGGTATCCCCAGTTGTGCTAGGCATTTTCAGTTGCGATATAATAAAAATTATAAAGGATATTTTATAGTGATCGTGTGAGAGGCGCGTGACAGAGAGAGATAATGCGACAACAACAACACCATTCATGCCAAGCAACCGTTGCTGACTTGCGTTAATCCAAATTTGGGTGATCGCATGGGAACAGATAATTGTAATAATAGAAGGAAACAAGATCATTTCTTTAAGCATGTCGGTATATATCATCAAACAGCCGCAGCCTGTTTCTTCCAGCAGCGCTGGGAACAACTTGGCTATATAATTCCATAGACCAAATAACATGATTATGTAATCTGTAATGGGAAGTAGCGTCACTAAAATAAAATAAAATATAATGTTTTATAATATAAAACGTGTTTAGTTAGAGCAGCAGCAGCGTGCAAAAAATTTACGTTACGTTAGGTAGAGGGGCTTCAAGACATATGTTGCAGCCGTCTACCACAACTGATGCGTTATAACATTTGAAAGAGATGGCACAATAGTTTTGCCTTAAATTGAGAAACATGTCGCAACACTCCGGTTTCTGATAGACGAGCCGCTGCGAACCATACCAGAACCAAACTCCTTAAATCAAACAAATTTAAATATAATCAATTAACCATAAACATAACAATGCAAAAAGTTTGGAGAAATTTGGGAGGTGGAACCGGATATATGTTACAATAATAGCAAAAGGAGAACCTGGACCTACTAAAAATGATACATCCTGAAAAAATAACTTTGAGAAGAATTCATTAAGGACATAGTGGTAATAATGGTGTCATTACAACAATAGCAAAATCAGCAACAGAGGATTCTAATACTCCACATATAGAAGGAATTAGAAGGGCAAACTGTTTGTATGAAAGATGACGGAATGAGCACAACCAACTATAGCACTTTTATGATAGTAGTGCGGTACAAAAAATTGTACTCTATTCAAATTAGAAATTTGTTTTGCTACTGTTGTAATGGTAGTTCAACCGACAAAGCGTGTGCTAATTCTCCTGCACATAAATGGCTCAGACACTTTTTAACAAGACGAAATTTAGGATGCCAGTTTTATAAATTTTGTATCACTGAAGTTATTAAGTTCAAGTTGAATTTTAATGTAAACTTATCATGTCAAATATAATTAAATTATTAGTTTGCTAAAGAGAGAGAGGTAACTATTGACCTATAAGACTTAATTATGATCATTTCCGTTCACCGGAATTAACTATTGGTGTTTATGTACAGCACCACCATAATTTTCAGCATCTTAAATTAAATTTAAATTACGCTAATTAATTCGATTAAATTGATCAATCAATTTTATCATTTATAACTTTGATCTTTATTTATAATTAATCAATTATGCCGGTATTTAAACTTTCACTTTACACTTTAAAAATATGGATTTGGTTGTTCTTGTTTAATTTATAAATTGATTGTCGAGTGTATGAAAATCGAAAGTAATTACACAGCTTAAAGTAAATACTTTAATTGGAGAATAATCAAATCGTACAATCAAATCGCACTAAATACAGAAATTCAAAACTATGCGCGCTTAATACAGCAATTAAATGTCCAACTGATTTATCAAGATATAAAATTTATAAACCATTAACCGCGTAATTTATAAAGACAAAAACTTTAAGTATTTTTTTTAAATTTAAGATACAAAAAAAATTGATAAAATCTTTAAAAAAAATTATTTTCGAGACACAACGCGGTATTTGCCAAATAGCGTCTCATACCAAAAAGGATACATGTATTGTAACGAAAAAGGGGTCTTCAAAGTCAGATGTGTCATTAAATGTTGGATAGTGTGTTGTCTCATACTCCTACGATGGGTTATTGCACACCGTGCAGTAATGAACATGTTTCCAGTATTGTTTAGCCATTTCTGTGTTTTGTTGTAATCGCATCATATGTCCTATCCTTATAAGCCTGGTTCTAACGTGTAATTTAGAGTAAATGTCTTTCTTGTGTTGCTGTTTGCAATTTTGTAACCGCATATACGGAATATTATTTAAAATTGTAGATAAAGGATGCAATAAGCCAATAAAATGCAAATTGATTTTTATAGTGTTTTCATGACAAAGTTCACTTTCCAGTTTCTCGGCATCCTCTCAGAAAGATTGAACGTCTTATTAATTTTAAGCACTGAATGGATCCAATCTTGTATTACTGCTGACTGAGGAAACTACAAGAACAACATATTTTATGACTGTACGTGTAAAAAAGAGAACATTTGGGCGTTTTTATTTTTTAAAAAAATAGTTGAATTCAAACCGCAAAAATACCATTTTAAAAAAATTTAATTTTATAATGAAAGCTGCAATTTTTAAACTATAAATTATTTAAATATTTTATTCCAATGATTACTAAATTTTAAAACGCTACTGATCTAATATTTGTCCTGGATTGATGTCCTGTCACTTCATGATTTGGCTTGAATGAACAGGTTATGGTAACCTGTGTGTGTTTAGTATTACGCTAAATGTGAGTGATCGAACAAAATTAGGGGTAGATGCGATCCCGGCCAAATTTGGGGGTGTAGATTTTATTAGAACTTCAAGATACGGCCTGAGTGAACAGATATTACCATTCACTAATTTTGCTATCAAGAAAACCGATGATAAAAACCTGGAAATGTATTTAGTATTACGCTAAATGTGAGTGATCGAACAAAATTAGGGGTAGATGCGATCCCGGCCAAATTTGAGGGTGTAGATTTTATTAGAACTTCATGATTTGGCTTGAATGAACAGGTTATGGTAACCTAATTTTGCTATCAAGGAAACCGATGATAAAATCCTGGAAATGTGTTTAGTATTACGCTAAATGTGAGTGAATGAACAAAATTAGGGTTTAGATGCGATCCCGGCCAAATTTAAGGGTGTACATTTTATTAGAACTTCAAGATACGGCTTGAATGAACAGGGTATGGTAACCTAATTTTGCTATCAAGGAAACCGATGATAAAATCCTGGAAATGTGTTTAGTATTACGCTAAATGTGAGTGAATGAACAAAATTAGGGGTAGATGCGATCCCGGCCAAATTTGGGGGTGTAGATTTTATTAGAACTTCATGATTTGGCTTGAATGAACAGGTTATGGTAACCTAATTTTTCTATCAAGGAAACCGATGATAAAATCCTGGAAATGTGTTTAGTATTACGCTAAATGTGAGTGAATGAACAAAATTAGGGGTAGATGCGATCCCGGCCAAATTTGGGGGGGGTGTAGATTTTATTAGAACTTCATGATTTGGCTTGAATGAACAGGTTATGGTAACCTAATTTTTCTATCAAGGAAGCCGATGATAAAATCCTGGAAATGTGTTTAGTATTACGCTAAATGTGAGTGAATGAACAAAATTAGGGGTAGATGCGATCCCGGCCAAATTTGGGGGTGTAGATTTTATTAGAACTTCATGATTTGGCTTGAATGAACAGGTTATGGTAACCTAATTTTTCTATCAAGGAAACCGATGATAAAATCCTGGAAATGTGTTTAGTATTACGCTAAATGTGAGTGAATGAACAAAATTAGGGGTAGATGCGATCCCGGCCAAATTTGGGGGTGTAGATTTTATTAGAACTTCATGATTTGGCTTGAATGAACAGGTTATGGTAACCTAATTTTTCTATCTAGGAAACCGATGATAAAATCCTGGAAATGTGTTTAGTATTACGCTAAATGTGAGTGAATGAACAAAATTAGGGGTAGATGCGATCCCGGCCAAATTTGGGGGTGTAGATTTTATTAGAACTTCAAGATACGGCCTGAGTGAACAGATATTACCATTCACTAATTTTGCTATCAAGAAAACCGATGATAAAAACCTGGAAATGTATTTAGTATTACGCTAAATGTGAGTGATCGAACAAAATTAGGGGTAGATGCGATCCCGGCCAAATTTGAGGGTGTAGATTTTATTAGAACTTCATGATTTGGCTTGAATCAACAGGGTATGGTAACCTAATTTTGCTATCAAGGAAACCGATGATAAAATCCTGGAAATGTGTTTAGTATTACGCTAAATGTGAGTGATCGAACAAAATTAGGGGTAGATGCGATCCCGGCCAAATTTGGGGGTGTAGATTTTATTAGAACTTCAAGATACGGCCTGAGTGAACAGATATTACCATTCACTAATTTTGCTATCAAGAAAACCGATGATAAAAACCTGGAAATGTATTTAGTATTACGCTAAATGTGAGTGATCGAACAAAATTAGGGGTAGATGCGATCCCGGCCAAATTTGAGGGTGTAGATTTTATTAGAACTTCATGATTTGGCTTGAATGAACAGGTTATGGTAACCTAATTTTGCTATCAAGGAAACCGATGATAAAATCCTGGAAATGTGTTTAGTATTACGCTAAATGTGAGTGAATGAACAAAATTAGGGGTAGATGCGATCCCGGCCAAATTTGGGGGTGTAGATTTTATTAGAACTTCATGATTTGGCTTGAATGAACAGGTTATGGTAACCTAATTTTTCTATCAAGGAAACCGATGATAAAATCCTGGAAATGTGTTTAGTATTACGCTAAATGTGAGTGAATGAACAAAATTAGGGGTAGATGCGATCCCGGCCAAATTTGGGGGTGTAGATTTTATTAGAACTTCATGATTTGGCTTGAATGAACAGGTTATGGTAACCTAATTTTGCTATCAAGGAAACCGATGATAAAATCCTGGAAATGTGTTTAGTATTACGCTAAATGTGAGTGATCGAACAAAATTAGGGGTAGATGCGATCCCGGCCAAATTTGGGGGTGTAGATTTTATTAGAACTTCAAGATACGGCCTGAGTGAACAGATATTACCATTCACTAATTTTGCTATCAAGAAAACCGATGATAAAAACCTGGAAATGTATTTAGTATTACGCTAAATGTGAGTGATCGAACAAAATTAGGGGTAGATGCGATCCCGGCCAAATTTGAGGGTGTAGATTTTATTAGAACTTCATGATTTGGCTTGAATCAACAGGGTATGGTAACCTAATTTTGCTATCAAGGAAACCGATGATAAAAACCTGGAAATGTGTTTAGTATTACGCTAAATGTGAGTGATCGAACAAAATTAGGGGTAGATCCGATCCCGGCCAAATTTGGGGGTGTAGATTTTATTAGAACTTCAAGATACGGCTTGAGTGAACAGATATTACCATTCATTAATTTTGCTATCAAGGAAACCGATGATAAAAACCTGGAAATGTATTTAGTATTACGCTAAATGTGAGTGATCGAACAAAATTAGGGGTAGATGCGATCCCGGCCAAATTTGGGGGTGTAGATTTTATTAGAACTTCATGATTTGGCTTGAATGAACAGGTTATGGTAACCTAATTTTGCTTTCAAGGAAACCGATGATAAAATCCTGGAAATGTGTTTAGTATTACGCTAAATGTGAGTGATCGAACAAAATTAGGGGTAGATCCGATCCCGGCCAAATTTGGGGGTGTAGATTTTATTAGAACTTCAAGATACGGCTTGAGTGAACAGATATTACCATTATCTAATTTTGCTATCAAGGAAACCGATGATAAAATCCTGGAAATGTATTAAGTATTACGCTAAATGTGAGTGAATGAACAAAATTAGGGTTTAGATGCAATCCCGGCCAAATTTGGGGGTGTAGATTTTATTAGAACTTCATGATTTGGCTTGAATGAACAGGTTATGGTAACCTAATTTTGCTTTCAAGAAAACCGATGATAAAATCCTGGAAATGTGTTTAGTATTACGCTAAATGTGAGTGATCGAACAAAATTAGGGGTAGATGCGATCCCGGCCAAATTTGGGGGTGTAGATTTTATTAGAACTTCAAGATACGGCTTGAGTGAACAGATATTACCATTCACTAATTTTGCTATCAAGGAAACCGATGATAAAATCCTGGAAATGTATTAAGTATTACGCTAAATGTGAGTGAATGAACAAAATTAGGGTTTAGATGCAATCCCGGCCAAATTTAAGGGTGTAGATTTTATTAGAACTTCAAGATACGGCTTGAGTGAACAGATATTACCATTCACTAATTTTGCTAGCAAGGAAATCGATGATAAAATCCTGGAAATGTAATAAGTATTACGCTAAATGTGAGTGATCGAACAAAATTAGGGGTAGATGCGATCCCGGCCAAATTTGAGGGTGTAGATTTTATTAGAACTTCATGATTTGGCTTGAATGAACAGGTTATGGTAACCTAATTTTGCTTTCAAGAAAACCGATGATAAAATCCTGGAAATGTGTTTAGTATTACGCTAAATGTGAGTGATCGAACAAAATTAGGGGTAGATGCGATCCCGGCCAAATTTGGGGGTGTAGATTTTATTAGAACTTCAAGATACGGCTTGAGTGAACAGATATTACCATTCACTAATTTTGCTATCAAGGAAACCGATGATAAAATCCTGGAAATGTATTAAGTATTACGCTAAATGTGAGTGAATGAACAAAATTAGGGTTTAGATGCAATCCCGGCCAAATTTAAGGGTGTAGATTTTATTAGAACTTCAAGATACGGCTTGAGTGAACAGATATTACCATTCACTAATTTTGCTAGCAAGGAAATCGATGATAAAATCCTGGAAATGTAATAAGTATTACGCTAAATGTGAGTGATCGAACAAAATTAGGGGTAGATGCGATCCCGGCCAAATTTGAGGGTGTAGATTTTATTAGAACTTCAAGATACGGCTTGAGTGAACAGAAATTACCATTCACTAATTTTGCTATCAAGGAAACCGATGATAAAAACCTGGAAATGTATTTAGTATTACGCTAAATGTGAGTGATCGAACAAAATTAGGGGTAGATGCGATCCCGGCCAAATTTGGGGGTGTAGATTTTATTAGAACTTCATGATTTGGCTTGAATGAACAGGTTATGGTAACCTAATTTTGCTTTCAAGGAAACCGATGATAAAATCCTGGAAATGTGTTTAGTATTACGCTAAATGTGAGTGATCGAACAAAATTAGGGGTAGATGCGATCCCGGCCAAATTTGGGGGTGTAGATTTTATTAGAACTTCAAGATACGGCTTGAGTGAACAGAAATTACCATTCACTAATTTTGCTATCAAGGAAACCGATGATAAAAACCTGGAAATGTATTTAGTATTACGCTAAATGTGAGTGATCGAACAAAATTAGGGGTAGATGCGATCCCGGCCAAATTTGGGGGTGTAGATTTTATTAGAACTTCATGATTTGGCTTGAATGAACAGGTTATGGTAACCTAATTTTGCTTTCAAGGAAACCGATGATAAAATCCTGGAAATGTGTTTAGTATTACGCTAAATGTGAGTGATCGAACAAAATTAGGGGTAGATCCGATCCCGGCCAAATTTGGGGGTGTAGATTTTATTAGAACTTCAAGATACGGCTTGAGTGAACAGATATTACCATTATCTAATTTTGCTATCAAGGAAACCGATGATAAAATCCTGGAAATGTATTAAGTATTACGCTAAATGTGAGTGAATGAACAAAATTAGGGTTTAGATGCAATCCCGGCCAAATTTGGGGGTGTAGATTTTATTAGAACTTCATGATTTGGCTTGAATGAACAGGTTATGGTAACCTAATTTTGCTTTCAAGAAAACCGATGATAAAATCCTGGAAATGTGTTTAGTATTACGCTAAATGTGAGTGATCGAACAAAATTAGGGGTAGATGCGATCCCGGCCAAATTTGGGGGTGTAGATTTTATTAGAACTTCAAGATACGGCTTGAGTGAACAGATATTACCATTCACTAATTTTGCTATCAAGGAAACCGATGATAAAATCCTGGAAATGTATTAAGTATTACGCTAAATGTGAGTGAATGAACAAAATTAGGGTTTAGATGCAATCCCGGCCAAATTTAAGGGTGTAGATTTTATTAGAACTTCAAGATACGGCTTGAGTGAACAGATATTACCATTCACTAATTTTGCTAGCAAGGAAATCGATGATAAAATCCTGGAAATGTAATAAGTATTACGCTAAATGTGAGTGATCGAACAAAATTAGGGGTAGATGCGATCCCGGCCAAATTTGAGGGTGTAGATTTTATTAGAACTTCATGATTTGGCTTGAATGAACAGGTTATGGTAACCTAATTTTGCTTTCAAGAAAACCGATGATAAAATCCTGGAAATGTGTTTAGTATTACGCTAAATGTGAGTGATCGAACAAAATTAGGGGTAGATCCGATCCCGGCCAAATTTGGGGGTGTAGATTTTATTAGAACTTCAAGATACGGCTTGAGTGAACAGATATTACCATTATCTAATTTTGCTATCAAGGAAACCGATGATAAAATCCTGGAAATGTATTAAGTATTACGCTAAATGTGAGTGAATGAACAAAATTAGGGTTTAGATGCAATCCCGGCCAAATTTGGGGGTGTAGATTTTATTAGAACTTCATGATTTGGCTTGAATGAACAGGTTATGGTAACCTAATTTTGCTTTCAAGAAAACCGATGATAAAATCCTGGAAATGTGTTTAGTATTACGCTAAATGTGAGTGATCGAACAAAATTAGGGGTAGATGCGATCCCGGCCAAATTTGGGGGTGTAGATTTTATTAGAACTTCAAGATACGGCTTGAGTGAACAGATATTACCATTCACTAATTTTGCTATCAAGGAAACCGATGATAAAATCCTGGAAATGTATTAAGTATTACGCTAAATGTGAGTGAATGAACAAAATTAGGGTTTAGATGCAATCCCGGCCAAATTTAAGGGTGTAGATTTTATTAGAACTTCAAGATACGGCTTGAGTGAACAGAAATTACCATTCACTAATTTTGCTATCAAGGAAACCGATGATAAAAACCTGGAAATGTATTTAGTATTACGCTAAATGTGAGTGATCGAACAAAATTAGGGGTAGATGCGATCCCGGCCAAATTTGGGGGTGTAGATTTTATTAGAACTTCATGATTTGGCTTGAATAAACAGGTTATGGTAACCTAATTTTGCTTTCAAGAAAACCGATGATAAAATCCTGGAAATGTGTTTAGTATTACGCTAAATGTGAGTGATCGAACAAAATTAGGGGTAGATGCGATCCCGGCCAAATTTGGGGGTGTAGATTTTATTAGAACTTCAAGATACGGCTTGAGTGAACAGAAATTACCATTCACTAATTTTGCTATCAAGGAAACCGATGATAAAAACCTGGAAATGTATTTAGTATTACGCTAAATGTGAGTGATCGAACAAAATTAGGGGTAGATGCGATCCCGGCCAAATTTGGGGGTGTAGATTTTATTAGAACTTCATGATTTGGCTTGAATGAACAGGTTATGGTAACCTAATTTTGCTTTCAAGGAAACCGATGATAAAATCCTGGAAATGTGTTTAGTATTACGCTAAATGTGAGTGATCGAACAAAATTAGGGGTAGATCCGATCCCGGCCAAATTTGGAGGTGTAGATTTTATTAGAACTTCAAGATACGGCTTGAGTGAACAGATATTACCATTATCTAATTTTGCTATCAAGGAAACCGATGATAAAATCCTGGAAATGTATTAAGTATTACGCTAAATGTGAGTGAATGAACAAAATTAGGGTTTAGATGCAATCCCGGCCAAATTTGGGGGTGTAGATTTTATTAGAACTTCATGATTTGGCTTGAATGAACAGGTTATGGTAACCTAATTTTGCTTTCAAGAAAACCGATGATAAAATCCTGGAAATGTGTTTAGTATTACGCTAAATGTGAGTGATCGAACAAAATTAGGGGTAGATGCGATCCCGGCCAAATTTGGGGGTGTAGATTTTATTAGAACTTCATGATTTGGCTTGAATGAACAGGTTATGGTAACCTAATTTTGCTTTCAAGGAAACCGATGATAAAATCCTGGAAATGTGTTTAGTATTACGCTAAATGTGAGTGATCGAACAAAATTAGGGGTAGATCCGATCCCGGCCAAATTTGGGGGTGTAGATTTTATTAGAACTTCAAGATACGGCTTGAGTGAACAGATATTACCATTATCTAATTTTGCTATCAAGGAAACCGATGATAAAATCCTGGAAATGTATTAAGTATTACGCTAAATGTGAGTGAATGAACAAAATTAGGGTTTAGATGCAATCCCGGCCAAATTTGGGGGTGTAGATTTTATTAGAACTTCATGATTTGGCTTGAATGAACAGGTTATGGTAACCTAATTTTGCTTTCAAGAAAACCGATGATAAAATCCTGGAAATGTGTTTAGTATTACGCTAAATGTGAGTGATCGAACAAAATTAGGGGTAGATCCGATCCCGGCCAAATTTGGGGGTGTAGATTTTATTAGAACTTCAAGATACGGCTTGAGTGAACAGATATTACCATTATCTAATTTTGCTATCAAGGAAACCGATGATAAAATCCTGGAAATGTATTAAGTATTACGCTAAATGTGAGTGAATGAACAAAATTAGGGTTTAGATGCAATCCCGGCCAAATTTGGGGGTGTAGATTTTATTAGAACTTCATGATTTGGCTTGAATGAACAGGTTATGGTAACCTAATTTTGCTTTCAAGAAAACCGATGATAAAATCCTGGAAATGTGTTTAGTATTACGCTAAATGTGAGTGATCGAACAAAATTAGGGGTAGATGCGATCCCGGCCAAATTTGGGGGTGTAGATTTTATTAGAACTTCAAGATACGGCTTGAGTGAACAGATATTACCATTCACTAATTTTGCTATCAAGGAAACCGATGATAAAATCCTGGAAATGTATTAAGTATTACGCTAAATGTGAGTGAATGAACAAAATTAGGGTTTAGATGCAATCCCGGCCAAATTTAAGGGTGTAGATTTTATTAGAACTTCAAGATACGGCTTGAGTGAACAGATATTACCATTCACTAATTTTGCTAGCAAGGAAATCGATGATAAAATCCTGGAAATGTAATAAGTATTACGCTAAATGTGAGTGATCGAACAAAATTAGGGGTAGATGCGATCCCGGCCAAATTTGAGGGTGTAGATTTTATTAGAACTTCATGATTTGGCTTGAATGAACAGGTTATGGTAACCTAATTTTGCTTTCAAGAAAACCGATGATAAAATCCTGGAAATGTGTTTAGTATTACGCTAAATGTGAGTGATCGAACAAAATTAGGGGTAGATCCGATCCCGGCCAAATTTGGGGGTGTAGATTTTATTAGAACTTCAAGATACGGCTTGAGTGAACAGATATTACCATTATCTAATTTTGCTATCAAGGAAACCGATGATAAAATCCTGGAAATGTATTAAGTATTACGCTAAATGTGAGTGAATGAACAAAATTAGGGTTTAGATGCAATCCCGGCCAAATTTGGGGGTGTAGATTTTATTAGAACTTCATGATTTGGCTTGAATGAACAGGTTATGGTAACCTAATTTTGCTTTCAAGAAAACCGATGATAAAATCCTGGAAATGTGTTTAGTATTACGCTAAATGTGAGTGATCGAACAAAATTAGGGGTAGATGCGATCCCGGCCAAATTTGGGGGTGTAGATTTTATTAGAACTTCAAGATACGGCTTGAGTGAACAGATATTACCATTCACTAATTTTGCTATCAAGGAAACCGATGATAAAATCCTGGAAATGTATTAAGTATTACGCTAAATGTGAGTGAATGAACAAAATTAGGGTTTAGATGCAATCCCGGCCAAATTTAAGGGTGTAGATTTTATTAGAACTTCAAGATACGGCTTGAGTGAACAGAAATTACCATTCACTAATTTTGCTATCAAGGAAACCGATGATTAAAACCTGGAAATGTATTTAGTATTACGCTAAATGTGAGTGATCGAACAAAATTAGGGGTAGATGCGATCCCGGCCAAATTTGGGGGTGTAGATTTTATTAGAACTTCATGATTTGGCTTGAATAAACAGGTTATGGTAACCTAATTTTGCTTTCAAGAAAACCGATGATAAAATCCTGGAAATGTGTTTAGTATTACGCTAAATGTGAGTGATCGAACAAAATTAGGGGTAGATGCGATCCCGGCCAAATTTGGGGGTGTAGATTTTATTAGAACTTCAAGATACGGCTTGAGTGAACAGAAATTACCATTCACTAATTTTGCTATCAAGGAAACCGATGATAAAAACCTGGAAATGTATTTAGTATTACGCTAAATGTGAGTGATCGAACAAAATTAGGGGTAGATGCGATCCCGGCCAAATTTGGGGGTGTAGATTTTATTAGAACTTCATGATTTGGCTTGAATGAACAGGTTATGGTAACCTAATTTTGCTTTCAAGGAAACCGATGATAAAATCCTGGAAATGTGTTTAGTATTACGCTAAATGTGAGTGATCGAACAAAATTAGGGGTAGATCCGATCCCGGCCAAATTTGGAGGTGTAGATTTTATTAGAACTTCAAGATACGGCTTGAGTGAACAGATATTACCATTATCTAATTTTGCTATCAAGGAAACCGATGATAAAATCCTGGAAATGTATTAAGTATTACGCTAAATGTGAGTGAATGAACAAAATTAGGGTTTAGATGCAATCCCGGCCAAATTTGGGGGTGTAGATTTTATTAGAACTTCATGATTTGGCTTGAATGAACAGGTTATGGTAACCTAATTTTGCTTTCAAGAAAACCGATGATAAAATCCTGGAAATGTGTTTAGTATTACGCTAAATGTGAGTGATCGAACAAAATTAGGGGTAGATGCGATCCCGGCCAAATTTGGGGGTGTAGATTTTATTAGAACTTCATGATTTGGCTTGAATGAACAGGTTATGGTAACCTAATTTTGCTTTCAAGGAAACCGATGATAAAATCCTGGAAATGTGTTTAGTATTACGCTAAATGTGAGTGATCGAACAAAATTAGGGGTAGATCCGATCCCGGCCAAATTTGGGGGTGTAGATTTTATTAGAACTTCAAGATACGGCTTGAGTGAACAGATATTACCATTATCTAATTTTGCTATCAAGGAAACCGATGATAAAATCCTGGAAATGTATTAAGTATTACGCTAAATGTGAGTGAATGAACAAAATTAGGGTTTAGATGCAATCCCGGCCAAATTTGGGGGTGTAGATTTTATTAGAACTTCATGATTTGGCTTGAATGAACAGGTTATGGTAACCTAATTTTGCTTTCAAGAAAACCGATGATAAAATCCTGGAAATGTGTTTAGTATTACGCTAAATGTGAGTGATCGAACAAAATTAGGGGTAGATGCGATCCCGGCCAAATTTGGGGGTGTAGATTTTATTAGAACTTCAAGATACGGCTTGAGTGAACAGATATTACCATTCACTAATTTTGCTATCAAGGAAACCGATGATAAAATCCTGGAAATGTATTAAGTATTACGCTAAATGTGAGTGAATGAACAAAATTAGGGGTAGATGCGATCCCGGCCAAATTTGAGGGTGTAGATTTTATTAGAACTTCATGATTTGGCTTGAACGAACAGGTTATGGTAACCTAATTTTGCTATCAAGGAAACCGATGATAAAATCCTGGAAATGTGTTTAGTATTACGCTAAATGCGAGTGAATGAACAAAATTAGGGGTAGATGCGATTCAGGCAAAATTTTGGGGGTGTAGATTTTATTAGAACTTCATGATTCGGCCTGGGTGAACGGATGCTACATTTACTAGTATCAGTTATCGGGAAAACATTTAGGGAAATGTGAAACTGTGTGTAGTATATTTCAAGAATTAGTGAGGGATATTCATTTTTAATCCAAGCCAAATTTGAAGGAGTATTTTTCCATTCCATTAGAACTAATGAATCTGGCTATATAGCATGTTATACAAGTTCGCGAATATTAGATAGTTTTTATTTATTAGAATCGCCTAAATGTTTGCAATTCAAAAATACTGTCTCACTTGTTTTGGAAATTTTTCCTAAAATAGTACTAAACGCCATTTTTTAAATGTAGTAGAAAATTAGGACAAACTTCACATGCATTGCTAAATGTCATGCCACACTATTAAAACCGAAACATTTGGAGTATTAGACGAATAAGAAAAAAAACAGATCTAAGCCGAAAGATTTTTTAAAAGTTTAGTTTCGAATATGTTTTCGAAAACAAATAGCTACAACTGACATCTGAGGCAAAAATTGCCATTTGTAACTCTCTCAATAAATTGTTTTGTAAAAATGAATTCAAAATTCGGAAAACCCAGTTTTGGGCAGGAAAACTAAACCAATCTAATATCGTACTGAAAGAACGCAGTACTTTGTCTACAAACTGTATACATACTCTACCAATTATCGACATAGTCTACGCATAAATCAATTGGTTACACTATTTTCGACACCAACATGTCGACGATTGCGAAATACGCGTGGACGCACAACACTGGAATTAAGTGATTTAAAAATTTCCACTATAAGGAATCTCAGTTTTCAAAAATTAAATATTTCACTATAAATAAACTTTTTTTTTAATCACTGGTGTATGAAGAGAAAGACGCACGCTTGAAGATTTCCGAAAGCGGGTTAGACGTTAATTTCAACCGAGTTCCATCTATTACCAGCCCTTATTGCAAACGGTGCAATTCTTATCTGTACTTGAAAACAATTTCAAATTAACCTCGACACCATTCTATCAGTAGAGCACAATGCAATGAAAATATCATTTACAAAACAATATTATGATTGGCATTAAAATAAAGACAAATTTCACTAATTAACCGAATAACCCAAAACCAAAAAAAAAAAATGAAAACATTGTTACGCGCCAACCTAATTAGTAATCCGTGATATTTTAATTGACGAGGAACGAGAGATCAAACGAAATGTCTCTAATTGAAAATTACCCATATGTCATGTTGTTTTTGTTGTGTGCTGTTACCAAATGGTTAAAATCGAAAACCTAAAACACTAAAAATAGTCCCTGTGCGTCGACTCGATCCGTCGACTATATAGTTGTATAGCAGCATCGTGTAATGGGGATAATTAATAGCATGTCACACAAAAAAAACTTACAAAGTAGAGAGATAAAATATTTTGTCATATTGATGAATTTATTTTCAACTCATAATTATCTCTGGTGTGTCTGGGCTCTGCGTATAGGTCAATTTAGTTTTAAACCAGCTAATATAATATGATTATACATACTATTGATGGATCCGTTTGATGTATGTCATCCGTCTCTGTTTAAAATAATTGTTTTGTTGCTATTTTTAAGTTTTATTGTTTTGTTTGTTCGTTTGCAAAAGATACTTGTCAACAAAGTATAGAGGCAAACACGAAAGAGGCACCCACACGCAACATCTCCATAAACATTGCTTAGAATATAACTAAGAGGCTGTTAGAGAATTATAATAACTTATTTATACCAGATATTAGCGTTTCTGCGATAAATTTAGCATCTTAATAGTGGATGACCTCATTGGGCACGGGACCCAGCATCAAAACACAATTGCTAAGTTGGTTCCTAGTTTCGGTGAGTTCCACGAGATAAATTACCAAATAAATTAAAATGATTAGTCAATTTTTGTTGTATGTGCGCACTATAGAGCTATTTGGATAAGTACCTTAATCTATTCAATCTTTTCTCACTCAATCAAACTCAATTTTCTAATTTTTTTTCTTACGTTTGGTGTATGTGTTGTATTAATCTTTTTGACTATGCTTGGTGAAATAATTTTTTTTTTTTGTATATTTAAGACAATTTCAAATCACACACAAATAAAAAGAATTGTCATGTCTTTGTTGAAATATTTTTAAATTAATCATTCTTTCAAATCGTATTGAATAATCTCACCTTTTAAGGTAAAAATAACTTAACAACAAAAACAAAATGCTTCCTGACAAATGTCCTCAAGAAGTTGTTTTTCTCCATATCTCTTGTTTTATATTTTTATAATACGAGTACACATCTATAGGTACGTTCGACTCTAAAGAACTAAAACTATTTTAATCGGAAGCATTAGGTAATTTGTCTTGTCGACATTTTATTTTTCGTCGTTCATTCTTATACGCGATTGATTAAAATTATTGATAACTCGAAATGAAACGGGGAAAACTTGAACGTTAATAAATTGATCTTTACGAAGTGTTGTTAGTTCAAACGTTTCATAGTTTTTGGGTAACTTATTTAATCATTAAATGATTAATTTATAATCATAATTGATTAATTTGTTAAACGTTTTTAATCAAACGGTTTACCTTAATATTGAATGGTTGATACTGCTGGAATCGGCTTAACGGTTTTTTATTTTAACGTGTTCTATGTTAAAGATATTAAATAGCGGCAACTGCTTCACCTTTTTAAGATCTTATAGGCTGAAGCTATTCTAAGCGAACGTTTATCCAACCAGTCCGACCAAGAGTGTTTCGTTTCCCAAAATTTACAGCATAGACAGTATATTTTGTGGTACTATCGACTTCCTACACTTTGCACGAAACAACAACGGGAAGTGAATCACCGAGCTAGATTTGCTGTGATATCTGGAGATACCCAACAAATTCTTTCCGTATAACGAATCCATAAAGGCACATGGATCTCAAACGTCAGAGTAATGGTCGTCGAATTTTCCGCTTTTCCTGGATTAGTGACTGGATATTATGTGATATTTCCAGTGCCTATTTTAGCTTTTCTGCAGTCACATCAACATCTGCTGGTGTTTTTAGCGGGATATCAAGATGACAATTTTGTTCGATTATTCTCCTATATTCATTCCGATTAATTCGTTTGTTTGTCAGACGTTTCGGTGTTTTAGATTTTAAGACCACAGCACATTGTTAGTATTATCGGTGAATGATCAGACGACAGATCATTGCAATCGGCGGCCCTAACATACGTACGTGCAACGCCTTTGGTTTCACAGAAATCAATTAGATCAGTTACTTTCTTTTTATTTGACAGGTAGATAAAACATCCAGGGACTGTTCCTCTATAGCTTCATATAATTGTTTGCCTCTGGGCGTTGTTAGCCTTGAACCCCATTGAGTATTGGCGTTGTAATCACCCCCGCGAGAAATTTATTATGCAGGTGACCAAAATAATCAATAAAATTTATAGCTTTTTTTATAGCGTGCTTTGGAGATTGGATATAATTTTTTGCATATTTCAATCAATACAGCTGTGAAACCGTGTGCTTTGTCATCCGGATGCTTAGTATCATAAATAAAGTACTTATTAATTTAGTTAATGAAGTAGTTCTTCATTAGATCCATAGTTCTCTCCATCATCGCCATAAAGCTTTGCATCATACCAGATACCTTTCTCACTTGCCTCCATTTTTGGAACGGCACCTATAAGTACACTTGCGTAAACGAAACCCCGTGATGCACACTACTGTTTACGTTTATATTCTGGATTCCATTTTCAAATTTAGCTTCTAAATGTAATTTAAGGAATCGTTGCTCAGCCCGCTGTCTAGGATTTATTCTCCTTTTCAATTCAATAAACTGGGCAACCTCTATAACTCGCTGAGTGGTTTCCATCGCAGTTACTGCATTTTCTGACAGAAGCTTGAGTTTTATTTTTATCGCATTTCGTTGAATTTTATGGAGATCACCGCAGATTACACAAACATCGCTCAAGGTACAATAAGCTTTAGTGTGGCTGTATTCTTGGTACTTAACACACTGTACCGCAGTCCTATTTCTGGGTTCTTCAACAGTAATTCTTCTATGTAGAAGACATTTTAGATCATATATTCCATGCTTCCCTTTGTTTTTTTATTATCTGGTTCTAATCCCAGACGGAATATTGGGCGTTGCACCTTTTCCCGATTTATAATATTAGTTATAGACTTAACACGGAAGTTTTTTTCAGCGAAGGCGGCTTGCATCTCGTTTGGGTCAAGGAAGCTCTCAATTCGTTTTATCATTACAACCAACCATTTTTGGCTCTTTAGTTGATAAGTGTGGTAGTGTTTTCCCACTTCATCAAAATGATTTATCAAGGCCCGGTATGCCTCAATATTTGACGGCTGAATTTTAGTTTCTTTTATATTTCCTCGTTTATAAAAAAGTCCCCGGAAATATAAAAGTTACTCTCCGTTAAAGTGTCGATGGTTCTTGCTAAATCTCTATTTGATTATTCCCTCAAATAAATTGGTGGTGCTGTCTAAGTTTTTAATGTGTTATTTTTTGGTACAGCATCATCGGCCTTACTAAACTAGAAAACCGGTTGCCATGAGGCAATTCAACCGTGGCCGCGTATTGGCCGCTGATCTAGGGCTCCTCTTTCGTTTGGGTTGCACAGTGATATACCTGAGAAAACCCGTTTGCACTAAATAGTTTACGAGTTTATATTAACGTCATTTAACGACGTTGTACTTTTGTCTTTTTCAATTAATTCACTAGGTTCATTAACGATTAGTTTTAATTCCGTTTGGATCAAATTTGCTTGCACAGCAATTTTTTACGTTCATATTTTGATTTTTTTGCGGACAAATTTGAATTCACTTTTCATGTAATTTTACTTCCAATTTAAAATTACTATTGAAATACCAAAGGGTAATTTATAGTTATAAAATTTTTTATTTGCCTTTTGGTCAGAATCCATGATCTGGGCGCGAAAGATCTAGCTCAACATCTCTTAAATGTTTAACCCAAATGAGCAAGATTTTCTTTATATGGTAATTTTGCAAAACCTTGTAGAACAATTTTCCAAACCTTAAAAAGTACAAGGTCCTTTGTAGGTGTTAATTAGAAGTTCTTACCTGTAATCGTAAAAAATGAGTGCTAGTTTAGATAAGATTTCAAAATTATTTTGGGTTGTTCCTTCCTGACGTCCAAACAGTTTCACTTATGTATAATTCAATTACCGGATACGTACATGATCATCGTTTCTAATTTTTCTTTGAAATGTTGTGTATTTATCTCGACTATGTTTACGTCATTCATCATCTGCCAAACAAGTAAGGTGTCAGTTCCTTTTCTTCATGACAAAAAACTTAAAGTTTTTACCTCTAAATCCAGCGATAACAAGTGAGGCCAGTTATATAAAAAATTTCTTTGGGCGGTAAACGTATTTTCTTGTCTCAATTATAAACAAAAATTTGGTACACCTCCCGATATTTTGTACCTCATTTTGTTGTTTTATTTATGATATTACCATTGAGGAGGATACCTCCATTACCATTGAGGAGGTATCCTCCTCAATGATATTACCATACTCAGTGGACTTTCTATTAATTTAGATACTGTGGTTTAGCAGCTTTTTGCTAGGCCAACAAATCAATAGAATGTGAATGTCGTTTACAAAATGTAAAACGAAGCTTTTGGCATATCCATAACAAGAAGTGCCCGAACCCGATATAGTATCTTCCCAAATGCTTTTATTCGTTTAGCAAACCAATTAAGTCCTACGGAATTTTATTTAATGAAATTTGATAATTTGAAAGAAATTTTAGGGCTCTTTTGTAAATTTTACAGATTGGTCTGAATTAATTGGGAATTTGGAACTTCCACGGGGTTTGATGACGAGTGTATCAAGCTTATGTTGGAACTGGTATCAACGTTAACAGTAGTGGGGTGTTCTGTAACGGTTGCTTCAATAATAGATGTAGAAGTTGAGATAAAAGAGAATACTTCGGAATACTTCGTTTGGAATACTTCGTTTCTTTCGAGAAAATATTGAAATTCGTTGGCATCGTTAACTTTGTTTCTATTTGATTCAAGAACAAGCTTAGATCCTCGAATTTCTCTATCATTTACTTAAGAAGTCATAAAATAATTTAAAATTTATTTAGGTTTGATGTTATGGATGTGATTTGCCTTTTCCTACGAATTTTTTTAAATAACCGGTAAACAGGAGACGATAAAGCAGAAGGAGCACCTTTTATTTCTGTTAACCCTAGCTTGTAGCTACGTCATAAAAGAGAGAGAAAGAGAGAATGCTTGGGCGACGTCCAGAAATATGCTGGAGCATACTTTTTTACGTTCTAACGTTCTTTCAATAATGTTGGTGATTCTATGCACCTGTTCAATTGTGGCATGATTTTCTCTGAATCCAAATTGATGTAAAGGCATTAGATGTCGGAGCTCAATTATTGATTTAAGTCTTTTTAGTAATAATTTTTCAACGAGTTTTGACATAATTGGCAGCAATGAAATGGGCCTGTATGATTTTTTAGCGTTAGGTGGTTTATCAAGTTTTGCTATCATTTTTATTTCTGCTACTTTCCATTAACACGGAACATATTTTAACCAAAAGCTTGCATTGATTATGAACATTGATTATTTGGCAAGTAATCAAGTCATACACTGGGTCTTTTTTAACATTTGGCCGTTTGTCTTGGTGGAAGTGATTGGAAGGTATCCTCGAGATACTCCGCAAACAGATCAGATTTTTCTTTAGGACCTCATGCCCAGGTTCCATCCTCCTTTTTAAGTGGAGGCACTTGCAGTTTGGGCCTTTTGAGTCCCTTCGTCGCCTTCTACAGTGAATAATTTTTATCATTGGTTAGGCTAGAGCTAAATATCTGTTGATTGATTTTAAACTTCTTTAAGAAAAGATTTGCGACTGTTACCTAAATTGTTAAGAATTGTTTTGTTCTCCGGTGTTCTAGTTATTTGCCAGGTTTTACGTGCCCGTCATTTTTCTCTTACCAACTTTCGAAGTTCCATTGGGTAGGATATGTTAATCTTCTTCTTATTTTGGATAATGGGGGTACTTGCCAAAGTAGCTTAGTGAATTGTTCCATTGAGTTGTTTTAATTCATTTTCCAACTTTGAATTACTATTTCACTGACTGTCATCATAACCGGGGAATGATCCGATACTATACAGAATTACTGTCTTCAATTTGAATGTAGTTTTGGGATATACCTCTGGGGTATTTTTGTTCCGTCACTGGGCCAGTATGTTGGGGGACCACCAGAGTAAAATTCACATTTTGATGTCTGCCCTACTTAAAGCAATTCTTTACCTTTTGGCGTCATGAATTTTAGTCCTCCCTTTTTAAATTATGCCGGGGGGAGAATATATTGCAGAGACAGTAAGCTGTCTGTATTTAATTTGGATCCCTACAGTAGTGACTTGCATTGTTTCTTCTTCGATATTTGATTTTAAATGGTGTTTTTTGTTTACTTACAATTTTTTGTTGGATTGCGTTGAGGAAGTTACATTTTCTTTAGTTGTATCACGTTGTTCAGATTACTTTGGTCATCTAGCTGCTTTGTAATAGCTGCAATGCTGTTCATAATGTTTTCCATAATTTGGTTACTTTCAGAGCCCATATGTTTGGTTGAACCCAAACCTTTCACTACCTGGACAAATGTACTTCTCTGCCCTGTGATGTTTGGTTGTGGGTTTTTACCCATCTTATTTGGTATTTGAACCCTTCGATTTTCGTGATTTTGCGGTTGATTTCTTGTTTCATCTCTAAATTTTTGTAGTTGTTTAGCAACCTCAGTCTCGATAATTAGCCGGATGTTGGCCTTTACAATTTGTATACACTTTGCTGACACATCTCTCTAAGTAATATGATTACCTGAGCATTTTACACATCTTGGATTCCGGCTGCACTATCTTTGAGTGTGATTAAATGCCTGACATTTTTTGTATTGAGGTATGCGTGTTGTGGTTCTCCACATTGGTTCGATTTTCACCTTCATGTGAAGGATTCGTTTTATTCCATAAATGTTTTGAACATTTTCTTTGTTGTCAAATACTAGCATAAAAAGAGGGAGTCCCCTTTTACTGATAATTTGGTTTCCTTCCTGAAATTCTGGTCTCTCATTTTTAACAATATTCACAAACATACAAATATTGTATTTTAAAACCTTTATTTTGTAAGTCTTCCATTATTTCTTTGCTTGAGCAAGTGTGATGCAAACCTCTGGCCATGACTTTTATATGTCGGGTCTGTTTGTTCTCGTAAGTGAACCACTGATACTTTTCAGCATTCAACTTCATAGATAAGGTTTTATAAGTATCTGAGTCCAGAGCATTAATTTTCCAAACGTCATTGTTTAGCGCTGTTACCTTATAGTTTTTTCAGTAACCGATTTCATCAGTGACTGAATTTCACGGATATTTATTGGTGGAGGTGATTTTTCTTTCGGTTGCACTAAATTTAGTGTAATGTTCTTGGTAGATTTACTACCTTTTGGTTGATTGGTTTTGGGTAAAACATCTTTTGAATTTGGACTAGATTGTCCCCTACCATTTAATTGCTCAGCCGCAGGTGACGATTCAGCTTTTCTTTTCTTATTCTTCCTGGACCGTTTTTTCTTCTTTAGGATCCAGTCCGTTTCTCTTTGTAATTCATCATCATCAGTGGAGTAGATGAGTTTGTCTGGCTCAATGCTTCCTATATCGCAATATTCTTTGGAATCCCGAGTCATTTTTAAGTTTTCATTTTATCGCTTTAGATACTCAATTTCTTCACTTAGCTTGGCAAATACTTGCACCATATGCTCTAGTCTCGCCAAGAGATCCATATTCTCATTTTCGAAGTCAATAGTTATTTTACAAGATTCGGCCATTTACAACGAAAAAATTTGGTCAAACCAAATAGTTTTTGTTGACTAATTAGCTGTTCTGCTTCTCTACTATGAAGGGATTGGGTACCACAACCGTTCGTTCTACTGAACATTGCCCAGAGTATCCATTTTTGAATACTTCGTGGAGGCCGTCAATCCCGTACTTCAAGTCATCTGAAGTAATGAAACTTATTTTCACCTTGATGGCTTCGTTAATCATTAAAATTGCCGCATTTTGGCTTCAGAAGTTACTTTTACTGGTGCTCAATATCGCGGCATGATAATCGAGTTCTGTTTGCTTAAATTGGGGAGAATTGATGTTGACGACATGTGGTTTCTTCTACAAGCCGATGCGACAAGCCATACGGTCCGTGAAACAATCCAATTACTGCATGATACATTTCCTGGTCGTGTACTCTCTCGTTTCGATGATCAAAATTAGCCCCTTAGATCATGTGATTTAAAAGCATTGTATTTCTGTCTATGAGGTTATTTGAAGTCTAAGGTCTACGTCAACAAGCCCACATTCACCCGTGCATTGAATTTTTATTTTTATTTCTTTTTTTTTAACAACTTTATTGATATGGCTACTACAATCTTAAACATTATTAACTCATTAGTAAGGTTGACATTAGTACTTATGAGATAAGCATAAACTTGTGTGGGTCTGCTGGACCAGTGTCCAGTTCCCTTGGTTTATAATTTTCATACGGTTAGCTCATGTGGTTTGATTCGTTTGAGCCGCCTTACTTCGTTTGTACTGTTCAGTAGTTGTACGGCCTCAAAATTGGTGTAGGTAAGGAACCTCTTCTCATGTTTTATGGCACATTCGCGGATAACGTCGTCTATCAATTGTATTTCTAAATCATTGTGGATTTCCTTGTTAGTCACAAATCGGTAGGCGTTGGTGACTATTCGAAGAAATTTATTTTGGCTTCGTTGTATAATGTCTCTATTGGATTTGTGTGTACAACCAACCTTTGTGTGTAGACCAAGGTATTTTGCCGATTCAGCCTGCAGCACTTGCACTCCTTTGAGGTGTATATGAACAGTGTTATTTTTATGTCGGAGCGTAAATGTCACATTTGTTGATTTGAGCTCATTCAGTGCGATTTTCCAGTCAATTGTCCATTTAGTAACGTTGTCCACTGCTCGTTGAAGATTTTCCACTGCTCTTGGTTGAGATTCGTCTACTGATATAATTACAGTGTCGTCAGCGAACGTGCCGATGAATGTTTTATTCGTTGTAGGTATGTCCGCAGTATAAAGAAGGTAGAGGAGGGGACCCAATACGCTTCCCTGCGGAACTCCCGCAATCGCTGGATAAAAGTCAGAACATGTTTCTTCATGAATGACTCTGAATTGGCGATCAGAGAGGTATGATTCAAGCAGCTGGCAATAGTTTTGTAGTAGAATTTTTCTCATTTTGAATGTCAATCCCTCATGCCAAACCCTATCGAAGGCCTGGGACACATCCAGAAATACGGCGGGGCAGTATTTCTTTTCTTCTAACGCTTGCTCTATTACCGCAGTTATTCGATGGACTTAATCTATGGTGGAGTGGTTATTCCTGAATCCAAATTGGAAATCAGGAACGTTTACCATTGGCTTTAGACGTTTTAGTAACAGTTTCTCGAACAGCTTTGATAAGGTCGGAAGCAGTGAGATTGGTCTGTATGATGTTACTTCTTCATCTGGTTTACCTGGTTTCTTTAGCATAACTATTTGGGCCATTTTGAAGCATTTGGGTACATACTTCAATCTCATACAGGCATTAAATAAGTATGTGATCAAGATGATTGCTTAACGTGGACGTCCCTTGAATAGACCCGGTGATATTTTACCAATTCCTGGTGCTTTTTTATGATTAAGATTTTTGTCGATTTCTTTAGCAATTTCCATTGGCGTGACTCTTTTAAAGTCCTGATTTGGTTGATAAGCAGGTGTTACATCAATGTTGGATTGAATGTCATGGGGTTGGAACACTGCTGCTAGGTGTTGAGCAAAGAGTTCCGCTTTTTCTTTGTCTTGTTGAATCCAACTGCCTTGAGCGTTCCTTAAAGGTGGTACTCGAACCACAGGTCGTTTAAATCTTCTGATTGCTTTCCATAACGAGTAGTCTTTATCCATTTCTGGACCTAGCCCGCTTAAGTAGTTATCGAGGCAATTCTGTTTGAAATTTTTGATTAGTCTATTGACTTTGTTACTTATTCGATTAAAAGTTGTCTTGTCAGCGGGATTTCTGGTGAGGTGCCATATTCTCCTCGCCCTTCTTCTTGCCTTGATTTGTTCCCTGATTTCAGCCGGGTATTTGACTTCAATCTCCGCTTTGTCCTTTGATTCAGGAGTAGCTAGTCTGACAGCCATTCGAGTGTATTCATAAAATTGTTTGTTTGTTGTTCCAATTCTTCATTGCTTTTAATACTAACTATTAATTCAACCAGCTCTTCCAATTTTTCTCTGAAGATGTCCCAATCCGTGAATCTATTAGAAAGGTTTTGCTTTTTCTGTTTCTTTATTACTGTAGCGCTTACTGACAACAGTACAGGAATGTGGTCAGATGTTAGGTCGTTAATTCCTTCGACTCTAGTGTAACTTAGAGGAATACCTTTTATGATGAAGAAATCCAGTAGATCTGGTATTTTTCCTGCATCTGTTGGCCAATACGTTGGCCCCCCTGGGGACAGATATTCGCATTTGTTTTCATGAATGGCATTGAACAAGGTGTTACCTTTCCCAGGAGAAATAAGCCTGGAACCCCAAGCTGTATGTTTTATATTGTAGTCCCCTCCAATAATAAATCTTGGACCGAGCTTATTGAAGACGTTATTAAATTGTAACTTCGTTGGTGTATGCCGTGGGGGACAGTACGCTGCTGCAATATTTAGATCTGCGCCATTATATTGGATTGAGATAACAGTTGCTTGCAAATAGTTTTCACGAATATCTTCTTGTCGATTGTGTTTGATATTATTTTTGATTAGTACAGCTGTACCACCTCTAGCTCTTTCACTAGGATGGGTTGTCCAGTAGGAATTAAAACCCCTTATTCTGATAAAGCTTTTGTTGGAGGAGTGCGTCTCTGAAATCAGCGCAATATCAATGTTGTTTGTATGGAGAAATATTTCCAGTTCGTGGGCTCGTTGGTTGAGCCCATTAGCGTTCCCAGCTACAAAGTGTAGGAACGAGTTAACCATTTGTGAGTATGCTGACTTTTTCGCTTGGTGGATAGATATAGGTTTCCAGTTTTGCCACCCTCTCTGCTAAATGACCAAGTGACTATTGAAATTGGCTAAGCATCTTAATAATTTCAGTGTTATTTGACTCGTTGGCGATTTGCGCATAGGATAATCCAACTGTGGATGGTGTGATTGTTGTTTGTGGTTTAGCAACTTTGGTTTGTAATCGCTGCACTGCGCTTGTTCTGTTATTCTGTTGACTTTTAATTTTGTTCTGATATACACGGCATCCTTTATAATTTGCAGTATGCCCTTGTTGTTGACAAAGAGCACACGAAGGCGCGATATCCGGTGTTTTCTTCCATTTTGTCGTGTGGTGATTTTCCGCATTTGGTTTGACGATAGCAAAAGCTCTTGGTATGTCCAAGTTGTTGACAATTCGTACATTGTGGAATTCCCCTTGTCTTGTTAGGTGGCTCAATTTTAACTATACAGTACGCAACTTTCTTGATATTGTATACTTCTTTATTGTTGTCTTTTTGTTTTAAGTCGATGTAAAACAATGGAAAGTGTTTCCTGACTTTTACACCATCAATTGTGACCATTTTGTATATGTTGGTAATACCTGCAACTTCATGTCCCATTTTTTCTAAGTCTGCTTTAATTTCATCGTGACTAATAGAAGAAGGTAAGCCTCTGATAACCACTCTATAGGCCTTTTCACTCTTCAGCTGGTAGGTGAGACATTGAATATTTTCTAGTTGGTTGCTAGATTCAAGTTCGAAATTATTGATATTGCTCACATTAATGGGTGGAGGCAGTGGTATTTTTGGGTTTATCTGTTCAGTGTTACTGTTCACGCTTTGTGTATTATTTTTTGCGGGAGTTTTCGTTTTTGTGCGCCTACATTTCTTAGGATTTCTGTTATTATCTCTGGAAAGTTCTTCTTCAAGTTCTTCAACATCTGTGAAATAATCCTCTATACTCAGAGCATTAAATCTATTATTCTGCTGAGAGACTGGAAATTGCTGCAGCAACCAGTTGGAATTATTTGAATGATGTTGACTTGTTGATGGCTGAATATGGTTGACAGGCAGGTTGTTAGCTCGTGCTAAATTCTCAGCTTTACTATTTTTAACCTTTTCTTTTAGTGTAGAGATTTCTCTCTTAAGTTCAGCAACTTCATTGCTCAGCTGCGCGATTAGTTTCTCCATTTTCTGAAACTTGGATAACAGATCCTCGCTGTTTATAATGTTTGTTGATGCACTCGGCATTTGTAATGAAGTTCCTTTTTCAGTAGAGACCGCGTCTTTTGCAGTTACTGTGGACGCAGTCGCTGTTGGCACAGTTGTCTTTAATTATAGTGTACGTCTACTTTCATTTGGAGGTGGTGATCTCAACATTTTCGTGCTCTTAGGAAAGTTGTTCCCTTTATTTTCCAAGGGTTTGTTCCCCCTAGATAGATTCTGGTACTAGAATGCGAAGAGTATATGGAGCGGCCCGGTTGATTTGATGCATCTATAGACGCATCCGTCTCGTTTCCTAATATTATTAGGCTATTATTTTCATCATTATTTTTCATCATAAATTTTTTTTTATTTCCACGAGTAGCACGAGAAATTAACGGTCGCCTATGACAGAGCTGTGCGTTATCATAAGAGGGCAATGGGTTTAAACCGAATGACGCCAAATTCGGAGTTCACATACTAACGACTAAGCACCCTCTTAGCCACGCAGCCATCGGCGTATGTAGTACCACCTTAGCTTTGGTGTGCTATTTTTTGGTCCGCCCCGAGTATTTAATTTCCCCGGTACCTACCATATCTGGCAAGCATTCCCCTATCCGCCACCCGGGGAGGCGCCTGATGGGGGTAATAGCAAACCCCACACAGGCGTGCATTGAATGAGGAGATTCAACACTGCATCAACGAAATTCAGCCACATTTATGCAAATTGGTCATGGGCAATTTCGACAAATGAGTATGTACGTGCTAGCAAAGCCTTGAACGTCGTTTGATGGCCGATCTGTGAAAAATAGTAACACCCATTTTACATACTTTAATTTGTACAATCAGGTAAAAAAAAACAAGGCCAAAAGAACCAATAGACATAATTATCGCGTTATTAACTACTAGAAAAAGATCTTGTATAGACTATTTAATCTAATTTAATTGTAATAATCCCTTTCAAGCATATCTGTCTATGTACTACTCAGCCATTTTAAACACCATTTGGCGTCACACAATTTATTATAAATAATGAATCAGCACCCGCCCACAGAAAAGGTTCTAACTCTAAATGACCTGAATTGGGTGATCCATATATATATCATTAACAACCCAAGTTACATACGTAATACTGCATGAACATTAGTGCATTAAACTACCGCATAAAGGTGTTGTCGCATAACGTATAATCATCTGCGTAAAGTGATGTTTCAAAATGGTTTGAACTATCCGAACATGGTGATTAAATATAATGCGAGACCATAAACAAATGGCGCAAATACACAATGAGTAAATAAATTAATATCTAAGTCTAAACTATTAATGATAGTGATAGTAGCAACCATAACAGTTAAAACACATCCGTTATTGTCATTTTAAAATTCCGTATTCTTTAAACCATAACTAATTACGATATATTTAAATTTATATATCGTATGTACGAATTGATGCTCTGCATTATTAAATTAAGAAATAAATTCAATTAGTTTCGGTCGATAAATATAATTGTATTAAGCATTTAATGTGTGTACGGTCGGTCTTAAAAGAAAATATTTCGTGTATGCAGCGCTGTACAGATGAAAAATTAACAAACAACTTTGTGTAATAAAACAACGACGAGTGGATAGGTTAAACCAATTAACGCATTTTCTCTAGAGGTTCCCCCTCCGATTAATTAAAAAAAAAATAAAATGAAACAACACAAATATTTCATTTCTTGTAATTTTAATTTAATTAATTTCTAATGGAAATGCGCGACAAAATATTTTTCTTTTGTAATTTATTAAAAAAAAAACCTCTTCGGCTGAATGAAATTGTTTTTCTTCTAATTGGTGTGTGCGTATGGCAATGCAGTTGATGATGAGCCGAGACTTGGGGTATAGCGCGCGACACTCTCCTTTATAATTAAGTACATATTATGATGGCGTGTAAGAAGAAGATCAAAGGAATTAAGAAAAGAAATGTAAATATAATTGCGTCTGTTTATATTTTAATTTTTTAATTTTATGTGTGAAGACAGATAATCGTTTGTTCATTTAATTTTATTTAGATTTTTAGGAATATAGTTTAATATAACGAGTACTCTAATCATGTCGTGAAAGTTTGGGGGCGGCATTAAACTCGTTAAGAATGCTGGAAAAATAGATATGGTCTTCAAAAATGTATTTAGATGCGAGATTCAGATCCATTACAGTAAGCATGATACTGTTGCGTTACCTTTTGAAATTGGAGAATTTGGATGATTGATTTTCGATTCATCAAGCAACTAAGAGTACTTCACTTGGAGCAGAGAGACGAGACAGATCAATACGAGAACTACTTCAAAAACTACAAGGGCAAGGAAAACTCAAATAAAGGATACCAAATAGTTTTTAAGCCTCTATAGCCTACCAAAATTATTTCAAATACGTTAAACGTTATTCTTTGCCCTTATGCAACCCACTAGTTTGGCCAGCGAATAATTTCTGAGTTCAATGTGAGGCTATATCTCGAATACTAAACATACAAAACGTTTTTGATGTTGTAGAAAATACAGAACGTTTTATTAATTTTGTTTTGGAAATGTCTAAATTTATTGTAATTTACATTTCATTGGATTTGAACCAATTTTGTAAAATTATTTAGTTCCAGACAGATTTTTGCTGTATTCTGGTTATTTGGAGGTGATAGTAAAACTAGGTTTATCAAGTAATATTTCTTTTGGCTATAAAATATTTTTACATTTGGGATAGCAAAGATACAATCTTCATTACCATCATTCGGTTGGTATATCAAAGACACTATCTGCATTACCTTTCTGCTAACTTTAACAGAATTATTCTTGATAGACATGTTGGGTCTCGAGGTGTTCGGTTTCTTGAGCGAATCCTAAGTTCTTGTATGACATCCTATTAAAGGTGCACTTCTAGTGCAACATTTATTAGGATGTCATACAAGAACTTAGGATTCTAGTAGTTCACAAATTCAATATTTCGCCTAAATGACATCCTATTTAACCATCCTATTTTTTAACCAATGCATACAAATTTTCGTTTGTTTTAGGTTAAGGATTGTTATGGGTTTAAGTTAGGTCCAACTTCAAACGCATCTTTTAATTCGAATATTTTTGTTCAAAATGGTTTTGTAAAAGATTTGGGGAAATAGAAAATATTTTCCTTTATGCTGCCACATCTGGTATACAGATATCCACCACATCACTAGAATCATTGAATGTATGGAAACATTTTATTTATGAAGTTTCATTCTGACCAGTTGTAACAAATGAGTTCAGATAAATCAGCATTTTACGGCGATTACATGCAGAGGTAGTTTGAGTGTTAAATATATATTATATAATACATAATGTTATATACTAAACCTCTTGTAAGTATAAAAGCTATTACCCATTACTAAAATGTGTTGGTAAATGATCATATTGGATACATATTCGTTGACCACATTTAAGGATAATGTTTGTCTATTTATTGGTGCTTATTGTGAGTGATCTGTATAGATGTATGGTGGAAATATAGACAAACGGATACTGCCGAATTTGTAGTGGAAGGTAAAGATGAATTGTACATAATACATACACTCTTACAGATGCATGAAAAATATAATTTCCGATGCGATCAAATCAATTCAGTACGAATCGCAAAGGTTACCAAAATTTATTAATATTGAAAAAAAATAAAAAATTTAATTTAAAGCTTAAATTTAATTTAAGTTGAGGAACTAAAAATAAAAGTGCCGTGGCCATAGAAGGAATACTCCTACGTGTGGAAAATTCTGGTAGCCTGCGTACGTATAGTGTTCATGTGCAAAAAGTGCATTTTTTTATATTATTTAATAGATTAATTTAATATGTAGTGGATTCAATAAAACACACTGGTGGCAGACATAGGTGACGGAATTGAAAAATTGATTGTGTTCATGACAATATTTTTGAATGGTAATTATTAAATGATAAGAAAATCAATTTTCTTTCCATGTCTAATTTGCGATGTTTTTTTGTTCCATTTCGAATGTAGGCGCGAAATTGAATAGCGTAATTTGGAAAGACGCTGCCAGGAAAATCCGTAAAGGCCACGGACAGTTTGAATCTGAGATTATTATACTGTTTTTATAATTTTTTTACTATTTTATTCTTCTGTCTTAATACCTTAATACCTAATCATATAATATTACGTTTGGTGTTAAATTTACAAATTATTAGGTTAATTTTGCATGACTTCAATCCAATTTAATTAATTTAACGTAAAATATATGTAGTTATAATTTTGTAATTAGTTTGTTGCATAAATGATTTTTTTTGTTTAGCTTAATCCTAATCTTAAACTCGTTCGATCATTAGGTTTTTATAATAAGTGGAGAAACAGTGTTTTAAAAAAAAATATAAGAGCAAACATACTCAAATAGCGGGCTACCAAAAGCGGGAAATTCTAATAATCCGATTAAGTATTGAATCGTGGTTTACAGGTACACCCACAATCCAGTGAAGCGCTTCCAGGAGAGAGTGGTAAGTGTTCGATTTATATTTATGGTATTATTTTATAGTTTTTTTTGATGATCATTAACATCCTCCGTTATTGGGAATTCCAGTTCGAGGTATTCGAACATTAAAACTTAAACATATAAATTTTTTTGTTAAATATTAAACTTATACATATTTTTGTTAAATTTCGCTAGTTTTCCGCTTATCTAACCTAACACGTGCTACGAAGATTATAGGCACCTTCTGTATGGTTTTTAAATAGAAATATAAGATTATGGATATCTAAAAGAGTAATGAAACATTTTTGATTTTAATAGCCATTGCTAGGAATATGTCTTATTATTAAGTGATTATTAAGGTGATGATCATCTCCAACAAGTGCTGTTTACAAAACAACTATGTGACTAATCATCCGTTAGCATTACACGTAGGTATGGCTACGGTCAGCATTTACTTTGGAGCAAAAGAACCTCCCATTATCCACTGAGTACTACCCGATAAAAAAAAAAACGTGTAATGGCTCCAAAGGTACCGTAACACAGTTAATCCGTCTGGGCTGTAGAAAGACCGAATTTTAGTGTAAAACAGTTTTTTGTAAAATCGACATTCTTGAAAAAATATTATAGAACAATGTTGGTTCAAATTTAGTATACAATATTTTTAAAATGATGTAACAACACCCGTGGATGTCGTCGTTCAAAAAGCTTTTCAAAATAAAAATTAAAAAAATTCTCTTTATTCAAATACTGGGACTTATTTGAGGAAAAGAACAAATAGTTGAACCACCCTGACCACGAATTCCGCGTCCTTTAGAAAAATAAAAATTTAGAAAAAATATGAAAGACGGCCGTCGAACAAGAACAGCCAGTTCTGTCGTTGTTATTTTTTATTCATACTGAAGTGACAATGTGTGTTTGCAATGAAAGCTAATAAATGTTAGAAAGTACCAAAGAATCCTTGTTTCAGAAAATCAATACACGCCAAATTTTTGTGATTGGTAACAAAAATACTTGGTCTGGTCGCTATATAAATTTTATGTCATGACTTGCCATCTCGTACAAAATTAACACAGTAAAATTTCTAAGTGAATATATTTTAAAACTCTCGGACGGTAACCGGATGATTCTGACGTATAGTCACAGAGGTCTTAACTATAATTCTTCGCATAACTAACCGTTCGATTCTTATGTTAAGAATATTAGGAGGCTAGCAGTAAAGATATTTTTCGTAATAGACTTTTGTAATAGAATCTCTAAATTGGTATTCTGTTGGTACTACTCGTAACATTTCTATTAAAAACCATTCAAATATTTTGGAGATATGTCGTCATTACTAAAATAATGTTTTAGTATTCAAATATTAATTTGGAATTAAATTTGCAGATGCTGTGAAATAATGTTTCTTTGAAATATTAATTGTTGATTGTGTAGATTAGAATTGTGTTGTCATTGTGTTACTACTTTCAACTTTATATAGGTGTATGTAACCGGGCCGATTCAATCAATCAAATTTCAGGAAATTTCCAGATGTACGTGAAATAATAATATTTTTTTCTCAGGTTGCTGATTTAGAGGTGCAATTGTTGAAGACCAATACCATCGTTATCCATTAAACCTATTAAGCCGTTTTCCTTCCTCTAGTAGATTAGAAGTATATTAGAATTGTGTTGTGCCATACGATCGCTAGGTGTCGGAAACCAGGTCGTTCTATCCCAAAAAAAAACCTTTCCCATCCTTTCTATTGTTATATGTAAACAGGCTGTAGGAATAGGCCCGGCGTTATCCGGGACACTTGTCCAGTTAATCAATCAATAAAGAAAATAATAATTTTGAATTGTATAGTAACATAGACCAAATATGTATATAAAAAAATTAGAAATGATTTCAAACAAATCAACAACATCCAACACAACAATCAATACATTAATACTCGGAACAAATAAAGTAGTGAAACAATGCAACATCGTCAACAGAGTAGTTATGATGCGATAGTGAGGACAAAGGTAAAACTGACAAGCAATAAAATGTTGTCGCTAATGGAAATCTTTTCAATAAAGGAACTACTATTGTAGTAGTAGGGTTAAATAACGAATCCTGATGAGGTACTCTAGTACACAGCACCGAAAGTCGCAGTAAACAACGAAACCCTACTATACATTCTCCACGTACCAAAATTGGAGGAAGAGGTAGCGGCATCCGTGATAGTCATGTCACTAGCGGTTAACAACCAGTGTTGTGCCGTATTGTCTACACCGTGTAGATAATTGATATTCTACATGTGTAGAGAATGTATGTAGATAATTAAAAAATTGACGTTGACAATGTACCCCGCACATATGAAAAACTTGAACCCAAGATTTATATGGCAATGACGTACTCCTATGTATATAATATATGACGCTTTTCGAAACCAATTAGAGCTGGTAAGATAAACTACTTTGAGCGATGGTTCTGACAAAATCATCACTACACGATAAAAAAGCACCAGTTGATGGAAGATTAAAAAAGCTATCACATAGTGCAAATTTTATTCTGGGGAAACTCCTCAAATACCTTAATATTTATATGAAGCTTGTAAATCCAGCAGGCAAAAAAATTTTCATCTGCCGCCATATTTGTACGCCGTCCTTTTCCTGAAAAAATCGGATGCTAAACTTGAGTAATGCAGGTCGATACAGTACCCGTTTCGAAGATGTGAAAAGAAGCTATAATTATCGATTATCTCGGCTCGGCGAACTGTATAAAACTGGTTTTGGAATACTTGCAGGCAGATTCTGAATTGTTTTAACGACCATTAAATACCTTGATCCAGAAAAAGCATCAAAATTAGTAATGACATGTTGCCACTTACATATAATTACTTACGTAGGAAAAAGGGTGCCTATTTGAAACCAGGTTTAGATGTGGAACATTGTTCTGGCCAAATTGAACAAGGTAGCTGTAGCTTAAGAACACATTTGTTTGGTTTGAATCGTTCAACAAACCTAAAACCTTCATCTTCTGTTAATTTAACACGGGATATATGCTGCGAGTATTTCATTACTGCAGATGCAGTTCGATCCACCCTTATGGCACATTAGTGACCTATTTTAGTAATAGATATTTGAAGAATACACATACTAGGCCTGTTTCAATTTGTAAGATCACATCTTGAGTTACATCGTACATTGTGGAAATGCTCTCGGGCTGTATTTCATGATCTTGAGAAAATAACAGATCATTAAATATCAAAAACTGGTATAATAAATGTCATCTGTGCTCGTGCCAATTTTTACTTTGCGTTACCTTTTTTAAGGCGTGAATTAGTTTTACGAAACATATTTAATTTTTTGAGCAACATATCACGGTATGCGCGAGGTTCAGTCGCTTTTAATTATTCGAAAGCTGGAAAACTATATTCATTCATACACATTGTATGAATTTAAATAATGCAGCTGCCATATA
Organism: Nephrotoma guestfalica; assembly: GCA_963691935.1. NCBI lineage: Eukaryota > Metazoa > Arthropoda > Insecta > Diptera > Tipulidae > Nephrotoma > Nephrotoma guestfalica. The sequence goes on from OY829915.1 coordinate 212,300,531, forward strand.
AGATTGACAAGCACAACAATATACTTTTAATCATGACTATGCAACACAAGCATGTTTGATATTTCGTTAATCGTTTTTACAGGATTGCGCAACCCTTCAATCATCACTATACAGTACACATGCTCAAACCGATTGCGCAGATACGATTATTGCCAAGCAAACATGCTGGTTTGGGCAATTTTATGCTTTACTTCTAACTAACCAATTTGCGTTCCATTGACTATCTACCCACAGGTACTAGCAAATAGATTGCTAACAGTATGGAACTCGGCTATCGTGTGTAAATGACTGTTATCGAAAGTAAATGAATGCTGTAAGTTCCGCGATATATCTTAGCCTATCAAAACAATTGAAACATTAGATAAACAAGAAAATGCAGAACACTCAAGAAAGGTCTAAGCCAAACAGTCTATTAAATTTTACCGTAAAATTTTTTAAACTAGTTTTAATTTGACATACCGGAAGTAAATGTATCTGGTGGTTTTATCTGCCAGTATTTCCCTTTTTTGCAGGTGACATTTGACAATTTAATAATAAACGTTTTACCTGCTTAGTTTAGTTCGATTTTTTTTGAAATTTTCATATTTTCTCAAACAAATCACTAAAATCGAAAAGTGAGATCATCAGTACCCATTTGCCAGTAATGCATGCAATATGTGACGCTAGAATTTGTTAATGAAGAAACGTATGGCATTGCAAATACAAAAATTGAATTATAATTTTACACAACATTAGAAATTCGCAATTTAAACTGGGAAAATCTGAGATGGCAAATCCCAACTGAAAATCTATGGGGGAAAACAACAATAATCAGCAATAGTCTACATTGTCTACAAATATTCTACATACTCTACGAATTGTCGACATTGTCTACGCCAAAATGTATTGTCGACGATATTTTTGACACCAACATGTCGAAAATTCCAGATTACGCGTAGACGCACAACACTGTCAACAACACGATAATAAAAGATTCTCCAAAACATCTGATAAGAGCAGGAGACGGATTATTTACGAGCGCACAGACTACAAAAAATTCATACTGAAACACTCAGAAATAGAGTAATTCGAGGATAAATGTATCAAACCACTGATACTAGGAAGCGAAAGCGACATTGACAGGAAGACAAAATCTTGGTAAACAACGGAAAAAGTGAAATTCTAATCTCAGATTACGGTCCAGACAACTGAACTTTAACAAGGATTTTCTTAATTAAATTCAAAAATTACACAATCACTCTAAACAGTCAGATTGGTGTCCATGTCCCAAAATCTGGAATGATGAACGATTTTATCGTCGGAATAAGGGAAAAATAAAAATTTCACCCCTATAACCCCATCAGACTTACCCTTAACCTATAATCAAAATCTACCTATGGTCATGGGCTATCGAATCAGCATAGTCAGATTGGTGTCCATGTCCCAAAATCTGGAATGGTGAACGATTTTATCGTCGGAATATGTGAAAAATAAAAATTTCACCCCTATAACCCCATCAGACTTACCCCTAACCTATAATCAAAATCTACCTATGGTCATGGGCTATCGAATCAGCATTGTCAAATTGGTGTCCATGTCCCAAAATCTGGAATGATGAACGATTTTATCGTCGGAATAAGGGAAAAATAAAAATTTCACCCCTATAACCCCATCAGACTTACCCCTAGCCTATAATCAAAATCTACCTATTGTCATGGGCTATCGAATCGGCATAGTCAGATTGGTGTCCATGTAGCAAAATCGCGAATGATGGACGACTTTGCTTGAAGAGCATTACATTAAACTGCTTTATCGACATTTTTCGGCTGCATAAAACAAATATGGCATTTGACACCTATAACCCCATCAGACTTACCCCTAACCTATAATCAAAATCTACCTATGGTCATGGGCTATCGAATCAGCATAGTCAGATTTGTGTTCATGTCCCAAAATCTGGAATGATGAACGATTTTATCGTCGGAATAAGGGAAAAATAAAAATTTCACCCCTATAACCCCATCAAACTTACCCCTAACCTATAATCAAAATCTACCTATGGTCATGGGCTATCGAATCAGCATAGTCAGATTGGTGTCCATGTCCCAAAATCTGGAATGATGAACGATTTTATCGTCGGAATAAGGGAAAAATAAAAATTTCACCCCTATAACCCCATCAGACTTACCCCTAACCTATAATCAAAATCTACATGGTCATGGGCTATCGAATCGGCATAGTCAGATTGGTATCTATATGGTTAAATCTAATCGTTCACTTAAATGAGGCTTTTCCAAATTTTCGGCTGAAGTAGTCAAGATACTCTTTGTATTATCGATTTTTCATTTTCGGCTGGCAACTTTCGACTTTTTTCTATATAGGGCTGTTATTGAGATTTTTCTTTTAAAAAATTGATGTATTATTTGTTACTTTAAAATCTGTATTGGCGGGATTTTTTGATTGAATATTGAAGTTAAACACAATCTGCATTATCGACATATTACGGCATTTCAACTTGGGGTGGAAATATCATAACTGCATTACCACCTTTATGCCGCTGTTATCAAAGACACTAACTGCATTACCATCTTTCGGCTGGAAACTTTCGGCTAACTTTAACAGTATCGATTGGACGAAACTAGGGATATTGCGCTGATTAATCAATCTAATCATCTGCCTGTATAATACGTCTGATTCTCTACATGTGTTATATCAAATACAGGACAACAAGAAAGGTAGCAAACAATCAAAAACCATCCACTAAAGAACAGAGGATACCATACTCCAAACTACTAGAAAGAATAAAAATTTCAACGATGGACGTGGACGCACTGCCCTTTACCCCTCGGAGGAGTTACAACCGCACACACTCCGAATAACCAACTCATCCCCACAATCATAGTTCAAAGCCAGCATAAAACATAATCATGTCACAAACACACGCAGAAACCTGAGACGGGCTAATAGGCCGATAAACTAAATTGCTGCTTAAACAATTCTAAGAGGCAAACGACTTTTATATACAAAGACAATTAGTTAAGTTAGCATAACTTATAAACTAATAAAAAATTAATGTAAAATTTCAGTCGTAATTGTGGGTTAAAGTGTAAAGAATAAAATTTGTGAAAATAAATATTTTTTTTATTTAAATCCGCGGTCGCTCACTCATAATTATTTATGTACAGTGCTGGGCAAAAAAAAATTGGGCAAACATATTTTATTGCAAATTGGAGTCGTTTTTTGCTAAAATTACAAAACTTTTGAAAGCAATTGGTTTATTGTTTCATTTTAAATACATGTATGACGTAATTTTTTGAAAAAAAAATTACCTGTTATTTTGGGGAAAAACCCCGAAAAATGCCAAAATATTCAAAATACGTTGATTGGAGTTAAAGTAATGAAATAATTTAAGTACCTTAAGTACCTTGATAAATTTTTCAAAGCCATAGGAGGTATGGATTTAAACAAACTTTTTAAAGCTTGAAACATTTATGGGCGCTTTCTTGCTACTTCTAGCTTTATTATAGGCCAAATATTTTCAATTGGATTTAAGTCTGGACTATACGCGGGCCAGCTCAACACATAGATACTTGTTTCTTTGAAGTACTTTTTTATCTTTAAATGAAGAGATAAGAAAAAAAACAAGTTTTTAACAAATTATTTATGTTTATCTGAAAGGCAATTTTTCTCTCTACAATTCAAAATTAATAACTCACAACTTTGGCGGTATGGTACGGAGCATTGTCCTGTTGAAAAATAAACTTGCAAGTCTCGCCAAAAAGCATTAACACAGAAGGCTCAAATTCGTTGTGTAGGACCTGCAGATAAACAGCTGCTATAATGCTGGAACTAAGGAAGTACAATCGACCGGTTTCATTTCCAGAAAAGCATCCCCAGACCATAATTCCTTCATTTTTCGGTGGAAGTCTTAAAAGACATTCGTTGCTAAGCTTCTCGCCCGGTTTTCTTCTTATGAGAATTCTTCCATCTCCAACATGCAGCTGGAATTTTGATTCATCGGAGAAAATCACATCATTCCACATCTTTGGAGTCCAAGAAACATGCTCCTGGGCCCATAGAAAACGTTTTTTTACTAGTAATGTAAACTCAGGCTTCTGGACTGGTTTAAGTGCTCTCAAACCAGCTTTAACAAGTCTTTTTCGCACTAAGCTGGCTGAAATTTATTTTCTCGTTGCTCGCTCATTATCCCGTCTTATGTCCGATGAAGTTTTAAAACGGTTCCAACGACATTGTAACATTATGAAACGATCTTCAACTGGCGTTGCCTGTCTGGGCCTTCCAGAGCCTTGCTTTCTTTGTGTACTGCCCATCTCTCGCATTTTTTTAATATTCTACGCGACAGTACTTTTAGGAATGTTTAACCTTTCTGCTATTTCACGCGTGGTTAAATTTTCTCGCACCAAAATCAACATATTGCTTTTACGCTGCTCACTAACTTTTCCCATTTTTTTAAACTAAAATTGCCCTTTATTCTTTATTTCACTAGGATCACTTACAGAATAATTTAATCTTACAAAATATGCACTATTTATACTCAAAAAAAAAATTACAGGCAATAAAACAACTGCACCCTAATGACGGCCAAGAACGGTAAGCGTAAAATAAAATAATTGCTTCACCAATTTTTTTGCACATCAGTTGCGGGGTTGGACCAGAGTAATAAAAACAAAAGGCAGTCCAACAAAATATTAATATTAAAGATAGAAATAAATCAATAAAACACAAAACAAAAATTAAAAAATAGGTGCTTAAATTATTCTATTACTTTAACTCCAATCAACGTATTTTGAATATTTTGGCATTTTTCGGGAGTTTGCCCGTAAATTGCAGGTAATTTATTTTTTTTGAAAAAATTACGTCATACATATATTTAAATTGAAACAATAAGCCAATTGCTTTCAAAAGTTTTGTAATTTTAGCATAAAAAGACTCCAATTTGCAATAAAATATGTTTGCCCAATTTTTTTTCCCAGCACTGTATGTACCAAATGCAATCTACATTCATGGGGTCAGCCCTAAATCCAACAAAATGTATAACTTTGGATACATGAGGCAAGATTTAAATATATCTATATATATATATATATATATATATATATATATATATATAAATTATCTCATTTTTTAGAGATGCATGTTAATCAACCAGATGACATACAAAACGATAAACAGTTTACTGCATTTCATCTGCAACCGAACTCCCCCTCAAAACAATTTAAAAATCGATTTAGTTGATTTGTTTATTTTAGTACAACCTTACATACATACGATATATAAATACATACTCGTATACGTCACTTGTACATCATCAGTTGCTTAAAATAATTTTCATTTTCTCGATAATATACATACATACAAAACATCATTCAGCAATCGTAAATTGGAAAACAGAAAAACAAAAGAAAAATTTAAATCAATCAATATATCGAGATGTAATTCAAGACAATAAAACAAAGACGTTAAGTAAAATTAATGAAAAACAAAGTAAGAAAAACAATTTAACTATAAGTAATATACGGCGAGTACGTCCATATTTGCAGAATTTAATCCAAGAAACGAGAAGAACTTCCACATAATTATTGTTTTGATTAACGAAGATATATAAGAAATATAAAATAAGCGCGCAAGTGCACAGCAAAATAATTAAGAAGAATAAAAATCTTTACTGTGTACACAAATCTATTTATTGCCTATTTATAATTATTGTCTGTAAATGTATTATTTGGTTTATTGATTTGTAGTAGGTAAATATATTTCTTGTTCTCTGCTTCCTTTTCCTCGACGTCTTGCAATATGAAAGATGTATGCTCGTACATATTGATGAGATAGAATTGTTTTTTGTTCTTGCTTTGATAATTGGTTTGTTGTATTTACGTTTATTATTTGATTGATATTGTTTTGTATAATGATACTCATTAAAAATTTGTAGTTATCCATAATTATTTCACTTCGCCTTTATACCATATCTTGCTAATTATGAGGACGTTGTTAAATTGAAACAACACTGGAATTACGTGAAGGTAAACTACAAATCATTCCTCACTAAAAATTTACGCTTATATCAATATTTAAGTAAAATTAGGAAGCCAATAAACTGGTATTACATTGTTGCCTGTGACCCTATATAATCTGCAATTTATATTTATATGAAAATTCGGAATTAGGAGATTCATTAACGTAATTTTTTTGATTAGATTATTGCTTTCTTTGGTAAAGTAATTTAAAATATTGCAAGATTGCAAATTTATCGTAGAAATCTGAAGAAGTGGTCTTCAACGTAATGTCTGTCAGTTATATACTCCATAAGCGATAGAAAATCGAATTGTCGATGGACATTTTTAACTTCCGGTCTACTACTTCGAATACTTGTGTACAATCGTCAATTTTTCTTCGAATATCCTACTGACCTCGGTTTCGGTTAAATTTGTATTACCAAAAAATTCCAATATCTTCATACTTCTCTTGATGAAGCAGCTGCTAATGGTAGCTAGTCTTGAACTAACGAACAATAATTATGAAGTGGCGTAAGAACTTCTTAGAAATCGGTGTGAAAATCGGAAAATTATTTCCAAACATCATGTGCAACAAATGTTTCAGCTAAGGCAATTGATATACCGACAACGACAAAACTTAGATTACTTATTGATACTTTTAACTCCCATTTAACTGTACTTTAGCTCATTAGGAAGACCTACAAAACAATAAAATGACCTCACGCAATGTCAATAATAAAATCAAAATTAGTTGATGAGACTCTAAACAAATGGGATGATGAGACTCACTCTAATAGATTAGAGTCCCTTAACAACTTGAATGTGTTGTTCTCAAATATTGAGATTAGGATCTTAAACAGTTCACTTCAGAACCAGGGATGGGCGGGTTAGATTACGAAATGTAATCTGCGCGGTTATCTACACGTAGTATATTACGTAGATTACATAATGTTGTTTGTGTCCCTGACAACGTCGACAATGTAGGAAATGTTATTAAAAACTCAATTTGCTTATAATTTTCTCTTTATTTTAGGTTAGCCGGTCTGCTAAAGTTGCTATCTCGCTGCTACGTAATCGTCTAATTACCGACTCCTACCCCGACTCTTGCGCACTATTAAAATGTTTTCTATTTGTGGTTTCTGTTGCTCGAAGTCCAAACATATTATATGCTAGATTGGCCACTATCAACGTGCATACAATTTTCTCGTTCACTTCATTTCAAATAGTTTTAGCGAATAATTCACAGATCGAAATAAAGTTTTATCTTTACGTGTCATATTAAGTTTGAATATTATTTTAAAGTGATCATCATATATGAAGTGGGTTTTTCGAAGTATTTCCAAACGTTGCTATTTTGGTTGGTCCGACAATTTCATTAAATTGTGTTTATCGAACCCCTATTAAACGAGACAATACTTGGCACTTGACCTCTGTACAAGCCACAAGCGCTAGGTTTGTCGCTTATTTGGGAATTTCATTTTACAAAAGTAGTCAAGTCATTTTACAAAAGTAATTTACAATTTAGTAATCTAAAGTGGAAGACATAAGATAAAATAAATACAATTTTTTGGCTATTTATAACGCGTTGAGGATTGGTCACTAGTTGATATCGTTTCCTCATCCCTGCGAAACGATTTATTGCAAAAATTTGTTTAAAACCCATATATCCGCACAATTCGAAGTGTACGGGGCTGGAAACTTCACCAATACTAATAATTTTATAAAGCTAACGATTGGGATTGTTTGGACGACTGTCATTGAGGATTGGTCACTAGTTGATTTCGTATCGTAGGATTGACTACGAAAAGATTTTTCGCGAAAATTTGTTAAAAACTCATCGTTTAAAGCCTCGAACTCGAATTATGCTAAAATTTGGGTTTCTAGCGAATTTTCTTAATAAATCGTTTTGTAGGGATGACCAACCAAAAAAAACTAGCGACCGATCCACAACGAGTTATGAAGAACCAAAAAATTGAATTGATTTTATCTCATGCTTTCACTTTAGAAACAATTCTTTGAAAAAGGATATTTTTCCAATTGGATTGCTTATTAATTTTGTAAAATGAATTCCCAAATAAGCGACAAAACTGGTTTTATTGAATTAAAACAATTTTGATTTAGTTTTTTCGCAATAAAAAATGACCCATCGGTGATCAAACGCCAAAATGTGTTGACCAATCCCGACCTAACGATTACCTAACGAAATTGGATAAAAATGATGAGTAATGCATCGTGCTACCTGTGCCATAGTTGGTTTGGTTCCGGCTGATATGGTTACGGCTTATCGACTCCCTCAAAATGTCACCCTGTTGTGTTGACGGGCGTGCGCACGGTAAACAAAAAAATGTTTACGCCCATAAAAAAATTTGCCGAAATAATCGTTTTCAATTTTTTGTAATTTATTTGATTTTGTTCGTATATATACAATCGCGGTACTAATCCACCAAATAAAACTAACCCTTGTCTGCACGATAAATTTACTGATTTATATCAACGACTAAGAACGATCTGTTTAATCTTGGTCATAATCCATCTGCAACGGGTAGAGTTAGCGACACAAATTCGGCACAGTTCCGACTCTCCAAGAGGAAAGTTTGGAAGCAATGTTTTTTAATTCATCTTATTGTCATACTTTCTAGTCAGCATAGTTCATTGTGAACATTCGACCCTTGGAAGACAAATTTTTAATATTTGTGAAATGTTTAAGTTAACCTCAGCGATTTCGTTTGTATTTTTATTTCGTATTAAGAATGACGAGAATCCTTGACACGTGTTCTCAATTATGACGGATGAATAGTTCCATTTAACAGATTCGTCTTTGGGTTTTCAGGTGGACAAGTTGGAGTTGTTTCATCATTTCTCTGTGGACTTCTTGCTTTTCCTCAATTTATTACTGTGTTTAAAGAAATGTTCTGGCGATGTCATGGGAATTGAGCTGTAATTTACAGACACTACAAATTGCTAGATCCAATTATAAAAATTTAGATAAATCGGAAATTTATATTTTGAAAATTTTTCGAAGTCTATCTATCTGATCCAAACATACATTTATAAGGGTGTCTCAGCAAGACCGCCGGATTTGAATTTGCTGCCATTTTGTTAATACGAGTTGTACGGTGATTTTTTTGACAGTTGTCACGTACAGACCTCGCGATTTAAGAAAATGGAGAAGTATTCAAACCAACAACGTTTGATTTTGTAAAAACACATTACAAAAATGGTGAAAGTTTTGCGTAAAACAGTTCGCCAATTACGTCAAGTTTTCGGTCGCAATAATTCGCCAAATGAATCAACTGTGAGGCGTTTAATTACAAAATTTCAGACCAAATTTACGCTGATGGATCAGAAGATGATTGTTCGTCGTCGTCCCTGTCGGTCACTCGAAAATATAGCCACAGTAAGGGAATCTGTGGCCGAGGATCCAGGAGCTTCCATTTGGCATCGTGGTCAAGAATTAAACATTTCCAGAAGCACTATACAACGAATTTTGGTAAAAGATCTGCAATTGGTGCAAGAAATCAAGCCAAGGGACCATGCGCAGCGCCCTGAATTTGCTGATTGGGTGTTGGCACAACATCAAATTAATGCGGCTTTTCGATAAAAATCATTTTGTCAGATGAGGCACATTTTCTACTCGACGAATACGTAAATTAATCACAACTGTCGGATTTGGATTGCTGAAAATCCTCGTGTGATACTCAAACAACCACCTTGGGCTGGCGGAGTAACTGGGCCGTATTTTTTTGAAAATGCAGCTGGAAATGCGCTAACTGTTATTGGAGTGCGGTATTGTGAAATGTTAACGGAGTTTTTGTTGCTGCGTTACTGCAGGCTAAATTTCCAGGCCGTGTCATTTCTCGAATTAGCAATCAACATTGGCCACCAAGATCGTGCGATCTAACACCGATGGACTTTTTCTTTGGGGCTATGTAAAGTAAAAGGTGTATGTGATTAAGCCTGAAACAGTTGAACATATTAAAGAGGAAATACGGCGCGTTATTGGTGAAATACAGCCACATTTATGCGAAAACGTTATTCAAAATTTCAACAAAAGAATAACCCTGTGCCAGAGGTTTCGTGGTGGCTATTTGTCTGATGTGGTATTTCACGTTTAATCAGAACTATTTTTCTTTATGTTGAAATAAAAATGGTTGCTTAATTCAAAAATAAATGTGGTTTTCTTTAAAATTAAATCCGGCGCTCTTGCTGGGACACCCTTCCATAATTTAATGAGCTGACTATGATCAGATTTTATTGGATTTCGAATTAATACAATTCTTAGAATACTTTGATTTCTACCATTAAAAAATGCAAAAAGAAGCGCCCTGCAAATACTAATTTCGTTGAATTCTCAAATCGCTTGTTTGCACCTTAACATTCTTGTTAGGAATTTACAGATTAAATTTTTCATTTAGTAATTCAACATACTTTGAACATGCAAATATCTCGTTTGCCTAGCAAAAATGTATACGGAATTTTGTGTCATTCTGTCATGATCGTAAACTCGAATAGCTGTCGATCAAACAAATTTTTATGTGACATATCATTAAGCTCAACATTACACTCGATGTCGATTTTAAAACTGTCAAATTATATTACACGGATCCAATATTCAAACCAACTTGATTAATTACACTTTGTATCGATATATACGGGATGTATAATGCGCATTCAAGAGATTCTTAAATAGTGGGTGTCCCATTAATAAACAATTTAGATATTAATGACATTATTAAATATTCATCGATCGCGCGACTTATATTGATGGGTGGGTGTTTCTCACATATACTCGTACATGAGTTAAATAATTTAATTGTTGTGAACTTAAATTATTCCGACGTCTCGTAATCGCCCCATTTAATCATCTTACTATTCACTCGATATACACTTAACAAAATTTACATATTCCAATTTATGTATTTGTACAATATGATACGGATGGTACCTCATTAAGATTAAAGGAATATTAAATCCAAGGAGAGAAAGAGCTTCAAAGACGCAACTATTTATGTACGTGATATATAGAAAAGAAATTTGTAACTCGCTTAATCGAGTTACAAGACGTATTATTTATTATAACAAAATTACAAATTATTATTAAGAAAAATAAATTCTTTAAGATTTTGTCATTAAGAAAACACTGAACGAATATGGAGAAAAAGCACCAACAACAAACACCAAATTCATCGTGTGTGGTCTTTGGTGGGTTTTTTTCAACTTTACTTACTTATTATTTTACGTTTTTTTGATCGAATCCAGAATAAATTTGGTTTCTTTTATTATTATTATTGTTATTAATAATAAGACGAGAGAAATACTTCTCCAAACTTTTGAAAGATTATATTAAAATTGATGCGGGATATTTATAACGAATCTACAACGTGTAGTTAAAGAGGAGTTTTAAAAAAATATTTAACTTTTATGGCAGATCATTCTTGATTTGCCCTGTATTCATGTAGTATGTCTATGTTCAGCGATCATGGAATAAGAACAGCATATGCGCATATACGCAGCCACCACATGATACTTAATTAAACCGACCAGATGCTACCGCTTTGCAACCCTAGATAGCTTAAATGTACGCTTTCAGAAGCAAACTTTGATTGAATCTTAGGCGAGGCATTGACCAGCCAAATAGGATCGTCTTCCATTCGCTATATATTTCGCCGAAGTGTGCAGACCAAAGGTCTTTACTTTCTCTACAGCCCAGACGGATTGATTGATCGGGATGAAGCTGCATGCTTAATCTGCTATCTCATAAATTGGGAAATCCCAAACCAACATGAAATAATTCCTAATAAATCCTAAGTAAAAATTGTGTTCGTGTGAGTAAATATACACACCAGAAAACCAACATTTAGGCGAAACTATATTTTACATAACAAGAGTTTGAAGATTTTCTTTCTTTCCACAACAAAAAATGCAAATATCTGGAAAGTTAAGTATGAGGATTTTTGGGAATGGTCATCGATCCCACTATGTTTTAATGTTAGATCTGTGAGATGGTTATGAGCACGACGATTTTTAGTTTTTTATCATAGTTCTGGAATGGCCAAACATGGCTCTCTTTCCCAATGATTTTTGATGGAAATAAATTCACAGGAAGTGGCAGCCTTCGTAGGAGCTTTCCTTATACTTGTAATTATTTTGAAAATTATGTGGCATTTACAAAAACGATTGGAAACCAAAAGATTATAAATTAAATATTTAACAAAATTAGTTGAGATCGTTTTTCAAAAGTTAATTCTTAAACTTTGTACATTAATTGGAAGATCCTTGCAAAATTTGGTGAAAATATGTGACCCGAATTGGCACTGTGGTGACCCACATTGGCAATGATGTTGAAAACTTTAGCATTTACAAAAAACGACAAATAAATAAAAGATTCAAATACATTTAAAGATTAATTTTTCTACCGACAAGGATTGACCTTGACCGTTTTCTGAAATTTAAATTGGGAAATGTTTTTTAATTATTCAAAGCAGGTTTACAAATAGTCCGGTAGGAAGTCTGGTGTTAGCCACAGCAATGTTTGTTTTCAGAATTTTATCGGACATGTTCGAGAAAAAGTCACTGTAATCCAGATATGCAGAAGTTATGCGCTCTTCCAAACGAGTAAATTTTACAATTACTGTATTGTAACGAGATCACTGCCCCATAGTATTTTTCGAAGGTTTCATTGCGTAAGGTAGTACTCAAAGAACTAAAAGATATTACGCTCTACTAGAGGCCTTCCCAGTTCTGGATGTTGTTCTGTGACATCGACCACCCGGTATATCTGTAGTACTCTTACTGTGCCCACACAAATGTTAATACGCAACGTGTGCTGGCCTGGTGAAATGAGGAAATTGCGGCGGAGGTGCAACAAACATGTCTGGAGGCATGCGGTGATTTGAAAATACTATTAGACAAAGCAAGCGATGATGCTAGAAGTTCCATGTGATTAGGTTCAGGACGAACCTCGTGGTAGGTCGTACAGTTGCAGACCCAACATGTCATATCCTAATGGCTATTACAGTATCTAATTTATTACCTTGCTGAACGACTACTATTCATCCATGTACCATCGAAGTAGATAATGTACCAACATTCATGATGGATAAACAATAGCCGTTTATGGGTAATTTCCTAATTACCAAGCTACAGAAAGGAAATTGTTCGTATGATTTGACAGTTGGATCGAGCAGGAGATTTTTCTAAATGCTCATTACCACGTGGCCTACAAATGTAATCAGTGCGATATGAGATGGAACCTTTGAAATCTTCCACACCATTGTTAAGATAGTAATACCGTTACGTTAATACTGTATCGAACTATTTGAAATTTTATGTTCAACGCAATGGTTCTCATATATTCCTATAGCCCCGAGGTAATGAAGGTAGTTGGGTTTGCTGATGATATCCCAAATGCCGCAGTCTCCGAGGAGGCGTTCGATCTGACGTAGGATGGTGCAGTATTCCTCGATTCTCCAATTATACGAATTAGGTGTCTCTTCATCGAATGAAATGAAATTGAATGAAATGTGGTGACGATGGAGGAACGAAATGCCATTCGTGGTCAAGAAGATTCTTAGCTCATTGGTGAATGCAAGAGAGCTAACCTTGAACACCTGGCTGATTTTTATATTGACGCCGACGAAGTTGGATCCGCGTCTGGATATAAAGCGTCTTAAGCAGGCCAAAAACTCATCTGTTGTCAAATCTGATGCCTATTCAATGTTGACTGCTTTAACGACCAAACAAACGAATACAGCTACATAACCCTTGTTGACCTTTGCACCTCGTCCGGTTTTAGATTTAACTTTGACAGGTCCCGCGAAATCAACGCCTACAGTAGAAAATGCTCTTGAAAGTGTTATCCGGAATAACGGTAGATTACCCATCTGTTGTACTCAGACGATGGCGAGTGCATGTGATGCAGGATCGAGCAACAAGTTTAATCAGATTTCTAGCTCCAAATATCCAATAATTTTGTCGAATGCTGCCAAGTAATTGTTGTTGAGTAGGATGTTGTTGGGTATTGTTTGTGTAGAGTCCACGAGAGTATCTCAGTGAATAGATGGCGAGCGTCGATAATTGCAGAATATTTAGTGTCGTATGAACAGCATGTAATCAAACCGATCCGTCCACCAACCCTTAGTGTGTAAATTACTTTCGCGTTTCAAATTAGGTCCGGCGGTGATTCGTTTAATATCTTCTGGACAACATTCATATTGAGACCATCGTATGGCAAACATTGTAGCGCGTTTGATTTGAGTGCCTGTTAAATACAAAGAAATTTGTTTAGTTTTAAATTTGTGAAAATTCGATAACACTGAGCAAACGTTCGAATTACAAAATAAAATGAAGACGGCTTCTCGAATAGTTTTGGTATGGCGGAGAAATCGGTTAGATTTCTAGTTAGCGCAGCATAGATGAACGATTTTTTGGGTTCCAAGTCATCAAAGCTTATATTGGAGAGCTGGACATCCGCTACCTTCAGCCAATGATCTAATGATTCAGACAAGTAGTCTGTACCTTCCCACCATAGCGAATTGTCATCTAGAGTTTACATGATCCCAGTTTACTCTTCGAAGCCGATCCAAAATAAATGAAGTGCAATTTGCGATGAACGTCTTCCATCGCCTGGACACATCGGATAACCAAGCAAGGAAAATTAGGAATATTCTAGAGTCCGTCCACCAAAATGTTTGTTAATTAGTAATGCTTAGAGAACAAACTAGTCTTCTCATTAATTTAACCAACAAACCTGCTGCACATCACTCTAAGCGTGCCAGACAAATCTGTTTAATAGGAGCTACCTTGGTTTTTGCTGCTATTAATCGCACCGAAACAACTCTTTTAAGTCAACTGCTCTTAGATAGACCATGGCTGCATAAGCTAAATTTGAATTTTCTCAAACAATATGAAATTCAAACGTATCTTTTCCTATTTTGATTTGAATTTTTCAGGAAGGGGACCATCCCCGTCAATTTTATGAAGCCAGAGACCTTGAAAACGGATTTTCGTGAGGACCGTACTTGGCGAGAGAAATCCTTATGGATCAAAAATGCGGTCGGCTATTAATAGACAATTTTGTTTGGTACTAGGGCCACAATTTATCTTATTAATTTTGAATGTAAAGCAATCTGCATGAGTCATCCAAACTAAGCCTAATGTTTTTACGAAAGCTTCACCACTGGAAATTTCAATAAGAGCTTAGTAGTTCTTGGCTGTTGGATACCCATTTTCTTAATTTAAATCCAGCTAGTCGTCATCCTTCAACTATTTTTGCTTGCAGATGTTTGGCATAACACTCGAACAACCTGAAAGCAAGTCATCGACACAGAAGTCAGATTTTATAATGTCCTTAACGCCCGAGAGATTTGGGGGTAAATTGTCTGCAGTTTGATGAAGCTAAAAATGTTGCGTAAGCTGGAAGTGACGGCGTTCAAGCGATAATTTGTCCTCACGCCAGACAATCCGTTGGTAATTGCGATCTTCCTAGTGCACCATCTCCTAGCGGCACATTTTCTCAACGTCAGCGGCGAACGCAATTTTGTGTTTCCGGGAACGGACTAAGATGGAAAATAATTTTTGTATTATTGGCGGTCCGGTGTCCAGTTTATCATTAAGTGACACACCCGATGAAGATTTTGAGGAACCGTCATGGCGTGCCAGATAATATGTTTTTGAATAAATCCATCTATTGTTTTCCGTATGTGGAATAAGAGACGTATTAAGTGCTAAATATTCTCGCATAAACTATGTGTAGGCTGCTTTTAGTTCAGCAGACTTGATAAATCGACATTCCATGGCGAAAAGACTCCGGATTGCCATGGATAGGAAGTCCCCGAGATTAGGAGTATTTGGTTTAAACGGTAACCATACTGATTCGTTATCCTTAAATGTATTCTCCTTAAAATGAGACTCACACCAATGTTCAATCTCAGCCGCTATGGTTCCGATCTCCTCTACTTCCCAGAACCTTTGAATTATGTCATGCAGGTCGACATGGCATGTACCAACAGAGCCATAAGTTGAAACGGAATTTTGATCAATTTCAATAGTTGCTTGACAAGAGATGTCGTATAACTGCAACATGTGTTTTGAGCGAAAGAATCATCATCAAGTTAATATTTCTCCGGACGCAGTAATTTCTTAAAAATGTCACCTCCAAGTAATATATCTAACGGACTCGAATGGTTGAAACTTTGATCAGCTAAATATAATGACTGATAGTTTTCGAATTTTGTTAACTTCACAGTGATCGGGGGAAGATCGGATGTAAAAAATTTCATTATGAGAGCTTTCACGGATATAGAGAGATTATCGGATGATAATATATTCAGTCGTACAGATCCTTTGGTTTTACCAGAGCTTATGGAACCGAGGCCTTTAAGATTTACACAGGCATGGTAACGCGGAAGATTAAGGGATTGAGCACATTTTTCCATGATCAAACTGATTTCTGCTGCAGAGTCTAATAAGGCTTGATAATACCTTCTGGCATTCTGCACAAAGATTAAGTAGTGACTCACATAAATGCGCTGAATTAATAGTAGAATTACGCGGGGAACTTGAATCAAATTTTAATGAACGGTTCTGTTGACAAGAGTGAATCAAAATAGAAAATTTACTTGGAATGTTGTAAGTTTGGCAGGCAGGGTGAGTTACTAATTGTCAATCGACAGACGGAGTATTATTTTTAGTCTTATCGTCATTTATTAAAGGAGAATTAACCACAGCGTGAAAAGTGTTGATACTGATTGGGCTTTTATTGTGGGACAAATTTTCATGAAGTAATGAACTGATTCGTTAACCACATGTTCTATACAGGATATACTAGATGAACATTCGGACACTAAATAATTGCGATTTAAACAGTTCAAACAGAGACAACAATCTTTTGCGATTTTAATACGGCTGGAAAGATTTAACTTCTTAAACTATAAGCACTTTTGTTGCAACATGGACATTTAAAGTTGTCGGTGGTTGTATGCAAATTAACTTTCGTTGGGATATTCGATGGATGTTTTCTAAACAACTTCAATGCTTTGAATTATAAAAAAAAATTAATTTTAACAGCAAACTATTTTTAGGCGAAAATACTTGAATCTTTAATTTCAACAAATTGCAATTACAAACAGGCCCACCACATGCTACATGTTGAATGCCATCATAGATCATACACATATCACTGCTCACATCAAACACAAATCAAGTCTCACTTGAAACGAATTTACAAGTGTGTAATTAATTATTTATTAATTATAAAGCTCGTACAAATTTAATTTCTTATTTCTACAACGCGATTTATATTCATTAACACATTAACACTGATTTTGCATAATTGTTGTAACGGTGACTTGGTGCAAAAAAATATCTTAGATATTTTTCAACACACTAATTATATTTGAATTCGCTAATTAGAAATTAAGCGAACTTCAATTTAATTGCAAATTTATTCGCTTTTGTTGTACATCGGTACATCCGTATATTTACCATACCGCCAAGCTATATAGGAGGTTGAATTTTGCCATATAAATAATTATTTGAACGTACTGCTAACAAAGAAGATTGATTACATTGGATACAACAAAAAATATTTTAAATCATTTGATTCTACTTGAAAATTAATTATCTGTTTTTGATCCATAAGTAACACATAATTAATTCTAATTTAAATTTTTTGTAATTTTATATTCGCCGTTTCATCATCATTATCATCGTAAGCAATGCACAAAATTTAAAGTTGATTTTTTTATATGTAAAATTTGTCAACTCTCTTATTTATGTGCCTAATTAATTTTTTATAAATAATTTTCTGTTAATTAAAAGATTTTTTGTTTGCAAATAACTTAAAAGATCTACATATACAAAGAATGCCAAAGCTGAATAGAAGTTTGTATTATTTTATCTCTCTCGTAATTAGTTTTATCATACCTAAACGGCTTGTTATCCTTTACGAGTATTTATATAAATGTTTAGGGGAGACTTTTAACACCATTGAAAACACTTTTGTTTAGGTACTCAAGAGTCACAAACAATTTGGGGATGTTTGTGTTATACTTTGGGGTTTCTCAAATTTTTCAGAATTTTTTTTTTGAAAATCGTTTATTTGCAAAATTTTAATTAAGTTAAGCACATACTTCACAGCTACTTATGAGAGTAATTAGTTTTTATTTATATTTTATGGAAGGGCAATTTAAATTTCAGAAATAATTCCGGTAATTTCCGTGGTTTCGGAGATTATGCATCGGCACTTCTGAACCATGATATTTTGTTAGGATGATCACAGATTTTATGTTTGTCGGCACTTCAAACATTTCTGGGGAGAACACATACCAAACAAATTGTAGATGAGCCCAATGCAAACGGTAATATCATTAAAATTTTTGCATTTTGTTTGTACTTGAAGTGCAAAATGGAATAATATTATGAAAACTTACAGACTGCACGGTATAGCATGATATAGATCGTAGTATTTGAGGATCTCATGATTTCTGTATTTTGTATGCACAACACCCTAATCACCTAATCACCTATTGTAACCTAACCACTACTCACTCGCTGGTTTTGCTATAAGTAACCCACACTTGTGGGTTCAAGAAAAAGACACAACATCCCCAAAATGTTCACGTTGTTCGGAAAACGGTACACGGGTCCAGTGGAGGTCTGGGAATAAGGGCCCCCCGAGACAATATCAACCCGGTATTTTGCAGCAAAATGCTTCGGGAAATTTAGATCCTGCGTTAAACATTCATGGGAGGATGAACAATTCGAAGTAAACTCAGAAGCTTCTAATAGCTCCTTTATTCTGCAGAATCACATTCCAAACTATCTTCACCTGTTCCGAAGCATCAACTACCGAATGGTGACTATGGTACACGTTGCACTTCTTCCGTCAAGGTACACAATTTATTAAACTCTAATTCTGAAAATTTACAAAATTTTGCCCTGAACTCAAAATCTCTTTACGGTGTAGTAACTAATAAACGCCAATACAATTCACTCATTCCAATTACTGGCAATCAAGAAGAAATATTAGATCCAATACAATATCCTCGGCAATCATCACTGATTCTTGTGATAAACGTCCGTACGCGCAAGTCTCAATAAACGGTACCGTATATAAACGTCTGTTGGATAGTGGAGCTACCATTAGTATCTTAAGAGCTGGTTCCGAAAAAAATTTATGCGATTCTATTGTTAAATTCCACAGCTCTCCGGGAGTTGTCAATACAGCTAGTGGAAGATCGCGACTAATTTTTGGTTACATTAACGTTCAAATGGTATTTAACGGCGGCCGAGAAAAGCGAATGAAATTATATATAGTTCCATCATTAGAGCAACCTCTTTACTTGGGGATTGATTTCTGGAACTTGTTCGGCATCACATCAAATATCGCGGCCATAGCTTCTGTCTCTGCCACCAACGACTTAAACCTTGACTCGTATCAGTTCCACAAACTCGCGCCCGAAGAACACCGAACACTGAATGATATTACGAAATAATTCCTGTCATTTGCAACGGTTCTATGCTATATCGCCCACTGTTCAGACTCGCATGTACGCGGAGTTGAACAGAATGATCTCTTTGGGTGTCATCGAGGAATCACAGGGCTCTTGTTGTTCACCGGTCACCCTTTTATCGAAGGCAAACGGTAAGGTTTGTTTGAGTTTGGATGCCCGTGAGTTGAATAAAGTTACCGCCAAGGATGCGTATCCATTGCCGCTTGTCGATGGATTGTTAGGTCGACTAGATCAAACAAGATTTATGTCAAGCATAGACTTAAAAGATGCCTTCTAGCAGATTCCGATTGACCCACAATCCAGAGATTAAACGGCATTTATGGTACCTGAGCGACCTTTGTACCAATTCACGATCATGCCTTTCGGATTGTGCAATGCACTATAAACGATGTGCCGCCTCATGCACAGAGTGATCCCACATCAATTACACGATCATGTGTTCGTCTACTTGGACGATCTCCTAATAACCTCTGCCACTCTTGGAGATCATTTCGCCCTTCTTCGCGAGGTTGCGAATCTTTTGAAAAAAGTAGGTTTTTGCTGAAAGAGGTGAAAATTTGGGCTACGTGGTAGGAGGCGAAAAGGTTAAAGCGATTGTGGATTATCCTGTACCTAAGATCACTAAGCAATTTCAGCAGTTTTCTCGGTATATGTGGCTGGTACCGGCGTTTCATCCGAAACTTTGCCACCATAGCTTCTTCACTAACATAAGTTACAAAAAAAGGTTCTAAATTCAACTGGTCCTAAAGCGCTGACAGAACATTTAATTTATAAAAGCAAGCAATCCTTAAGTAATCCAGTACCGTTGGCGTAGGAAGCGTGTTATTTCATTCCGTTGGAGAAGAGCACCCTATAGCCTTTGTATCGCAAAAGTTGAATACTGCTCAAAAGAATTACTCCATTACGGAACTGGAGTGTTACGCAGCGGTACTGAGCGTCAACAAGTTCAGACTGTATGTAGAAGGGTATTCCTTTACGATTTATACCGACACGTTATCACGGGCATTTTCTGAAGAGCATGCCAGTTTTTTTTACCTTTTTGCGATAATATCGAAAAATGTCATAACTCATCGATTGCGGTTATCGAAAACCAGAGCATACTAGAACCACTCCAGATAGAATTAGAGGCACCTGAATTCGATGAACCTGAGTACCAGAATCAAGTTTTAAAAGTTCAAGAACTAGATCCAAACTGCCCTAATTTTCGTGTAGCAGGCAACAAACTATTATTTTCTTCCTACCTTAGTTCCTGCTAAACTTACTAATTCTTTGATTAATCAAGCCCACTCTTCGCCATCTTCAGCACATACGGGGACTGCACAAACACTCGGCGCCTCCGGCGGGAATAACATTGGAATGAAAGGACTAAACACGTAACTAATTGCCTCGTTTGTAAAATGACCAAACCAGTAAATTATAACACCAGACCTGAAATGGGACATCAATTTGTTTCGGAACACCTTTTTCCACAGAGATTATATGTCGATTTGTTAGGACCTTACCCTCGATCGAAGAGTGGACACGCTTATATTTTGATCATCCTTGATCACATCTCCAAATTATCCATTCTTAAACGAGGGAAGTATCTGCAACATTGATTTCAAAGTACCTTGAAAATGAAGTCTTTATGTTATTTTCAGTAAATGAATTCATAACTAGTGATAATGGAAAACAATTCAGTTCAAAACTATTTCAAGATCTCTTAACCAAATATGGAGTTAGACATATTCGAACGCCCATTTACTCACCCCAGAGCCCCAGAGTAACGCTTCGCTTCTGCTGCCATACGCAATGTGATAGTTCCATTAACTTTTCTCCCCATTTTGTAGAATTTGGACCGCATATGACACTACATGGGTCGGAATATAACTTGCGGCGACTACTTTCAGGCCCAGCTGAAAACGAAGTTTGCGTCATTGCTAAACCGCTTAAACCTAATTCGCGATAAAGTATTGCATTATCTTGAAATATCCCATGAGAAATCTGCGAGGCGTTATAATTTACGTAGCAGGAACCATCAATACAGAAAATTTGTCTTAGTAAGATTATTTGCTCAAAGAAATGCGGTAGACAAATTTACTGCAAAATTGTCTCGCGAAGGTAGTCCGTAACTATTTTTCTCGTAAATGATATACTTTTCCATGATACCTCAAAAAAACGAAAAAGTTGTTACTTCAGAGAGGTAAACGAAAAATCACTTATATTGAAGCTGTCACGTTCGGTCGACCGAATTCAGCCAAAATTCACTGGTACCTCCAAATTTGTGATAAAAGCTAATGGTATGAAATTTCATCTCGTTCAATGAGTCCATCTGCAGGTTGGTTCTGGTTTTAGTTAGGAATAGGGAAAGGAAATGTTTATTGAAATTTTTCTAACAGTTTCGCATTTTTCCATAATATTTTATCTGGCAAAATAGAGCAGGAATTTTATTTTGCAGTTTTGATGTTTAAATGGCCTTATCTATTTGAGGTATGGAATTCAATTCCTTTTCAATTATCGCAAGAGTTTAACAAATGTAAATATTAGAAAATTAATACATACAACTTGGAGTTTGCTAAAATATTAGTAAAGAACTAAAGAAGGCAAAAGTTGCGTACACTTCTTCGTGAATGCCGCCTTCAATAAAAATATTTAGATAAAATATCACGGTGTAAGTAGAACCCGTCTATAACGATTCTACCAATGGTTTGGTTGCTATCGTCGTCGTTGATTCACTCTAATATTACATAGGAAATTTAGTATAGGAGAAAACCTGCAGCAATTTATTTTTCTATATAGGAATAAAATTCTACATTCCTATGGTAGCCAGAGTCGACCTGCTGGGCTGTACAGGGGCCGAATTTGTATTGAAATTTTTTTTCAAAAAAAAATTAATTTAGAGTTGTTTAGTTCATAATCGTGTTTCTTGTAAATGAAATGATTTTCAAAATATTTGCAAAACCCTAAAAAGCTCTTAAGAAATCTGTCACTTCCAGTGAACCGATTTCGGCCAACATATTCTGAAATCTACAAATTCGTCGAAAAAGGTTATGTTTAAAGTTTCATTCCAAACAATCGGTCTTTCGGGGTTGCGAAGGGGCCGCAGTTTTGTACAAGCATTTGAAAATATGTACCAACAACTGGAAAGCTCCAATGGAAGCTGTTATTTGCGGTGGAAAGATTTCGGCCAAAAATTACTGGGATCTCCCAATTTGTAGAAAAAAAATTAACTATATAGTTTTTTCCTGATCAATCTGGCTGATAAGGGCCAAATTTTTGGAGTAAATCAGCTTTTTGTCAAAAATCGTAATTTCCGGTTAATTTTTTGAAAAATGATTTCGACCGGTATTGTTAATTCTATTTACAATATTTTAGATCATAAATGTTTTTCTCGTAAATTTACTACATTTCTTAAAATATTTCGAAACGAAGCTTTCACATCTGGTAAACTGATTTCGTCCAAAAATCACTTGTAGCTCCGAATTTAATAAAAAAAAGCTTACATATACAGTTTCAACCCGATCAGTCAAATAGTCTGGGCTGTAGAGAGGACAAAAGTATGTACTCTGAACAGAGACATACATATACAAACATTTTGTTAAACCACTTTGTTTTACTGCGGCGTTATAGCGAAAGGAAAATCAGGAAAAATCTCGAGGTCATAATGAAAATGTTGACCTCGAAATGTTTGCAGATTTATACCATTCGCATAATCGCCAAAGTCAAAAAAGGTAGTTTTTAATAATCTCTGTGTGTGCGTGCATGTGTGCAGACTAAATGAGATCCCAGTGATTTTGACCGAAATTGGACTACCGGAAGTGGCAGCTTTTCCGTTTTTTGCAAATATTTTGAAAAAAATCTCAATTATGAGAAAATCAACTATGAACTAAACAAGGATTCTAATAAAATATTCTAATCATGAAAAGGTTTGACGTCGAGATTTTTACAGATTTACCATTCCCTATACCGCCGAAGTGAAACAAAGTATTGTTGGTTTGCTTTTAATCTATGCAATCTGTTGAGCACTCCCAAATTTTTCGCAGTTTGGTTTTTATGTCCCACCTTACGCAGTAGCCAAATCGAGTACATATGGCTATAGGCCCGATTTACGTAGAACCTTCTGTACATTGCATAGCTCCATGCCAGTCTATATTACTGACATGGAAGATGGGTCGGCCCATGACTTCTGCACTTCGACAAGGGGTCATAGATGTGTCCATTTTCATCACCAATCGTAATCAAATGATGAAAAATCCCTTTTGCTTTTGCCAATTTTGTGATCGTTATGCTGTCGACCAAAACAATAAAAATGCGCATCTAATATCGATTAACCCGTGATATCGGGACATTTTAATTTATTGCTGTTCACTTTCAAACCAAGGCATTCTAAATGACAGATTCTTTTGTTTTATTCCCAGTTTTCTTTAATATACGTAATCGAGCCTGTGATTAAACATCACAGGCTCAAGTGCTTCACTCTGTCGGACACCAGAAGTTATTTCGAAGGGATAATGATCAGTTCCTTTCATCACTATTCTACACAGCGAGCCATATGTTGTTAGCTTACAGAGAGAATTTTTTCTAGAATTCATATATCCTATTCCTATATCCAAAGATATTTTGGGAAGAGAATGATTCCGGTATCGGCGCCACAAGTGCAGCATTAGAAAGATTTTGTAGGTTATGTTTAACTTTGCTATATCACGATAATTTTCATGATTGAGGCGGACGCCCTTTATTGTAGCGGGCAGATGATTGGCGTCTTATTTATCTCCTCATATGGTCTCAGATCGCAACTGTAAGATCAAAATAAAGATACATAAAACAGTTGCTCCTCCGTGTTTTAGTAATTTTGCGAAGATTCCGTCAAGTCCGGGTGCCTTTCTATTTTTAATTTCTGGCAGGAGGGCGGCAGCGAGATAGATAGATAAGACGACAAAAGCTTCATCACCAGTAAAGCAACCATCATTTGGGTAAGTACAAATTTGGGTGAGCGCTTGGGAACATTATTGAAGAAAATGAATTGGAGTGGAACGAAACCTCCTCCGGCATTCTAGAATGCCTTACTCAGCTGTCTTGAGTGCTAGCTATTCAATGGACCATTCATTCATTAATACGAAATCAAAATGCTTGCAGAAACAAATACTAGAAGAAATAATACAAACCGGCATATTAAAAGATGCCGACACAAGAATTACAAACTAATTCAGCGAAGCGTTCAAGCTTAGCAAAATGAAGAAGAATAAGAAAGCCCCTGAAACGGACAATATACCAGATAAAGTTATTCAAACGAGAAATATCCACGACTGTAAGAGCCTTCTACCACCAGTAATAATAATAACAAAAGTATGGAATTCCTGTAGAATACTGCGAAAATGGAGTGGAGCTTGACTATAACGATTCCCAAGAAAGGTGATATAAGAGAATCCCAAATGTGGCAGGATATTATCTCCTTAATAAAAGCATAAATAATATTAGCCTGGACTAAATTGCACCAATCATATCAACACAAGACGTAGGATATCGAATGGAATTCATCAGTATATGTTCTTCGTCGACTTTGAACGTGTATAGGAACAATACACCGGACTGCAATGGAAATGTCACTTTATGTGTGAAATGCTTCACAATGAAATTAATCGAACCTATACGAGGGGAATGCGACTAATCGAGTTCAATACAACAACGACAAGCAAAGTCAACCATACTGACTGTAACAGCAAAGGATTACGAAAATATAACGAACTCCCGCTACACTGTTTTAGTAGTATTAGATTTAGAGTGAATAAATTAGAAATCGCGTTTGCCATTGGCCAGTTGGAGTTTACGTAGAAACTCACAAAGAATAGGATTATGCAGTATGCCTCTACCTCTACTATGTTTTAAAACACGCCGACATGCAACAGAAAGAAGCTATCAGATCTAGCAAAAGAAATCAAGACGATGTGGTAAGCATACGAATAAAATATATATCAACCAAGAAGAAATACCGGGTGACTGACACGAAGTGTTACCAACTTCAAACTGTCATTGCTGTAAAACCAGTGACAGCCAGTGAGTGAATTTACACAAATGACAGTTCATTCCATTGTTTACAAGCGTCCAAAAGCATTTTAGTGGGAAATATTCAGAAAAAAGTTATCCGCAATGGAATTCAAGCGAAATAGTGTGATTGCTCTATATTTGGCTGAAAAACAACAGCCGTAGATTGTTAACCAGTTAAAACATCTGCATGTGAGTAAAATGTTTGTGTATCGCACCATAAATCGTTATAACGATACTGGCAGCATTGCAAAACGCTATGGTGGTGGACCGAAACGCACTGCAACGTCGCCGGATATCATTCGGAAGGTGAAGGCCAAATTGGCTCGGAATCAGCGCCGTAGCGGCAGAAAAATGGTTCGTGAGGCGAACATTTCGCTCAAACGGATGCAGCATATATTAAAAGATCATCTTGGCCTTGAAATTCTATAAAACGCATTGTCTCACCGATGCTTAAAAAAAAGTTAGAGTGAAAAGTGCAAAGGAGTTGTTACGCTTGCACGAAAGCGGCGATTTGCCGAATTTGTTTTTCTCCGATGCGTCATCGTTCGTTATTGAGCAATATGTAAACAAGCAAAACGACCGGATTTACTTGCCCGGCCGTTCTACTAATTTGGACCAACTGATTGCAACTCGAAACCAAGCGCCGCCGATGGTGATGGTTTGGGCGCCGTAACGGCCGAAAGCCGTTCACCGCTCGTTTTTTGGACCGTGGCATCAAGATAAATGCTCAAATTTATCGGGATCATGTGTTGGAGGGAGCGTTGAAGCCTTGGGCGCAAAAACATTTCGGCCGCAGAGCCTGGACATGTCCACAGGCAATTTTCTTGACATTTCATCAAGATTGGCTGAGAAACAACGTGAAGCGGTTCATTTCTTGGTTTGGGATATTTTGAAGAGCAAGGTTGGGACAAAAAAATACCAAAGTGTCGATCATCTCAAGCAATCGCTTCGCCGGGAATGGGCCAAAATACCGCAGAGCCACTTTCGTGCTGCATGCAATAGCTTTGTCGGCCGTTTGAAGGCCATAATCGCGGCTAGTGGTGGCCAAATCGAAAACTGCTAATGCAATTCGAAAATTTAAATATTTGTGAACATTTTTTACTTTGGTTCAATAAAATTCATCAAAAAATAAAAATTCTGTGGCGTTTTTTTTTGGTAACACTTCGTGTCAGCCACCCTTTAGAAGTGTTAAATGAATTTGTATACCTTGGTTGTATACTGGCGAAATCGGGTGGAACAGAAATCAACAAAACCATGACAATCAACATATTACATAAAATCTGGAACGCATGTCTTTTCCCGCAACACCAAGCTAACAATGTTCAATTCTTGTGTTAAATTAGAGTTGCTATACGATTCCGAAACTTGGAAGCATCCACATTAGACCAACGTGTGTATAAATAAATTAGGCGGCTAAAACCCTCCATGAGATATAGTGCCAAGGAAGAAGAATACGAAGTATGTAAATAAATGACAAAGGAGAAAACTGAGGTTACTCTGGCCCAATAACATAAAAATGTTGAACGCCATATAGGAAACGAATCAAGCAGTCATTGAGACCGAAACATGAAGCGAAGTGGAGATGGATGCACACACAAGTCATTCAATGACATAGCTGATGACATGATCTCTCAAATGTAACTCACAAAGGAAAAGGAAATTCAGACGACCCAGTTGTTACGTGGAAATGAACGATGCTAGCAGACATAAAACAGCTCGGCAAATCATGGGTGGAAATAAAAGCAATAGCAACAACCAACAGAGTTAGATGGTTCAGCCAGTAGATGTCCTATGCTCCTGAATTGTGGAGATAAGGGGAAAAAACAAAAACAATTTTAACCTCCAGATTTTTACAAATTTACCATTTCCTATATCGCGATGTCAAAAAAGTGTTTTTTTAAAATCTGTGTGAGTGAGTTTGTTTGTGTTCTGTGCTGTGCAGGCTAAAAGTGTGTATCCTATCTAGTGTGTGCCCAGACGGTTTTTTTTCATAAATAACGGAAACTCACCTTCCTTGTTTTTCATGGCTGAGGATCTTGAATGGAAGTGCATAGTAAAGTTTCTGGTAATGTCAAGCAGTTCCTAGAGTTTCCGTTTTTCGCTTAAAAGCTAATATTTTCGATAGAGTTGGTCGTATCTTTCCTCACCTAAACGTATATTCTATTCAAGTGCTCCTACTGCTACGTTTCGCCAAACTAATCATTTTGTGCACGTGGTGGATAGCGCGCGGATAACTAGCATCTGCCCTTTGATGTTTGGTTGAGATTTGCACAATAATTTTGATGATTTGGTGGTTGCTGTTACTCATAATGTTTTATAGAACAACAAAGAAAAAAAACTTTGGTGTCATCATACTTGTCTTCGGTGGGCGAATGTGAATTGACAATTTAGTTGTGAACTTTTTGTGTGGAGTCTAACCGTATCTATCCTAATGTTGACAGAGCGGTTTTCAATGATATATAAACTGCTGCATTCCACAGTATACAAGTATTAAAAGCTTAGCGCATTCCATATTCCCAGTTTTATAGTGATGCAAGTGTACATTTTCCAAGATAACTTAAAGGTTTTTGGGAGAGTAGGTATAGTATGGCCCGCTTACAACCTGTGTGAGTCATGCACTGAACATAGATTTACGTCAAGCAGGTCTACAAAAAGACGTTTTCATATCTAATCGCTTGATACAAGACAGACGTAAGCTTCAGCCTCTTCTAACAGAGTAGAGTTTTATTTCCCCTGCATTGCATCTACGAAACTGGCTGATTAATTTAGAGTTAGCCAGTTAGTACCTCTAGAATGCATGCATTTCTCACTTTTTGTTAGTTAGAAATTTTAAATAACAATATTAACTAATTTTGTAAGGGTGGAGGCAACGACCGGCGTGTAATGGCCAGGGTTACGTGCACAAGTCGTAATGTCTAAGTAGGAGAGAGTAATTACCTAAATAGAGGACCTTAAATGACCAGAGGTTATTACCGGAGGGTAATTGCGGGGGAGGGATAATATTTGGCAGAATAATGACCGGGGAGTAAAGCCTGAGGAAAATCGATCACGAGGACCAAGAAGAAAACCCAAATATATCCATGTTTGCTTAGTTCAAGAAAACTATAAAGTTTTTATCACATTTAACTTGAAATTATTTTAATGATTATGGATTAACCATCCACTTAAAAAAAATCATAAAAAATCAAGGTCATAATCATCATTGGAGGTCCAATTTTCGATCACTCTTGCGTTCCAAGTGTTCAATCGTCTCTGGTTTATCGGCGTAGACAAGTGGCTTAACATGTCATCAAAGAAAATAATCGAATGGAGTTAGATCACACGATCTCGGTGGCCAATTAACAGGACTATTTCGTTGAAATTATTCTTACATCAAATGTTTCTTTGAGTAAATTAAGTGTATCCCACGCTATGTGACATGTAGCACCGTCCTGTTGGATCCGCATATTAGCAAGATTTATGCCAGCCAATTGGGGTATAGAAAAGTTAGAAATCATCTCTCTATATACCGTTCTCCGTTGACCAATGATTTCGCCGTATGATGTAATGTTGTTTCGGCAAAAGCTTGTTAATTATCTTCACTCCAAATCCGGCAAATCTGAACAAAATTTTACTAATTTAATCAACTAAGATCCTTAGATCAAATCTTCCATTAAGTGGATGGATACATCTCCAGTTGCTGAGAACGGCGTTTAATATGGGTCTTCCTCAATGCTCCGTTGTACAGCGTCTATCGCTTGTTCGGAACGCACTGTACTACGTCTTACTGGATGCGTATTATCATTTAGAGTATACGTAGTGCGAAGATCGTTTTCGCACTACGTATACTCTAAATGATAATACGCATCCAGTAAGACGTAGTACAGTGCGTTCCGAACAAGCGATAGACGCTGTACAACGGAGCATTGAGGAAGAACCAAATTAAACGCCGTTCTCAGCAACTGGAGATGGACGATTATGACGACCGTAAAATGGACGTAATGCGCACGATCAGTTTGGCGAACAAAACCATTATTTGGCAAGCGTCGCTCTGGCGAAAGTCTAAATATCAGCTGTCAAATCGGTTGTCAAACAAAACAGTGTTGCCAACTTAAAAATGTGAACCTCTAAAAAAACACCCTTTATGCATATAGAATGATCTCACTAAAAATGTCTAAAAATACAGCAAATCTAATGAAATATAGACGAAATGTCTAGTGATTTGTTAGGAAATAAATGAATTATAATAAATTTTTAAAATGTTTATGTAAACTGTCAAATTTAATAATTTGCTTATGGACATTTAGTCAGATTGTGCGATATACCAGTTTAAACAGCAATGAATTTCTTGAGTGTCTGAGTAATGTTATCGTGAATTCTAATCTCCTAAATCTAACCACCACCAAAGCTAAAAACTTGAAAATGATTAAGATTCTTAAGAATAGGGAATATGATACGTTTTGTGTGCATTTGGAGAGAGGCAAATCTGTTTGTTTAAAACTTTAAATAAAAAGTTGAAATGTATATCGTGCATAGTCTTAAAACTTTGACATTTGTTCAAAACATGAATATTTCATTTTGGACACAACATAAAAATTTTATATTTACCTTTTGTTATGTTTTTTTTTCATTTTTTGTGTGTTTTTTAAATAAGATAAATTTGATTAAAATCAAGAAATTGAAAACAAAAATAAAATTCGGTAGCCAAAAATAATAAATTTCATAACCTTAATTATTTGTCATAAAAATACAAAATAACTCAAACAACGACCACCCATGAGACATGGAGACCTCAAAAGCTATATAAAATAAATTTAGCAAACGTAATGTCTTGAGTTGGGTGAGTGAGCGTGTGTGTGTGTAGCCCGATTGAAACAATTCATAATATTTTAACGTTTTCTTCTTGCGCGTATATACCGTATGCTTGATTGCCTGTGCTTAAAAACAAGATTAAGAGATTTTGTACGTTTGCTTGTACACAAAAACCCATAAACATAAACAATAAATTAATTTAAATAAATACATTTCTAATTCATATTTAAATTGATTTATATGCGCGATTAGATTTGATTTGTTTTATTCCAAAATTGAAATTTACACGAATGTACAGTTTATCTCGTGCTTTATAATTAGATTTAGTTTTAATGGATCATGCCATTCTAATTTATGACGTATCAGTATACGAGGCAGTGATCTTGAATACCTACTAAAATAGTAACGTATGCTCTATATAAACA
The DNA here is from genome assembly GCA_963691935.1 of Nephrotoma guestfalica. Taxonomy (NCBI): domain Eukaryota; kingdom Metazoa; phylum Arthropoda; class Insecta; order Diptera; family Tipulidae; genus Nephrotoma; species Nephrotoma guestfalica. Next base: position 212,331,278 of record OY829915.1, read on the forward strand.
TCGCCGAAACTGTATCGTTCCACCATGAATCATTGCGTATACACAGAATATTTGACAGGCTTGAACTTTCCCACATTTTCGAGGAGTAAACTATTTTTTAAAATTAGATCGCATCAAATTCTAAAAATAAAATTATTAATAAACAAAATAACAATTCACAATATGATTAAATCACGATTAATAGTGGTTTTTACATTATTATTTTGTATTATAGAGAACAAAACTTAACATGGTCCATGATAGTGATCTTAATCCATCATTAACTGAAATTAAATTTTAAATGGAGTATTATGACCAAAATTATTACTCGGTAATAATTTGTTGTCACTGCCTGGACTAGATCATAAAAAATAGAAATAATCAAATAATAACGTGACATCGATGACGAAATCGTTTATGAATGTCACTTGGTAATAATCATAAAAGTACGATCGCCTTTCGTGTGAATTGGGAAACCATAATTATGTGTCTCGGTCGCATAATAGAGCCGTAGTTCGTTAGGTTATTTACCACTTTCAAGACTGTTAGAAGATGCACTAAGTTGCAAGGTCATTTATTCATGATTACTGCTGGTACAATCTGAAAAAATTAGTGCAGGATTATGACGTATGTGAAGCTGGCCCGAAAAACATCCCGAAAAACGCCTTTAAAATTTAGGTGAGTTTCTCCGCTAAATTCATTAAAAGGCTTTTCAGCCCGAAAAATTAAAAAAATATGGAGAAAATCAAATTCCATCCCGAGAAAATAAAAACAATCTCACGTACACACAGCAAATTTTAAGTATAAAATTACCATACAGTGGGGATAAGAAACCTCCCCAGCTGATTTAATATTCGCTTCTGTGAGATTAGGTATCGCAATTATGCTCATATGTCACCATAAATTTCTCCGTTCACAGAGTTTGGCAGATATAACGGTATATGCCTAACTAATGCACTGACCATCAACATTAACGACACAAATGCTCATTACCTTACAGTGGGGATAAGCGACCTCCCCAGCAGATTTAATATTCGCTTATGTGAAATTAGGTATCGGAATTATGCTTATATGTCACCATAAATTTCTCCGTTCACAGAGTTTGGCAGATGTAACGGTATATGCCTAATTAATGCAATGACCATCAGCATTAAGTACACAAATGCTCATTACCTTACAGTGAGGATAAGCGACCTCCCCAGCTGATTTAATATTCGCTTCTGTTAGAATAGGTATCTGGGGCAGCTGGGGAGGTCCCTTATCCCCACTGTAAGGTAATGATCATTTGTGTACTTAATGCTGATGGTCATTGCATTAAATAGGCATACACCGTTACATCTGCTAAACTCTGTGAACGGAGAATTTTTCAGCGACATATGAGCATAATTCCGATACCTATTCTAACAGAAGCGAATATTAAATCAGCTGGGGAGGTCTCTTATCCCCACTGTAAGGTAATTTTCTACTTAAAATTTGCTGTGTGTACGTGAGATTGTTTTTATTTTCTCGAGATATTTTTTTAATTTTTCGGGCTGAAAAGCCTTTTAATGAATTTAGCGGAGAAACTCACCTAAATTTTAAAGGCGTTTTTCGGGATGGTTTTCGGGCCAGCTTCACATACGTAGAATTATGAGATATTTTTGAGCTCTCGAAATTCGAGAAATCAAATTTTTTTACCTCGATTAGGTTTGCCGGGATTTAAATATATGTTGAGGGCGGTTAAGTCAATGTTGACACATCCCCCCTTCCCAAAAAATAGAAAATTTGCAATAAAAATTCAACCCGAAAAGTAATACAAAATAACAGAAAATTAGAAACCATCCCGAAAAAATATGTTATATGTAAAATTTTGCTTCGGATTTCAAAAGGCCATTACCATACGATGGTACTCGCTCCGCAATGTCATTATCATATACGAATGGGGATAAGGGTCGTATTGCGAAATATGAAAACGGTCACGTTTTACCATGGTGTATCTGTGTTGACGGAGGTTTGCAGATATAATGGAATATGTATTTGCTTGACAATTTCATCAACAAAATTCATCAACAAGGACATTACCATACGGTGGAAATAAGGGTCATATACAAGTTGTTTGCTATCCAATGATTTTGACCGTGCGATATATGACCCTTGTATATGACCATCATCCCCATCGTATGGTAATCAGTGTTATCACTCAGAAATAATTTAAAGTATCCATTTAATAAAATGAAAAGTATCCATAAGTATCCAATTTAAGTTTCATATATGAAACCCGTAGGGTGGGCCAAATATATTTTTTTTTTAATGCAATAAAACAAAAAGTTCTCAATATTGTATTGTTCTCGTTGTGAAGAACAATCTTTCCGATTAATTATGGATTACTATTTCATTCATACATATAACTGCCTCGGCTGGCCTTGAAGTACCGCATACGGTCGGTCCAATTTTTGAGCACATTTTCGATGGTATGCGATGGTATACGACATTATGTCTTCAATGGCAAAGCGAATATTGATCTTCAGAGGGTCAATCGTTGCTAGTTTATCGGCGTACCACTTATCGTTGACGGCATCCCAAAGATAATAGTCCAACGGCGTCAAATCACAGCTCCGAGGCGGCCAAATCACATCAGCATTTTGGCTGACAATTCGCTCTTTGAAGACAGTGAGCAAAAGATCAATTGAAACGTGTGCTGTGTGGCATGGAGCGCCGTCTTGTTGAAAGCAAATGTTGTCTATGTCCTCCTCTTCAAGTACCGGGAACAAAAAATCGTTTATCATGGCGCGGAAGCGCTCACCATTGACAGTAACGGCGGCTTCTTGTACATTTTCAAAGAAAAATGGCCCAATGATGCCACCGGACCAAAATCCGCACCAAACAGTCACTCGTTGAGGATGCATCGGCTTCTCTACGATCACGTGTGGGTTCTCCGTGCCCCAAATGCGAAAATTCTGCTTCTTTACATAGCCGCCAAGATGGAAATGCGCCTCATCCGAAAAGATGATTTTTTCCCAAAATCGGCATCTTCTTCCAGTCGATCGCAAACCCACTCAGCGAACCGAATACACAACCATTTTCGTTCAGCGGAATGATAAACCTAAGTTTCTGTCAAATCAGAAGTGACATGACCCTTACCATACTCAAAAAACCGCTATTTCAAAAAAACAATTTTATTTGGCCCACCCTATATTTATATTTATTCAAAGTAAATCTCATTTTTTTTCTTAACATAAAATTAAATTTTTTTTGGTACCGGGTTCGAATGCCGATATGGGTAGGATGCAAAAGGAAATTTTCATCAACAGATTACGATCTGTGATTAAAAGGAACACAACTACGACCCCCTATCGGCGTGCAAAACTCATGGGCCGACCCATCTTCCATGTCCAGTACTATAGGCTGACGCATGGAACTATGCAATGCGCAGATGTAACTTAAATCGATCCTATAGCCGTACGTCTTTGATTTGGCAGGAAATGCGTAAAGTAAGGCGGAAAAATCAACCGCGAAAGAGCAGGGAGTGCTTCGGCCTCAGAAAAGATTGTATGGATTTTAAAAAAATGGAACTAAGCCATAAAAAATTAACTCGCTCATTTTCTACTAAGGCTAGCTCCTGTTTTTTGTTCAGTTCAGTTTTTTTTGGTGAATTGAAAATGGCATAGATACATACATAAACATAAGTAAATATTAATAGTTGTTAAACTTCAATAACACCTTCAAAATTAATTCTATTAAAATTCTGCCATGTTATACAAAAAAATATCTTTCATTTCGTGGGGTTCATACTTTACTTGCCTAATTGCAACTAATCGATTTGCGTTGCTCCGTGTCATTTACCAAACGATTTGTTTTCTTGAATTTCGTCTGATTCAGGTCGGAAAAAATACGTTCAGTACCTGCAGAGTTATGGAGTGGACTCATAAAACTCATCATGAAATTCGATAATTTCCCGTAAATAAGTTCCCCCAACGAATCGTTCAATGCACGAAGTTTAGGCGAAATTCTTCAAAAATTTTGCTGTTTAAGTTATTTAAATGTGACAAAATGGTGAGTAATTTGAATTCATCCAAAATCTCGTCCTTTAATCGCTACTAATTAGATTAGGAAAAGAGCATTTAGCAAGGAAACTAAATTTGCATTTTCTGAGAGTATTTTTTCCGGGTTGGTCCGAGTTGGTAGAATAAATTACTTAGAATCCCATTGTTGCAGCACTCGATTTACTACTACCTTCTCAAGTTATCACTTATCGTTTGAGCAACACGAAGGATTTTATGTGGCTTGATGTTAAAGTACGTTTGAAAATCCGGCAAATTGCTGCATCGTTTAGAGATATGTGCAAATAAGTTAAATAGATTTTGGGTTAGCTTTTCAATCGAATAGGGTAACTTTTGGTAGGCGTTACTAGCACATAAATGCAACGAATGGTATATACAATTTGTTTCGAATTAATTCCTTAAAACGCGCTTGAACTCCAGTAAACTGCCCCGACATCTCCACGATTGTTGAGTAAATTGAATCTGCATCCGTATTAACTAGTTGCAGCAATGCTAAAAGTCGGTCTCTTATCAAACCTCTTTTTTGTCGAAGACAGGAGCAACTACGGCAAACGCCTTACCTTTACTAACGTCGGTCGTTTTGTCGATTATAATTGGAAATTTTTGGTCACGCAGTTGGCACGAGACGTGTTGCCGACCTTTTTCACCCAAACTATTTTTTACTATACAAGTGGCTTTGGTTCTTCCACATTTGATTCTTTTAGAGAAATTTGAATCTGGACAGCACTTTCTTACTAAAAGTCTATAACTAGCATGAGTTCTTTTACTTGTCTCTCAAGTGTAACTTTAGTTGCGTTTGTAAAATGCACGTGTATGGGAATCGCTTTGTTGGCTTCTACGTTTTTAACATCCGAGCTAGTCTTTTTAGGATGGTATATAAAGGTTTTGATAAAAATGAAAATTTAAATCGATTGATCATCGTTAGGACATTTTCATCTCATTTCGCTAAAATTGTGTTATTTCAATATAATCAGGTTCGTCGCTTATTTGGTAAAGCGACGAACCTGATTGATATAATACAATTATGATTTCGATTTTTTTTTGCAATAATAAATTACCCATTGGTGACGAAACGACAAAATGTGTTGACCAATCCTATATTCATGTAAAAACTACGTCTTCGGAAAATAAAGAAGTTTGGGATAAATTGGCAATCGCGTGTGAGTCTCATGTTTAACAAGAATAGTTGGATGTTGCGCTCACTAATTTCGACAAAATTGGAAAGCTGTAAAAATGTGGAGGACAATCAAAACCAAAACAGTTCATAAAATAATTTACATTCAATTAAATGGATCAGGGGGATGGAGTAGTATAATTATTTTGGCAGGCTTACCGAAGGAGTATGTGCCTAAGATTATGGCAATTGAGAATTCGGTAGCAAGATCTGCAAATAACTTTATCTAACCTTGAATGGCATCATTAGAAACTGCCGGCGTATTGCAAAAAACTGGTCCACCAAAAATAAAAGTCTTGGCCACAAGGAAGGCCGAACGCAAAAATTTGCTAAGCAACATTTTTTACAAATGTTATCAACCACAACAATTGCTATGTATATGCAAATCTCTTGTCCGTAAGTGAAATGTTCAAGAGAAGGAATAATGTTAAGATTGACTAAGCCAGACGATACCTTGGACACTAAAGCAATTGTTTCACGCGCATAAGAAATTATCAGAGACGCAAAAAATTTAACCAAAGAAGTTCTGGAACGTGTCCATTCGAATTTACGTGCCTCTATCCAGATATTCTTGATAGGAGAAATTCGCTAATTTCTGACATTTATAGGTGATATTTTCACAAACTGTTAGATTTTAGTTAAAACCAAAATTCGAATTCGCGGAGGATTAAACCAAGAAGACTATAAAATATTTGCGCATCGACAATGACGAAAATATTTAACATGCACGATTATTGATGCCGGATTGCGTAACAGGTTCTGAGCGGAAGCAGTATCGACGGCATGCTACATAATCAACCGACCTCCTACACGAAGTATTAAATGCGACATAAAATCGGAATAATTTTGGACGGGACGAAAACCAATCCTTAAACATTTACGCGTTTTTGGATGCACAGCGATGATTCGGCACTTGGTCGAAGCAAAGAAGATAGAAGATATATTTGTTTGTTATACTGCTAAAACTCAACCACAATCAAATAACGTAATTGTAAGTTGTGATGCTATCTTCCTTGAAGATCAACGTTTAGAACAGATTACACAGGGTGACCCAAGTAGAAACGATATTTCGCGCCCGGATCAAAAAATTATTAAAGAACCAATCGAAGAAGCTTGGCCAAGGACTATTAAAGTGGGAAAATGCAATACGAGAAAAATATGCGTCTCTTATTGAAAAGGACACGTAGGAACTGGGAATTCACCGATCTGCCACCAAACAAAAAACCTATCGACTGCAATAGGATATTTTATAGACTCAAGCAGCCTAGTCGTGTGTGGAATCAACAACTTGAAAAAATATTAAAGCGACTTGGACTTACAACTTATAGTTGATCCTTATGTATAATGTAAAATAGAAGGCGCAAGATGCTTTGTTGTTAGTAGGTGTCGACAATTTCTAATAACTTCCAAATAACCAACAACATCAGTCATCGGTCAAAATAAAATTAGTGGCAAATTTTAAGATGGAAGATATTGGAGAGGCAAAGTATTGCCTTGGAATACAGATTAGGTGTCAAAAAACCAACTCTGAACGTTACCAAATGAGGAAATCCCATTTCAACAAGAAGTGGGAAGGATTCCGTTCGCGTAGTCGGAAAGCAGTCTGTGAACGTCAACGCGAGTATGTATGTATGTATGTATGTATTTCCAAAAAATTGAGAGATTTTGGAACCAATCGTGCTTTCACTCTTCTTCCGATATTTCAACAATGCCAGTAAGGTCTCTGACTGTTAATCGTCGATTTTCGAGCACCAAGTGCTTGATTTTATTAACGTGTTAATCATCAGTTGATGTTTATGGTCGTCTTAGACGTGGTTCGTCGTCAGCACGTTCTCGACCCTCTTTGAACAATTTGTACCAATCAAAAACACTTGCTCGCGACATATAATTATCACTAGCACTACAAAATTGATTCCGCACACAAAATTTAATGGAACTTCTTTGTTGAATAATTTCACTCATTGTAAAAATCGCCGAATTCACTTTTTGTACTTCAGAAAGACAAGCGTATACTAAACACTAATGATTATTTTGATGAGACGTTTGGCACAGATGTCACTGACAGTCATACCAACATAGAAAAAAAAATATTTCGACGAATGGTTTTCCGCGCGAAATTTAAATTAACAAGTCTTACTACTTTTTGCCCACATTAGTATTATGGAAGCTGAGTTGAGATATATTTTTAAAAAGTTCGGTTGTTGAAAATCTTAGTGGCAGGCGGTATATGTGTTTTAGGTTTTTTTTTGTAGAATTGTGGTCTCATCACAACGGAAACCAGCGCATCCACTCCACATTGGGTTTAAATATATTAATTGTAGTAAGATAAAGGAATTGTAGATTAGTGACAGGGAAATTTGCGGCAAAATATGCTTCAGTTTTTTGATCGAGAATACAAAAGGTCGTATTTTAGCCTTAACCATATCGATATGGTCGCTTCATTTCAATTGTTCATCTATCAGTATAGAGACCCAGGTACTTAACTTGATCCGTACGTTCTAATGTTGTACTCTCTTATAACTTCCTCTGATAATTTTTTATTTGTAAATATCATATACTTAGTCTTTTTTGCATTTAATTGAAGTTTGTTTTGATTGAGCCGCAGGTTTAGCAACGTCAAATACATCTGCATATCTTCAAAAAGATCTTTAAAATTTGTATTTTCATACTTTATAACAGCATCATCAGCATATAGCTGAAATGTGCACTTAAAGTTTTGTCTGCATAGGCCGTTAATGTGAATGTTAAAAAGGACCGACCCAAGAATGGATCCTTGCGGGACACATCATCTAGCTTTCTGTTTGACTAACAACTACAACCTGAGGACGAGCGTTAAGATATGATCGGAACCACGACAAATGCATCGGCTCAAACTTCACTCCCTGAAGTTTGGCGGGCAATATATCATGGTCTAACTTGTTAACTCAAGGCATCCTGCTTGTGTACTAGAACCTTCCGTAAACCCATACTGCTCTCTTTCTAAAATATTATTCGCCTTTAATAGTTGCATTAAGCGGTTATTCACTATTCTTTCGAATACTTTTGAGTCTGAGCCTAAAATAGATATTGGTCTATAGTTGGTTGGCTCTAGTGCATCCCCACCCCTAAATACCGGTACAACTCTTGTCATTTTTAATTTTTCCGGAAACTTGCCTTGAAGCAACGAGTTGTTAATCAAGCTAGTTAACACTCTCTTAATTTTTTCTTGAAAAAAATGAAGGAACTTGCCTGATATACCGTCCCGCCCCGTGGCTACAGCTGTTTTCAAACTTTGAATGACTCAACTAACTTCCTCATCACTCAGATTGGTTATATCAAATTTGAAATCTATATGATATTCTGGCATAATTACGACTACATTTGACCACGGAAAATCACATGCATGTATGAAACAAGCATTAAATGCATTAGAAACTTCCCTTGGATCCTCGCTAACTGAGCCATTTAACTTTACCGAAATATTTTTTGGTTTAGTTTCACTTATTATAAATGGCCAACTTTAATAGATCCCAAAATTGTTTGGAATTTCTATTACAATTGTCTAATCTAGCTACGTAAAAATCTCTTTTAGCTTTCCGTACTCTGGTTACACAATCGAGGATTTTATTAGAACTTAACTTTTAAATGTTCACACTCAGGTATTTTACAGTTAGTTTAAATAATTTTTCCCTAGTTTTGATATCCCAGTATAAATCTAAGGTCATCCACGGTTGTTTCAGACCCACACGTCACGCTTATATTGCATACAATCCTTTACGACATTTTTGAGCCCGCTTGCCCGCTTGCCAAAAACGACTTTTCGCAGCCAAATCATAATTTAATATTTTAAATAGAAGGTGGGCCAAATAATTTTTTTAGTTTTATCCTTCCGCTGAACGAAAATGGTTGTGTATTCGGTTTGCTGAGTGGGTTTGCGATCGACTTGAAGAAGATGCCGATTTTATCAAAAAAAATCATCTTTTCGTATCTTAGCAGCTTTGTAAACAAGCAGAATTGTCGCAGTTGGGGCACGTAGAACCCGCACGTGATCGTAGAGAAGCCGATGCATCCTCAACGAGTGACTGTTTGGTGCGGATTTTGGTCCGGTGGCATCATTGAGCCATTTTTATTTTGATTATGCGTTTTGGGTGCTGTGCTGGTGTATGATTATTCCGTCACTGGATACGTTGGCTATGATTGTTTTAAGAATGTTTGCAGTGAAGGTAAGAGAATCAATCGATCTATCAGAAATCATAATGTTGTTTAGATTGTCTTTTTCTTTCAGATATTCAACTTCCTTTTCCAAGCGATTAATAGTTTGATGGAGCTTTTCGTTGTTTTTCTGTGCAACCTAGACCCTATTTTTCAGTTCTGTATTTTCAACTGATAAATTTACTATTTGGTCACGAAGCACCGATAGTTGGTCAAGGAGAAATTTCTTCACATCCAGGATTAGGTGCTCAAGTCTTTGAAAGCTTTGTGGTTGAGATCGAGCGATGCGTTCATAATATGTTATGTTTGTGATGTTTGAGATGTTGGAGGCGTACCACCAACAGGAGCCTGCTTCTTTGAATCGGAGATGTTTTAAGGCTGACAGTTACTAGGGAGCTTGGTTGATAGCAGTTCCAGATGGTGGCGATCTTTTGAATGTCCTGCCTGTTTTTACCAGTGAAGCTAACACAGCGCGAATATAACGTATTATGACATCTAGTACACTTAATTACTTGGCGAATCTCACTAATTGCACTTTTGCAGGACACATATTTAATTTGGTCAGCCATTTATTGGAAGTCTCAAGAATTTGCAGATGATATGGTTGCTCTCAACACAAATGTAATGTAATGTTGTACGAATGCTGATGCAATGTTTTTGTTTTGTTTGAACTTTTAATTTAATTTATACTTTTCTTAGCTTTTATGTAAATATTGTATTATATAAACGGATTTTACAATAAACAAAGCATGTGAAGTTATCCCAGTTTTTCATCCCAGGATTTTTTTATATTATTATTTACACGAAACTATTATATTCCATCCCAGTTTTTTCATTTTATACCTCTATAAGACGAAAGAAATTATAAACACAACAACAAATTATCCCATCCCAGTTTTTTCGTTTATTTGTTGTTCGTGTAAAACCAATTCATACTTGGAAATAATGAATTGGGTTTTGGTAATAGTAATTTTGTACGAGTAAATTTCTAGTTCACGATAACAATACGCCAAAATATTAGTTAAAAACATTAAGATTAATTTATAATGAGGACCCCAGTGCCAGGCGTATGTTAGGATTGGCACAATCTTCCAGCTTCGATATGGCCCCATATAAATTTATATGAAAATCGTTTATAACTTCCAAACCCTTCCTGGGCCGGAAATAGCGATTCATGTTTCGAAATGGTATGTAATTGAGTGGTTGCTGACCAAATGGCCAGCACCAGCCGTATGTTCAAATTTGAGTAAATGGCCAAGTTCCAAAATCACAGGTTATGGTAAATAAACATTTGTATCTCTTAAGAACATTCTAGGCCGGAAATGATTCCCTAGATGATTAACTTCCTGAACTGAACACTTTGGCAGCGCGCCAAAATTCCATATTGAACGTCACCTGTAAGTAAATAAAATTAATCTGTTTTAGATAAAGGAAGGTGGCACGTAGAATTCAACAGTTCGGTTTCATCACTTTCGCTGACATTACCAATTACAAACTTCGTACTTTTGTGTGCACAAGTAATTGTTTATAACCGGAAATGAACTGTCTTGGTGTGGGGTTGTTGTTGTTTCCACTTCTTGATAGCATAGCACACAAATACAACTCTAGATGATCTTGACTTAATTTATATGTGCGAGTATATAATTTAAATAATCTGTTTCTACGTAATCTTTGTATAGTTCTTTGATCATGATAAGAACTAGGTAAAGACCCAAAAAACCTGTACATTTGTTAAGTATCGTAAAAGGAGATATTGGTGTTCAGTTTGATTTCAGCTGAATTTATTATGCTTAAAAACTTTACGGTTGGCTCACTCCCCTCAAATTCTAGCAAATGTAGTTCGTTGTTGCAGTATTATTTTGCAGTCGACACTGATTGGCTCATCGTTTGAGCTGCGATGGAAATTTTCATTTTTTTAGGCTGAAACTGTACATGTGCTTTCGAAAGTTTGTTGATGATCGTTATTCTTTAAAACGGACAAAATGACAAAATGATCGTTATTCTTTAAAAATTACCTTGAAATGAAACCAGGGCTTAAGGTTATTCACATTGAGAACAGTTCGTTGATGTTGAAGCATTTTTTCATTTGACTTTAGCCCATCACAGGTAATCGAAACAATTTTGGCGCCTGAATCCGTTAATCGCTCAATTTTTATGTTAATGATTCCCGTTTTCATATTTGAGAAAATCCCATTTATTAAAAAATACGCAATTAGAATTTTCCAATGTTTTATCATACCTACTGCCATAATGACTAGAGCTTCTGCTGCCTCATCTTCACAATAGTTTGAATATTCAATTCCAAAATCAACTTGTCCCAGCAAACGGCCGCTCACCAGCTCAGTTTTTCGCATAATTGCCACATTTCATCCATCATCACAGTTACTTGTTGAGTGAATCCTGGGGTACCATCAATCTTTGAGTATACCAATGACAAACTGTATCAGGATGTGGTAGAGCGCATCTAAAAACATCGAATGTTTTTATCTCCTCTGAATATTTAGTTTTAGTAGTTTTGTCCAACGATTCATTCGACGATATGCGTCTTGCTTAAATAGTTCAAAAGGAACCCCATTTGCGGAATGTTTTATAATAGTGGCACATTCCTCGACCACCAACCTCACATTCTTCAATTTTCCAATATATCATTTATTGTTGTTATTTTGTCTTCTTTTCTTTTTAATTGTCTTCTTAAATTGTGAAATAGATTCTCTATTTCTCAGATGGCCGTTCGCAGTGTACAGCAACTTGTACATCATGAATGAATCCTATAGATGTACTTGGCCGATTATCATCGTAACTCTTCGGAATATAAAGATCAGAGTCTAATCCGCTAAAGCGGCTGTCATGTTCCTGCATTTTTAGCTTGACTGAGCGTTCCCTATAAATAATAATGACGCAAAATAAAGTTCAATTATTCTAAATAATTTCTGAAACATTATATTTCATTATGTCATACATTGCACTGCTGTTGAGATGTAGAAGGTCCCGTCGCATTTTCTAGATTAAATGGTTCTTGATGGAAATTTGTTAGGTACCCCATGAATTTACGATTTACCTTTTCCCAGCCCAAGTCAAAATATGTGATGGGTAATGCAAAGAACAAACTCTTAATTTGTCGTACTTCGCTCGAATCCAATCTGCAACTCCTAAATTATTGCACCATATTTTATTTTGTGTTGAATATTTGGGAAATCTTAAAAATGATTTACCACATATTCCTATATACTTACGAGAATAAAGTATGTAATGTACCAAGAAAACAATTCAAACATGTCAAATACTCGCGTACAATTCACCTTAAAGAAAATGTTAAATACTTAACCAAATTTAAATTCCACTGACTTATGAATCATTTACTACAAGCTTTGTCGCAATTGAAAAATTTATTCGAAAATACCTCCGAGCTAGAATCACCCCATAAAATTAATTAAAACTTAATTTTTGTAAATTTTTCCCGATTTTTTAAGAATCTCAATTTTCAAACGAACAAGGTCATAAAAATTCTTCGAGACTACCCAAACATGAGTGTCATCACATTATGCATAATTATATTTAAGGTAGCTTAAGCATAAAGGCATGCAACGGTATATAGAAAAAGAATAAACTAAAACAACTTTGGATCATAAACTAAACGCCACCTGTCTGGACACGAACCATTCATATTTTATTTAATCTAAAAAAAAAATTCAGTTATTTCTTTTACTGCCTTAGTGCTCATTTACAATCAAATTGTCGAACGCACATGTTTATAAACAACTAAAATTTAATTAACTATCCAACACTTACGTTAATTTAATAATCATTTTTTAATTTTTTTTTGTATTGCTTATTAATTTCAATTAACACTTTATTAATTTGAAAGCGTCGGGGTGGAAACACCTGAATACAATATTGAACAATCATTAAATTATCGTAAAAACTTTTATCAATTCAGCATTGCGTAATTTATTGTAATAGTTTTGGTTTATTAAAAGCTCAATTTATTTTAAATATTATTTATTTCCAAGGTGTTAGAATATTTTATTTATCTACACATAAATTAAAACGTTTAGATAATTTTTTTTTTTTTTCAAGATTATTTTAATTAGGTGTAATTAGCAAGTTGTATGATCATACTCGTACATCTATGACTGTGATGATTTTATTTAATTACTTTTATTGGTGAACGGTATTTGTTTAAAGGTAACTAGTTTTAATTTATTTAATATTGGTCTTAAAAGGTTGTTTATGGTGAGTTAATCATTTAAATTAATTATTGGCTTAATACATTTATTAGTTAATTAAAATGCAAAATTAATTTGAAAAACAAGCAATTGAGTTGACTTGACTTTGAGTCCTATGTGGTGCAAGTAAACATTCAACAAAAATGATGATTGAATTCGTTTGGTCATCGTTTGGCCAGGATTGGTCACTTACGATTAAACGGTAAATTAATAATGACAAATTCAGGAAAGAAATTCCCGGGTTTTTATGAATCGTTGGGTAATCGTTAGATCAAGATTGGCCAACACATTTTGGCGTTTGGTCACCAATGGGTCATTTTTTATTGCGAAAAAACAAAATCAAAATTGTATTAATTCAATAAAATCAGGTTCGTCGCTTGTTTGGGAATTTCATTTTACAAAATTAATAACAAATCCAGTAGGAAAAAAACCATTTAGATACAAATATATCTTTTTCAAAGAATTCTATCTAAAGTGGACGACATAAGATAAAATCAATTCAATTTTTTAATTATTCATAATTCGTTGAGGATTGGTCACTAGTTGATTTCGTTTGGCCATCCCTGCATAATGATTTATTGCGAAAATTCGTTAAAAGTCATCATTTCTACACGATTCGAAGTGTATGAGGATGGAAACTTGACCAATACTAATAATTTTATAAATCCAACTAGTCGGGAAGCTGGTCAACTACGTACTGTAAGTATGACTTCATTGAGAATGAAGTAAAATATTATGAGTGATATTGGACATGACTCCTTTGTTTTTATATTTTTTCCTTTTCGTTGAACCATTTAATTCAAGTTTATTCCCAAAAGCAAGCCTTTATGAGAATGACAGTCGACCAAACAATCCGCTTCGATATTTTAACGAATTTGCGCAATAAATCATTATGCAAATATGACCAAACGAAATCTACCAGTGACCGTCCTCAGCGAGTTATGAAGAATTAAAAAATTGAATTGATTTCACCTTATGCCTTTTAAGATACAATTCTTCGAAAAACGACCTTATTAAAGTTAGCCGAAATATTCCAGCCGAAAGATAAAAAAAATCGATAATGCAGATAGTGTCTTCGCTATATCAGCCGAAAGTAAACAACATGGACAATGTTATATTTAATATATATATATATATATATATATATATATATATATATATATAATTTCAATTTTCAATGTACTGAAAAAATCATTGCACGCTCTGTTGCTCCAGATAAACGACCTAGGCCATTAATGCCACTATGACTATTTGATAGGTCATATTGTTGTTCAACACTGGTTGGTCTAAATGTGGAGTAAATCTGAAGGAGATACAGGGTGTTTTTTTGCCAAAATTTCCATTTTCAATGTATTGAAAATTAATTGAACGCTCCGTTGCTTCAGATAAACGACCTAGGCCATTAATGCCACTATGAATATTTGATAGGTCATACTGTTGTTCAACTCTGGTCTAAATGTGTAGTAAATCTGAAGGAGATACAGGGTGTTTTTTTTTCTAAAATTTCCATTTTCAATGTATTGAAAAATTCATTGCGCGCTCTGTTGCTCCAGATAAACCACCTAGGCCAATAATTCCATTATGACTATTTGATAGGCCATACTTCTGTTCAACCCTGGTCTAAATGTTTAGTAAATCTGAAGGAGATACACGGTGGTTTTTTGCCAAAATTTCCATTTTAAATATATTGAAAATTCATTGAACGCTTAGTTGCTCCAGATAAACGTCCTAGGCCATTAATGCCACTATGACTATTTGATAGTCACTAGTACCCAATACTTTCGATTGTTTTCTAATAGCTCAGGTCATACTGAGACTACCAGGAAAATTGGTGGATTAGAATTTTCACTAAAACTTTTTGATTTTCTGCGGCCCTATCAGTTATTTCTAGTTTTTGGCCAATATCTCCAAAACTTCAACTAGTAAAAAAATTCTTTCGGTTGTTTTTCTAATAGCTTAGGTTATACTGAGACTACCTGGAAAATCTGGGGAAAATTGATGGATTAGAATTTACACTAAAATGTTTCGATTTTCTGCGGCCATATAAGTTATTTTTAGTTTGTAGGCACGTAAAAATGTCTCTGGACTAGTTAAAAATCATCATAATTAGATCCCGTTTACTACCCACATAGGGATTTGACTGATCGGTCTGACCATGTAGGTGAGACCCCGTGAACATCTCTAGGATCGGTGAAATAAAATTTGAAAATTTATTCAAATTCATGAAACTTCTAAGTCGTATATGGCACAGTAAATATTTTCATAAAATAACCATGTTTATTTCAATGTTAGAATTTTATCTATGCTATCCCAAAATACATTAAAAAAATTATGAACATCTCAAGGAGCGGCAACAGAAAAATTTGAAAATGTGAAAATTCATTGAACGCTGAGTTGCTCAAGAAAAACGACCTAGGCCATTAATGCCACTATGACTATTTGATAGGTCATACTTCTGTTCAACCCTGGTCTAAATGTCTAGTAAATCTGAAGGAGATACAGGGTGGTTTTTTTTGCCAAAATTTCCATTTTCAATGTATTGAAAAATGCATTGTGCGCTCTGTTGCTCCAGATAAACGTCCTAGGCCATTAATGCCACTATGAATATTTGATAGGTCATATTGTTGTTCAACTCTGGTTTAAATGTGGAGTAAATCTGAAGGAGATACAGGGTGGTTTTTTTTCTAAAATTTCCATTTTCAATGTATTGAAAAATTCATTGCGCGCTCTGTTGCTCCAGATAAACGTCCTAGGCCATTAATGCCACTATGAATATTTGATAGGTCATATTGTTGTTCAACACTGGTCTAAATGTGGAGTAAATCTGAAGGAGATACAGGGTGTTTTTTTTGCCAAAATTTCCATTGGTTTGTTGCTCCAGACAAACGACCTAGGCCAATAATTCCATTATGAGTATTTGATAGGCCATATTGTTGTTCAACTCTGGTCTCAATGTGGAGTAAGTCTGAAGGAGATACAGGGTGTTTTTTTCCAAAATTTCCATTTTCAATGTATTGAAAAATTCATTGAACGTTCCGTTGCTCCAAATAAACGACCTAGGCCAATAATGCCACAATGACTATTTGATAGGCCATCTTATTGTTCAACACTGATCTCAATGTGGAGTAAATCTGAAGGAGATACAGGGTGTTTTTTTTCCAAATTTTCCAAAGTGTTGAACAATAAGATGGCCTATCAAATAGTCATAGTGGCATTAATGGCCTAGGTCGTTTATCTGGAGCAACAGAGCGTTCAATAAATTTTCAATACATTGAAAATGGAAATTTTGGAAAAACCACCCTGTGGTTAACTCCAAATTTAGACCAGAGTTGAATAACAGTATGGCCTATGAAACAGTCATAGTGGCATTAATGGTCTAGGTCAATTATCTGGAGCGCCAGAGCACAGGGTGGCTGAGACCAAATGTTACTGACTTCACTCTGCTGTCATTTGTGTAGTTGTCATTTTCGCGCTTCAGTTTTTTGACAGATTGAAGCTTGGTTAGTTGTTTACATGTGGTCAACAAATAATTGTTCTAAATTAATATCTTCATAAAAAAATCGTAATGGAATTCAAACGTAATAGTGTAATTGCACTGTATTTGGGTGGAAATTCACAAACAGCAATAGTTCGTCAGCTCCAGCATTTGAATGTGAATAAAATGTTTGTGTATCGAACCATAACTCGATACAACGAAACTGGTAGCATCGGTAAACGCAACAGAGGCGGTCCTAAAAAGACAGCAACATCAAAAGAAATGATACGAAATGTGAAGAAACGAATCCAACGAAATCCTCGTCAAAGTGCCAATCAATTAGCCGCACGTCTACATGTTTCACGATACAGCATTCAAACCATATTGAAAAATGAACTACACTTGAAGCCCAACAAGATAAAAAAAGTTCAAGATCTTACGGAAGCACAAAAAAAAGTTAGGCTTGAAAGAACACGAGCATTGAAGGCATTGGCCGAACGTGATGAGATTCCAAAAATTGTCTTTTCTGATGACAAAATTTTCACCATTCAACAGTATGTGAATAAACAAAATGATCGTGTTTGGTTACAGCACAAGTCCAACGATAATTTGGACGCAAGAGTTGCCATGCGCAAGCAATCACCAGCTTATGTTATGGTTTGGGCTGCAGTGACTGCAGATGGACGCACTCCTCTGGTTTTCATCGAAGGTGGAGCCAAGGTAAACCAAGAGCTAAACGTTGCTTTGCTACCTTGGACAAGTAAACACTTTGGTACGAACCGTTGGACATTCCAACAGGACTCGGCATCATCACACAAAGCTCGAGCGACACAGCAATTTTTACAAAATTGCGTTCCGCGGCTGATTTCGTCGAAAGAATGGCCACCATATTCACCAGACTTGAATCCCATGGATTTCTCCTTATGGTCCATTTTGGAGAGTAAGGTGTCCACTAAAAAATACGAAAGTGTTGATGCATTGAAGTCAGCTCTTGTTCGAGAATGGAATAAAATTCCGCAAGCTCGCGTTCGGTCAGCATGCAATGCTTTCTATGGAAGACTGAATCAAATAATCAGAGCCAAAGGAGGTCATATCGAGCAGTAACATGTTTTTCATAAAATGTAATATGTTTTCAACATATTCCACGAAATTTCAAAAAAAAATAATCAAAATTAAAAAACTTACAGCGTTTTCATTTGGTAACATTTGGTCTCAGCCACCCTGTAAATAAATAAATAAATATATACTTAAGCGGCAGTAGATAATTTATGGTATAAATGTATGACGTACCGCCCAACTGTCACAAATGTGACACTCAATTTTAGACTTACCTGAAGTCATCGATAAATAAACCATCGCATTAATTTGCTAGATTTTGGTGAGTTGACCTTTGAAGCACCATGTATCAGATCCTGCAGTTTTATCCTGAAAAACATTTGGATTTTCCGAGAAAAACCACCCTCACATTTGTGAAGTGCGGGCTTTCTCGTATACATTAATTCATTCATTCTTGTTGTTCTTTGCTGCATAAATTCGTATTCATATTTGAATGCCTTCTCATGTGAGCCCAGATGAACTGATAAACTGAGTACGACGACAGATCCAGAAATGACAAGGACAACATTTTCTTAAGAATTAACGTTTTATTAACAGCAAAATAATCTTTATTTCATACATATATAACATTCAGGTATAGATATTACATTTTCGTTAACTGTATTTTAGGAACTAAATTCACTTTTACTCTCCGTGGGTACGATATAAAAATAAAATATAAATAATAATATTTGTTAATAATTATATTAACAAATATAACAAAAGTTTTAAGTATGGAATTTTTCAAAACAGCTTTTATCAGCCGAGCTACATAAGTACTCATCGCAATTCTTGCATCTATTTCTAGTTCTACTGCTGCAGCCATCGTAGCGTTTGACAAGAGACGGTAGAGATGTCTTTTTAATACGTTTGATCAATGGTTCGGGTTCATCGCCTTCATCTTCACAGCTTGAGTCACTATTTGGGTGTGGATGTTTCAGAGGTGTTGAAAGTAGTGAGTCTCCTTTTTCCAGTCGGAATTCTAACAAATAGTTCACATTTTTTTTAATTCCTTGAAAATTGCAATCCAGTCGGTATTCTTGCCATGCGTTAACCACTGCCAAATCTATAAAATGTTGGGATACTTTGACTGACCACTTTACGGTTTTAATAAAATGTCCATAATATTCCATCATTTGGTCACACAAATCCAACCCACCCATGTAACTATTATACTCGAGTATTATTGAGGGACAGGTAACTTCAATGTATTTCTTGTCTTTTTTACTCCAACGTTCTGTTAACGTTTTAGGCTGGATGCCAGATATGGTCGAAGAAGAACTGACTTTGTGTCTCTCGATTTGACAGCTGTAACAATGTTGTCATAAACGAACTGGTCCGACTCACTCCTGGTCATTCGCATGTCAGTTTTAAAACGTAACCCTTTTAGCCAATTTTGTTGGATTGTACCAGTTGCCTTATAATTAAGGGTTTCTAATTTTTTTAGTAAAGGAATGGTCCTAAAATATCTAAAAATAATAAAATGTTCATGAGAAGTTACATAAATAATCATAGCAAAAAAGAAATGCTTATCAAAATATGGATGGCTTCTTGATTATCTCGTTCAAAAATAATATTTGAATCTCCTCCACCATCGTCTTCGGAATCTATACGAGGTCTTCTGAAAAATCTAATAGATCAACGCATATATCGTGCATCACCCATCATGCCACTAATGTATTCTTAAAGATGCACCTCCATCTTATCTTCGTTTGACCAAACGTGCGTTCGATGATTGATCGGGCTTTACTACTGGTGCCAACCTACAGCTGTAACCACTATCTCCAAGATAATAAAAGCCTTTCGGTGGAAAATTTCTATTTTCATACAGAGAACTATGCCTTAGAACTCTTTGGTCATGTACGGAGCCGAGAAAGCCACTACAGATATGAGTAAATTGCCGCTACTATCGCAGAAACACCCAGCAAGTTAATTGAGTGGTTCAACTTGCGATTAATATACTCAGGAACCCTCGGCCTTGGTACGGTTATATTTACATGGCATCCATCAATCGCGCCAACTGCATTGGAAAATATTGTTGTTCTAGCACGTCTGTTAAAACCCAATCCGATACCTTCAAGCGCTTCTTGGCTGGGGTGTTTAGTAACTTGTCCACTGTATGCTCACGCAAAAATCTAGTGTTTCGTGTACTACGTCTGCTACAGTAGATTTTAACATATTAAAGACACTCCTGTCATCCGATAGCTAGCTCCGCTAGCCAACCAAAATTAAACAAGTGACATTTTAAATTTAGGTGACAATCCATGGCGGCGTTTAGTGAACCGTGACTGTTTTGTGAATATTACCGATTATTTTTTTCAGTGTTAAGCTCCCAAATAAAAATTTTTGCATACCATATGGCGATTACCACCAACTTCAATAAAATAGGCAAAGCTGTACGACCGTCGAGATTTCTCGTCTTGCTTGGTTTTTCTCACTGCAACGGACCGCGTTGTACTATTCAAAATATAATCTCGTTGTCGTATGGCATCTAAATTATAGTATGCCTTAAAATGCACCTGCCGTTCTTCATCGGCCACTTTTTTGACACAAACCCGTCTATACTTATTCATACAGTCCTTTTACGTAGTTACCATCTTAGCAGCAACAGGTTCCCTCTAACGCCTACGTAATGCTCACCTGATTGACATTCTTTCCGAACAGTGCTTTTCCAAATTGTGAAAGTAGTTAGCACTATTAGCAGATCCCATCTTATCGTTTTAATGGTGTACTGGATAATGGGAGTGCGATGGCATGGAGCGTTATCGAGCTGCAATATCTCTCGTTCGTGTTTCGTGTCCCATTCTGGCCGTTTCGTCGCCGAGTTGTCGTCGCTAGTGCTGCCTATTGTCAGTTTCGCCCTGTTCAAAGTACACGATTCCTTTCTGGTCCCACCAAACGCAGAGCATTGCCTTCTTTCCGAAGAGAATTGACCATGTCGTCATGTTGGTGCTTCGCCTGGTGCAAGTCACGCCTTTTTGTGTTTGGGATTCTTAAAAAAGATCCACTTCTCATCTCCATTAACAATTCGATGCAGGAAGCTCTTTCTTTCATGCCGTGAAAGCAAAATTTGAATTTTGAATTTTTTCCATAGCATGTAAATGTTTGGTTTCGTATCATCTTCATCCAATAACGCTTGCAGCTTGGTCCCTTCAAATGTTTTCGGTCTTCCTGAGCGCTTCTTGTCCTCAATGTCAAAATCACCACTTCTGAAGCGTTTAAACCAATCTTCACCCTCGTCAAGCAAATGATGTGTTTCATCCGCATTTTTTTTCAAGTTGAACCATAAAAGCAAAGCTTCCCGCAAATGCTGTTTGTTTGGCACAAAACTCGACATTTTCGCACTTATTTTACTTGTGGTCTCAGAATAACCAAAGCTATTAGAAAAACAACCGAAAGTATTGGTTACTAGTGAAACTGAAAAAATCTTAAATGGCCGCAGAAAAACAAAAAATTATAGTGAAAATTCGAATTCATAAATTTTCCCCAAATTGTCCTTGTGGTCTCAGTATGACCTAAGCTTTTTGAAAAACAATCGAAAGTATTGGTTACTGGTGGAAGTTTTTGAGATATTGGTCAGAAACTAAAATGAACTTACAGGCCGCAGATAATCAACAAATTTTAGTGAAAATTCGAATTCATAAATTTTCCCCAAATTTTCCTTGTGGTCTCAGTATGACCTAAGCTTTTTGAAAAACAATCGAAAGTATTGGTTACTAGTGGAAGTTTTTGAGATATTGGCCACAAACTGAAAATAACTTATAGGCCGCAGATAATCAACAAATTATAGTGAAAATTCGAATTCATAAATTTTCCCCAAATTTTTCTTGTGGTCTCAGTATGACGTAAGCTATTAGAAAAACAACCGAAAGTATTGGTTACTAGTGAAAGCTTCTAAGATATTGGTCAGAAACTAAAAAGAACTTAGAGGCCGCAGAAAATCAAGAAATTATAGTGAAAATTCGAATTCATAAATTTTCCCCAATTTTTCCATGTGGTCTCAGTATGACCCAAACTATTAGAAAAACAACTGAACATATTGGTTACTATTGATAGCTTTTGAGATATTGGCCACAAACTGAAAATAACTTAGAGGCCGCAGAAAATCAAGAAATTATAGTGAAAATTCGAATTCATAAATTTTCCTCAAATTTTCCTCGTGGTCTCAGTATGACCTAAACTATTAGAAAAACAACCGAAAGTATTGGATACTAGTGAAAGCTTTTGAGATATTTTACAAAAAAAATTATAGTGAAAATTCGAATTTATAAATTTTCCTCGAATTTTCCTCGTGGTCTCAGTATGACCTAAGCTATTAGAAAAACAACCGAAAGTATTGTTTACTAGTGAAAGCTTTTGAGATATTGGTCAGAAACTAAAATGAACTTAGAGGCCGCAGAAAATCAAAAATTTATAGTGAAAATTCGAATTCATAAATTTTCCCTAAATTTTCCTCGTGGTCTCAGTATGACCTAAAGTTTTAGAAAAACAATCGAAAGTATTGGTTACTAGTGGAAGTTTTTGAGATATCGGACAAAAACTTAAAATAACTTAGAGGCCGCAGAAAATCAAAAAATTATAGTGAAAATTCGAATTCATAAATTTTCCTCGAATTTTCCTAGTGGCCTCAGTATGACCCAAACTATTAGAAAAACAACCGAAAGTATTGGTTACTAGTGAAAGCTTCTAAGATATTGGTCAGAAACTAAAAAGAACTTAGAGGCCGCAGAAAATCAAGAAATTATAGTGAAAATTCGAATTCATAAATTTTCCCCAATTTTTCCATGTGGTCTCAGTATGACCCAAACTATTAGAAAAACAACTGAACATATTGGTTACTATTGATAGCTTTTGAGATATTGGCCACAAACTGAAAATAACTTAGAGGCCGCAGAAAATCAAAAAATTATAGTGAAAATTCGAATTCATAAATTTTCCTCGAATTTTCCTCGTGGTCTCAGTATGACCTAAACTATTAGAAAAACAACCGAAAGTATTGGATACTAGTGAAAGCTTTTGAGATATTTTACAAAAAAAATTATAGTGAAAATTCGAATTCATAAATTTTCCTCGAATTTTCCTCGTGGTCTCAGTATGACCTAAGCTATTAGAAAAACAACCGAAAGTATTGGATACTAGTGAAAGCTTTTGAGATATTTTACAAAAAAAATTATAGTGAAAATTCGAATTCATAAATTTTCCCCAAATTTTCCTAGTGGTCTCAGTATGGCCTAATCTATTAGAAAAACAATTGATAGTTATAGTTACTAGTGAAAGTTTTTGAGATATTGGTCAGTAACTGAAAATAAGTAAATAAAACTTTTAAATTTTCAAAAGGATTTGTTTTGAAATGGCCAATTTTAGTGCAGCATGAACAGATCCTAGAATTGTGTCCAAAACTTACTTTAAAATCCTTGATCAATACTACTAACCAAATTTCATCGTTATTCTTTTAGAATGGCGGAAAGAGGGATTATTGTTAAATTTCAAGATTTCATTTACCGAGTTCTGTTACTTCGGAGATCAATCAATTTGCCATTTTAAGGATCTCTTTTAATATTTTATTCCGCTGGAATGTTTTATTTAGTGAAAAAAGAGAAAAAAAATGAATAAAACATCTCCGCTGGTAATTATATTACAAAATAAATTCTCTTTTGCGATGGTGCTGCCACTTGCGGCGAGTAGCGAAATATCTTCTTTTCCGCTGTCAAATTTCCGCTATGTTTTTCAAAAAATTATTCACAATGTGATTATGCTTGTTGACAAATTGTCGAGATATAATTGTGTTTATTTATTTGTGCAATTCTGGATAGCCCTTGCATGAATTTGGTGTGTATATTTGTATGGAAACATTTTTCAAAACAAAACTGACCCGAATAAAACGGTATATAGTTGGATATCACTGACATCTATCGTATATGTTACGCACAGTGGTATGCCGATTTCTTGTTTACATTTTATATTTATATTTGATTTGAACCGAACTGTTTCAAAGGTGTCATAAAATGTCGCAACAATTACGGACATAGTTGGTTGATGTTCTAATTATGGTGTGCATGTCTTATGTGTACATAACCCATAAAGATGCGCACATACTATATATTCAAAGTCAGCTCATCTCGTTCGTGTTTATTTATATGTTTGCTACTGCACATCTTATAATATGCAGTTACATCTACGTTATTCATAATAATAAGATGCGATGAAAATTAAAAGCGTAAATAATTTAAAAATAATAAACCAAAAGCCGACTGAAAGGAGGCGCTCGATCATCTGGCACAAATATCAACGCGTTTATTAAGAGAAAGTTGAAATTTTAATTTGTTTTCGATATTTACGTGTAAAATACTCGATTGAAGGATCCGATCGTGCACATGCATATAGCAATCAAATTATAAAAAATTATTAATAATTACATTTTTATGCGTCGTGATGATGAAAAAAAAATAATTTAAATTTTTTTAATGAATTTTTGATCGCAATTATTAATTTTATCGAGAGGCGACAAAATCTCAATTAAATTAAATATCAATTACGTATAGTGTTGTGGGCACTTATTAAAGCGAAATCACTTTTAAAAATGTGGAATTATAAAAAAAACTTTTAAAATTTTTAACCCTAAAATTAAAAAATTTTTGGTGATGCAATGTAAATTATGTGATATATAAAAATATTATCAATGTAACCTAAAAAATATGATTTTTTAAGTTCGTAACTATATATACACATTAAAATGTGAGGACACGAAATCAAAAAATGTCAACACAAAAAATTAAAAAGCCATAAAAATAGATTTTAAATTTAACAAAAAAAAAGAAGATTAGAAAATTGAAATTTGGTTATTTCATATTTTATGTTGATAGATTTATGTATTAAAAACTAAATAAATTATGTGCGGTACAGATCATGCTGTACTTTTGTATAAGATCATGTACCAGTATACTGTATTACACGACAGCGTTGCAGCGCACATGAAAAACTTACATTAATATTTAATTGACGTTTTAACGAGTTAACACATTTATGTGATATTTTTTTATTGTACAAATATTAATTTTCTAAATCCAGTCTATCAATTTCTAATATAATTTTTGATTATTTGCCAATTATTTATGTAATCGGTATGGAATGTACACATACAATTTTAAATTATTCGAGTGAAATTATTTGAACTTAAATTTCTGTGGATAAACTAAACACCAAACAATGATGTTAAATACCAAGGTTGTTCGGTATATACAAGTCCCGCCTCATGAAATTCTGCATGGCTTGCGACAAAATTCTGTATTGAGTTCAGCACCAGTGTTGTGCCGTATTATCTACACCGCGTAGATAATTAATAATCTACAAGTGTAGAGAATTTTTGTAGACAATTAAAAAAATGCCTGCCACAATGTAGAGAATGTATAGGCAATGTCGAAAATTATTTTTTCTATTAGGAAGTAGCAAAATTCAATATCAGTGTGAAATTTTCAACATTTATCAAAAGTGTAGCTACACAGTTATACAAACAAAAAGTGTAGAATTACATAAAAAAATTATGGCAGGGTTGAATTTGTTATTTATCTCACTAAATCTAATCTAATCTAACCCTCGGCATATTACTGCGACCTTCGGGGAATTTTTCTTTGTTTAGTGTAAATGGAAATAATAATCTAGAATTAAGTGATAATGGCCCGTAAACGCCCACAAGGCCCGGTTTGCACTTTTACATTATTATTTCCATTTACACTAAACAAAAAAAAATACCCGAAGTCGCAGTGATATGCCGCGGATTAGATTAGATTAAATTTAGTTAAATAAATAACAAATTCAACCCTGCCATAATTTTTTTATGTAATTCTACAATTTTTGTTAAATTGTGTATCTACATTTTTGTTTTTTGTTAATTTGTGTAGCTACACTTTTGATAAATGTTGAAAACTAAACAAAACACCGGTAAATTCAATGATTTCTTTGTGAATAGAGTAATTACGGCTCTATAGCGTTTCATTTCTACCTCACATTTAAAAAAATTCAGACCCAATTTTCCTTTGGCAATGACTTACTCCTATATACTACTGTGAGCAAAAAATAGTAAGACTTTGTTCATAATTTTAAAATTCTTTACTTATTTCTCCAAATCTATTTCGTCCCCCTCAAAGTAATCCCCCCCCCCCTTTGGGTTCAAGACACTTGTGCCAACGTTTATTCCAATCCTCGAAACAGTTGTTAAAGTAAATTTCCGGAATAGCCTCCAATGCGTGTAGCGATTCACGATTAATGCCTTCAATTGACTCAAACCGGTTTTCCCGGAGCGGTCGTTTGAGTTTGCTGAATAGCCAGAAGTCACACGGAGCTAAATCAGATGAATATGGTGGTTGCGGAACGATATGGATGGAATTTTTGGCGACAAAATTCACGTAAAACCAATGCAGTATGAGAAGGTGTATTATCGTGGTGCAAAAACCAAGAGTTGTCTACCCATCATAGTTCCGGCCTCTTTTTACGAATAGCTTCGCGCAAACGACGCATAACACTCAAATAGTATTCCTTGTTGACAGTTTGGCCGGCCGGAAGGAATTCAGAGTGCACCACACCTCGTTAATCGAAGAAAACTGTCCATATCACTTTGATTTTTGACTTGCTTTCACGTGGTTTTCTCGGTTTCGGCTCACCTTTGGCACGAAATTCGGCCGATTCATCATCTGTTTCCGGGTCGTAAGCATAGATCCAAGACTCATCGCCAGTTATAATACGTTTCATGACATCCTGGTAATCGAAAGGAATTTTTTTACAGACGTCAACCAATCGTGCTTTCACTTTTCTTAGGCCCAAATGATCTTTCAAAATGGTTTTCACTGATGCTTCCGATATTTCAACGATGCCAGTAAGGTCTCTGACAGTTAATCGTCAATTCTCGAGCACCAATTCCTTGATTTTATTAACGTGTTGATCATCAGTTGATATTGATGGCCGTCCTAGACGTGGTTCGTCGTCAACACGTTCTCGACCCTCTTTGAACAATTTGTACCAATCAAAAACACTTGCTCACGACATACAATTATCACCGAAGGCCTTTTGCAATATTCTGAACGTTTCGGCACCACAAAATTGATTCCGCACCCAAAATTTAACGGAACTTCTTTGTTGAATAACTTCACTCATTGTAAAAATCGCCGAATGCACTTTTTGTACTTTAGAAAGACAAGCGTATACTAAACACTACAATGATTATTTTGTCACTGACAGTCATACCAACATAGAAAGTAAAATATTTCGGCGAATGGTTTTCCGCGCGAAATTAAAATTAAAATGTTTTACTACTTTTTGCCCACAGTAGTTTATACGAGATATGTGTTTCTTTGGTCAGACAACGGAATGATAAGAACAAATTGATGTTTCTTGCATTTAATTTAGCTGTGTTAGTACAATTTTAAAAATACTCGATAAAGGTCAAAATTTACGATAAAAATTAAAAATTTTAAATCACATACTGAACTGTCAAAATAAACTATACTTTGAGCCTGCGGTACTTCAATGATCAAAATCAACTCCACTCTCAGTCTACAATATTTCCGGAAAACAGTGCAGAGAATGGTTTCGATGCTTCAAAAATAATGATTTCAATGTTGAAGATAAGCCTCGCTTGGAACAGCCAAATAACTTCGTAGAAACTTGGATGGCCATTATCGGCCATTCCCAGAGATCGTGATCGAGGTCTGGCTAGTATTTGAAATTTTTTATTGAGTCACATAACCAAAACCACCTATTGCTAATAATTCACGACTTCGGGTTTATTGCTACGAATTTTCATATTATCGGTGTACTGATGACATTTTTACTCCAAATTGGATGGCCATTATCCGCCATTCCCAGAAATCGTGATTTAGGTCTGGCTAGTATATGAAGTTGGTCATTGAGTCACATAACCAAAACCACCTATTGCTAATAATTCACGACTTCGGGTTTATTGCTACGAATTTTCATATTATCGGTGTACTCATGTAATTTTTACACAAATTTGGATGGCCATTATCGGGCAATCCGGCCGATAGTATATGAAGTTGGTCATTGAGTCACCTAACCAGAACCACCTAGTGCTAATAATGCACGAATTCGGGTTTATTGCTACGAATTTTCATATTCTCGGTGAACTGTTGTCATTTTTACTCCAACTTGGATGGCCATTATCGGTCATTCCCAGAGATCGTGATCCAGATCCGGCTTTATTGCTTTATTGCTACAAATTTTCATATTCTCAGTGTACAGATGTCATTTTTACTTAAATTTGGATGGCCATTATCGGCCACTTTTAGAGAACGTGATCCAGGTCTGGGTTGTATATGAAGTTGGTTATTGAGTTACCACTAAAACCACCTACTGCTACTAATTTACGACTCCGGGTTTATTGCTACGAATTTTCATATTCTCGGTGTTCATATGTCAATTTTACTTAAATTTGGATGGCCATTATCGGCCATTCCCAGAGATCGTGATCGAGGTCTGGCTAGTATATGAAGTTGGTCATTGAGTCACCTAACCAGAACCACCTAGTGCTAATAGTGCACGAATTCGGGTTTATTGCTACGAATTTTCATATTCTCGGTGTACTGATGACATTTTTACTCCAAATTGGATGGCCATTATCCGCCATTCCCAGAAATCGTGATTTAGGTCTGGCTAGTATATGAAGTTGGTCATTGAGTCACATAACCAAAACCACCTATTGCTAATAATTCACGACTTCGGGTTTATTGCTACGAATTTTCATATTATCGGTGTACTCATGTAATTTTTACACAAATTTGGATGGCCATTATCGGGCAATCCGGCCGATAGTATATGAAGTTGGTCATTGAGTCACCTAACCAGAACCACCTAGTGCTAATAATGCACGAATTCGGGTTTATTGCTACGAATTTTCATATTCTCGGTGAACTGTTGTCATTTTTACTCCAACTTGGATGGCCATTATCGGTCATTCCCAGAGATCGTGATCCAGATCCGGCTTTATTGCTTTATTGCTACAAATTTTCATATTCTCAGTGTACAGATGTCATTTTTACTTAAATTTGGATGGCCATTATCGGCCACTTTTAGAGAACGTGATCCAGGTCTGGGTTGTATATGAAGTTGGTTATTGAGTTACCACTAAAACCACCTACTGCTACTAATTTACGACTCCGAGTTTATTGCTACGAATTTTCATATTCTCGGTGTTCATATCTCAATTTTACTTAAATTTGGATGGCCATTATCGGCCATTCCCAGAGATTGTGATTCAGGTCTGGGTTGTTTACGATGTTGGCCATTGAGTCACCTAATTAAAACCATCTAGTGGTAATAATGCACGACTTCGGGTTTATTGCTACGAATTTTTATATTCTCAGTGTACTGATGTCATGCTTACTCAAATTTGGATGGCCATTATGGGGCAATCCGGCCGATTGTATATGAAGTTGGTCATTGAGTTACCTAAAGAAATTATTTGGTGATTACAGTGCATGACTTCGATTTTTTGATACAAAGCTTTATATTCGCGGTGTTCTTATGCCATTTTAACTCAAGTTTGAATTTAAACCTGTTTTTTGTTTTATTAAAATATTTATTCTAAACGATTTAAAGTTTTAATCTGTTTTAATAAAAATCTCGATAATTTCTACACAATAAAATTTTATTTTGAAGAAATATATTTTTTATTTAAATTGAGGTTTGAGTCATTTTATAAAAAAACTCATACTTACGGGTATGTGATTGTACTAAAATTTCCAATACGATTCATTTTTTTCCTATTTGAATTTGAAGTAACAGTGCGATACTCATACATACATAACATCTATGGAAAGCCTTGAATACTTCACAAACGTCCGATTTCGACAAATAATCAATGTGGGATCTTCAAATTAATGGAAGTAGCTTAAGTATGAGGTTTCATCCCGATCAGTGAATCCGTCTGGACTGTAGAGCGCAATAGACATGTAGTTTGCATGGAACCACTAACAACTACGTTTTGTGACTTCAGTGATAAAGTGAATGGCAACTTAGCAAAAATCTCGAAAACACACGCCGAAGTCAAAAAAAGGTGTTTTAAAACCATGTGTGTCTGTTTGTGTGGTAAAACTTCATACTTAAGTTTTATTTATGCGAGGCCGAGAACAAACTGCACTTAGGTTTGCCCCAGCATTTTTGGTACATCAGTGCCATTGAAGCGTTCGAAGTCTCTAGAAGCAAACGTTCTCCGAAAGGATTAACTCAGCGAAAAAGCCATCGGTGGAAAGGGATTCGTTGTAAGGACTTTCAACAAAGGCATCCTATTGTGCCAAGAGCGAGCCAATTGAAACATTTTTAGATAATCTTTATCATTTATACTAGAGAAGTCCCTGAATCGCTAATAGTGTCGCTTTAACGATCAAATAATTTTCTAACAATTTTAGAAAAACACGAGAAAATTGTGGTACAATTTACTAAAGTTTTTTTTAATACTAAAGAAGGTTATTTTGACACTGTCTCTACTTTTATATCTCCGAATCTAGAGATGTTCACGGGGTCTCACCTATATGATGCATGTGAAGTTACTGCAAAACTTTTACTAGTAAAAGAATTAAGTCTATGCTAAACGTTTATATGTGTTGGTGCATATCAAAATGATACCTGTATAAAGCGGAAAATAACGTAACTTTTAATTTATTAACATTATTTCAGTTATCTGCAGTTATCTTTAAAAAAACCGGACGAAATTATAAAATATTTACCAATTCATTAATCAATATTCACTAACACGAATATTGCGGTTAATGAAAGTTTTACAAAAATAACTATAAAATCAGTGTCCGAGGCAGATTAGTAACAAACACTACACACTGAACTACATAAGAAAGAATTATTGAAATCAAATTAGATAACCGGTAAACTGGGTGGAGCAATACACTTGGGTGCAAAAAATACGCACATTGATCAATTTTCAGCATAAATTCAAAAATATCAAAAACCCAATGTTTGTTTGATTATTTAGAACGCAGATTCAAAGTCTGTTTCAGCACCTATCCAGTGGTACTGTTTTTGTACTTATGCCGTGCGAACAAAGTGAATTTTGAGGTCAACATCTGAAGTGCACGTTTTTTGTGAATTTGTCAGCATGAAAATTATTGGTAAAAATTGAATTAAAACAAGGAAATCAGCAAAAATAATATTTTTATTAATAAGATGCGTTCTCTCCCCCAGCCCGAATAACAGCTTCCATTCAATGTTTCATTGATTTCACCAAAGTTTTCACCAAAACTTGAAGTATCGTCTCCCGTTCGTCTGCGATCGCCTGTTGCAGCCCCTGGAGACTCGTTGGAGCAATAACTTTGGCTCGAACTCATTTTTTCAGTTCGTCTCATAAATTTTCAATGGAGTTGAAGTACAGGCTTCGAGCTGGCCCCTCCATCATAGGAAAATCCACTTCTTGAAGGTAGTGGTACACTAGACCAGCCATATTCAGTCTCGGAATATCCTGCATGAACAGGAATTGTTCACCAATAACCGGAAAAAGGTACGACATAGTCTCGAGTATTTCCTCAATGTACCGTTGAGAAGTCACTTTATTTGATCGGCTTCCAGTATTCGCTCCAGAGATGAACACAAGACCTGTCTTCGCCTCCAGTGACATACCTGCTCAGAACGTGCACGATCCACCACCATGGTTGGTGGTCTGGAATCAATTTCGTATTCTTAATATCAATCTCGTATCTCTGCTACACTCGACGAACGGAGAATCGGCTCAAATTTAGTTGTCGAGCCACTTCACTTTGGTTCTACTCCGCATCAGTTAGTGCAACCACTTGCGCAGCTACCTCTGGTGTGGCACTCATTTTCTTGTTCCGGATGAAGAAAAAAATGCAACTGTGGAAAATTTTAGCACCCAAGAGTAAAAAAATTAGAAAAATAATATCAAGCTCCAAAGCCAGGGAACTCCTATTTTTAGAAATCCTATTTTATAAATGGTATACTGGGATAACTCTAAAGTTCTTAACGCAACTGACCACGTCAGTTAAAAAATATATTCAGTTGCTTATCATCCAGGGGATCATAGTTATTAGAAGACATATTCATGAGCTCCCCATCCAAGGGTGGGAACAATTCATACATTTTAGCATTATGACCAAATATAATAAAAATTAATAGGCCAACTGAGATATCCCCAGAGATCTTAACACAACCTCAGGTATATGGGGTGTTAGTTGAAAACCATGTCAGCTATAAAAAATTATCAGGAGCCTCCCATCCAGGGGTGGGAACAGTTTAGAGGATTTTGTAGTACGACCAAATATAACAAAAATTCTTAAACCAACTGAGATATCCGTAGAGTTCTTAACACAACCTCAGGTATATGGAGACCATGTCAGTTAAAAAATATATTCAGTTGCTTATCATCCAGGGGATCATAGTTATTAGAAGACATATTCAGGAGCTCCCCATCCAGGGGTGGGAACAATTCATACATTTTATCATTATGACCAAATATAATAAAAATTGATAGGCCAACTGAGATATCCCCAGAGATCTTAACACAACCTCAGGGATATGGGGTGTTAGTTGAAAACCATGTCAGCTATAAAAACTTATCAGGAGCCTCCCATCCAGGGGTGGGAACAGTTTAGAGGATTTTGTAGTACGACCAAATATAACAAAAATTCTTAAACCAACTGAGATATCTCATGCGGTTAAATTTTTTTTGTTATATTTGATCATCATACAAAATCCTGTTAACTGTCCCCAGCCCTGTTTGGGAGGCTCCTGATAGTTTTTTCTAACTG
Organism: Nephrotoma guestfalica; assembly: GCA_963691935.1. Classification (NCBI taxonomy): domain Eukaryota; kingdom Metazoa; phylum Arthropoda; class Insecta; order Diptera; family Tipulidae; genus Nephrotoma; species Nephrotoma guestfalica. Next base: position 212,364,238 of record OY829915.1, read on the forward strand.
ATATAGTTCCCAACTAATACCACATATACCTGAGGTTGTGTTAAGATCTTTGGGGATTTCTCAGTTGGCCTATCAATTTTTATTATATTTGGTCATAATACAAAATCCTCTAAACTGTTTCCACCCCTGGATGGGAGGCTCCTGATAATTTTTTCTAACTGGCATGGTTCTCAACTAACACTCCATATACCTGAGGTTGTGTTAAGATCTAGAGGGATATCTCATGTGGTTTAAGAATTTTTGTTATATTCGGTCATAATACAAACTTTTATTAAATGTCTCCTCCCCTGGATGGGGAGCAACAGAATATATTTTTTAACTGACAAAGCCTCCAACTAACACGCCATATACCTAAGGTTGTGTTAAGATTTCTAGGAATACCTCTTTTTCGAGAATTCCTTAAAGATTGTGTTATCTATTATATTGTATAACTTGTTGGTTAGAATTATGAACTCTGTTTATTTTTGATGTCTAAATATGAACATCTTTGAATCAAATCAAAAATTTAAGTAACTAGTCGAAATAAAGCGGTTAATTATTATTATTTAACTAATTTTAATAGGATTTAATAAATACGTCCAAGAAAACTCTAACCTTCGATAATGTTCCGTCTTACTCAGGTAATATCACTAACACAATCACAATTAATGAAACTAGCAAAAGACTAGCATTTTCTTCACATTCGTCTTCCAATATTGTTGCTTCGATAACGTTATTCATCAATTTTTGACTGCAAGTCTGGTGCCATTGCACAGTCGTAGCGGATCGATATGTCGAAGCATTTTATCAAAGAACAGATGATTTGGAATGTGGTATAATTGGTCGAGTCTAACGAAAATCACCAGCAAGCAAAATGAGTGCACCTCCGAATGGCTCTGTATTAACTCTTAAATTTTGGAGCATCCGATTGATTGCTTCAGAAAATTTTTTGTGGGCCATTGTGCATTCATCCCATACTGTACTAGTTTATATGTTTGTTAAAATTTTGCCATTCCTAAATTCTTTTTTGTATTGCATGTGTTTGTCTCAATAAATTGCATTTCTACCTCCATCCAGAAGAGCTGCTGACGTCAGAAATGTTTTGCCTATTCCGCCGGGAGCATTGAGCAAAAACAAACCGCCAATTTCTTGTGAAATCGCATTCATAATGCGGTTATAAGCATTGTTTTGATGTGTCGTCAGTTTTTTGCAGATTTGTTTGAATTAATGCTGCTCTTTCTGAGTAAAATTGCAGACGAAAAAGTTGTACATTTTGGAAAACATGATGAAAATCATCATTCGTGCGAGGTGAGACACCGTGAACATCCCTAGAAACGGTGAAATAAAATTTGAAAATTTATTCAAATTCATGAAACTTCTAAGTCGTATACGGCCCCGTAAATATCATCACAATTGAACCGTATTTATTTATTTATTTATTTCTAGATATTTTACAATTTTGTGAGCCGCACACCTCATTTTGAGGATTTCTTCCCTCATTTACAATGACATGTGCGTTCAGTTGAAGTTTGTCCCAAATGATGGCTTTAAGTGCTTATTTTGTGCATTTCATTTTATAATTTTCCGCTTTTAATCATCCGATACATGTTCCATGCATTTTGTTCCGCGCATAGAATTAAACTTTTCAGAATTATTCAATTCGCCGGAATTTGTAATGGTGGATTCCTTGTAATGTCCAATGGTCTCCAATTTGTAAAGAACTTTTAGTACAAGAATAAGAAAATATAATTCCCTGTTCGGAACTATCGAAAGTCGAATTTTTGAGCTATCCAAAAGTATTTATAAACGTGACCCTGTGAACATCCATAGGATTTTTGTTATTTGATTGTTTTTGCAATAAATCGGGTTCGTAGCTTATTTGGGAATGTCAATTGGGTAAAAATCCTATTGGAGAACATACCAAAATTTCCAATTGATAGTAAAATTGAAAAAGAAGAAGTTGTAAATTTTGAAAAACATCATGAAAATCATCATTCGTGCCCCATTTTCACAACATTGATAGAAATTTTACTGACCTATTCGAAAGAGATCCCGTTATCACTTCTGGGATGGGCGATACAACCGTAAACGTAAAAATGTATCTGGACAAGTTAAAAATCATCATAATTAGATCCCGATTACCCTCATATGGTTTTGACTGATTTATCTGACCATGTAGGTGAGACCTCGTGAACATCTCTAGATTCGGAGATATAAAAGTAGAAACAATGGGCGCTATCAGGATACGCAACAGTTGGGAACATGTTGAGTAAAATCAAAGCCAACGTTATGAAAATGTTTAGTACTATAAAATTTTGAAATCAAATTGGCGAGGATTTCACTAATCTTGATGCCAACAGTTGGTGGTCCTGAACGCGCCCAATGTCTAAAATAACCTTCTTTAGAATTAAAAAACACTTTAGTAAATTGAATCACAATTTTCTCTTGTTTATCTAAAATTGTTAGAAAATTATTTTATCTTTACAGCGACACTATTAGGGATTCAGGGACTTCTCTAGTATAAATGATAAAGATTATCTAAAAATGCTTCAAATTCACTACAAAGTAAATCCAATAGGAATATTTTTGAATTTTACAGTGTACATTTTTGGTATTATTTTTGATATGTATTTCGCAATCATTGTTGACATTGCATTTATACTCGAAGGGATTTGTATCCTTGATAGTTCATTTGCAACAAATTTGATTCACCTGGTTGGTATTCCTGCTCATATTTATACTCCTCTAATATTGCTCGGTTTTGGAGTTATTATTACCGTTGCTAAGGGCATCTTTAAGTGGTTGATATTCGGTAAAGATCTGAACCTTCTCCGATCTGTAAAGTAAGTGTCTTGTAGAAGTTAACGCTAAAATTAGCTGCATAGTTCTCTTCAATTGTACCAGAGCGAAAATTAATTGGTCTTGCCTCCTAAGAGCACTGCATACCAAGTGCGATGGGAGAAGCATCAGTAGTAAGTTCGAATTCCTCCTGAAAATTTGGAAACGATACCAGTCCATCGTTTGAAATCAGTGAGTTTTGATTTTATTGAGGCAGTTTTATTTTACATCGGTGAACTTCACCTGTTTGCTTTTTGAGAGAGCGTTGAACACGTGTTCGTCTTCCTTTTTTAAACGCAAGGTCAGGGGCTTCGCGAGTTTTGTGTAGTCGCGAATGAACCTACGGTAATATCCTGCCATGCACAAAAAGAATTTAACTCTCTTCAAGAATCCGGTTATCGGCGGTGGCGTCATCGGCAACCCGAAAATTATGCGTAACACAATTTAACACAATCACAAAAGTGCGACAAACAATTGTTAGAAATGAATTCAGAGAAAAATAATTGTAATGCATATTAAAAAATATTAACCAATTTTCTATTAATTGTTCAATTTTGCGATACGGACAGCAAAGTAGGACATCATTGGTTAAAAAATAAAATTGTATGGATATTAAGAATAATTTGATGTCGATTATTGTGATGAGGTGCTTAATATATTTAAATCAAACTGAATTGCTATAATAATTCCAACATTTCGGGACGATGACGAATTCGAGATAAGTTTAAAAATCTGAACCTAAAACTACGGCACACCAAATGTCGCAAACAATTGTAAATCTGTGTTAAATTTCTATGAATTTAACTTTTCTGTTACGCGTTGGTTCGATCGCCCAATATTTAAAAAATCAGTGTAAATTCCAGGTAATTCACATAAATAGATATGCCATAGTTTGTCCTCTATCTAGAGCAGTAAACCGCTTGGCGATTTCTTTAGTAGGAGCTGAGATATGAATACTCTCGTCTTGTGATGCTCGAAAATCGACGAATACTCTTGCACAAGATATTTCCCAAGCAAATGGCAATGTTCTAAAAATGCTCCAATTATCGTGAAAATTCACATGGCCAATCTCTAGGCTATGCTGAGCAATTACGCAGAACTTCATTTTTGCTTAACATCATGGGAAACTGCTCAAATCTGAGCCAACAGTTAGGGCATTTTAGTTATTATGAATTTTTTCAAGTCGCTGAAGTTAGCCCGAACCCGAATATTTTTGGTTGTTGTCTTAGATAAGTGTAGTCATCCCGAAAAAGTGTGAATAGTAAAAAAAAGTAGCCTCATCCCGAAAAAATTGAAAAATGAAAAATTAAAGCAATTTTAAAAAAAAAATATTAAAGTGTAAAATAATGTTTTCGAAGCAGTAGAAAACAAAAACATGAATTTTAAATAATATTAAAGCCACAAAGCAAAAAAGATAAATACTGTTTAAAATTAAATTATGCATAAATTATACATCGAAAAATGATCTCCATATACTGTCATACAACGGGATAAACGGCTAAATAAACCAAAGTACTGACTACGATGTAGAAACTACCCTATGTCCAAATCAGGTGGAAATAACCTGTTTTTTGGTTTGTTTATGTAACCGAAAAGCGATTTTTTGTGTAGTTACCATGGACAAACATTAAATTCTGTACTGAAATACCTAGAGATATAGCCACCCAATGGTGTATCCGGTCAGATAGGCCAATGTACTGAATAAGATGCGGTTGGGGTCCCATCTTGGGTTAAAATTTGTTTTCTGCTGTAAATGCCTATCTGGCCGTGTACGCCATTGGGCGGCTATATCTCTAGGTATTTGAGTTCAGAATTTAATGTGGGCCTGTGGTAACTACACAAAAAATCGCATTTCGATTAAATAGACAAATAAAAACAGGTTATTTCCACCTGATATGGACATAGGGTAGTTCCTACGTCTTAGTCAGTACATTAACCTATCTGGCCGTTTACGCCATTGGGTGGCTATATCTCTAGGTATTTCAGTACAGGATTTAATGTTTGTCCATAGTAACTACACAAAAAATCTCTTTTCGGTTACATAAACAAACCAAAAAACAGGTTATTTCCACCTGATATGAACATAGGGTAGTTTCTACATCGTAGTCAGTACATTGGCCTATCTGACCGGATACACCATTGGGTGGCTATATCTCTAGGTATTTGAGTTCAGAATTTAATGTGGGCCTGTGGTAACTACACAAAAAATCGCTTTTTGATTAAATAGACAAATAAAAACAGGTTATTTCCACCTGATATGGACATAGGGTAGTTCCTACGTCTTAGTCAGTACATTAACCTATCTGGCCGTTTACGCCATTGGGTGGCTATATCTCTAGGTATTTCAGTACAGGATTTAATGTTTGTCCATGGTAACTACACAAAAAATCGCTTTTCGGTTACATAAACAAACCAAAAAACAGGTTATTTCCACCTGATTTGGACATAGGGTAGTTTCTACATCGTAGTCAGTACTTTGGTTTATTTAGCCGTTTATCCCGTTGTATGACAGTATATGGAGATCATTTTTCGGTGTATAATTTATGCATAATTTAATTTTAAACAGTATTTATCTTTTTTGCTTTGTGGCTTTAATATTATTTAAAATTCATGTTTTTGTTTTCTACTGCTTCGAAAACATTATTTTACACTTTAATATTTTTTTTTTAAAATTGCTTTAATTTTTCATTTTTCAATTTTTTCGGGATGAGGCTACATTTTTTTACTATTTACACTTTTTCGGGATGACTACACTTATCTAAGACAACAACCAAAAATATTCGGGTTCGGGCTAACTTCAGCGACTTATTTTTTCGATGAATTGTATCTTCGCACAAATTGTTTTCGCACATTTTTCGTGTCCCATTTTACAATTCATCGAAATAAAATTATATCGATATTGGGTAGATTTTGAAACAGATTATTGTGATGAGGAGCATAATTTATTGGAATCAAACTGAATTGCTATAATAATTCGAACATTTCGAGAAGTTATGGTGCACGTGGTTGGCCCCAAGTACTGAAATATATGAAAACACGTATACAATTTTTTGAAATGTTTTAGTAGAATAGATTCAATTTTTGTTTGAAAATCTGAATCTAATACTACGGCACCACCAAATGTCGCAAAAAATTGTAAACCTGTGTTAAATTTTTAAAAATTTAACTTTTCTGTCACGCGTTGGTTCGATCGCCCAATTTTTAAAAAATCTGTGTAAATTCCAAGTAATTTACATAAATATGGTATTTTAGAATCCGGTGCAGGATTAGTGTTTGAACTACAACTAACCCATAAGCCCAATAACTCTGTAAAATGAGTCAGGAAACTGTGACAGCGGAAAACCCACACGGGAATGCGGGTTGGGGTTAAGGGCGTGTTAAACTGACTGCATGCGCAGCAAGTGGGAAGCTTGCAGTGGTAGCAAGGAGGAAATTCAAATTAAATCAAGAGCACGCGTTTGCATTTCAACCCAGCCAAATTTGGATGATTCCAGGGCATTATTTAACCAAGCAATCTTTATCTTCCGACCAATAATTAAAAATACCGTTACACAGGGGAAATAAAAATGTACTCTTTATTTTTCCCTTTGAATATTATTAACCAATCGCTAGTCTCTCTTCCAAATACAAACGGAGTTACATATTTGACTTTGGGCCAATAACTCCTGGAGTACATTATAGGATAGAGCCATAAATCATACAGGAGGCTAAACTGAAGAAATTGGAAACCAACCAACCAGACGGTAGTGTGACCAATTAGCCTGCGGTAGTATAGTATGCATAGTTGTGAATTTTTAGCTGAAACGGGCTACAATAAATTTAGATCATCCTGCATTACACCAAAGCCGTTTTGGCAGCTCTCCCTCTCAGACTAGCAACATATAGAAAGAACATAGTTCTTATACAAGGACCGCTGCTAAATATTAACAGAAATTATGATCTAAGAGCGAACGGGTATTGAATCATATTCTCAAGTAATCCCGAGAATTTTAGATCCAGCATTCTTCTGAAAAGTAATATAAACACTTTTTACTTCTACCTTCTACTCGATATGACGGCAACATAATGGCGACTTGTCTAGAGATAAGCATTGTTACTACAATATCAGGCTGATATAATAAGCGTATATGACCTGACAAAGCTTCGGAGCAGGCGAATACCAATATGGCTGTCAGTGGAACTTGGGACAAAAAAAAATGTAAAAAAGCCAACAGTAAAACTAAAATTAGTAGAAAGGCTTTGGGTTTGGAATTCATGTGAATTTTCACGATAATTGGAACAATTTTAGAACATTGCCATTTGCTTGGGAAATATCTTGTGCAAGAGTATTCGTCGATTTTCGAGCATCCCATGACGAGAGTATTCATATCTCAGCTCGTATACTAGAGAATTCGCCAAGCGGCTTACTGCACTAGATAGAGGACAAACTATAACATATCTATGTTAATTACCATATTTATGTGAATTACCTGGAAATTACACAATATTTCATTTTACATGAATTGTGAAATCTCCATAGGAAATCTTTACCTGTAAGTACTGATGTTTAAAAGAAATTTTTAGATGAGAAATTTTGTTTCGATGAATTGTGTTTTCGATGAAAAAGTTATTTGGAAAATTGTTTTCACGCACATTTGGTTATCGTAAAGTTGTAGTTTTCATATTTGTTTTTCGATAATTGTTTGTCGCAGAATTTTCGGGGAACCGTGTTTAACAGCATTGAACTAAGTTTCATTGTCTCGATCGAAGGCTCTCCAAAGGCTCATGATACGTGAAGTTGGACACAGTAAATTTTTTGTAGGTAAAAAATTGATTGGCACTAAAATATTAAATTTCAAGTAGCAATAGATGTTGCGCAGCTGCAGTAGGGTTGGGCCGCTTAGCAAACGAAAAAAAATTTTTGCGAAAAAAATCGAGTTGGATTTAGATTCAGTGTTCTTATTACTGCGTAGCTTTTTGATCAACATGTATAATTGTTAAACTCAGGTTTACAAATTGCGCTTGCTAAAACTTACCATTTGCGCCTCCATCAAACTAGAATAAATAATAAGATGCTAAACTAACACCCCATGTATATATAAGCAAATTTCTTACCAAATTTGTATTTTATGATTTATGTACACGCCTAATCTCAACACCCGTATATAAATCTCAGGTAAACGTAAAAAAAAAACAAATTTATTTTAATTATTTATCCGTAATATTTTTTTCTTGCAGATTTTTCATTTTTCTTCATCTTATAATTATTATGAATTTTTCTTTATCTTCACTTTTAATTACATTTATCACATTCACATTTATTTATATATTTACTGTGTACAAACTAAATATTAATTAATTAAATAAAACGTTTTTTATGTTTTTAATTATATACGAGTAAACATTTAATTAAATTATTTTATTTATTTATAGATTTAGAGTTGTTTAATTATTTTTAATTTACTAATTAATTTACTTATATGCTTATAAATATTAAAAACTAAAAATACAATATTTACAAATTCAGTCAAAAATTAATAAAAAAAAAATTATAAATTGCATCCAATTTACAATTTGTATACGCACGAGAGTTATAGTTGCCCATTCATTCGCATTTCTAGTTCCTCCTCTTCTTTTGTTAGCGGCACTGTGGTGTGATTGTACAGCCCTTGCGCCATAAGCTGCATAGCTAGCGGATTTTTTTGACCCGACGATTTTTTTATTTTCGCCCGCTTATTTTGAAACCAAATTTTTATCTGTGCCTCATTTAAACCTAAGTCGTTGCTTAACTGTTGCCGACGGCGTTCGGTTAGGTAACGATTTTCAATAAATTCTTGCTGTGATTAGAAAATTTAAAAAAATTTGGTTAGATTTTACAGTGGTTTAATAAATATTGTAGGCTAAATTACCTTTAGCCGGGCTAATTGTTCACTAGAGAATGCTGTTCTGGGCCGCTTATCATCGTTACTTGAAGATGAACCCTTTTCTTTCGGTTGCTTTGGTCGGCGATATCTTGGGCCTGGAAACACATTAATAAAAAAAAACTTAATTTTTTGACAAAGCGAGCAGTGTTTTATTGGTTTCCGGTCCAAATAAAAATTAAATTAACACTTCACACAAAACAATAAAAAAATTACTAACCTGAACTAGGTCGATCACTGTATCGCGTACAATAAACCCATGCCGGCCACATTTCCTGCCCCTTTTCATCTCTCGAACTGCAACCACTCTCCGACCGCGTATCATCCGACGATTCAACACCAGAGTCACTAACCGTTCGACTAAGTGGTAACATACTCGAATTCGATAGGGAAAAATTTCCGCTTGTCGCGATCGTTTGTTGCACATGTTGGCCAATTTGTGAGATCGTTTTACACAGCCCGCCCAATGATGACGACAATTTTGTTGTTTCACTAATATGATTATTATTATTATTACTACTATTATCACTGTGATTGCTTATATTTAGATCGTACGGTCGAAATAGTAAATTTCTCGTATTCGTTCGTGCAACACACAATTCCCGTTTTCCAAAAGTATCACTCAATATATTCGAAATCGAAAAATTGATCGTATTCGCTATAATTGATTTGCGAAATTCATCATGATCATGATGACCCGCACGACTATAATCGTCGTCCACTTCAATTTCTTGATCGTCATCGTCATCGACCGATACGATATGATCACGTTGTAATTTTTTTAACGGATTTTCATTTCTTAGCGATGGTGACGGTGATAGCGATAGCCGGGATGAAGACGATGGAGATGATGGTAACGATGAAGATGATAAATTTAAAATATTGTTTGCTTGATTTAGCATGTGTAGTGACATCTCTTTTTGAATAGGAGAAATATTTTTTTGTTGAAAAAATAAATTTTTGATCGTGTCATGGTGTTGTTGCTGCTGCTGATGAAAATGATGGGCTTGCACCATTAGGTTAAATGCGTGCGGCGGTGGTGATTGGCTGCTCGAACTTTGCGGACTTAATCGATCGTCGACTGACATTGTTTTTATTTTTTTTATATCGCACCTTAAATTTATATAAACAAATACTTTTTCACTACACTTTATTTTATATAATTATCTGTATAATTCACAATATTCATATATATGTATGTGTTGTATATTCACAATCACTAATTTTCCAAATTTTCACTTTACATGAATAATAATCACATAACACACAACTTTAAATAATTTTTTTTATTTCTCTATATCGATGACGAAAGATATGAGATGTGACACAGTCAAATGTCACCTGTAATCTGACTGACTTGACTGACAGCTAAACTTAAGTGAGAACTCAAAAAAAAAAAATAAAAAAAAAATAAAGTAAATAAAAAAACTACAATAATTGACTCAAAAAAAAACTCTTGTCTTATTTGCTTCTTTTCTCTGTTCTCCTTTATGTTGTATCTCTATTAACAATAAACACTGAATTTTGTAGTGATTTGGTATTGGTGCGCATAATATTGAAATTGGTAATGCCCCCTTTTACCCAAATACCAACAAGCACACACCAACATTACCTAAATATTTATATACATATCAATTTAATACGAATGGGCGGAGTTTATTACAAATACGTACGAGCAGTCATTCGTTTCTAAAATATTAGCTAGAAAGAGAAAGAAAATAATTTATTAAAAAATGAAACAGAAATATATTGCGTGCTCCAACTTTTTTTGTATATAAGCAAAAGAAATGAGATGTTAATTTGCTTTATATACAAAAACAAATTGAAAAAAATGTTGTTGTTGTCAATAAAATTTTACTTTGGTTTATTAAAATAAATAAGGAAAAATATGACAAAATTAATAAAAGAGAAATTTTTTATTTGTAGATAAAATTTTCACATCTACTATTTTATTGTTGTACAAATTGCGTATGAAGGGGTGCGGGTGGAATTTTAGCGTTAAGTTATTATTAACTAATTTTGGCGTAGCGATATGTAAAATCTACCTTTATACGATATGCGGCGGTACTTACACAAATTTTTGTTTTGGATACGAAAGTACTGTACCGTAGGTGTTTTGTTATCGGTGTGCTTGTCTAAAAAACAATTTAATTTGCTTCACTACATGAGGTTGTACACATTCTTTGTTGTCATTGTCTTATGAACAGATTTGTTGCGGCGGTACAGCTTTGTAACTATTGTATGGGATTAGAGGACTCCGTTCTGTTTTGGTTCTGTACATTTTATTCTAATTGACTTTATGTTTTGAAAACAAAATTTCTAATCGCAACGGGATGTGTTAGGCATTTATAAATAGGATTGTCATCTGCACCTTTACTTTTAGAGATTTAATGTGTTCAAGGATTTTGTTATAACCTCGTTTCGGTTTAATCGATATTTTTTAATACTGCAGATTTAATGTTAGACTATCCTAAATTTTTTTGGGAATATTTGTATCTCGTACCCACATCCTCTTCGTAGCCGAGAGACTTTAAAACTAGATTTATTTATAAAATTTGGTTTTAGCGTCGGTATTTTATAGTTTTCTGGGTTTGTTAAACTATAAACTATTTTTGCTGTATTAAATGGTTTACTCGACTATTGGTCTGCAGTTTCTGTCAGTTCACTCTAGATTACAATTTAGTGCAGTTTTTATTCGTAAATGTATAGTGAAAGAAAATGACTGCAACTTTTTTATCATTACCAAATTTTAAAGTTTTGAAACAGCTCGGAAACCAAAGATTACCAAAAATGACTGTGTTGACTAAGTTTTCGAAAGGTTTTGATAAAACTGCGGCCAGTCAACCCTTTTTATGTAAAGAAATAAGTATTGAGCATTAAAGCGGAGTAGGAAATTTACGAGAAAATATGAAATAGTCAAATATGCGACCAAATATCAGCTATACATTAAATATAATTTTTTTAGCCAAAAATTTGCTGATTGTTAAAACATCTGAATCACGCTTGATTTTAGAGCTGATTGGGACGTAGTCTAGTTATAACAAACGATATAAAATATTTTAGAGAATAATTAACAGAATTAGCATAATGGTGTCTGATGAATGACATGACAATAAATAAATTATTTGGCACTTTCCGTGTCACACTTCTCGTTAAAGATAAACAGTTATCAACAATTGAGTATATAGCCCTTTAGAAAATCAATATTGAAGTTGCCTAAAATATTGAAACTTCATCGTCTTAATTTAATTATTATTATTTTGCTCAGCGTTTCGAATGAATCCGTCAATAAATCTCCCACTATAACTCGAGGTGAATCGCCTTTGTGGCGTGACACACAAACACAGCAATATAGGATTTATCGGGTGTGCCTCTGCGTTTTGATGGTCTAAAGTAGATTGGTTCAGCGTAATCCACACCGATGGATATGAACGCCCTGACATGTACGACCCGGTTTGTAAGTAAATTGGCCACCATCCGTTGAATATTTTTTGAGATGTAACAGAAACACTTTATTTTGATTACACGACGAATGACAACCTCGTAATTTATAATCCGGTAGTACTGCTTCAGATTGGTTAAAACATCAGGAGGTTATATTAAAGGATTAAAGATGTGGGTTTAATAGTAGAGTTTTGTCCTTAAATAACGTAAATAACGTTATTTACGGTATGAAAATTATCTCGCACATATTTAATTACGAGTTCTTTAGATTCACTCATTTCGGCACAACTGAGAAATATCTTAAGTCTATCTTTAGGATGCAACATACAGTTTTTAATGAATCGTTCGCCATATCCTAGCACTAGAATGATTTTAATAAAATTTGAACTTTTTGCCATAATTCCAGGCTACAGTCAATTGAAATAAATTAAGGCATGCTGCTCCGGTCCACCAGTGTTTGTGGTTCAGCAATTCAGATGATAGTAAGCCTGTGGAAGCAAAATCGGCTTGATTCTGGGTTATTATGTGGTTCCATTAATCCCTGGGGTATTTAATTATTATTTGGGAGACACGGTTGCCCACAAAAACGTCCAGTGAGCCTGGTAGTGTTTCTAGTCATTGCAATACAGTCGTTAATTCGAATATCTTTCGGCAGTGGAACACATCTCAGGCTAAACATTTTTCCTATGTCCTCTGAAATATTATTTATACATAAATTGTTATGGGAACAAGCCAACTTTGGAGGTCAAAAAGCTTAAAAGCTAAGAAGCTTAGATTTTCCTTCAGCGAAACTCTTTAAGCAAAAAAATCAAATTTTGCGTTCCAATTAACACCTAGCCCTATATAATATTGTGATTTTCTGTCCTAGTTTCAATAAGTTTGCTGTCTTCGGTTTTAGTGTTGTCGTTCGGTAGACAGATGAATAGCCAGTTTCGCAGATTGATTCTTGCCTCTTTCATTATTATTGAAATTCGTTTTTCTTTAGTTGAATTACTCCGCGTATCCGTTCCGGTCATCAGATCGTCAACATAAAAATCACATGCAATCGTCGTTTATTCTTGCTGATGCCAAGCGATACGTGATCTTAAGTAGACGAAACTCTAGAATGGGTTAAGATATTTTCTCTCTCCACAAAATTCTTTTAAAATCTGTTTGTTGTTTGGTAACTAATACTTGCGGACATTTTTTTCAGATCGGTGAAAACGGTAGCGCAGAATTTATGTTTATTTAGAGAACTGCCTGATTTTGTTTTGCCGAGGCATCAAAAACGTCTCAATCCTAGTTGTGGTGCTCTTTTCTTTGCAGACTGCATGATATGGCAAATAATAAGACTGAACCGGATCTCGTGCATGCCTACGTTTTACAGATTAAAGTCTTCTGGCAGCTTGAGATTTGGATTCTTCCGTCGTGGCCTACTTTGTAATTTAAAATGATTCTCTCAATAAATTTCTTCCGAGGTTTCGGGTGCGTGAAATTTAGTATCTTCAAGTTCCCAACATTTTGTAAGAAACTCATCTATGTTGATAAAAATACAAAGATTTGTAATTTGTACTGGTTGTTTGTCATTTAATGTGCTCGATATAAGCTCGTGCTACCAGGTTGGATTTCGCACCCTAAATTAACGACAGGTAATGATTACGTCCAATTAAATCCTGGATCTCGCCAGGCTTGTGGATCGTCGAGTTTGTTGCTGCGAAATAATCGATGACAGAACGGAAGAATCGATGTAGAATGAGGTGTTCTAGGGGATATCTCTAAATTCACAGTTGATGCACATTCAGTTCGGTGATGAATGAGGCTAAACTCCCTGAATCAAATAGAAGTCTATACAAGTATATTAAATATTATTTAACCTTCAAATATTTACCAGTACCGTTTGTAAAACTCCAGTATTGAATTTTGACTGCTGCGATTGGTACATATGCCCAAACGGAGAGCGAGAGAGGGATATCCTGTTTTATTCACGTAAATCATGGCGATTTTATTGGTTTGAGTAGTTTTAGTTTACATGACTTCTGGACATCGTATTTTATCGGAAAATCTCACTTTGTAGGAATGATATCCTTAGGTTGACACAATCAAATAAGTCAAGAGCCATTTTCAAACGGAGAGTAGTAATATCAATAATCTAATCGAATTTACTGGTTTGAATTTGTTGGAAAATTTTACTAAGTAGAAATGAGCCGTAGGATGACACAATGCAATGAGTATAGTGTCATTTCAAACGGATAGGAAGGGATGATTGTGAAATACATATCATAAAATAATACCAAAAATGTACACTGTTAAATTCAATAATATTCCAATTGGATTTGTCGTGTAGTGAAATTGAAACATTTTTAGATAATCGAAGATCATTAAATTTTAGATAAAATTAATAGATCCTTAATTATAAAAATTTAAATTAACAATCAGATATTTATTTATTTAAAAATCATAGAACATTCAAGTGTCTAAACAAAAACAATAAGTTCTATTTTAACAAAAATATGAAAATAAAACTGAACAAGTGATTTACCCACTCGACACTCAAGCGCCTCTTGTCAAAATCCGCTATGATAGGTTTGTGCTAAAAAATTATTAAAAATTTACACTGTTAAATTTATCATTTTTCCTATTGGAATTTATTTTCAAAATAATATTATAAAATTGACGGAAATTTTAATAAATTCAGTTTGTGTGCACAAGTGGTGAGGTGGAGCGGCTTTTAAATAACATTTAAATAATAAACCGGGAGGAGATAATTTCATCAAACGTTGGATATTTAATTGATTGGATGTGACTGTCCAACTATTATGACCGGCAATTATAATTAAAAGGAGAGGTAGCAGTGGAGTAAAACCATGGAGATCAGGTTGCACATTTTCATTTTACTGAATTTGATTTTCGCATTAATTTTTATGATTGAAATATACCGGTGTGAAGTTTTCAACACTTATCAAAAGTGTAGCTATACAAATTAACAAAAAACAAAAATGTAGATACACAATTTAATAAAAAGTGTAGAACTACATATAAAAATTGTGGCAGGGTTAAATTTGCTAAAATTTTCACTAAATATAATCTAATCTAATCCGCGGCATAACACTGCGACCTTCGGGGAATTTTTTTTGTTTAGTGTAAATGAAAATAATAATATAAAAAGTGTAAACCGGGTCTTGTGGGTGTTTCGGGGCCATTAACACTTAATTCTAGAGATGACACCACAAATCTGAGTATAGTAGTTGCAGAGATATGCCGCATATCACTAAAGGTTGTAGAGAGTGTCCCTGATGCCACTTTACTCCAGTAAAATTCCCCGAAGGTCGCAGAGATATGACGCATATCAACTTAAAATTGTAGAGAGTGTCCTCGAAATGCCAATATACTCAGATTTGTGGTGTCACCTCTAGAATTTAGTGTTGATGGCCCTTAAACATGCACAAGACCCGGTTTACACTTCTTACATTATTATTTCCATTTACACTGAACAAAAAAAATTCCCCGAAGGTCGCAGAGATATGCCGCGGACTAGATTAGATAATATTTAGTGAACATTATAACAAATTTAACCCTGCCACAATTTTTATATGTAGTTCTACATTTTTTGTTAAATTGTGTATCTACATTTTTGTTTTTTATTGGTTTGTGTAGCTACACTTTTGTTAAATGTTGAAAACTTCACTCCGGTTTAAAACATCTTTCGTCTCGTGTATATTGATTGGTGTGAAAATGGTTGTAATAAATTGTCATAAATAGTACTCGTATGTGAAGTGTGCATTGATAGTGCTATGCATTTCGGTTTGTTTAATCCGAAAACCATTTTGTGTTGTTGTGTGTAGTGCTTGGTTCTATTTTATTTATACTTAAACTTGGTTGGTGAAGTGTGCTATGTATGAGAGGATAGGTGTATATTTACGTTAGTATGGATATACGTGAATATTTTGAATGCTCAAGGGGTATATAATTTAAGCCGTTTTCACCATTACTCAAGAGGAAGGGTTCAGTGCGTTTTTATTTTAGAGGTTTTCCCAAGTATGGTAGGCCTAATCCTCAATTTTGAATTTATAGAAGAAACATGATTGATTATGGTGGATCAAGTTATAACTTCTAGATCGTCTTCTTCCAGTAATTCACTGGAATCAGACTCGTCATTTGAGTATGTTTCATTTGGTAAGAGAGCTTTCTATTCGGTAGTAGATTTATCATAATAACTTAAATCTTGTTGAAGTGATTCATTTCATGTGTAACAAGGCCGTCCTTTTTTTTGGACCTGTATTATAGGCCATAGCAGCTTTTAAAATATGAGTGGGACCTCTTCGATGAATATATCCCCAATAATTTATTCGTTCTGTCTTAATTTTTTTAGTTATAGTTTTGCGGCTTAATATAATTGTTATCTGTCGAGCTGTGGGTTTCTTGGTACTAGGAGATATTACAGTATTATACATTCTTATTGCTGTATTAAATGAAGCTTATTGTGAGGTTTGCGGTTCAACATAGGTAGAGATATAGAGGATTTCTCTTAAATTGGGTAAATGTCCTAGTACCGTTATTATTGGCCCATAGTAATGTTTAATACGTTCAGCACGATAAAATGATTTCTTTCTAACTAATATTCCTACGCCGCGCCATTTAGTGTGAGTAATGTTAGATAAGTACCATATATAATTTTCTGAGGAACACATATCTGAACTCATATATTGATCTCCCGAATACTACAACTGTCGATATCATTTTTATATAAAATAGAGTCAATTTTGTTGCGCTTTTGGGTATGATTAATCCCGCGAACATTCCAGGTACCAAAACAGAGGAAACTAGATACTCGTATATTAGATATTGGTGAAGGACTAGGTTGTGTTATATCAACAAGAATGTAAGGATTATTTTCAGCGGCATGAATGACGCGTTCTGTATTATGAGTATTACTTGGGTGATGTGAAAGTTGGGAACCTAAATGCTGTAATGAAGATGAATTAGGTTGTGGAATTAAACTGTCATAATGGTTTCCGGTGTATAATAAATTAATTTCAAACTTGTATGTTGGAGTTGATTTAGTGTTGGGAATTAGAGTAATGCACATTAATTTTTATGTTTTCTAGTTTGGAAATTACTGATAAACATTCGCGCATCCTAAATGATGGCTTGGGCTTGCAAATTCAATCCACAGATATAAATCATTCATATCGTTTGAAACATAAAAATTCTGGCTCAGCAAGTGGACAAATTTGTGTCTAGTTTTGTTGTCGCAACATCAAAGTTGAAGTTATGGAAAGAAAATTAAAAAATAAAAAACAGCTTAAGGCGTCGGACTGTGGCTTTCAATCAAAACATCAACGAACCTCCGGAATTCCGGGTACGGAATGCGAAGATATTCATGAGGAAAATGATGGGAGTGATAGACTGGAAATCAAAGACAGAGAAGACCTTTACTAATTATAAATTTTATTTTTGCTTAACATTTTTTGTTCCTTTTAGATGTCTAATGCAAATTGTGATGGTCATCATACTCAATTGTTAAATCTCTCATCACCGGATATTTGTTCTACTTCCAAAAATGAAAACTCTTTGTGTATAATTCACCAAAATTCTCGTAGTTTACGAAAAAATCGTGATAAAATCTTGGCACATCTCACAGTTCCTATACCACCTTGCCTGATATTGGGTTTTTTTTCAGAGGTTTGTTGGTAGTTATATGAAGTTTCTTTCTTTCATAGCATTCCTAATTTTAACTTGGTTAACGGCTGTAACAATAGTTACTCAGCCGGAGGTATTCTAGTATATGTGAGGTTAGGTTTAAATTTCTATTTTATTACAAACACGCTAAAAACTACTGATGAATTAAGAATTAATTTTGCAATCGATACTGAGAGCTTTTGCGTCGTTGGAGTATACAGTCGTTATCTAAGTGGTATTAAAACCAAAAATTTAATTATTATTGGTGATCTAAATATTGATGAATCAAACTGCCAATAAATATCTTCAAATGATGCCTTCATTTGGATTGATCTCTCTAATAAAGATTTTACTACAGTTACTGATGCTTCTTCAAGTACTATTGACCACATTTTTTTGAGATTGAATAATAATTCTAAACTAATTGCGAATGCGGAAGTTTTAGATTAAAAATTATCTGGACGTCGTACGTTATCTTTTGAAATCACAAAGGATAACTTTAAGCGATTGAATAGGTCAATTAAATTTTTTCCGTTGAACTTTCCAAGTAAAAAGAGGTTTTGAGTCTATAGAGAATTGGATTCACCGTGTTTACTGAACAAGATCCAAATCAAGCATTCAATAAATTTTTCGACACCTTTTCAGCTCATATTACCGAATGCACTTTAGTTCAGCAATCGCGGGTTAAACTGAAAACTAAAAAAATCCGACCATGGATTCCTTTTTCTTTGTCTAAAATTATTGATTTGGAAAATAAGCTGGACTTTAACCATACGGAAGCATCCCAGAAACATTAAATTAATGCATAGGATAAAGATCTTAGAGAAAAAAATAAATTCAGCTATTCCGATAGAAAAGGAACTTTATTATTACCGACGTTTTAACAACAGTAAAAAAGACTTAAAAACTCAATGGCGTTTTGTAAACAAATTTTTAAACGGTAATAAAGTCCTTATTGCATCCATAAAGACCGAGAATAATGAAATTCTGGAAGAGGAACTCACAATTGCAAACGAATTCAATAATTATTTTGTTAACATCATTGAGGATCTTAGCATTAGAAGAGTCGCAGTATTTGTTCCAAATAGTACAGCAGAAATCCTTTTTCTTTACTTCATCTGATGACATTGAGATATACGATATCATTACTTCTTTAAATAATTCAATAGCTTGTGGTTACGATAACATAAGTAATTCTCTGATCAAATCTGTTGGGCCGCTCGTTTCACCTGTTTTATTTTTTATTTGTAATCCGCAAGCAGTATTTTTCCTGAGGTTCTCAAGAAAGCTGTTGTAGTACCACCCTATGAAAAGGTGATTCCCTCAAATTGGGTAATTATCGTCCAATTTCGTTACTTTCAGTTTTCTCTAAACTTTTGGAAAAAATAATCAAAAATCGTTTACTTTCATTTCTTGCAAAATGCAATTTTTTCGACTAGTCAAGTTGGTTTTTGACAAGGTGAAAGTACTGAAGATGAGCGGCTAGAGCTTGTAAACCATATTATATTGTCGCTGAATAATGATCAATATTCTGCAGTAAATTTTATAGAGATTTGATAAAATTTTCTGACCTATTCGTATATTGGAAAGAGATCCCGTGAATATTTCTGGGATAGGCGATATAACCGTAAACGTAAAAATGTCTATGAACTAGTTAAAATTCATCATAGTTAGATCCCGTTCATTACCCTCATAGGGTTTTGACTGATCTATCTGATCATGTATAGGTAAGACCCCGTGAACATCTCTAGGATCGGTGAAATAAGGTTTGAAATTTCATTTAAATTCATGAAACTCCTAAGTAGCCTGTATGACACAGTTCAATGTTAGAACTTTGTCTGTGCTATCCTAAAATACATTTAAAAAATAATGAATATTTAAAGGAGCGGTAACAAACAAATTTGAAACTAGATCGAAATCAGAAACCACTATTGTTTATAATACGCTGGACAAGTTAAAAATCATCATATCTAAATCTTATTCACCACACATGTGACGTTTTGACTTAGCTAATCAGCCATATAGGTGAGACCCTGTGAAAATCTCTAGATTCGGAGATATAAAAGAAGAAACAGTGTCTAAAATAACCTTCTTTAGAATTAAAAAAACTTTAGTCAATTGTATCACAATTTTCTCGTGTTTATCTAAAATTGTTAGACAATTATTTGATCGTTACAGCGACACTATTAGGGATTCAGGGACTTCTCAAGTATAAATGATTACTTTTTTAAAATGTTACCCCTTAACGTTTTAAAAAAGTCTCTATAAAAAGTAGATAAACTTCCCACCCGGCTACATGCTATGTATAATTTTATTAAATAATATATTATTTAAACAATAAAATTAAAAACTGACATCGCACAAAAATAGAATATAAAAACAAATAAAACATTAACAATAAACTATTTTACAATGTAAAATATTGCAAAAAAATACAATTATTTTGTTGTTGTTACGTTTTGCATATATTTAAAAGCATAAGACATAATTATTATTATGCTTTACATAAAATTTTATTTATTTATTATTAAAAATAATATATTTGTAGAAATGTGTATATACACTTATACAGTCTTCACACATACACAAAAAATAAACATAAGAAAATGCCTTAAGACAAAATATAAGAACCAAATGCAACAAAAATGCAAAGAGTCAAGTCAAATCGTGCAAGGAACCTTTTAGATTGTCTTAAAGTTTATAAAAGAATTATTATTGTTGTTTATTTACATCTATTTCAAAATTGAATGAAATCGTCGTATTTATGTTATATGTCTTATGTATACCTACATGCATACAGCGAGCGAAATTAAATTAGCCTCAATTCAACGCACATTAGAATTATTAGAAAGTAAACTGGACTGTTGACTTCTTTTGTTGTTTAATACTTGTTGTGTCCACCTTGGTTCTTAATTACCACGAATAACCTATCGGACATGCTTGAAACTCATTTCCGGAGAACTTTTACTCGGATTTCAATACCCAATTGAAACTTATCCTAAATTAATCCTAAACCAACAAAAACAAAAATTAATGAGAGTGTGTTCGTTTAAAGCAGTCATTTAGGCGAAGCAGAACACAACAAATATTTCTATTAAAATAATTATATAAATATTTATTTATTTATTAAATTAAGAGTTTTAATGTAAAAACATTATCATTTACATATAATTAGAGATGTTTATGAAAGTCTAAAATACCTAAGTCTCGCATACCTAAAATGGCATTCTTGTGAAGAACGGAATTTCTTAGAAATTTTGATTCTAAGAAAATTCATATTTCAAAATTTTCACAAACTCAAAAATGTTGAGTTCCATTAGAATTTTAACCGGGTTTGCACAAGTAGAGTGCACCTATGGGTCTACCAAAATATTATAGTGGCAAGTTTGCTGATCGGTCAAAATTTTGAAATATGAATTTTCTTAGAATCAAAATTTCTAAGAATTTCCGTTCTTCACAAGAATGTCATTTTAGGTATGCGAGCTCCATTAGAATTTTAACCGGGTTTGCACAAGTAGAGTGCACCTATGGGTCTACCAAAATATTATAGTGGCAAGTCTGCCGATCGGTGAAAATTTTGAAATATGAATTTTCTTAGAATCAAAATTTCTAAGAATTTCCGTTCTTCACAAGAATGTCATTTTAGGTAGGCGAGCTCCATTAGAATTTTAACCGGGTTTGCACAAGTAGAGTGTACATATGAGTCTACCAAAATATTATAGTGGCAAGTTTGCCGATCGGTGAAAATTTTCAGATATAAATTTTTTTGGCATAACATAATTTCTTTGCAGTTAATAGTATAATAAATTTTATTCAAATTTATCCTAATATAAACATTGTGAAATGAAATTATTTGTAAACCTAACAATGTTGTAAAATCGCCTAAATGTTCGCAAATTACTAATACATCTATACATTTTCTTTTATTTTGTATTATATATAGTCTGAACTGCATATTTCTCAGTAGAAGTTTGAACTTTTTCCTAAAATAGTACTAACCCGCCATTATTATAATTTAGGATAAACTTCATTAGCACATTTCAATCCATACTTCCCGTATCCGATTTTTTGGGAAACTGTTTCCCATTCTTATATACTTCAATAGGGCTTAGGTCCGGCCTGCAAAGCTGGCGCAATATTTTGTTCGCTAAACTAATTTTTTGTCGCCTTTGACTTGTAAATTGCTGCATTATCTTGTTGGAAGATAAAATTTGAGCCCACTAGACCTTTTAGATTTATTTCCAGCATTTTCGTGTAATCTGTCGATTTCATTTGGTAAAAATCCTGGCTAGGGACAGTTTTCTATTGTAACAAAATGCACTCCAAACCACGACCAATCGTTCACCAAAGTTCCTGATTAAACGGATTTCGGTTTGCTTTCGAAGGTCATGTCAGTAATATTGGTAGTCATCAGGGCCATCTAAGTTAAACTCTAAGTTAAAATCTAAGTTAAACTTTCTATTCATCTTTCCATGACCCAACTATTTCATCTTTCTAATGATGGTTTTGTCACCCTTTTTCGCCAAAAATCTATTGAACTCGACGTGTTATAACTGGGAATTTGTGATGCTCTCTTACAGCGATCATCTATTTTTGCTTTTGTTTCACTTAGCCATATTTTGCAGAGGAATTTTTTATTTAAAAATTTTTTTGATAATCTTTGGCGACCTGTTCAATTTAGGCTCGTTGTACATTTGAGCTAAACTAAGCTATAAAACATATTTTAGTTTAGCTTAGTTTAGTTCGCCAGTTTAACTCTTTGCACATTTGAGCTAAAAAGCCGGTTCACACATACATTCATATTCGTATATCGCATATCGCCTGTATTGTATTATTAAGTATTGCTTCTGCCGTTATAAATGTCAGCAGAAGAAATTTAAAATTTAACAGAAAATGTTCGGAACCATCCCAAGTTGTACGATACGGAGAACATAAGGACTACAAATCCACTAAATTCAAAGATAATATTTGGGCAGAGATTGCCGTACAATGCCAATGTCAAAACAGAAATTTCTCTCAATAAAACGAAAATTAAATTTTTTAATATTTTACAGCTTCTACAGGTAAATATTTATGGAAGGAACTTAGAGATTCTCATAGAGAATCAATTAAAAGGTTAAATACTAAAAGTGGCCAAGGAAGAATTAACACCTAGAAATGGAGATTTCATGACCAAATGTCATTTTTTATAAAATTTATGATTAAACGCGAAACACAGTCTAATGTTACTGAAATCTCGGATGATATAATTTACACTGAAGGAAGCTACTCAACAGTGAAATTAATACTGTCGAAAATACTAAAAAACTGAAAAAAACTAAGGAAGACGAGATCATAAGTTTGATAAAATCAAATAAGGAAATAAGACACGAGCAAATGGCAACACGAAATGAAATTCGCCGCAACAACACACAGAACCAACCAAGAGAGCTCTGCATAATTTTTTTATGTCCATGTATGAAACAATCCTGACTTTTCCCAAAAATTTACAAAGAGAAGCAAAAACAAAGGGTTTTCAATGTCATTATGGTGAGTTCGAAGAACGGGAATATGACGACCACTCATTACAACGAATATCACCAAATTTTCAAACATTTTCTACTCCAGAGAGATCAAATCCAAATACAAATTTAGAGAGACCCCGATCGACTTCGGGGTCATACATACTCGTAGAAGGACATTCTTTCACATCAAATATCACATCTTTACTAATATTTCCTACTTTACTCAGGAGTTTATATTTCAATGCCAAATATGGTAGAAAATGTGTCTGTACCTAATAGTGACCAATGATTAAACGAAGATGGAAATTCCTGTTCCTACGTATACACTAATTTGAAAACTCAAAATAATGAAAAAGGAAAAACCTTTTTTACATGATTTTTTGAAATTTAATAACTAAAATATAATCTTACATACATTTCGTGTTTTATGGTACCAGACCCTTCTGGAGAACAGAACTAATTTGTAAATTCTGTTCTTACTTGAAATGCTTCATTACTGCTTCTTACATTAGACGGAGCCAAATTTACAAGTTAATGGTCCGGCTCATCTAAATCAGTTGAATCAAACTCGTTCACCTGTTGTTCAAGTGTTGTGTGAAGTACACAAGTTGCTTTAATAATTTTATCAACTTTTCGTAAACTGCACTCGAAAGGTTTTTTGTACACTCGCCACCGAGCACTTAAAATTCCGAAAGCACATTCCACAGTTTGTCGTGCTCTAGATAGCCTGTAATTATATGTTTTAAAATTTATGTCTTCTTTGGTACGACAGCCAGGATAAGGCCTCATAAAATATTTGGTGAGTTGAAAAGCTTCGTCCTCAATCAAAACAACTGGCAAACAATTCGTATCACGCACAGGTAGTATTAGTAAATTGCTGTGAAGCCTTTTTCCAAACAAACTATTGGCAAATACGTTCCCATCGCTGAATCTGCCTTGGGCACTAACCGTGAATTTATAAGCAGAATCAACTGCCGCCATGAGAACTACTGAAAATGTTTTTTTATATAGTTGAAAAAGGATGACTCGGAATTTCCTGCCCCGAGTGTTTAGGAAATAAAATTTGTAAAGGGATCAATTTGCATATTGAAGGGTTTTTCCGAGCAATTTTCCCAATTCCAGAAATACTGCTACCAAATACTAAGCGCACTTTGGAGTTGTTCTGGATCAAAACTAACAGATAAATACCATTCCATTGAAAAATCTAGGTGCTCCGGGTGTTTTAGGAAATAAAATTTGTAAAGAGGTCAATTTTCATATCATAGGGGTTTTCCGAGCAATTTTCCCAATTCCAGAAACACCGCTACCAAATACTAAGCGCACTTTTGAGTTGTGCTGGATCAAGACTAACAGATAAACTTCATTCCATTGAAAAATCTAGGGGCCCAGGGTTTTTTAGAAAATAAAATTTGTAAAGAGGTCAATTTTCATATCGTAGGGTTTTTCTGAGCAATCTTTCCAATTCTAGAAACACCGCTACTAAATACTAAGCACAGTTTTGAGTTGTTCTGGATCAAAACTAGCAGACATACACCATTCCATTGAAAAATCTGGGTGCCCCATTTCCTAAAACACCCGGGGCCCCTAGATTTTTCAATGGAATGGTGTTTATCTGTTAGTTTTGATCCAGAACAACTCCAAAGTGCGCTTAGTATTTGGTAGCAGTGTTTCTGGAATTGGGAAAATTGCTCGGAAAAGCCTTACGATATGCAAATTGACTACTCTACAAGTACTTAGTTCCCGTACTTATTTGCATTTTTTCATATAATTTATAATTCACTCGTTTATACGAAGTTTTACGCATACATTGAAACAAAAATGACGGATTTTAATTTTTAGGAAAGTTTAGTAAATATCATGAGCAAACACCTGAAGTTTTTCCTAAATAATCCAAATTCTATTTTTAGGATAGTTTAGGAAATAGTTCCCACGAATCCTTTTATGTCCCTTTCAATTAATGCGTGGACATATTCAAAGGCTGTTAAATTCACCATAATCGAAACGTTTTTTTTTAAATTGTGAACACCGCAAACTGCTTTTTCGTGTTTTAGATAAAAGATATAAAAGTGCATCTTCTTCGAACTCCTCATCTGAAGAACCCGACTCAGGGCTGAAATCGTTTAGCTTTTGAACTGAATTTTGCATCCTAAAAGGTGTCTTCAATATGATATATTTTTGTGTATCCCAACTCGACAATTTAACGGATTGAAAAGTTGTACATATTGAGTAATGCATCAAAACTGGTATAAAAAAATGTCTATGTGTATGTGAAATATATAGCTGAAAATTGTAAGGCGAAGACAACTCAAGCTATGTTAGTGTCATAAATCAAAACAGCTCGCTTAGCTTAGCTCAAATGCACAACGGGCCTAATGGTTAATATTATTTCATTTGTTAGTCGTTTACCTTCCTCATTCAAAAACTTTTTATCAAATTAGGCTTACTGTACGATCAAAATTTGTTCTTTTTTGTATAAATCACTTTTAAAAATATAAATTTGGTGCTTTTCCCGAAAAACAAAAAAAAAATTATTAACGCTATACCGCCGTTCCACACTTTGATTCTTTCGTTGTAATTCTTTCCTCGTTTCCTTCCCCGTCACCAACAAACTAACAGCAGTTTGTAGGTGAAGGGGAAGGAAACGAGGAAAGATTCGAAGTGTGGAACGGCGGACACATAATGCATAATGGGGAACATACTCGATCGACTAGCAAGTCGACTACTCAATCAATTTTCCCAAGGAAATTTAAATTTCATTTCTTTTTGTAAAATTTTTGTTTATCTTTGCAATTGCACAGTAAAGCAACACAAAAATTAGCAAGCCGCAAATGTTACTGTGCAATCGTAAAAATAAACAAAAAATTTATGAAAATGTAATTTGAAATTCAAATTTCCTTGGGTAAATTGATCGAGTAGCCAGGATTTCGACTAGCAAATTGTTTGCTTGCTACCCAATCGAGTATCTACCCCAAAGTTGCGCTTTTTAATTTATTTTATTGTAATTTAAAATCTGGTTACTATATGTCACTAAAAATCATTGTGAGGCAAATTTAATTTCGCTCACTGTATGTTATGTGTATGTACCGAATGAAATAAAATTATAAATTATTTATGTTTTAATTTTTTTATTTTTTATTATGATTCGTTTTCCGTGAATTAAATTTTCACTATGTACATACAAAAAAACAAATAAAATGAAAGACATATTTTAAGTTGTTGTGTATAAAATTTAATTTTAATTTTATTTATTTATATGAAGGAATAAAATATGCAAGCAAAATATATAAAAAGGGAAGCATCTCGCGAAAATAAATTAAATTTTGTGTAGCGGTTTTTGAAATTAATTTATTTTTAACTGCAGTGCAACAAAATACATTTTTTTATAGAATTTCGGTTAGACTAAAAAAAAATAATTATCATGTTATTCTCGAAACCCTAAGTATATATTATTATACAAATGTCCTTAATTATATCGAAATTAATTGTATTAATCGATCGATCGATAAGTATATAAATTATATGCCGAAGAAACTAATATTTATAAATAATTTATGTAGGTACAAAAAAGGTAGTTTGAAAGTTAATAGAAAACAACAAATTTGAAAAGGTTAAAACGATAAATTTTTTATGATTTTCTACTTTATATAGGGTGGGATAAATTAAATGTAAAATTATTGTACTTTAACTCGTATAGTATTGTATTTACAAGTTGAGTTTCACAATAGTTCAATTTCAGTATGTAGATTTTAATTATGTTAATTTTCTTAAATACTTAATTGTAAAAAAAAAGATAATTTGTATATATAAAATGTAATTATCTGTACATTATTTTTGTTTGATTTATTTGCTATAAAAGAATGCCATATCGTATACATACCTTAAACAACCTTCCCCCCATAGGTTATGGTACAAAAAACTAATAAAATACTCATATATTGGCTTGTACTAATTAGTAGACAGCTGCCTTCGATTTATTCAAATTGATGAAAATTTCAAAATGTTGCATGATGTTGCATATTGTTGCATGATGTTGCTTGCATTGTTGCACTTGTTTTTGATGCAACTTAGAATGCAACATACTTGGACTGGCATTTAAACCATTTTAAAGTACTCTTTTTGAGGTATGCGAGGCATATAAGAACACAGTATCTACCGGAGTGAAGATTTTAAGTTAGACTCAAAAGTGTAGATACACAAATTATCAAAAAGTGTAGCTTTAAAATAATTTTTAGGTCTTTTTAATTCAGAAAATCTTCGGAACCATAAGTGCCGAATGAGGAATTTATTGTTCTCGACTTGGGATGGTGTCTGAAATTTGTAAAAAAATGTCAAAACAATTTGCATGTTATGATTGATGATATGGCACTACACGTCGAAGCGTCCTTGGCCAAACTCATTTAATTCTTTTATTAATTAAAAAAAATCATCAGAACAACGAGTGCCGAACGTGGAATTTGAGGTATTGTCTGGAACTTCTAAAAAATATTCTAGACAATTTGCATTGTGATTGGCGGTTTGGCCCAACACGTGGAATCGTCATTGGCCAAATCCACTTAATTCGTTCATTAATTCAAAAAATCTTCGGTACCACGAGTGTGAAGTTTGTTGTTCTCTACTTGGAAAGATGTCTAAAATTAGTAGGAGAAATTCTAAAATAATTTGCTTGTTGTGATTGGAGATACGGCCTTACACGTGGAAGGGTCTTTGGTGACCAAATTGACTAACTTCTTTAATTAATTCAAAAAATCATCGGAACAATGAGTGCAAGTCTAAAATTTGGTGCTCTTTACAAGCATGTGAAGTTATCACAGTTTTTTATCCCAGGAATTTGTTTTATAATTATTATTTATAATTATAAAAATTTATTATAACCAAGTGGCCAGTAAATTCAAATTTGAGTAAATGGACAAGTTCCAAAATCTCAAGTTAATTTAAATATTAATGTGTATCTCTTAAGAACATTCTAGCCCGGAAATGATTCCTTAGGGTTTGAGTTGGTAATGATAAGGGCAAACTATGGTGAGCACGCCAGTGCCAGCCGAATGTTAAAATTGGCACAATCTACCAGCTTCGATATGTCTCCATAAAAATTGATATTAAAATCCTCTATAACTTACAAAACCTTCCTGGGCCGGAAAGAGCGATTAAAGTCTTGAGATGGTATATAATTGAGTGATCGCTGGCCAAATGGCCAGTACCAGCCGTATGTTGAAATTTCAGTAAATAGCAAAGGTCTACGATCTCAGATTAAGTTAAATAAAAATTTGTATTTCTTAAGAACTTTCTAGGCCAGAAAAGATTTCTTTGTTTTTCAGTTAGTAATGATAAGGACCAATTATGGTGAGCACTCCAGTGACAGCCGTATGGTAGGATTGGCACAATCTTCCAGCTTCGATATGGCCTCACATAAATTTATAAGAAAATCGTCCACAACTTCCAAAACCTTCCTTGACCGGAAATAGTGATTGATGTTTCGAAATGATATGTAAATGAGAGATTGTTGACCAAATGGCCAGCACCAGCCGTATGTTGTAATTTTAGTAAATAGCAAAGGTGTACGATCTCAGATTAAGTTAAATAAAAATTTGTATCTCTTAAGAACTTTCTAGGCCGGAACTGATTTCTTTGTTTTTCAGTTAGTAATGATAAGGGCAAACTATGGTGAACACTCCAGTGCCAGCAGTATGGTAGGATTGGCACAATCTTCCAGCTTCGATATGGCCTCACACAAATTTATAAGAAACTCGTCCACAACTTTCAAAACCTTCATTGACCGGAAATAGTGATTGATGTTTCGAAATGATATGTAAATGAGTGATCGCTGACCAAATGGCCAGCACCAGCCGTATGTTGAAATTTGAGTAAATAGCAAACGTCTACGATCTCAGATTAAATTAAATAAAAATTTGTATCTCTTAAGAACTTTCTAGGCCGGAAATGATTCCTTTCGTTTTGAGTTGGTAATGATAAGGACAAACTATGGTGAGCACTCCAGTGCCAGCAGTATGGTAGGATTAGCACAATCTTCCAGCTTCGATATGGCCTCACATAAATTTATAAGAAACTCGTCCACAACTTCCAAAACCTTCCTTGACCGGAAATAGCGATTGATGTTTCGAAATGATATGTAAATGAGAGATTGCTGACCAAACGGCCAGCACCAGCCGTATGTTGAAATTTGAGTAAATGGCAAAGGTCTACGATCTCAGATTAAGTTAAATAAAAATGTGTATCTCTTAAGAACTTTCTAGGCCGGAAATGATTCCTTTCATTTTGAGTTGGTAATGATAAGGGCAAACTATGGTGAGCACTCCAGCACTTGAACATGAACATCAAATAAACCAAAAAAACTGGGATTCTTATAAAGGTATAAAATGAAAAAAACTGTGATGGAATAGAATAGTTTCGTGTAAATAATAATAAAAAAGATTCCTGGGATGAAAAACTGGGATAACTTCACATGCTTGTTCTCTACTTGGGATGATCTCCAATCACAACATGCAAATTGTTTTAGAATTGTTTCAACTATTTCTAGACATCGACCCATGTTGAGAAAACAACGGTACAGTGGGTAAAGGTCTGGCGTTTCGATTGGGAGGTACAGAGGCCGAATCCCGATAGGGACGGGATGCAAAAGGGATTTTTCATCATCTGATTACGATCGGTGATGAAACTGAACACATCTTAAATGCCAATATTTCTTCTAAACTTCTACTACCATATGCAAATATAATGCCAACCCAGATCAGTCTTACAAAATTTAAGCGGTAATTGCGATTTTTGAAGAAAACATGCCGGTTTTGATCTATTTCCAAAAATAACAAATTTTTCATATACGCACGTATAAGTTATGCTAAAAGCCCGAACTGTTTTATAGCTTCGAAATCTATGAAATGAGTGTCCTATATTGTCAAAATGTTTCACCCTTCACTCCACGGAGTATTTTTTAGAAGGCACTAACGGCTTTACTAATTCTCACGGGCTCACGGAAGCTAATTGTGCCTATCATGACGCTTAACCCTCTGATAGATAATAATTAAACTACGGGGATGTAAATGGAAGGTCAACAAACATTTCGTTACCATCGGACATTTTAATCGTGTTAACAAATTTAACAGTGTTGCCAACGTTTAAAAACATTTTTTTGGCATAGAATATTGGGCCAACTTTACATAGCTTACTCCCAGTGGAAATTCTATTCAAACAGCAAGTGCACTTGCACCACCTAGGAAGAATTGTTTCAAACGAACTAGGTGACTCTGTACATGGTTGCAGATATTGCACATAACCAATATAGAAACAAAACGAAATAGAAGCAATGGCGATTGACCTGTGGCAAGGAAGACGGAATGAATCGGTCAATGATAGGCATAAATTTGACTTCATTACATACAGGAAAGAAAGACTCAAACTGAAACTACTTCTAACGAGTTTGATGAGCAAAGTAATATCTGGACATGGTTAGATTAAAGCCCACTTACAGAGATTCGAAATAACTGTTCAATGTCAATACAAATACTCGTATGTGGATCTGAAGTATTAGACGTTAAGCACCACTCAACTGTAATGATGTGGCCGCTGGGTCACTAAAACGAAAGTGGCTTGATAATACGAACATACCACTGCCGCCATTACTAGGCGATGCAGCTCTTCTTAAGTTCCGGCGGTACTGTGCTGAACATATTACTATCTTAAGTGAACGAAATAGTGCGTCTATGCTATAGACCGGAAATCCTAACTGTCCGGAAAATTTTTCCCAGTCATGTTGGCTACGATTAATAATGAACGTCCCTATCTACTATCTAGCGAAACCACAGCCAAGGGAACATTTTTGATAAATCCATTTTATATTCCCCCCATTTTATTCGGGCCATACAATCGCCGCCACCTCCAGGTTTTCATACTTGGTAACAATAATGAGTGAAATGAGTAACCCAGGTGTGGGACGGGTTATGCGAAATGGTGGCGAATGGTTCGGATCAAGGTGTTATGCGAACCGTGCCGATGATCAGCCAGGCTGGGGACGCATCTAAAAATAATTGCCTAATCCAGAACGGAGCCCTCTGGAAACCTGGTGGTTACCTACCTCCAGTTGTATACAGCCGTACCTGTGTATACGGATCTCTGCAAGTGTGGACCATCATTTTCTCCGACACTCGTGGGGCCAAATATGGAATCCTTTAAAAATAAAATTAAAGAAGTGGCCAGCATTTATCAAATGCTGGTAAAGACGGTGGGTCTGTGACTCCAGCAGTCAGTGATTCTAAGAGCGGTTTCAAGGCTTGCAAGCCAGGTACTAGCGGTAAGAAAGAGAATGTCTCTGCTTCGTCGGTAAATAGAGGTCTTGGATCTAAAAAGCAGAGATCTAACGAAGAGGGGCATGGAGGTCTGGATACTTCGGTCTGTATAGAGACGCAGGTTTATGAAATTTTGGCTTTCAGCCGCATATATGAACCGGGAAAACCAGTGCCATGATGACTACTATTGGACTACTATTGGAACTGGGAGGGGAAATAATAGGTGTGGTTGCTTATGCCGGATGACGTAGCGATAGTTTACACGGGAAAGTACCTGGGTATAATCAAATATGTGATGTAGAATGCCTTTTCAATCACTGCGGGTTGAGCTAGCAGATGTGGATTGGGGATCAACCCATTTAGAACAAAGCTGGTCCTTTTCACTAGGAGGTATACAATTCCGGATGTGGTGTCACCATGTTTAAATGTCACCATGCTGGCCTTTAACAGTATGAAATATGCGGTGTATTTTTTCCAAATAGGACTGCTGTAATCTGAAATAGTTAATGAGATACATCACCACTATCGACGTCTCGCAACCGTTGCTTGGGTTTGCACAACTTTGGTAACCGCTGAACCTGGCTAGGATTCAATAAAAAGTAATCTGACATCAATTAAAGGGTCAAATCCCTATAAGGGGTTCAGCGCCAGTGAAATAAACATAAAATAACA
Organism: Nephrotoma guestfalica; assembly: GCA_963691935.1. Lineage (NCBI taxonomy): Eukaryota > Metazoa > Arthropoda > Insecta > Diptera > Tipulidae > Nephrotoma > Nephrotoma guestfalica. Next base: position 212,396,530 of record OY829915.1, read on the forward strand.
GAATTTAATCTATCATAATATGTAGGTTTTGGACTATTCTATTATAATTCAATAATATTTAGGCCACAATGGGACACCCTGACGATCCGCATGGACATGTGGCGTATTTTCGCGAAATTGAACGGGTTAATTCCATTGCACTATGTATATGTGGCTATGTCGCAAAATCTCCAAGATTCGCTCCACAGAATTTTTATTTTCAGACTTTTTCGTCTTAAGTATGATAAAATGAACGGGCCAAAATTGGGTACCCTGACGATCCGCATAGACATGTGGCGTATTTGGCTATGCTGGACAGCTTTAATCGATTGCAATTCGCATGTGGCTATGAATATTTATTTGGAGATTTTCGTTTTAATTAGAATTATTTGACCGTATTTTTGATGGGTTGTAGTACTGTGGGTTTGAAAGTTTATTGTTCATATTTAATAATGACGACACTTAAAATCTTTAGAAGGTGTTTTTATTTATTTTAATCTTTGATATGTCATTATGTTTATTTATTTTTTTAAAATCATATTTAACGGTCTTTCGAAATTAAATAAAATTTAAAATCAAAATCTTGTTGTTTCGTCTTATACAGGGTGAACTTACTAATATATACATATAAAGGAAAATGTGGCTTAGTGAAAACTTCTCATGATCCATCCGATTCGAGAAATTTTTACTAAAAATTTTACTAAACAGTTCGTAAAGAAATTAGTAAAATTTGCTCGAACATTGTATAAATCACAGAATAGATGTCTGTAAATAAAAAAATAAAAATAAATTGTAAATCATTCCCATTCAGAACTATTCAATAAAGGAATCGTGGTAAGATGGTGCCATTAAAATTTAAAGATTTGAAAATTAATTTTAAAACTTCCATACTGTGAGGTGCACTCGGATATTTGTTTTGTAAAATTGAAACACCATAGCAGATAACCCAACAAATTTTTTTACATCTTAAGCCCAATAGATAGGCGATTGAGTAATTCTTAATTTAAAACAACAACAACGAATTCATATAAAGAATGTTTTCTTATTTGTTCTTAACAAATTACTTACCAATTTAATCATGTGTGTATCCTCGTATGTACGTAGACGTACATTTAAGCGCAAGTACGACTTAAGCAATATGGATTATGGTTTCGCATATACGATGTGAATGAACATGAGAATTATTATTTTTAAAAAATGTGTAAAAAACTCTGTTATAGACATAACAATATTTATTTATAAATTTATTATATATTTTGTTTTTTTTTATCGTAATAACATAATTTAATAAATATAAAAAGAATAAAAATTCTCATGATCTTAATCTTTTATTTTAATAAAGAACAATAATATTTTTGTTTTTGTTGCAAAAAAAATATTTAAGTATAAATAAAAACATTTATTTAATAATAAATAATATTTTTGTTTTGTTTTGTTAAATAATATTGAGTGATTTATGATCACACCCAATTATGAAAAGGTTCAGAGATTTTTAAATCTTGTTTCGTTCTTAATAATATTTTTGCCTTGTTTAGTGATTTTTATATTGCGATGTTGGCTTTATATGTAAATGTTTTTAGTTGGCACTATTATCACCCGACTTCAATTTTCGAACTTTATTATTTTAAAAATTGGGTAATATAGGTTAGGTTTCAGTGGTTGCTATCGCACACTTGGGCCAATTTTGGCCCATTGTGATGCCACAGGATCCAAAATCATTAAACTCCCTTTAAAACCATCTAGTGCGTAAAACATCGAAAGCTATAATGCGCGAGACCTTTTACTCGCGCATTATAGCTTTCGATATCTGAGAGGCTTTCCATAGTGTATTTGCCCAATTGATCATGTCTTCTGCCAACGATATGCACCGCTAGTTGGGCCAACTTCCCAACTTCTAAGAACTATATATCAACTCGTAGACATAGAGAAATTCATAAAAACATCATAAATGTTGTTTAAACATTCATCCATTCATCATTCAAAATCCGAAAATTTCGATTGTCATGACAGTTTTTAACTATCGTGATAGTAAAAATTTTCGGGGCTGAGAGTAAAAATGTGGTGATTTTTTGGGCTAAGTGTAGAAAATGTCATGATAGCAATACTTTTGTTGCCATCGCATTCGTCTGAAACTGAAGTTAGCATATCTTCACACACATATGAAAATTGGTCTTACTCCACAAACATGTTTTTATATTATACGAGTATATACTCTCAGCCCCAATAATTTCGGCTGTCATGACAGTTTTTTACTATCGTGATAGCAAGTATTTTCAGGGCTGAGAGTAAAAATGTGGAGATTTTTTGGGCTGAGAGTAAAGAGTGTCACGATAGCAACAATTAGTATTGCCATCGCACATTTTTCGGAGATGGAATTTGGACTATTTTCACATACATGATTTAGACAACCTATTAATGGGGTCATTTTCTCATTTGTGGAGTGGTGTTCTAGTCCTAAAAATTCATGGTTTCGAAATGATCTGCAAGGCATATGAATTGCATAGTATGGATTCCAGACCGATACAGCGTATTCTAGTTGAGATCGAACGTAAGCGAAACAGAGTGAACATAAGGTTTGAATATATTCTCATTCTCAAAGAGCCATGCAATACTTCGGTGTTGACTTTGTATGAAGTAATTTACGGATTTCTTTTCCGATGGAAAGTCGTGATTTTGCATTTCTTAATACATATTTAAGTAAGGTGTGTTTCTAACACACCACTCACTTAATCTATCGATGTCTTCTTGAAGTTTCTTCGTATCGAGCATTCCATTAACAGTTCGAAAAATTTTCACGTCATCAGCAAATATCAGCACGTTTGAGTTTTTGGTTATCTCGGTTATTCGATCTATGAAAATAATAAATATCGAAGACCCGATGTGAGATCCTTGGGAGAACACCACCTTTTATCTAAACAAATTTCATTCTTTCGTGTTTTCCTTGCATAAATACAAATTTGCCCTTTTAATGATAATGTTTATCGATATTTAAATGGTCCTAAATGGTTCATTTTATTCCAAATTAAAAATTAGTAAAATAATTTAACCTTACAAGTATACATAACCAATTTATCAATTTATTTCTATTTATTATTACGGTAAACCCCCGTTATACGGACGCCCGCTTTACGGGATTTCGAGTTTACGGACAAAATTTATTTGGGCTCAAAATTCGCCATACGAACCAAAAATTCGCATTTACGGAAATAAATTTTTTCTCTCTTTCTTTTTCCGTTATTAAATCCTTTTTATCTACGAATTCTTTTAGTTTCTATTTCGGGGAACTCCCAAATTACAATATTACAACAAATTACGAGGGCGGATTGAAAATGAAGCTACCTAAGTAAGAAAACAAAATTTTTTTTTGCCAAAAACCATTTATTTCTCAACATAGTCTCCATTTAGTTCGACACACTTAGTAAGACGATATTCCAACTTTTTATACCATCTGAATAATACGATTTCGGGAACCCCTAAAAATACGCTTCCACCCATTGTTTCGATTGATTTTTGGTTTCAGGTGTGTAGTGGTGGACCCACGTTTCATCAACAGTAATTAATCGACGCCAAAAATCAACAGGATTACGCTTTATCATGTCCAAACACCGCTGTGAAGTGGTCTGTCGAACTCTTTTTTTTCGACACTGAGCAAACGCGGTACCCAACTTGCCGATAGCTTTTTCATATGCAAATGTTCATGGAAAATGTTGAGCACACGTTCATATGATATGTTTACCATTTCAACAATCTCACGCAACTTGACTCGGCGATCATTCAAAACGATATCAAGGATTTTCTTGATATTTTCTTCAGTAACCACCTCTTTTGGCCTTCCTGTTGATGGTATTGTTGCAGTGCTTCTTCGGCCGCGTTTAAATTCAGCAATCCAATATTTTACCATGTAATCTGACGGAGCAGACTCACAGTAATGTTTATCGAGCTTTTCTTTTGTCTCTTTCGCCGTTTTCCCTTTCAAATAATAGTGTTTAATCACTCCACGAAATTCGTTTGTTTCCATTTTTCAAGAAACACAAAAGTTGCTTACTTCAAACGACTACAACAAATAAAATAATCGATGAATTTGGGTGAAATTTTAACAGGTGACGTTTGGCAGATCGCAATTTCTAAAAAACAAATAGTTTGTGTTTGTGCTGCCATCTAGCGCTATGTAGTTTCATTTTCAATCCGCCCTCGTACATGTTATGGTTACTCAAATCCATTTTAGTCGAGTTTGTTATGCGGTTAAGCTTAGTAATGTTTTGATTTTGTTCTATAAATTTTGCTTTTATGTATTTGATAAAGTACATACATAGTGTGTTAGTTTTCTTACCCAGTAAATATGTCAGGAAAGCGTTCAGGAAGTGTTGATGAAAAGTGTGTAATACAACATCGAAAGTCTTTGACACTAGAAATTAAATTAGATGTGTTAAGACGATTTGATGCCGGAGAAAAAAACAATGAAATTGCTAAATCTTTAGACCTCGCCACTTCAACCGTGGGTACGATTAAAGATAATAAAGAAAAAATATTGATCAGTACGAAACGCGTAACACCGTTAACGGCAAAACGTGTTTCACGGCAAAAAAGTCAGGTAATGGAAGAAATGGAACGTTTGCTGAGTGTTTGGATAGACCACCAATCCCAGATAATTATGCCGATTTCCACATTAATTATCCAAGAAAAATCTAAGAGCCTGCACGAAGATTTAGTGGCCAAATACGGTGAATCTTCACAGTCTGAACCATTTTTAGCTATAGCAAAGGCTGGTTTGACCCGTTTAAAAAACGACATTCTCTTCACAATTTAAAAACAACAGGGGAAGCAGCAAGTGCAGATACTCAAAAAAATAGTCGATGCTGGTGGTTACACCTCACAGCAAGTATATACGTAATGTTGACGAAACGGGTCTTTTCTGGAAAAAGATGTCTTCTAGAACATGCATTTCCAAAGAACAGAAAACAGCTTCCGGAATTAAAGCAGCTAAGGATCGCATTACGCTTTTAGTTGGAGGGAATGCTGCTTGTGATCATAAGTTAAAACCGTTACTTATTTATCACGCAGAGAACCCACGGGCATTCAAAGGCATTAACAAATCAACACTTGATGATATTTGGCGCTCAAACAAACGAGGATGGATGACAACAAGCGTTTTTGAGGACTGGTTAAATAACCATTTTTTAACTTCTGTGACAAAATTTAACGCTGAGCAGAATATTGCTAACAAAGCATTGCTTATTGTTGACAATGCGCCCAGCCATAAATTCGGCAAGGTACCTGAACGCATTAAAATTATATTCGTACTTGGTGTTATTGCTAATTTTAAGGCTTACTATTTACGTCGAGTGTTTAGAAGTCTAATTGAATCTATTGATGGTCCAAATCAAGAAACCATTAAAGAATTTAGGAAGAAATTCAATATAATGAATGCCATTAATAACATCGTAAAATCGTGGCATGAATCAGCAATGAATGGAGTGTGGATGAAATTATGGCCAGAATGCGTTCAAGGTCATACATCAGCCAGCTACCAACTTTCAAATGTGGATGTACAAAACCAGATTGTCGCAATTGCACATGAAGCAGGTATGAATGAGGTAGATTCAGAAGATATAGTAGAGCTCCTTCAATGTAATGATGAAGATCTTACTAACGAAGAACTATTGATGGTGCTTGAAGAAAGATGTGATTTAGAAAAATCAGAAACTCCAGGCGAGAGCCCACAAATTACACAAACACAAAAGATGTCAAGGGCAATTTCTTTGATTGAGGAAGGCCTGGATATATTTAAAGAAATTGATCCATTAGATGAAAGAAGCCGGCAAGTAACCAGACTTGTTCAGAATGATATTCTTTGCTACAGAGAAATTTACAAAGAAAAAGTTAAATCAAAGCAAACATCTCTAGATTCATATTTAACTAACTCGACATTTGAAGCCCAAATTAAAAAGACAGACGAAGGTCCTCTTAAGCCACTAATGGCCAACAACGTTAACAAAGAACCGAGAAAGAAAAGAATAGTTCTAGTTCCCAATGCACATGTTGAGTTAACTTTGGATGGCAGTTCCGCCGAACAATCCCGTTTGATGCAATTTTTTAATAATTTAAAATGAAAATTTTAAACTTTAATAAGAGGAATTTATGATTTTTTTATTTGAATTATTTTTTGAAATAAATAAAGTATTTTTGTACTTTTTACTTTTAATCCTTTTTATAATTAAGGTGCTGTATTTCATTAATTTTGATGATCATAATTTTTTCGACCGATGGTTCGCACAACCAAATATTTAAATACGCATCTTTGAATTTTTAATATACTCGTAGTTCTATACTAAACATGATTTCGTTTTACGGATATCTTGATTTGGTAGAACGCCTCTATTTATATACCTTTCACACATTAGTGGCTTCATTTTATGATTGTGAAATACATACCAAAAATAATACCAAAAATGTACACTGTTAAATTCAAAAATATTCCAATTGGATTTGTTTTGTAGTGAAATTGAAACACTTTTAGATAATCTTTAACATTTATACTAGAGAAGTCCCTGAATCCCTAATAGTGTCGCTGTAAAGATCAAATAATTTTCTAACAATTTTAGATAAACACGAGAAAATTGTGATATAATTCACTAAAGTTTTTTCAATTCTAAAGAAGGTTTTTTTAGACAATGTTTCTACTTGTATATCTCCGAATCTAGAGATGTTCACGGGGTCTCACCTATATGGCTGAATAGCTAAGTCAAAACCTCACGTGTGTGGTGAATAAGGTTGAGATATGATGATTTGTAAATTGTCTAGCATATTTTAAACAATAGTGGTTTTTGATTTATATCTATTTTCAAATTTTTCTGTTGCCGCTCCTTGAGATGTTCATAATTTTTTTATTGTATTTTGGGATAGCATAGATAAAATTCTAACATTGAAATAAACATGGTTATTTTATGAAAATATTTACTTTGCCATATACGACTTAGAAGTTTCATGAATTTGAATAAATTTTCAAATTTTATTTCACCGATCCTAGAGATGTTCGCGGGGTCTCACCTACATGGTCAGATAGATCAGTCAAACCCCTATGTGGGTAATGAACGGTATCTAATTATGATGATTTTTAACTAGTCCAGAGACATTTTTACGTTTCCGGTTATATCGCCCATCCCAGAAATGTTCACGGGATCTCTTTCATATATTCGAATAGGTCAGACATTTTTCTATCAACATTGTGAAAATGGGACACGAATGATGATTTTCATCATGTTTTCCATAATTTACAACTTCTTCGTTTGCAATTTTACTCTCAATTGGAAATTTTGGTATTTTCTCCAATAGGATTTTTACCCAATTGACATTCCCAAATAAGCTACGAACCCGATTTATTGTGAAAACATTCAAATAACAAAAATCCTATGGATGTTCACAAGGTCACGTTTATACTTTTGGATAGCTCAAAGTTTCGACTTTCGATAGTTCCGAACAGGGTTCAATTGTGATGATATTTACTGGGCCATATACGACTTAGATGCGTATGCCGTTTTTGTATTTTTTTTCCACACGTATACGTATACAAATCCTATTGGAATATTTATTTTCTTATGAGATTCTGATTGAATTTTGCTTGTGTTAGTGAATGGAGTACACTGGTATGAATCTACAAATAAGATAAGAGTATTAAATTAAACCATTTCATCATTTTCATTTAGTTTTAAAGAACAAAATATTTAAATAATTGATATAAATTAATAGAACTTGTATTGATTAAGTTTAAGAATTATTTTACATAAATAAGTTATCAAAGTTGCAACCCTTTTAATGGATAGTCAATACTACAACCATTTTAGTACAATAAATAACTAATATTCTCATGCGAATTCTGATTAGATTTATTATTTCTGTCCAACTAAAACATTTTTGTTCAAAATCATAATAGAAATAAAAAATTCGTAGCAAATTTGCTGATCTGGTTGGAAAACAGCAAACAAGCTAACCAGATGCGCAATTTAAGAACCTATTAGAAGTGCCCACGAAACCTGAGTCCAAATCTCTGGAAAGGCGTGTTAATGGCCGTTTACCATTTTGGTTCAAACTCTAATTATAAATTCAAAAATTCGTTGCAAATTTGCTGATCTGGTTGGAAAGTGGCAATCACGCTGGCCGAATGAGCAGTTTAGCGGGCTATTAGAAGTGCTTACGGAACCTGAGTCCAAATCTCTGGGAAGGTGTGTTAATGGCCGTTTACCATTTTGGTTCAAACTCTAATTATAAATTCAAAAATTCGTTGCAAATTTGCTGATCTGGTTAGAAAGCGGCAATCAGTTTGGCCAGATGAGCAATTTAGCGAGCTATTAGAAGTGCTCACGGAACCTGAGTCCAAATCTCTGGGAAGGCGTGTTAATGGCCGTTTACCATTTTGGTTCAAACTCGAAATATAAATTCAAAAATTCGTTGCAAATTTGCTGATCTGGTTGGAAAGTGGCAATCAGTCTGGCCAGATGAGCAGTTTAGCGGGCTATTAGAAGTACTCACGGATCCTGAGTCCAAATCTCTGCACTTCTAATAGGCTCGCTAAATAACTCATCCGGTCAACCTGTTTGCTACTTTCCAACCAGATCATGAATTTTTGAATTTATAATTAGAGTTTGGACCAAAATGGTAAACGGCCATTAACACACCTTCCTAGAGATTTGGACTCAGGTTCCGTAAGCACTTCTAATAGGTTGCTAAATTGCTCATCCGACCAGACTGATTGCCACTTTCCAACCAGATCAGCAAATTTGCAAGGAATTTTTGAATTTATAATTAGAGTTTGAACCAAAATGGTAAACGGCCATTAACACGCCTTCCCAGAGATTTGGACTCAGGTTCCGTGAGCACTTCTAATAGGTTTTTAAATTGTGCATCTGGCCAGCCTGTTTGCTGTTTTCCAACCAGATCAGCAAATGTGCAACGAATTTTTGAGTTTATAATTAGAGTTTGGTCGAAAATGGTAAACGGCCATTAACACGCCTTCCCAGAGATTTGGACTCAGGTTCCGTATGCAATTCTAATAGGTTGCTAAATTGCTCATTCGGCCAGACTGATTGCCACACTTCAACCAGATCAGGAAATTTGTAACGAATTTTTGAATTTATATTTCGAGTTTGAACCAAAATGGTAAACGGCCATTAACACGCCTTCCCAGAGATTTGGACTCAGGTTCCGTGAGCACTTCTAATAGCTCGCTAAATTGCTCATCTGGCCAAACTGATTGCCGCTTTCTAACCAGATCAGCAAATTTGCAACGAATTTTTGAATTTATAATTAGAGTTTGAACCAAAATGGTAAACGGCCATTAACACGCCTTTCCAGAGATTTGGACTCAGGTTTCGTGGGCACTTCTAATAGGTTCTTAAATTGCGCATCTGGTTAGCTTGTTTGCTGTTTTCCAACCAGATCAGCAAATTTGCTACGAATTTTTTATTTCTATTATGATTTTGAACAAAAATGTTTTAGTTGGACAGAAATAATAAATCTAATCAGAATTCGCATGAGAATATTAGTTATTTATTGTACTAAAATGGTTGTAGTATTGACTATCCATTAAAAGGGTTGCAACTTTGATAACTTATTTATGTAAAATAATTCTTAAACTTAATCAATACAAGTTCTATTAATTTATATCAATTATTTAAATATTTTGTTCTTTAAAACTAAATGAAAATGATGAAATGGTTTAATTTAATACTCTTATCTTATTTGTAGATTCATACCAGTGTACTCCATTCACTAACACAAGCAAAATTCAATCAGAATCTCATAAGAAAATAAATATTCCAATAGGATTTGTATACGTATACGTGTGGAAAAAAAATACAAAAACGGCATACGCATCTAAGTCGTATATGGCCCAGTAAATATCATCACAATTGAACCCTGTTCGGAACTATCGAAAGTCGAAACTTTGAGCTATCCAAAAGTATAAACGTGACCTTGTGAACATCCATAGGATTTTTGTTATTTGAATGTTTTCACAATAAATCGGGTTCGTAGCTTATTTGGGAATGTCAATTGGGTAAAAATCCTATTGGAGAAAATACCAAAATTTCCAATTGAGAGTAAAATTGCAAACGAAGAAGTTGTAAATTATGGAAAACATGATGAAAATCATCATTCGTGTCCCATTTTCACAATATTGATAGAAAAATGTCTGACCTATTCGAATATATGAAAGAGATCCCGTGAACATTTCTGGGATGGGCGATATAACCGGAAACGTAAAAATGTCTCTGGACTAGTTAAAAATCATCATAATTAGATACCGTTCATTACCCACATAGGGGTTTGACTGATCTATCTGACCATGTAGGTGAGACCCCGCGAACATCTCTAGGATCGGTGAAATAAAATTTGAAAATTTATTCAAATTCATGAAACTTCTAAGTCGTATATGGCACAGTAAATATTTTCATAAAATAACCATGTTTATTTCAATGTTAGAATTTTATCTATGCTATCCCAAAATACAATAAAAAAATTATGAACATCTCAAGGAGCGGCAACAGAAAAATTTGAAAATAGATATAAATCAAAAACCACTATTGTTTAAAATATGCTAGACAATTTACAAATCATCATATCTCAACCTTATTCACCACACACGTGAGGTTTTGACTTAGCTATTCAGCCATATAGGTGAGACCCCGTGAACATCTCTAGATTCGGAGATATACAAGTAGAAACATTGTCTAAAAAAACCTTCTTTAGAATTGAAAAAACTTTAGTGAATTATATCACAATTTTCTCGTGTTTATCTAAAATTGTTAGAAAATTATTTGATCTTTACAGCGACACTATTAGGGATTCAGGGACTTCTCTAGTATAAATGTTAAAGATTATCTAAAAGTGTTTCAATTTCACTACAAAACAAATCCAATTGGAATATTTTTAAATTTAACAGTGTACATTTTTGGTATTATTTTTGGTATGTATTTCACAATCATCTTCATTTACGGATTTTCGGTTTACGGCTAGATGACGTAGAACGCATTGTGTCCGTAAAGCGGGGTGCTTAATGTATCTTTCATTTTTAGTAAACAAATAATGATATGCCAATTTTAATCTAACTCTTAAATTCTAAGGGCATCCCCTTAGCAATTGTGGGTATATAGGATGCATGCATTCAACAAATAAAAACTATTAGGTGATTAAAATTAATTTTACACCTTCGCACTCTCGGTAGGCAGCTACCTATATATAGAGATATATCTACTGTTTCAGCGATTGAAATCTTTATATTTTTAATGTCTCATACTATAAATTTAGTTTTAAATTCAAAATCAAAACATAATAAACTATTTATGATGTATCAATTTTATAAAATCGGATTCTTATTTATAATTCAATTTAGCATTCGCGCATAGCAGCGCAAAAAAACTTCTCGTAATGGAAATTAAAAATTTCCAATCGATTAATTTTCTCATGCGTTTATATCGCGATATCGTATCCGCGTTAAGGTATAATTATGTATGATATGGAGACCCAATTATAGATCTAAGTGAATTGTATTATTAAGAAACGTGTACCATATGCCATATATACATTTTATTACAAATTAATTTTTTGGTGAGAACGGTACGAGTAGTTCGATATAGTTGTATAAGCAACGGCGACACCATGTAGACAAAATGCATTCACAAAAAAATGTTGTTCGACATTTTATATCAATAATTCATACATCTTAATTCGTACATCGCAATATTATTAACAAACAAATAATAATTATTAATAATAAAAAAAATATTTTGTTGCCATATAGAAAAATAATTTATTAATAAATATTTTTTGCGTGCGCAGATACGAATAGAAAACGCAGAAATGGTTTATCTCAGATTTTTCTTTTCCATTTTTTTGCACTCGTATCTAACAAATCAATTACATACGATTTCGTCTGTACGCACAAGTACGAAAAGGAAAGAAAATTTAATGCAATACCTATGTACATACAAACATTTTATTGTAAGACAATTTAATTTCAATAAATATGTTTTATGCTACATTGTCTTAATACTTTCGAGCGTGCGAAATGTTGATTTTTGTGGAATACTATGCGAACTGGTATTTGCCTTTTTGGGGTACAAAGCATATTTTGCAGTCGTGATCTAGATTTTTAAGATATTTGAACACTTTTCTATAAAACCGCAATACAATCGACTAAAAGCTTTACGAAGACAGTATGACACGACTGCTCGATATATGTCTGTGAAGCCAGCACATAAATTTAGCACGATATTTGCGATGGCACCACTCTTGATTTGAATCTTGAATGGATCCATATTGAACACAAGATATATTCGATAGCACGAAAAAGAGAGAAATATAATAAGAATTAATAAAAGTTGTCATCTTAAAAGATGCCTACAAAAAAAATTTAGCACGAAAAACATGAATTACCTTAACACACTTGTAAGGCGCAAACTCTGCGCCTTACAAGTGTGTTAAGGTAAATCAACTCTTTCAAGCATTTGTCTGACATGAAGTCGTACATGAAGTAACGGGTTATCCAATTCGAGGTTGATAAAGTAGAAATCTGTATACCGACATCTGTCAAAGATAAACGTCAAGTACGCTGTCATTTATTTAGTTGACATTCTGCCATTTAAGAATATGGAGCATTTAACAATCGACCAACGCGTTAAAATTATTAAATCTTATTATAAAAATAGTGATTCTGCCGTATCCACATTTCGCGCTTTACGAGCAGATTATGGTCGTCATAAACGTCCTACAAAGCAAACCATATTGAATACAGTGAATAAATTTGAACAAACTGGATCTGTTACTGATATTGTAAGGTCTGTGCATCATCGAAACATTCGCAATGCTGAAAATATCGCTTCTGTAGCTGAAAGTGTGGAAGAAGATCCAAATTTGTCAATTCCTCGTCGAGCTCAACATTTAGGCCTATCTTATGGCTCATTATGGCGCATTTTGCATCTGGATTTGCATCTTCATCCGTATAAAGTCCATTTGACACAAGAGCTAAAGCCTGCTGACCATGGACAACGAAGAACATACGCAAATTGGGTGTTGGAAAAACAGGCCGTCGATGCTGATTTTTCGAACAAAATTTTCTTCAGTGATGAAGCTCATTTTTCGCTTGGTGGATACGTTAATAAGCAAAACTGTAGAATTTGGGGCTCAGAAAATCCACAATTGATTGTAGAGAAGCCATTACACCCGGAAAAAGTCACTGTTTGGTGCGCATTGTGGTCTGGTGGTGTGATTGGGCCGTATTTTTTTGAGAACAACCATGGACGAACCGTTACCGTCAATTCTGAGCGCTATGGCCGCATGTTAACCGATTATTTTTTTACGAAAATCGAAGATTATGATCTTGACGATATGTGGTTCCAGCAGGTTGGAGCAACCAGTCACGTAACACGAGCAAATCGAGATCTTTTGCAAGAGAAATTTCCTGGACGTTTGATTTCGCGATTGGCTGATGTCAATTGGCCTCCAAGATCCTGTGATTTAGCGCCTTTGGATTTCTTTTTGTGGGGCTACGCGAAAGATCGTGTTTACGCAAACAATCCTCAAACTCTTGACGAATTGAAAACTAATATTCGTAAGGTAATGGCCGAGATACCGCCCGAAATGTGCCGAAAAGTCATTGAAAATTACCGCAAAAGAATCAAGGCCTGTAAGAAGTCCCGTGGAGGACATTTGAATGATATCTTGCTTAACTAAAAATGGCAAGGATCAATCTGTAAAATGAAATAAAAATTACAATACATTCCTAATATTTTGTGTGTTTTTTTTAAGTTTACTTTATCAAGCTTGAATTGGATAACCTTGTACTAACAGTTCGAGCTGGCTTCAACCAAAAATTTGTCGGACAAGTATTCAATTTTTTACGAGTAGATGAATCCTTGATGAACTTCTGGTACAAATTTCCAAGCAATCGTATGGGTAAGACGATAGTATTAATGGTTCAAGGTAGTTTAAGAATTTGTCTGACATCAAATAAAATTTTTTGTTGACAAAACTTGGTGTTGCAGATTTAAATTTTAAAATAACCATGAGGTGGTTATTAAGATGAAATCATTTAAAAATAAAAATATTGATCACGAAAAATATTGACGAGCAAAATCGTTATAAATTAACAGATTCTAAATCAATTTTGCAACAACACCAGTCCAGATCAGGAATATTTGGTCCCTATACAGCCCATATGGTTTGATTGATCGTGATACAACTTCCTACTTAAGCTTTTTCCATAAATTAGCAGATCCCAGTGATTTTTGGCCGAAAACAACATTTACGAAAAAACGGGTAAAATAAAAAGATTCTGAATTAAATTTCAATTAAAGTTAGTTGAAATCTTATTTTAAATTTTACCGGAAATGAAAAGTTGCGGTAAAAAAAATTTATTTCACCAAAATTCGGCATCTCGGCGGATTGATTATTCGTAAAAAACATTCGGCCGAAATGTGGTGGACAATTTGTACCAGAATTGCACTTAAGCTTATGAAAATCAGCTGGCCCATGTACTTAAACTAAATAGCCATTAGTTGCGTAGAAAGTTTGGAAAGATTTTTACTTATTTATTTATATTGAAATAAGTTTACAAATTTGACTTGAAAAAATACAAATTGCCTTAATCTACTTTTATAATTTTTTTTAGTTACACAAAAATCAAATAAATAGTTAACTCTATTGACACTCTTACACATCATCTTCACGGGTTCATTATCATAATAGTTGGTTCTGTGTCTGGCTAAGCGGAGGAAATCGTGATCCCTTAGCCATCTACCAGAAACCTTCATTTTAATTGACTTTATAGCACATCCGGTGCGTCGATTAGGCCTAGTAGGAGATTACCAAAAAATGCACTTTTTAGCAATTTGCGTCTGTTTTCTAGAGTTGTTAAGTTGTAGGTCTTGCACCCTTTGTCTTGAATTTTCCCAATACTTGGGATATATTCTTCGTAGAACCGACACCACACATTTACAGCATATTCTAGCTGGGATCGAATGTATAAGCACAATACAGGATATTAATTGTTTCCACATCAAAAATGCACCCGTCCAACGTATGAGAAAACCGAGCACGGAGTTCGCTCTAGCGATGCACCGCTCAATGTGCTTAGTAAAGCTCATGCTTTAAACGAAAGTAACCCTTAGGTCTTTACTTTCGACTACTACCTGAAGGAGTACACCATTTATCTTGTAGCCTTGTGTAACAGGGTCGGCTTAACGGTAAGATGACAAAGATTTGCACTTTCCAATATTGAGACTCAGATAGTTAAGCTCGCACCATATAACGTTAGGTTGTCAATATCGTCCTGTAGTTTATTGGCATCGTCGACTGACTCGATGGCTTTAAAGATTTTGCGGTCGTCTGCAAATATTAGAATATTGGAATGCTTTATTATTTCAGAAATACCATTAATGAAGATTATGAAAATCCACGGGCCAACGTGAGAGCCTTGTGGTACACCAGAGTTTGCTTGTATTCTATTCGACGTTTTACCTCCAATTTAAATATATTGGATTCGATTACTCAAATAAGATTTGAACCGCAGGCTACAAACTGACTGAAAAAATCGAACTTGAAAGAATGATAGAAAGGTGAATTTCTGATAAAATCGTTCGTCATTCGAGAGTTTGCCCGATGGACACTAATCTGACTATGCCGATTCGATGATCGATAGATTTTGATTATAAGTTTAAGTTTTTCCCATAACCTCATCAGACTCACTCCAAACCTATAAATCAAAAGCGACTAATGCTCAAGTTCCATCATATTGAGATACTAAGATTGGTGTCTATCTGGCAAAATCTCGAATGATAGTCGATTTTATCGTCAGAAGAAGGTCAAAATGAAAATATCACCCCTATAGCCTCTTCATACTCACTCACCCCAAACCAATAATGAAAACCCACGGCCGAGTTCCATCGAATTGAGTGAAATAGTCAGATTGGTGTCTGTATATAGCAAAATCTTGAATGATGGACAATTTTATTGACAGAAGACGGGAAAAATAAAAATTTCACTCCTATCCCTCATCAGACTTACTGATAGGGTGATAGGGATAAGGTCTTACTGATGATCCTTCCATTTGAATATACTTCTAACCAAGACACTTTAAACGGTCAATATTTAGAAATTTTCAAATTTTGTGTGTGCGATATATTCAATCGAGTTTTCCCGAACTAACCCCACATGAAAATTGATCTGCAATTTTTACCAGGTGCGAACATCATTAAGACCTTTCATTTGAATTTATTTCCAACCATGACAGTTTATGAATTTTCTCGAACAACTAAAAATGCTATTAAAAATATTGTTTAGTGTTTTATTTTTAACGGTTTGAATTTTTTGTTGTTGTTGTAGAAAACAAATATTTTTGATATAAAAAACACTTTCGGCTGAAAAGTATCGGCTGAAGCATATTAATGTTTGACTAATGTTTGATTAATATTTTCAGCTGAGATAGCAAAGACACTATCTGCATCTTTCGGCTGAAAACTATCGGCTAACTTTAATAGTATCCCAAAACCTGTATTTGTAGTAGATTTGTAAATCTACTATGGTCATGGGCCATCCAATTGGCATAGCCAGATCGGCGTCTGCTGGGCATACTCTTGAATTGCAAACCATTATAACGACAATTACAATCCATTTAACGATTGATAATTTTTTAAACTTCTTTATCGACAATTTTTGGCTGTATGAAACTGATATGGCGTTTCACCCCTATAACCTCATCAGACCCACCCCAAATCTATAATCAAATTCTTACTATGATCAAATGCCATCGAATTGAAATAGTCAGATTGGTGTATTTGGCAAAATCTCGAATGACCAACGAGTTTATCGGCAAACCATGGGAAAAATTAAAATCTCACTCCTATAAGCTCAATCAGAGTCACCCCAAACCAATAATTAAAATCTACCTACGGTCATGGGTCGTCGAATTGACTTATTCAGATTGGTGTATGTTTGCCGTCTGGCATATTCTTGAATTGTAAACCATTTTGACGACAATAATAATCCTAAATCGCTTGATAATTTTTAAACTTCTTTATCGAAAATTTTCTGCTGCATGAAACAGATATGATCTGAACCAATCAAATTTCGACCAAATAACAAAAACTAAACATGTGTGCGAATATACAAATAGTAAACATTTGGGCGGAATACTGGCAACAATTGTTGCTTGATTAAAATATATTAATAATTAAAATTAAGTAAGTAAATAGTCCCATATATATAGACATGGTTTTTTATGATGACCTTGATATGTAATTTAATACAAAAATGCCAAATGGTTGGTCCCTGGGTTTGGTCATACGTATAACACGCAATATCTTCAACAGGTGTAGCACGAAACTTCAATGAAAAATTTTGTTCTACAGAAGTCAAACGTCTTCCCAAACGTCCCACATATAGACATGGTTTTTTATGATGGCCTTGATATGTAATTTAATACAAAAATGCCAAATGGTTGGTCCCTGGGTTCGGTCATACGTATAACAAGCAATATTTGCAATAGGTGTTGCACGAAACTTCAATGAAAAATTTTGTACTACAGAAGTCAAAAGTCCCACATATAGACATGGTTTTTTATGATGACCTTGATATTTAATTTAATACAAAAATGCCAAATGGTCGGTCCCTGGGTTCGGTCATACGTATAACAAGCAATATTTGCAATAGGTGTTGCACGAAACTTCAATGAAAAATTTTGTTCTACAGAAGTCAAAAGTCCCACATATAGACATGGTTTTTTTATGATGACCTTGATATGTAATTTAATACAAAAATGCCAAATGGTTGGTCCCTGGGTTTGGTCATACGTATAACACGCAATATCTTCAACAGGTGTAGCACGAAACTTCAATGAAAAATTTTGTTCTACAGAAGTCAAACGTCTTCCCAAACGTCCCACATATAGACATGGTTTTTTATGATGGCCTTGATATGTAATTTAATACAAAAATGCCAAATGGTTGGTCCCTGGGTTCGGTCATACGTATAACAAGCAATATTTGCAATAGGTGTTGCACGAAACTTCAATGAAAAATTTTGTACTACAGAAGTCAAAAGTCCCACATATAGACATGGTTTTTTATGATGACCTTGATATTTAATTTAATACAAAAATGCCAAATGGTCGGTCCCTGGGTTCGGTCATACGTATAACAAGCAATATTTGCAATAGGTGTTGCACGAAACTTCAATGAAAAATTTTGTTCTACAGAAGTCAAAAGTCCCACATATAGACATGGTTTTTTTATGATGACCTTGATATGTAATTTAATACAAAAATGCCAAATGGTTGGTCCCTGGGTTTGGTCATACGTATAACACGCAATATCTTCAACAGGTGTAGCACGAAACTTCAATGAAAAATTTTGTTCTACAGAAGTCAAACGTCTTCCCAAACGTCCCACATATAGACATGGTTTTTTATGATGGCCTTGATATGTAATTTAATACAAAAATGCCAAATGGTCGGTCCCTGGGTTCGGTCATAGGTATAACAAGCAATATCTTCAACAGGTGTTGCACGAAACTTTAATGAAAAATTTTGTTCTACAGAAGTCAAACGTCCCACATATAGACCTCGTTTACCTTTGTTTACAACAAGCAATATGTGCAACAGGTGTTGCACGGAACTTCAATGAAAAATTTTATTCTACAGAAGTGAAAAGTCCCACATATAGACATGGTTTTTTATGATGACCTTGATATGTAATTCAATACAAAAATGCCAAATGGTTGGTCCCTGGGTTCGGTCATACGTATAACACGCAATATCTTCAACAGGTGTTGCACGAAACTTCAATGAAAAATTTTGTTCTACAGAAGTCAAACGTCTTCCCAAACGTCCCACATATAGACATGGTTTTTTATGATGGCCTTGGTATGTACTTTAATACAAAAATGCCAAATGGTCGGTCCCTGGGTTTGGCCGAACAACGAACGATGACCGAACCCAGGGACCGACCATTTGGCATTTTTGTATTAAAGTACATACCAACGCCATCATAAAAAACCATGTGTATATGTGGGACTTTCGACTTCTATAGAACAAAAAGTTTCATTGAAGTTCCGTGCAACAACTGCTGCAATTATTGCTTGTTATTCATATGACCGAACCCAGGGACCGACCATTTGGCATTTTTGTATTAAAGTACATACCAAGGCCATCATAAAAAACCATGTCTATACGTGGGACGTTTGGGAAGACGTTTGACTTCTGTAGAACAAAAGTTTGCATTGAAGTTTCGTGCAACAACTGCTGCAATTATTGCTTGTTATTCATATGGACCGACCATTTAGCATTTTTGCCCTTTAGTATAACGAACCGATTATTTATCATTTTTATACATTACACTTAAGCTGTATCTTACAATTGTTTTAAACACATTTTTATTTTTACATTGGGCCTATTCAGCACATTAAAGCCTCACTTTCAAATGAATGTTTCGATTGTGTTACTCGATTTTATTCGTATTCGCCTAAATGTTCGCTAATCTTTGATAACAATCAACAATGTAATCGAAACAGCATTGCTCATTTTTATTTTAATTCGCCTACGCAACATTTAGGGAAATAATTAACCAATACATATTTATAGCGTATACGTATATGAGAAAATTTGTTATTTTTTGTTAAGTATTTGATAGGCATAATTAATATCGGTTAAATTGAAAATTTTATTTGTGGTTTGAAGTATTAAAGACACTATCTAAACTTTCGACCACTTTCTCAATATAGGTTATACCCTTGACAGACTAGGGTTTAGCTAAACGCGTTTAGTTAAACTACTTTAGTTAATCTACTACAAATCTAATTAGGTTGACACACTATGAAGTTTAGCAAACCCTGTTTGAATAATAAAATACGGTAGCGCGATGTTTGTCCGGAATCGGTATTAAACATATGTCATTATCATTAATTGTCATTACGTGTGGTGTATATTTTTGTTTGATAAAAAAGTAAGCGGCATCTATCATTGTTTAGCAGCACTAAATGGTATTGTGATATTTATAAATTTCAACGCTCAATGTTAGATGGCGCTCTCGCTAAACCCATTTTTATGCGATAAACTTCAAAATATTGAGAGATTTGTGCACTAACCCCGTTTAGTTACTAAACCTAAAATAAAGCCCGTTTAGCTAATCTCGAACTTGACACATTAAGAGATAAACTCGAAAAAATGATTAAACCCGTTTAGCTAATCGCTAGTCTGTCAAGGGTACAAGGGTATAAGAGTGACTTGTTCTTACAGGTGGAATCTGAGTTAATTGGCATTTTATTCGTTTTGTCGTCTTCCACAGTTACTTCCTTTCGTTGTTTCGACAATATCAAAATTTTCCTGTGAATTATTTGGAAAAATAAAAATTTTGATTCAGAATTGTATTTTCTTGGCTCCGCATTTTAAATTATGAAATGTCAATTTCAATTAAAGTACGGTCCATAGTGAAATTGAGTTTATAGCTTTACACAATATTATCATTACCGTAACACACGCAAATTTTAAATAATTTCTACTTACGCACACGCAGTGCCTAATTTAAATTTAAAAGCGAAATTATTGACTACCAAAACACGTTCACAATTTATGGGTTTTCTGACTTATTTACAACCAAACACCATATAAATTATTAACGCAAAACCTAAAGCCACTGTACAAAATTAATTAAGTTAATAATTAATGAGCGAACAGACGTTAATTTTTTGCTATCTCCGCTTAGATTAGTTACGATAGACATAAAGAGAAGAAACCAGCTTTATGGATAAGCAAATTTTTTTGTAACTCGTATACTGACGGTTATTAATCGCGATAGATAATTAGATTGTAAGTCGAAGATTTACGCTAATTAAACTTAGCTGCAATTAAAATTGCTAAGTAATTTATAAACGACGATGATGGATGTTTGCATGTAATTTGCAGATACGAATAAATCGCGTTTTGCGTATTAAGGGATTATTTACATAATATATAGAGTAGAGTATTAAATTTGCAATTTGAACGCATAGCTAACATCCATCTAATAATTATTCAGTGCTCTAACGTTAGACGTATATAAACGAATATAAAATTAGAACTCTATACATAAAAATGTAATTACACCAGTCTAATGTTTTTAATGTTTAGTTTTGGTTTTAAAACATGAACGTGCTAATACATAATATATTAGATAATCCAGTTGCTACACGTTCATATAAAATATATGTACGAGTACATAGTTAATTGCTTTATTTATTTAGCCATAATACCGTGCATAATTTGTTTTATGCACACTTGAAGATTAGCACCACGTCATGCGTGACCCCTCAAACGATAAAAAGTGTTGTGTCGCTGTATATCGTACACATGCGGTATTTGCTTAATTTTTATGTTAAAAATATAATTTATTTATAATAAATGGAAATTGGTTACGGTTCCTAAATTAGAAATTTTCAATGAAGAAAGCTGCGTATTGATTATTAATTTCATATTTATGTTACAAAAAATATTTGATTGGTTTTTTAATTTGGTACGGGTCGCACGAAGTGGGCGCAAAACCAATATAGTTTAGAAAAGTAATTAAAAAGCCGCTTCTTGAAAGAAAATGAGCTTACCAATATATATTGAAAGGTAATACTGCTGTTTAGAGAAAATATCACCGCACAGTTCCGTTATTTTAGTGGGTTACACTATTTAGATAGCAGTTTAATGGACTGTGGTCTTTATTCCTTATTTATTGGTTGTGAGGCCAGATCCCCTTTCAAATTTTGTTATATTTTTAGTCGGTCCTGATTGGATCTAGTAGGTCATGTGGTTTTTTCCTTCGCAGCCGCACTTTGGTGTAGAGTAATACGTTGCAGGTGTTTTCTCGCGTGTTTGTTTATTTCTTCACTAACGATATCCATCTTCTGATCTCTATGGAGGTTGTCATTTCTTATGTACCACGGTCCATTAACTATTCCACGAAGGACTTTGTTTTGGAATGACTGGATAATATTGAGATTGTTTTTCTTTGTACAGCCCCAGAGCTGGATACCGTAAGTCCACACAGGTTTTCGGATTTGCCGGTAGAGTAGCAATTTATTATGTAGAGTTAGCTCAGAATTTCTTCCTAAGAGCCAATCCATCTTTCTGTATTTGATGTTTAACTCTACTTTTTTCTTTTTCACATGCTCTTTCCATTTTAGTTTCGCGTCTAGAGTCGTGCCTAGATATTTTGCCGTGTTTGCATAGGGAGGGTGCTGAAAGTTCAGTTCTGCTGGTATCAAGTTGACTTTCTTGTTGATAAAGTTTACGTGAACAGATTTTGTTTCATTAAGTTTTAGTCGCCATCTCTTGGTCCAGGTACTGACAATATTAGTAGCTCTTTGCAATTTGCTTGTAGATTCTTCTATGCTATTAGCAACTGCTAAGATGACCGTATCATCTGCAAATGTCGCTATGTTAGTCTCCTCTATCGTTGGCAGGTCCGAAGTGTATAGAACATATACAGTTGGTACCAAAACGCCACCTTGTGGTACTCCTGCTAATATTTTCTTAATTTCTGGGTATTCGCCATCTAATTTAATACGAAAGTGTCGGTTAGATATGTAAGATTTTAGAAATTCATAAAACTGCCTTGGTAAGTCTCTTTGTAATTTATATTCCAAACCTTTATGCCATACTCTGTCAAAGGCCTGTGCTACATCCAAGAAGACGCTTGAACATACTTTGCTTTTTTCAAGTACGTCTTCTATTATGTTTGTAATTCGGTGTACTTGCTCGTTTCTGAATGGTTTTCTCTGAAGCCAAATTGATGTGGAGGAACAAGATTTCTTTCTGCTATTATTGGTTTGAGTCTCTTTAGGAGTAGTTTCTCGAATAATTTTGAAATTATTGGGAGTAAGGAAATCGGCCTATACGAATTTTTGCCATTAAGTGGTTAGTTTGGTTTAGGCATCATAATTACTTCTGCTACTTTCCATTGATTTGGAACGTGTTTAAGCCTGAACACCAAGAGCTTTTACTATTTGTCCTGTAATTAAGTCATATCCTTGAGATTTCATTGCATTTAGGATAAAATTGATTTTCTCTTTTAATTCTTGTAATGTGACAGGAGATATATTGCAGTTATTCATTTTATATACTGGTGGTATGGTTTCCTCTGCAGTTTGTCTAGGTAGTGGCTGAAACGTGTTCTCGAGGTGGGTTGCAAACAACGAAGTTTTTTGCTTTGCACTTATAGCCCATGTGCCCTCTTCATTTTTTACTGGTGGAATTTGTAGTTTAGGTCGTTTTAAACTTTTTCTCGCTTTCCAAAGGGAGTACTCGGTATTTTTTCCCCAGTAAGGCCACTCAAGTATTTATTAATGGATTCGTTTTTGATTTCTTTAATTAGCAACTTTGTTGGATAAAAAATGTTGTGTTGTTTTATATTCTGGCGCTCGAC
This sequence comes from Nephrotoma guestfalica, assembly GCA_963691935.1. Lineage (NCBI taxonomy): Eukaryota > Metazoa > Arthropoda > Insecta > Diptera > Tipulidae > Nephrotoma > Nephrotoma guestfalica. The sequence continues at coordinate 212,419,941 of OY829915.1, forward strand.
TACCTTGCCAGGCCTTTCTTGCTTCCAGAGGATAAATAGCATTTCGGCGCATTTCCTTTAAACTTGAGGGGGTACTACTCCACGCCGCTTATTGTATACTGTTGTTGAAATGTCTTTAGTTGGCACCTGCAGATCAATATTATCCTGAACAAGTTTCTAGAATTTCTCCCAGCAGGTTTTTTTGTTAGTAAGCGAAGGTGGACTAGTATTTTTAACAATCGTTGAACTGATTGTCGTAATAACAGGCGTGTGATCCGATATAATCCCCTCGCCGCTTTTTAGGTATATGTAGTTTTCGTCTATACCTTTGGTGATAAAGAAGTCAATGATATCGGGTATTTTGTTTCTATCCGTAGGCTAGTAAGTTGGTTGATCTCCAGAATAAAAATCACAATTGCATAGTCTTCCTGCTGTAAACCGCTCTCTTCCTTTTTTGGAGGTTACTCTTGATCCCCAGTAGGTGTTTTTTGCATTAAAATCACCTCCGATTATGAAACTTGATCCAAATGATTTAAATAATGTGCAATGGCGTGGTAACAACTGTATCCACATATTTTAAGATATGAAGTTGAAGTAAAATGGGTTTCCGATACTAGGCATATATCTTTTTTTTTCAGTATTTAGGAAAATTTCTAATTCTGGAATATGTTGCATTAGCCCATTTGCATTCCAGCTTACTATTCTTAATGTTTTATTTGTTATTGTTTGCATCATTTTAATAGAGCATGGATTTCATTTCATTTAGAGAGTTTTGCTTATCTAACCTGTTGCTTAGAGCCTGAAGGTATTTCTCTTGTTTAGCTAGACGAATGTTAAGAGCTTCCAGGCCTCTTAGCATCTTTTGGAACACTGTTGTACCTTCGGTAGTGCCCTACGAAATATCTGGTTTTATCATGACTACTTGCGAGTATAGTTTTGGTTCTCCCGTCTTACTAGCATTAGGTTTAGGTACCTTGACATTTTTTGCACTGCGTTAACTTGAACTCCTTGTTCAGTTTCGATTTTTTCTTTCTTAATGATGTTTCCGGCATTTTCTATTTGATAACCCTTTTGCTTGAGATCCTCAATAATTTCCCCTTTTGCGCAGGTTGGGTAAAGACCTCTAGCCATAACTTTAATTGGGTGATCATTCTTATCCTCATAGGTAAACCACTGATGCCCCTCGGAATTAAGCTTTCTAGCCAAAGCTCTATAAGTTTCAGAGTCGACAACTTTAATTTTTCAGACGCCATTGTTTAGAGATACGAGATTGTACTCGGCTACCGTAACCCGTTATCGGGTTTCAAGGAACCTCATTTGAAGTTTATGGTAAAATTACTGCTATTTCTGGTGAGTGATGCCCTTTCTTTTTCTGACTTGGCCTTTTATTTCGGTTCAACATCCAATTTGTTTCTCTTTCTAATTCTTCTTAATCCGTATGGAATGAATTAATGCCATCATCGACTGCAGTGCTAGTTGTCATCTCAAGTTCTGCACGTCTTTTTTCAGCTCTTCATTCTATTTCTTTAAAATTGTAAATTTTTCTTTCAATTTAGTTGTAAATTTCTTTATTTCTCTTAGTTGTTCACGGAGTTCGGCATTTTCCTTCTCGTACTGAAATATATTTCCAGTTGAAGATCTTGGTGATCTATATAATTAGGAACTTCCTCCAAATGGGTTAAACAATGATTGGCTCACCCCAGAATCTGTTGCGTCTGCCTCCGAATTTATTCCACTGGCATTTGGTCTCCGGTAGCACTTTGCTACTGTCGAAGCAGTATACCCGCCTCTTGCGACTAGGACTCGGCTACCTTGGTGTTACCTAGGTATACACAGAGACAGCCGAAGCCCTCTGAGTACTTAAGGCTGAGGGGCATAATTCGTTTTAAAACATTTTCCATTTGTTAAAGGGTAGGTTTAAAGTCACAACCAAAAACATAACGTCAACGAAATACTTAACCAACGAGCCCATTAGGAACGAACTTTTTTGTTAATCGTATTATAAATAACACGAAATTTGGATCGATCCATTAGGTCTTTACTATAAAAGAGGTCCAAGTATTATGTCTTAATACTAATCACGTGATGAATAATTCGTCTTGCATCATGTTTTCATTTGTGGATTTGAACCCGCAGTAGTCTAGTGTCAATCCGTTCGCACACCATTACTTGAACAATATGATGCAAGCAGGTTGCATTTCGTAGCATTTAACTTCAATCTGGCCGCCCGGAAAGCTTACGGCCGACAAATAAGATTAATAACGAATCTGTCTCGCTGAATGGCATCTTGAGATTTGACAGAACACATAAAAGGGGTGGAGGAGTTAGCATTTACTATAAAAAAATGCCTTAAACTTAAGGCTACTCATTCGTTCATTTAGGGTAAAACTGAAGTTTTGATAGCTGAAATGATATTAACATCTGTGACTGTACTGATTGCAGATTGCTACAATTCATCAACTCCCGTGCAATTCGAGGTACCGTGAAGTTTCCGAAAAATGGACGAAAAACCTGATACCAAAGCTTAAAAGTGTATATACATAAATATCCTGATTAAATTTTACCTACGCTATTCATGTGTGACAAGGCATCGTAGAGATGTCTACGCTTAACAGTGCTGTACACCTGGACCGACCAAATTAGCCCACCTCAATGAAACCTGTACTATAATTACAACAAATCCTGATTTTATTACAGTTACCGTTTTCGAGGAATGAGTGGTCGGTTTAGCTTACAATTAAATCTACACAGCCAAAATTGTAACTTTTGATGTAGCTATGATATCGGGATATTTCTTGGACCAGAATTTATTACAAATTAATTACATTGAATAAGTTAGTTCAAGACCACCCGACTTGCCTAAGGGTAAATTTCATCCCAAAATGATTATTTATTTCAAAAACATCAATTTAACCAGTTTTAATAATTTGTTTACACCAGATTGCCACCAGATTTTGGAAGAAATGTGGCAAGAAGTCTTGTCAAGAGAAGGTCAGTTTTATCCAGGTGTGTAATAAATTATTTTTGTATCAAGTTACACGAAATTGGCTCCAAACTATAAAGGCTTCAAAAAGGCAGTTTAAGAGACCACCACCAGAAATTTTGTCTAATGTTACTCCATGGTCATTGTGAAGGGCAGGTCAACTTTATTCTGTTGTGTAATAAATTATTTTTGTGTCAGGTTAGAGGGAATTAACTCCGAACCTTAAAGGCTTCAAATTTTTAATTTGAAGGTCGATTATGCAAAATTGAATAATTTATTACTCCAGACCGCCACCAGCTACAGGTATGTAATAAATTATGTTTGTGTGTTAGTTTACACGGAATTTGCTCCGAATGGTAAAGGTTTGAAATATTTAATTTAAAGGTCGATTGGTAGTAACTGGAATAATTTATTGCACCAGACCACAACCAGATATTGAATCAAATGATACTCCTTGAACATTGTGGTGGGTAGGTCAACCTTATCCAGTGTAATAAATTATTTTTGTGTCAGGTTAGACGGAATTGGGCCCGAACGGTAAAGGCTTCAAATTTTTAATTAAAAGTTCGATTTTACCACATTTAATCGTTTATTACACCAGACCGTCAGCAGATGTTGAGTTAAAAGTTACTCCTTGGACATTGTGGTGGGGCAGTCATCTTTATCCAGGTGTGTAATAAATTTTTTTTGGGTCAGGATACGCGGAATTGGCTCCCAACCGTAGAGGCCTCAAATAGGTAATTTAAAGGTCGATTCTACCACTTGTAATAATTTATTACACCAGAACGCCACCAGTTATTGAGTCAAATGTTACTCTGGCCAAGTCAACCTTATCCAGGTGTGTAATAAATTATTTTTGTGCCAGGATACGTGGAATTGGCTCCAAACTGTAAAGGCTTGTTGTTTGATATATTCAAAAAAATTTGAGTAAACCAGCCTAAATTTCAATGTCATTATTTTTATTCAATTAAATCCATGTTAGCCAATAGATTATTGATTTTTTCGAAATCAGCACTCCCTTGTTCATAACAAAGGAAGATTGAGAAGGGAGGATGGTATTGATGATCTATGGTGCATAAGACTAGATTAACTTCTATAACGACTACGTTAACGGCGTTCGAGGAAAATACATAACCAAGCTGAATCTCTTAGTTATTCTGAATATAGCTGGTCAGGGGGGCAAATGTAGGGCCAGGGAATAAAAATATTTCTCCTGTTCGTGTTAATTCTCACACAAGGTAGCTTAATGTTATCGGTGTTGGAAATATGAGCTGAACTGTCAAAGTCCATATGAACAATCAGAGCTCCTCTTCCGGTTAAGCCTGTAAAGTGAGTAAATTACTATTTGTGATCAAAGCACTGCACTGTATGTATGTTTGTTAATTATGAGCGGAATTGTAATGCTACTGAAGTTAACAGAAAATGTTCACCGAAAAAAAAAATTAAAAATCAATGTCACATAATTCGAATGTCACATAATACCAATTCGTAAACTGCTGGATCCCATGTTTATGATTTGTCGTATTAGAGAGCAAATAATTTGAGTTGCGGCACTAACAGTGAACACCTGTGCCAAAAAATCAGGCCATATTTTATGTAGCATAGCACAGTAAATTGGGTACTTAACACGTTCGGGACCGCCAACTCGAACAACACCATCTTCGTCAATAAATGGATTTAAAATTCTTAAGGTTGATTTTATTGGTAGTGACCTCGTTAGATTTTTAATGTCTTCTTTCAATAATTGTGTTTGCAAATGTTTCCAACAAACCAATTCAGCTTCAACCAGTTCTTCACGTTGTATAGGACCACTAAGTTTGTTATTTTTATTTCCTTATTCTTTAGCCATGGTGGACCATTCCACCATAATTAGTTGTTGATTAATTCTCCCGGCCATAAACTTCTTGAGGCACAGTCAGCGGCGGTACTCTTTGTTGGAACATGCAATCAATTTTTTCATGTATCTTCTAATATCTTCGATGTTTTGTTTGCCACGAAAACCTCCCAGCGACTTGGTACATCTGACAACCAGTCCAGCACGATTGTAGAATATGTCCAATAATATTGTTTGTGTATGGTTGTACATAATGACTCTTCTATTCATTTCATCAGTTGGACCAATAGTAATGCAGCGCAGAGTTCCAAACATGCAATTGTTAACGTATTAATCGGCACGACTCTGGACTTAACTCGCCTTCTATATTCTGAGGCTTTGCATACACTACGCCGACATAAGCATTTTAACTAGCGACACAAAATCCGTGCAATTCGGTGCCACTTGTGGTTTGAAGCCATCTCGGAATCTTCACCAATCTTAACTCTGGTAGCTTACTTCTATACTACAACCGCTTCTGGTAGCGGATCATCCCAGCATATTGCCTTCAACCAAAGTTGTTCTAAAATTATCTTAATTCGTAAAACCACTGGCGTCAATCAACCAAGCGGATCGAAAATACGGCTACTCTCTGATAACAGCCCTCGTTTTGTCGGAAAATATTCACTACGCTCAATTTTGTAACTGAACACATCCTCTTCTGGGTTAAATTGTAAGCCCACAACCTTCGTTGTAAGCGAATCAAATTGTTGAAGATTTTCTTTGTCGCACATGGGAATCGCTTCTAATAATTCTGTAGAATTGGACACACATTTTCTCAACCATATACCATAGCACTTGATAACACCTTTTTTAAATTCCGTCTCTTTTCCATGGCTTGCTTCATTTAGTGAACTTCCACCAGTTAGGACATCATCTATGTACGTACGCTTTCGTAATATGTTTGAAACTTCAGGATATTTGTTCTCATTCAACCGTGCCAATTCCTCCATTACATGTGTCGCCAGGTATGGTGCTTATTTTAAACCATAAGTTAGAGTAACTAGTTCAAAATACTTCATAGTGTCGGTTATTTCTGTTCTCCAGACGATCTGCTGCAGTTTTCGGTCATCCTGATGTACCAAAATTTGACATTACATTTTTACTACGTTACATACCATAGCAATTTTACATTCTCTGAATCTCAACAATATTTGGTACAATGAAGCTTGTTGAATATGACACCCTACTTGCGGTTCTAGCGGAGCCATCGAACACAACACTGAGTTTTGTGGTTGTGCTAGATTTCTTTATTACTCCGTGGTGAGGCAAATAATTTTTAGACTCGTCGCAATTACTTTGAACCATATGGCGTAAATCAACGTATTCTTTAATAAACTCCTTATATGTACTGGCAAAGTGTTGATTGCGAGAAAACCGTTTTACTATTGATGCTTGGCTGCTTAGTACCAAATTCAGCGATATACCCAGTTCATTAATATACTGCTTGACCGGTAATCTTACAACAAAACGCCCATCTGGATTTCTGCTGGTGCTGGTTCGGAAAATCTATTCACTTGAAACTTCGTCTTCAATCAATCTCGTACATTCAGGTACTGCTTCCACCTGCCAGCATTTTTGCAATAACTCATCTATTTTATCAATTGAGTTATTATCTACTTCAGCTACACGTGCTTGAGTCTCGTGCCCATTTGTCCTATCTCCGCCCCATCCATAAATCGTTTCCACAGCTGGTAATTCTTCGTTAATCTTCAATTTACAACTAAACAATGATCCAAACACCAATTGTGTCCCAAGGATCATATCAATACGCCCACCTTTGCTAAATTCAGGATCGGCCAAAAACACAGAGGAGTTTATGTTATTTAATTGATTTCAATGACTGGGTAATCGATTGCACAATTTGGCTAAAACTAATGCTAAAACCAAAATCTTCTTTGTCGGACCATAGAATGACCTCAATTTAACGTTCACTTCACCACATGACACTAGTGATGATAATGATGATGATGTACTACGATTATGTCTTCTTACACGAACCAGCTGATTGCAAAATTTCTGACTAATAAATGACGACATGTAACCTGTATCTAACAAATTCCACATGTGTGTTCCAAGGCAGTTGGCAAAATACTCAAATTTACCGAATTCCCACTTTGATAACTTGACTTTGCCTTTGAATCTACAGTTAATAAGTCGTTCTTGGAATCGATTGTGGTTTTAACTAAATTGTTCATTGGACTATCTGAAAACATGGTCTTAGGAGATTGCTCATCATCATCAATATCCAAGTGTAACAGCGTACTATGCTTACGACAACAGATCACACATCTAATTTGCACTTTACATTTAAATACTGCATGCCTCTTTCTTAAGCAATTGAAGCAGCATCCTTTCGACTTGCAGTCACACAAATAGTGCTCCCCAGAACATAGTAAACATTTTACTGTATTCGTTGTGACGAATGATTTTGTGGTTTTGATGGAACTAGAATAGTCCTTTGATGAAGCACGTTTCTTAGCTTCCAAGGCGTCAGATCGATTAAGCAAAAATTTAAAAAATGGTTCTTCGGATGGATTATCTATCTCACAAGAATGTTGTGCCCACGAAAGTTTGCTTTCTAGATCCAATTTTGCTTCCATCAAATACAAAAGTCAAACGTCTCTTCACTCAGCTTGCTCTCCGAGTGCTTTTAAGCCACGGCTAGTGAAACTGAAATATCTAATAATTTTCGGATATGATTTGATGTTGCAAACTTTATATTCGCTTGATCCGAAAAAATTCGGATAAAAGCATTGATTGTATGCTTTTTCCTTCCGTATCTGTCCCCACGCTTCTCAAAAGCTTCAAAGTAGTTTGCTTCAGTGACTGGAAAGTGTTTAATAAGGTTTGCAGCTTCATCACGTAGATAACCATTCAAATAAGTAAATTTTTGCACCGCCGTCAAATTACCGTTGCGAATCGTTTTTATAGGTATAAATCATAAAACAGTTGCCATTGGGTATAATTACCGGAAAATGGTTAAATCGTGATCTTTGGCAACCTAATATACCGGTGTGAAGTATTTAACATTTATCAATAGTGTAGCTACACAAATTAACAAATAACAAAAGTGTAGTTACACACGAAACACACGATACACACAAAAAATATGGCAGGGTTGAATTTTCAATTTTTCTCACTAAAACCCGATTTTTAGAAGCAAATGAAAAACGATTATACAACTAAAACTAAAAGTAATCGGTTTTCATTCATTATAGAACTATACACCCGGTCTCGCATATATTTGATGGCCATTTACACGTGATCTGGTTATACCGGCACTTTTGGGATACTTTTGGCAATTTTTAGTGATACGCGGTATATCGATGCGACCCTCGAGGAATTTTTTTTATCGAATTTACAAGAAAATAAAATTATGAAATGTGTACGTACAGTCTTGTGGATGTTTGATGGCCCCAAAATGAAAGTATCCATAAAATGCCGGTATTACCAGATTTGCGTAGATATCTCTCGAATTATGTGTTAACGGTCATCAAACATCCACCAGACTGTAATACACTTTCTATAATTTTATTTTCTTGTAAATTCGATAAAAAATTCCCGCAGTGTCGCATCGATATACCGCGTATCACTAAAAATTTCCAAAAATATCCCCAAAATGCCGGTATTACCAGATTTGCGAAGATATCTCAAAAATTATGTGTTAATGGTCATCAAACATCCACAAGACTGTACTACACTTTCCAAAATTTTATTTTCTTGTAAATTCGATAAAAAATTCCTCGAGGGTCGCATCGATATACCGCGTATCACTAAAAATTGCCAGAAGTATCCCTAAAATGCCGGTATTACCAGATTTGCGTAGAAATCTCTAGAATTATGTGTTAATGGTCATCAAACATCCACAAGACTGTACTACACTTTCCAAAATTTTATTTTTTTTGTAAATTCGATAAAAAATTCCTCGAGGGTCGCATCGATATACCGCGTATAACTAAAAATTGCCAAAAGTATCCCTAAAATGCCCGTATTGCCAGATTTGCGTAGACATCTCTAGAATTATGTGTTAATGGTCATCAAACATCCACAAGACTGTACTACACTTTCTACAATTTTATTTTCTTGTAAGTTCGATAAACAAATTCAAGCAGGGTCACATCGATATACCGCGTATCACTAAGAATTGCCAAAAGTATCCCCAAAATGCCGGTGTTGCCAGGTTTGCGAAGATATCTCAAAAATTATGTGTTAATGGTCATCAAACATCCACAAGACTGTACTACACTTTCCATAATCTTATTTTTTTGTAAATTCGATAAAAAATTCCCTGAGGGTCGCATCGATATACCGCGTATCACTAAAAATTACCAAAAGTATCCCCAAAATGCCGGTGCTGCCATATTTGCGTAGACAACTCTAGAATTATGTGTTAATGGTCATCAAACATCCACAAGACTGTACTACACTTTCCAAAATTTTATTTTCTTGTAAATTCGATAAAAAATTCCTCGAGGGTCGCATCGATATACCGCGTATCACTAACAATTGCCAAAAGTATCTCCAAAATGCCGGTATTACCAGATTTGCGTAGACATCTCTAGAATTATGTGTAAATGGTCATCAAACATCCACAAGACTGTACTACACTTTCCAAAATTTTATTTTCTTGTAAATTCGATAAATAATTCCTCGAGGGTCGCATCGATATACCGCGTATAACTAACAATTGCCAAAAGTATCCCCAAAATGCCGGTGTTGCCAGATTTACGTAGACAACTCTAGAATTATGTGTTAATGGTCATCAAACATCCACAAGACTGTACTACACTTTTTACAATTTTATTTTCTTGTAAATTCGATAAAAATTCCCGCAGTGTCGCATCGATATACCGCGTATCACTAAAAATTACCAAAAGTATCCCCAAAATGCCGGTATTACCAGATTTGCGAAAAAATCTCTAGAATTATGTGTTAATGGTCATCAAACATCCACAAGACTGTACTACACTTTTTATAATTTTATTTTCTTGTAAATTCGATAAAAAATTCTCTGAGGGTCGCATCGATATACCGCGTATCACTAAAAATTACCAAAAGTATTCCCAAAATGCCGGTGTTGCCAGATTTGCGTAGATAACTCTAGAATTATATGTTAATGGTCATCAAACATCCACAAGACTGTACTACACTTTCTATAATTTTATTTTCTTCTAAATTCGATAAAAAATCCTTCGTATAGTTTGATAATGTTTAATGAATAAAAACCAATTATTTTTAGTTTTAGTTGTATAATTGTTTTTTATTTTCTTGTAAAAATCGGGTTTTAGTGAGAAAAATTGAAAATTCAACCCTGCCATATTTTTTGTGTATATAGCTACACTTTTTGTCTTATTGTGTAACTACACTTGTGTTATTTGATAATTTGTGTAGCTACATTTTTGATAAATGTTAAATACTTCACACCGGCAGATAATGATGTCGACATAATGTCATGCACCTCGGTTCCATAGGCTTCCCGTTGTTGTTCCATCGTTTTATTAATTCACTCAGTTTCGAATCAACGTTATAAAATAATTCGCTGAATTCGATAATCGTTGATTGCACATTATACAAGCAAGCGAGGAATTTTTCATGAGGTTAGCAGTGTATACGTATCCTATGAGTTCTAAGCATAACTACAAGTTATATAGCTTTAAATCATCCGGCTCGAAGGACCATGAAATTTATTGTGCTTCCACAACGATTTTGCACAAACTTGCAAAACAGACGCCTTCCAAATTGGTTGTTGTAAACACCCTCTTCGTCCGATGCAAAGGTAATTAAGTGGACTGAGTTAGTACAGTTGATCTTAATAATTTAAGATATGAATAACAGCTTGTAATTTTTCTTATTTTTATAATAATTTGTATTTTGACAACTTATTTGCACGGCAGCACGATTACAACTTACAAAAAAATAATATTCTACGTTGGTAGTGATTTATGGTTCATCAGTACAATAAATTTTGTGTAGGTGCCGTACAACTTATGAACGATCAATCATTAAACGCACTCATTTTTACGCAAGTATGAATTTGTGTAACTATATTTGCAATGTCAAATGTCAAAATGATTGTGCTAGATATAAACAAATTGGTAAGTATTTTTGTTTTTAGATTTTAAAATTAAATAACTTAAATTATCAACCTTGGAAGCTAAATTTTAATTATTTTTCTTAATTCTAAGTTATTATTAACTCTAAGTGATTATTCTTTGTTTTATTTACAAATGCACAATGAAATGGTGGTGGTGAATTCTCAACAATTGTGTATGATTTTAAACAAAGGGTTCAATCGGGATATTTCAGTACAAATCTCGTCAGACTCTGATAAGCCATCTTAGAGTGAACCTCTAACCCACAAATACAACCTCTTTATAAAATATATTCAAATATTAATTAATAATTCTCCAAGTTTTTGAAGCGACGCATACGAACAAAGAAAATTCAAACACCGCAACCATCTTTCCAAATAAATTATCCGTTCAATGCGTGCAACCCACTCCAACTGCATCAAATTACAAATTACCAACATTAATAATGTTGTTCGAACATCAAAACATCATATACTACACATTCGATATAAGAAAATGAATTCTGTTCGTAAGCCAGAAAAGCGGAGAGCGCAACAACACCACGAAATCCAAAATTCCATTCTTTGATTATCCAAACATACCGAATTATTTCATAATACAAAATTTTCAGTTAATATTTTTGAGTTACAACATATCTATGTTGTCTATACATGAGATACCGATTACATAAGAATTAGAACAAAACAGCTATAAAAAATACTTAAGCGCACCACGCCTTTCGGCATTTCAATTTTCTATATCCACAGTTTTACAAGAATGTTCAAAAGGCAATTTATGTTTAGTTATTCAATATGTTCATGAGACTCGTTCGGGGTTATTAAAAAAAAATTATTAATAAATATTTCGTTTTTATGTTTTGTATTATTATTATTTATGCTATGATTTTCTATGATGTCAATTAATAAATTTGTGTATCTGTTTCCAACAACATAAAACAATCATATGGAGCGAGCTGGCGCGCGCGAAAGGGCGCGCATGAATAAATTGCTTTTGATTGAAATGAATGTAAAAAATCAAAATGATAATGTTTCTAAATCAAATTATGGATTACATAAATCATAATTGTTTGTATGTAATATATAGATATGTTTAATTGGTCGTAATTTGGTTGTTATACTGGTTAGGTTACGCGGACATCACGAGATCATTTCAATTGAAGCGAGCTGTAATTTAGAAAAGTGTGACACAAGTTTTTGTTCAGGCACATGCCCGTCTTGTTAATGACTAATAGAGTTAACACACCTCGCCATAAAACGACGTTAATTAACTTCAATTGAAGAATGATGCGAAAAGCTAATAACAATAAAATTAAATCAATCGCTTTGTGTATCTGCCTTATAAAGCTGTGCCGATAGAATAAGAAATAAAAATTTACAAAAATCGAATATTATAAGTTCCTTAAAAAAATGGCAAACATGTACTCGAGCAAACCCAAACTCGCGCAAGTTTAATTGAGTTCAATGGAATTTCAATTGTAATTTAACTTTAATTAATGGCAAAATACGTCCAAATATAATAACATTTAATTTGGATTTACTTTGGTACTCGTCGTCTCCTCCTATACACACCCGGCTGAATTTTTTATTGTTCAATTTTTGTGCACACAGCATATATGTAATAGTAGCTACTTTGCGATCAAGACGTGATCGCTGTATTTAAGCGAATTGAATTATTAAACGAATCCAAAAAAAAATAACCAAAAATGGCCAAATTAAATTTAATTTAATGACATAATTTATTACCATTTAAAATCTATAAGTTGTACTTTTTTGTTGTCTAAGTTTGGATGAATTTTCTTCATCATCTTAATAGCGTATCAGACAACCGGTGTGAAGTTTTTAACGAAAAGTGTAGCTACACAAATTTATGAAAAGTGTAGCTACACAAATTAACGAAAAGTGTAGCAAATAAAAGTGTAAATAGCACACCTTACTGGTGTGAAGTTTTTAACGAAAAGTGTAGCTACACAAATTAATGAAAAGTGTAGCTACACAAATTAATGAAAAGTGTAGCTACACAAATTAACGAAAAGTAAAACTTCTAAAAGTTGAAGTTATTACGCGTAAAAAAATTAATTCTTTAAATGTTTGAAATGATATACATATCCGACACTTTGGTCGATTAAAAAAAACTCAGAGATGAAACCAATTGTTGGCATATGTCGTCTAATAGTAAACAACTTGAGCTGTTCAAAACAGTCAACTGAAATAAAATAAATAGTTTTGGAATGGTTTCACACAAGAATTAGGATATAAATTGCATAGAAATTCAAATATTTTCTTCGGCGGAACCAGAAAAACCCAGAGATGTTACCAAGTGTGGGCATATATTTTTTGGAAGAGGATCAATCGTCCTGCTCAAAACAGTTAACAATATTAAACTAAAAAGATTTGGGGTTGCTTCACGACCGGTAAATTTAATTAATATTATAATTTTAATCAAAATACCTGCTACACTATGGCCGATTCTAGAAAACTCAGAGATGTATTAAGTGTGGTCATATATTTTCTGAAAAGGGATTTTAATGTGGTTAAATTTTTCGAACAGGACGATTCATCCACTTTCAGAAAGTATATGCCCACACATGGTAACATCTCTGGGTTATTCTGGTTCCGCCGTCGTGTAGCAAGTATTTTGAAAAATATTTGAACTTTTATGAAATTTATATCCTAATTCTTGTGTGGAACCCTTCCAAAACTGTTTATTTTAGTTTAGTTAACTGTTTTGAACAGATCAAGTTGATTACTATTAGACGGCATATGCGCTTACATGGTATCTTCTCTGAGTTTTTTTTGCTGAGTATGATAAAATTTGATCCCGGTATTTGCATGAAATATCAATTTTCGACGATCTTTTTTAGTAAAGGTGTCCTAATTTCACTTTCAATTGCTACACTTTTTAAAAGTTACACTTTTCGTTAACTTGTGTAGCTACACTTTCATTAATTTGTGTAGCTACACTTTTCAATCAATTGTGTAGCTACATTTCTCGTTAAAAACTTCACACCGGTTACCAAACAGAGTACAACGCTAGCCAAAGAGTTGTGCTTATATCTTCTGTAGTTTGATTAACTGGAAAAACTAAATTAGACGATACTTCAGAAATTTTATACGAGTCTGCTCGTATTTTGGAGTCTGCTCACTCCATTGGTGGTATACTCGTATATAGGGTTTTCCAATAGAAATGATATGATTTTTAAGTGACGTTTCGGCCATTTGTAATATGTCATGATCTGTCATTTTTTGTTTCATTGTATTCAGTAATGTTTACAATTTCATCTTGGTGAGATATACGCAAGAACAACGTTTACAAACTATTCAGTTTTATTATCAAAATGATCGTTCTCCAATTGCAACTTTTCGTGCGCTTTTGCCGTTTTATAGTCGTAATAATCGTCCAAGTGTGCTCGCTATTCGTCGAATTGTTGAAAATTTTGAGCGTGCATTTTCTTTACATTATGTTGAAGTGCCAATAAGACAAAGATTCGCTCGAAAAAATGCAAATATTGCTGCCGTTCAGTCAAGTGTTGCTGAAGACCGCAATTTGTCGATTCCAAGACGTTCTCAAGAATTGGGACTGTCTCAAACCACAACCTGGCGGATTTTGAGAAAGGATTTGGGTTTGCATCCATATAAAATTGTTCTCACTCATGAACTGAAGCCATTGGACTCCCGTAAACGTCGTGAATTTGTTATTTTGCCTTGGAACAACTTGAAAACGATAACGATTTTTTTAAGAAAATCATCTTCTCCGATGAGGCTCACTTTCATCTGAGTGGTGCGGTAAATAAACAAAACTGTCGATTCTGGTGCGAAGAAAATCCACAAATTATTCATGAAAAACCATTACATTCACCTAAATTGACAGTTTGGTGTGGTTTTCGGTCTGGTGGAATCATCGGTCCGTATTTTTTTAGAAATGAAGCTGGTAACACCGTTATTGTCAATGGAGATCGGTACATCTCGATGATAACCAACTTTTTATGGAAGAAATTGGAAGAAGTTGATCTTGACAACATTTGCCACACAGCAAGTGCAACAATTTTTTTAAAGAAATCATATCACTCTTATGGGAAAACCCTTTATATATCGACGATATCATAATATTCGGAGGGAGAACTGAAGAAGAACATTTATCGAATAGCAGAAGAGTATTTGCGAAATTGGAAAAGGCCAATTTACGGGTTAACCTGAATAAAACGGAATTCTTGAAAACTAAAACGGAATTTCTCGGATTCTTTATTACGATCAAGGGTATCAAGCCGGACCCCCAAAAAATCATTGCTATTCAAAACATCATGAAACTCGACAATTTGAAGGATTTAAAATCGTTCCTCGGGTTAGCATCTTATTCTAGACGTTTTATTCGTGACTTCGCGAAAATAGCGAATCCACTAACTAACCTAACTAGAGGGGAAAACGCACAAACCAGAGCAAACCAGTCCAAGAAGATCAAAATAAACATGAACGAGAAGGAAATCGACGCATTTCGACACATTAAAGAGCTACTGACATCATCAGAGACCCTTATTTTTCCGGACTTCAAAAAACCGCTTATTCTAACCAAAGATGCCTCGTCCTTTGCAATTGGTGCGCTGTTATCACAGGGTGTAATCGGCAAAGATAGACCGATAACCAATATTTCTAGATCATTAAATACAACTGAAGAAAGTTATGCGGCCAATGAAAAGGAAATGCTGGCCATTATCTGGGAATTGGATAACCTTCGAAAGTATTTATATGGGGCAAAAAAAATCAAAATTCTAACGGATCACCAACCTTTATAACGTTCACATTGGACAACAGAAATTATTTCTAATGCTTCTTCTAATGCTAATCTGAAGAGGTGGAAAGCTCGGCTAGAAGAGTATAATTACGAGCTTATCTATAAACCCGGGTACACGGAATTGGAAGCTAATACATTATCAACCGGAAGAGTGCTTAGCGCGGAGGAAGATACCACAGAATTAATCCAATTCTGCTATGCACCAATTAATGCATTCGAGAACCAGCTCATAATTAAGAAAGGCAAAAACATCTACGCATATGAAGAACCCCACCCAGGTTATAGCAGACACCACATCAGTCTACCAGAAATAAATCAGTCTACCAGGAAAGGTTAAATCCAACCATAATTAACGGAATAAAAATTCCCGAGGAATAGATCCAGGTCCTACAAGAGGTTTATAAA